>OX637356.1:12759228-13959228 GCA_951799405.1 Agapetus fuscipes
GTCATTTCTCTTCGCGTTATTTTCGCTGTATTGGAAATCGTCGAATTGAAAAATTCAATTATTATCGGAAGCTTTTGTGTGCGGAGCTTTGAGAATTGCATGAAAATGTATTTTCCAAGCAACGACTTTCAATTGATAATATTATAATTTTTGATAAAGTTTTTTCTTGTGTTTTTTTGTACTATATTTTGTTTTCCATAGTTGTCAGTTTTGAAATGACCGGAGAGAGAAACTAATGGCGTTTTGCTTTTTTCACAAATATTTTTTTGTATTGTTCCGGAAAATTTAATTTAAAAATAACATTATGAACTGCTTAATACGCTTTTCTGATTAAAATTCTGGTATGCTTTTATTTTTCTGAAATAATTTCATTCGAAGCAAATGGGCCCGGGTTTTGCAATTTTAGCTCAGCGACTTTATAGTTTTGTACATAAGAATTATATGCTCCTTACGTTCAATGATGAATAGTTTGGAATGCCGGCAGGAGTTGCAAGGAATATGTTAATGTGATGTTCGGATTATTTTGGGAGTACACATACAGCACGTATAAGCACGAACTTTAATGTGTTTGTTTGTGGGCGTGCATTAAATATATGAGCATAAAATGCAGATATATACATATTTGCATCTTAGATTTGCAGGCAGATTTTGAGGATAGATTTATAAATGAGCTAAATTTTCAGATAGATTTTTTCACTTTAAAGTTACTTTCTCAACACATCCTTAGACAAATCAATGCTGTTTTGGTGAGCACTTAATTTTTACGACACGTTGATATATATTTTTTTTTTATCTATTCTCTATAACAAGCGTTTTTATTTTAACAAATATTTATAATTTATTCAAAGCAGATTTTCCATCAAGATAATCAGATAATCTCTCCATATAAATATATTAAACGATAATCCTTTAAATCCTTGTTTAAGGAAACTTTTAAAAGCAAATACTCGTCTTCCAAGTCGCCTGAGTGCTCACCTACACGCTGAGCTTAAAATATCTGTGTAGTATTTGTATCTGTCACGTGTATTCGTAGCGACAGTGACAGGTTACGTGTCACCGGTGACACATGCCAGCTCGAGAGTACCTACTGAAGATGTCAGAAAGATACAAGGAAGGGGAACGCGCGTGTTTTCTTTTAGGGGTAGATGTGTACCATTAGAAAAGCTTCCTCTGACATAGCTCTACGACAAATCGGTTAGACAACCCGTCCGCAGATAGTTCGTCGTCCACGACAGCTCCTCCACACGACTTTTCGATCAAAATTTTGGTCACACAACTCGGTCACAGACTACTCGTCTACAGACATTTATTTATTTATTTAACAAGTATGTACAGGACAGACAGTCTTCTTCTTCTTCAGCTTGTTTTAGGACTAGGTCCTGTTTATTCTCGGGTTCACTCCTGGGACGCGGATGTCCAGCTGTCCTTCCACCTCTTTGGTGGTCGTCCAGGGGGTCTGCTGGTTGATGGTATCTCGTCTGCCGCTATTTTCACCATTCTCACCGGATCCATTCTTTCAACGATTTCTCTTCAGTAACGTTTTCTATTTCTACCCCATCGCACGACATCCTCGACATCATAGATCCTCCGAATTTCGGAATTTCGTATTCTGTCTCGCATGGTCAATCCTGCGATAGGGCGGAAAGTTTTCAGTTTTCAGACAGACAGTGAGACACCAAAACGTCACAGTACATTTAACATTGTAAACATTAGAGAACAATACGCAGATACACAGATATGCACATTATTCTACGCATCCATACATCGTTCTAGTATACAAATTCCTCTGGAAGTTGAAGAAGTAATCCATGGCATGACGTCCCCATTGGAGTTTCAGTTGATGGATTTACTTGAAGAATTCTGTTAATTTGTTTTCACTGGTAAAAATAATAAATGAAGGAACGAACGCCCCACGCCCCCACTTCAACTGAAGTGGTTGGCGTAAGGCCGGCCCCCTTACCTGTAAAAATAAATAGGTTCAACTCGCCACATGCGACCCCTTCGGGGATAACGCGGCAAGAAGTTACACTATATGTGTAGCTTAGTTGCGTTTTGCGTTTGCGAATGAAAAAAAAAGTCAAGGATGAATGGGTAAACTTTTATTTTCTGAATTATTACAGAAGTTCATGATTCTAAATCAGAAATAAAAGTGCATCAAGAAGAATTATATTGCTACAAAAATATAATGATTCAACTTAAAAATCCAGAAGTGATGCACACTTGTAATGTAGATCTTGGATTGATACACATATGTAGAAAGAGTGGGTGGTTCAGGATGTAGCAGAGAGAAAGAACAATAACAAGACCATATATATCCAGGAGTGGGGCTGAACGACATATCGGTCCGGACAATTCGGTCACACGACATTTTGTCCACATACAATATAAAGATACCTTAAAGGTAAAACTGAATCAGTGACGTATAAAGCTGAAATAGGTTTCTCAGATAAATGCACGGTTTTTTCTATTTTCTACAAGAGAAATACTACAAGTTTAGAAGTTTGTCATGAGCACTTATTTATAATTGCTTCGTTTACTATATGAAGTCACACCCACCCTATAGAATGTTCTGTGCACGATTTCTCAAATCAGTGAATCAGCACTTATTCAGTTTCACCTGTGAGGCTGCGATATTGTCGAAGAACAGCTACTCGAATGAACACTAAAGTAATAAGAAGGATTTTTTCGAGAGCAAGTTTTTTTTAAGGAGCTGCCCGTGGACCTATGTGGTATGTGACCAAAATTCGTTAACCAAAAAGTTGTGTGGCCAAATTTTTGTGACCGATGTGTCTTTGGACGAGTTATGCGTGACCGAAATTTCGTTAACCAATTTGTCCATGGACTAGCTCTCTGTGGACGAGTTATCTTTGACCAATTTTTCGTGACACGCTCCGACATGACGTATACTTTAGCCTACTCGCGTGTACACAGTATATAATATATCTTACAAAATGTACCTACATACCAGCTTTCTAGAGATTTAGTTTGCTTGAATGAGCAATGAACATAAAGTGATTGAAAGGATCGCACTGCCAATTAACAAAGATTAGTTGCCGTGTTCTAGAGAAGAGTTTTCTTCTGAAAACAACTACGACTGTATTGAAAACATAACAATCTGATAAAGTAATCAAAATCTAAGTTGCAAATATATGTATCATTTGAGATTCATATAAATGCATTTCCACAAGCAGACACGCATAATTTCACGTGGTGTTAAATTAGAATAACAGTCATTAGGCCTTTTGATGATATGCAAATAAGCTACATATATAGTGCTACTTCTTGCCTGCGTTATTGCCGAAGGGGCTGCATGCACAGCAACCACTTTCATTTGAAGTGGAGGCTTCCTAGCCTACCGAGGGGCTGGTACTCATTTCTTGTGGAGGCTTGCCGGCATTTTATTTTGGGTTTGAAATAAGCACCGAATTTCTGGCACTCTCGGTGGGATTCGAACCCGAGCTGTCAGTTTAGAATACAAGCACTCTACAAACTGAGCCATGGACCGGGCATAATATCATAGGTATTCTATATAAAAAAATATTTTTGCTTTCCCCTGATTCCGAGGAAAACGTGTAAGCTTTCAGTTGATGCTTTTCTAAATTGGGAAATTCTACGCATCTGAAAATATCTCTTTTTGAATCATCATTATTGGCCATATTCGCAAAATATCCTTTCATGTACGGAAATAACATACGTGAAAATTATATATATAGACCTTTTGTACTTCAAAACGGGAATGCTCATATAATGAATGCTCTTGTCCTTTGACTCTATATCAGGATTTCAATGGACTGTTAATTTCATACAACGTTTGATACAAGGGATCCGATTCAATCGCATTCATTGAAAAGAAAAACATCGTTTGATAAATGAATTCGAGTTCATTAAAATTATATTTCTTCTTTTTTGAGTAAACGGACTTTGAGACCACCCAGCGAGAGACTGTAGCTGTTACTAGGGAAAGAAATGAAGAGGAAGATCCCGCATTCGATGGACCGATTAAGTTAATACAGCAGCAGACATTTCGACGGTTTGAGCGCTACGGGTAGCCCAGTCAAGAGAGAACTAGAGAAGAGTGGTTGCTTCCACACGGATCACAACCCTCAGCAATGAGAAACAAGATTAAGAAGAAGAAAAATGAAACGGAAGAAAATAAAACATGATATGTCGATTAAGAAATGTATAAATAGGTATATATTTGATGGCACATCAAAGATCACCGCTGTCGTTATTGAAATATGATCGTGTTGTTTACCGACATAAGTGCAACGTTTCGTCGGAGCCTTACCGAATTTTTTTGACAAAAAAACAAAGGCATACGTCACGTTCATTGTTACGCCCGCTCAATATTTGTTTTGTATCAGACAGAAGGAAAACAAACAAACAAACAAAAAAACACAAATACTAGACTTTGCAAACAAAATCCTGGGAGGGTTAATACGTTCAGTCAAAAAGAGAATATATACCCCTTTTCTTGTATTATTTGTGCTTACAAACCAGTTACAAGCCTAGTGGTTAACGCTACGGCCTTTTTTTGGAAGGTCGTGGGTTCGTTTCTCGGCGGACCAAAAAAAAAATCATTTCTCTAATATGCTCGGTTGAGAAAGGAATCTGCATTTACGATAGACCGGTCACCACAGGTCCATCCAGACTTAATCGTATAATAATTGGGTCTTGCTTGAGAATTGGCGCCGATGACATTGATCACCAAGATCGCAGAGGGCTTTGAAAATGTGATTTACACATAAACAGCGCTCACCAAATAAATCAACTAACAACTTATTCTATTTATTGACAAATAAGAACTCAAAACCTAAATCAATATAAACTCTCGTTGATTTTCCCTGAACGAAGGGTAACATAACTAAATTGAACCGTTTCTTTCAGTACGGATGGCAAGCTTCATACCAACATATAATTCTATCTGTAATCTTATACAAATAAATATTAACATTTAGGATCCATATTAAGTGCACGCCCACAAACAGACAACTGTAAGTTCGCGCTTACAAATGCTGTATGTGTACATACAAATTAAAATCCAAGCCTCAACTGAACATAAAACCTGCAACTTTCGCCGACCTTCCCCGAAACAGGGGTGACACATTGGTAAATTAAACATATTTTTTCAGTATGGATACCCAGCCTCATACCAACATGTAAATCAAGGAATATAAAAAACTAAAAAATAAACTCGTGCGCCACAAATGCACTCAATTTACACGTAGATGTTAAAAATTTTGTTTTATACATTTTAGAATATATTTTTTGTGGTCCATTGTGGCGAGCCATTCTTTGCCTATCTCCCTAGTCATCATGAAAACAAATAATAGTTGTTTGCGCAGGTTCCTGGTTTCCGCTGTTGACATTTTGTTTTATGTAAACACCGACAACTCACGTATTCATAAATTTAAAAAAGACCACTTACTTATTTTTTTGGTGTTCTGTGACTGTTACTCTGTACAAATTCCACTAGGAGTGGCCAGAGCCCTTGCAGAGTTCCCCCCCTTTTTTTCTGTCTGGTCATTCCATTATTTTTACAAACACATTCCTTGTCAATTGCAAAGGAATGCACGTGAGCGATTTTACTAGTTTCCTTTTTTGTGACAAGAAAATGAGGGATCTGTACTGTACTGTATCCTGCCGCCGTTACACTAGGGGTGGCCGGTACCTCCGCAGATGCGCCTCCACTTTTTTCTGTCCTTACAAACCACTTTCATTTCCTCAATATTCATCACCTTTTTCATACATACTCTTCTCTTATTCTCACTCTGCATGTTCCATTCTTTCGCAATCTCACCTATTTGGATAATAAAAGATATTTCATAAAAACAAGTACCGTGGTAGCATAGAGAGAATAGGCTGAGGGTTCGTAGGCTTCTTTTGATTTAATAAAGAAAGGAGTAGTTCCTTGACTTATAGGTTAGTATGAGGCTGACCAGTGAGTAGTGATCACATACTGTGAAAATTCGCTCTACTTACATATGTCACCTTCAATTCAGGTAAGGCCGTAAATATTCATTTGCATATAAATAGTCATTGTATTTTTTCTGTCAATGCATTGCATGCTACTTCTCAAATTCATAAACAACAAAATAAAAAGCACCCGATTTGTGAACTTGCTTATAATAATTTTAATTAAACAGCCGGATATTCATATGGACCGTCAGTAAGAGAATTGCCGTGTTCTCGACGTTCTGTTAGATTCTTATCCAACATCATCGGGAGACACATCCTTGTCCCGCGGATGAACATGAACCAACAAAACGTCGAGAACACGTAGTTTTTCTAACTAACGGTTTGTTTAAATATCTGGATATTTCTTTTAATTTATTGTAAGTTATTTTCCAAAAAATGCACCATTTTATCAATTGTTTATCATCTATTATTTGTACATTAAAAATCCTCTGCAAAATAATTTTGTTTCACAAATAATGAGTAAAATTTTTCATACATTATTTATGGCAGATTCATTATATTTATTCACATGGAAAAGTGTTATTAGTCGTCAAAGAAAACCCGATATTATAATAATAATGGACTCGATGTAATTATATTCGCCTCTAATTTCGCATCCATCCAAAGTTCACCAAATAATTTGATCAATATCAGTCAGTCATCAAATTACTTCACTAATACGTATCCATCGGTCATCAAATTACTTTGGGTTATATGACAAATCAGTCACAGATAACCTGCCCACAGACAGCTCGTCTGCACGAATTTTCGGTTAACGACATTTCGGTCACATACCTACAATACGGACAGCTCCATCACAGAATAGTTGCTCTCCAAAAAACCTTTGTATTTACTGTCTTATCTAATCGAATCTAAGTAGCAAAGACATGCAATATTGGTGGTTGACATTACATGCATTCTCACAAGCAAACACGTATAAGTTCGCGCGTGCACATGCCGCATTTGAACCTACAACATAAAAAGCCAAATCTCAAAATGAACATACTACTCTTGCCGACCTTGCCGTTCATTGGCAAAGTGAATATTTTTTTACAGCATACCAACCTATAAGTCAAGGAACTGTAGTTTTAGGTAATTGTAGTTTTCTGTGATGGTGTTGTCTGTGGACCATATCGCTACCTTTAAAAATAAAACTGAATAAGAGATAATTCACTGATTGGAGAAATCGTGGATTAAACGTTTTATTGGATGTGAATCCCCATAGTTAGTGAACTAATGATAAGAGAGTATTCATGAAGAACTTCTAGACTACAGGAAATCACACACTTTTTAAAAGTCTTCTCTCGTAGAAAACAGGTAAAAATGGGCATTTATCTGAGAAACTCATGTTAGCTTAATATGTCACTTATTCAGCGTGGCCAAAAAGTCGTGTGGATAAACTTTTTTGTGACCGAATTGCCCGTGAACAATATTTATGTGGGCGAGGCATCTATGATCTAAATATCGTTGACCGAAAAGTTGTGTAGACGAACTATCGTGTGACCGATTTGTCCATGGCCGAGCAGTCTGTGAACGATTTGTCGTGAAACTGGTTTTAATTAACTATTAAAACTGAGCGCGTTGCAATATTGGTATCATTAATAATGGCTTTGCACCGCCGGCACCGAAATTGGTGAAATTTAGATTAGCGGCAGTAATAACTCTAACAGCACAATACCGAAAACACACACGACACTAAATCGGATTTAGGAAAGTGACGTCATGATATTTATTATTCGATAATAATGAAAACTATCCATTATTATTATCACAGTTTCTCATTTGCCAATCCAATTTGTGGTCACTAAACTTTTTAGAATTGGTGAATTTATACAATGAAAATTCATTTCTATGAGAATGTTTCGATTTTTTTAAAGATACTGTGTTATTCACACACAGTAAATCATGATTTAGTGTGTGAATAACCAAACCTTAAATAAAAATAAACCCTGCAGATATTGCTGACCTTCCCTGAAACAGGGGTGACATTGGCAAAGTGAAACATTTATACAGCATGTGTGGTCAGCCTCATACCAACCTATAAGTCAAGGGATGAGATTCACCATATTCATTATAAGCCTTGTAGGTCTATTCTGGGAATGTTCATTTTGCCATCGTCTCCCCTGTTTCAGGAAGGTCAGCAAAAGTTGCAGGAGTTATGTTCATTTGACGTTTGTATTTCATTTAGGAGCACACATGCAGCACTTGTAAGCGCAAACTTACGTGTGTCTGTTTGTGAGCATGCATTTAATTTAACTTTGCAACATAGATTACAGATAGATCATTTCACCACCACTCACCATCCATGCTTCACTTCCACTCTTAATTGTCAATCAAAAGTTTAGGTTCTACAAACAATATAAGATGACTAGCATATCGTATCACCAAGTGCAATGATGTTCATTGCATTCGTTTTCGCGGACAAAATAGGGTGGCGTTTTCGTTGCTGGCTTGGTCCTACTCCATATAGCTGTACGCTGAAGGCTCTATCGGCCGAAACCACTCGCTGTGCACTGACGGGCCGCGTCACCCATCGCAGGGAGAGAAAATTGAAGGCTTTTGAGGTGAAATCAAGTGAAAATTCACTTTGCACTAACGCCTTCATCTTAGATACCGTGTGTGAATCGAAAATGACTGCAAGCATTAAGTGAGCGTAATTAAAATGCTACTAAGCTATACGCACAGTGTAGCATTTCTTGTCGCTGCGTTTTCCACGAAGGGTTCACATGTGACGATTAAAACCTATTTATTTTTACAGGAAAGGGGGCACTTCAGTTGAAGGTTTACCAGCTTCCGAGGGGGCTCCTACAGTACATACCTCCAGATTTACAGTAACTGAGGGAAAAAAGCGCAACTAAGCTACACACATAGTGTTGACACCTAATCTTGTTATCCCCGAAGGAGTCGCATATTGCGAGCGAAACCTATTTAGTTTTACAGTAAATTTATGGAAAAATCTAGCAAGTAGCTATTTCCCATGTTTTGAGAACGACCATTATCTTAAGTAAAAATTAGAAAGACCGAAATTCCTAAGTAGCTAGAGAAGTGAATCAATCGTTGTACTATACGGTGCAAATGTAACTCTGAACCAAACGTTAACAAATAAATTGTGAAAAATAAATACGCTTCAGTTTTTATTAAATAGAACCAGCGTTGAGGAAGACCGAGAAAGGTATGGATGGACCGAATTTCCGAAGTAGGGAATGAATGGGATATTCAGAGTCATAATAAAAGGAGAGCTTGTATGAAAAAGGTAATGACTCTGGATGAAATAAAAGAAGTATGTACGGACCGAAAAAAAAGGCGGCTAATCTGTAATGTAGGCGGCTAAGGCCAAGAATAAATTTTCATTTTTATAGATGTTTTGTAGATTTTTTAGTGTTTGTTTGTTTGTTCAACTGGATGTAATTAATTGCTTGTATTCCTTGACTTACAGGTTTGTATAAAGCTGACCACCCATACTGTAAATAATGGTTCACTTTGCCAATGTCACCCCTGTTTCAGGGAAGGTCGGCAAGAGTTGCAGGGCTTATGTTCATTTGAGATTGGGTTTTTATATTATAGGTGCACATGCGGCATGTGTGAGCGCAAAATTATACGTGTCTGCTTGTGAGAATGCATTTAATATGAATCTCAAATGATACATATCTTTGCAACTTAGATTTAGATTTAGTGTGAAAAACATAACAATAATATCAGCAATATTGTTGCAATTTTTTTTAAGAACTAAACCCATTTACAATGAATATGACATCCAGCTCTGGAATATTTGTATGGTTATAACTCAGGTGCCGGCCATCGCAGGTGAACCGGAACTTTTAGGTGAGCGCTGACAGCGCCTCATCCATCATGCCATTGTTCCGCTCCTCGGCAGGATCCATAAATTACCAAAACAGATACCATTTATAAATAATTAATATTAATTCGTTTTCAGGCTCTGGGATTTTCGCCAGGTTTTCCAACGCCTTAAATGAATCTGAAATCTTTCAAAAGACAAGCACTTAGTGGGATTATAAAATGAAATATTAACAATCTAAAATATGAGAGATCTTGAAGAAGAAAAAACAGAATGAGTGCCCATTGTATAGCTGTTACTGTTACTGTATCCTGCCGCCGTTCCACTAGAGGTGGCCGGTACCTCCGCAGATGCGTCTCCACTTTTTTCTGTCCTTGGATCCCTCTTTCATCCCTTCAACATCCATCACTTTCTTCATACATACTCTTCTCTTATTCTCACTCTCCTATTTGGTCTTTCCATTTCTCCCTCGGTCTTCCCCTTCCACACTTTCCTCTGACAATTCCTCTGTACACTTTCTTCGCTATTCGTTCATCATTCATTGTTTCAAGATGTCCGAACCATCTCATTGTGCTTTTTTGTACTTTCATTTTTAAATTATTTTTTATAACACACCCGTTCATCACCCAATCATTGCGGACTCTATTATTCAGTGTCTTTCCAGTCATAGAATGTCTCAAAACAAAATTTATATATTTATTATTTCCAGAGAGACTTTATAACCAACTCACACAGACAAACACAAGTATCTACTCATATTTGTAACAATATATTCCTCGATCAAATGCACTATAAAATATTTCCATCAAAATATTAAAAGAAAATAAATTTTCCCGCAACAAACTGCCCAATATAGTATAATATTTTATTGGAGCATAATAATTTTCGCCACAAATCGGTTGATTGTATTTTTATAGCTGGCAATTTTCACCCGGATCGCTTCCTCGTGGTAATTTGGTAGACTCCTCAAGTAGACTTCTCATCTTCCGTTTCAAATCATTGACTTTTATGACGTCACCACCATCGCAGGCGGCAAGATGAGCCAATTTTTGGTATCAATAAAATATCCAAAAAAGGTAAATATCAATCCATCATCCATTACTTTATCGGGAAAGTTTTCTTATTACGTTGAGCAAATGACGCGATTTCGTTTGAGTATAAAAAAATACTTTTATTGAACTATTTTTGTATCAATTTGATTTATTGTATTTTTAGGTTATATTGTTACAAATTACGGGTTTAATTTTATAAAAAGGTTTATTTATTTCATCCAATTTAATTTTATATTGCGTTCACAAGTGGTTCGTTTACACTACGGTCGCTTGACTATTTAAAAGATCGACAGCTTCGATATTAGTCTACGCTTCAGACAGTTTTAGCCCTTATAAAATAGTATAACACTAGGACAGTTTTCGAAACATCGCAAACTGGAGCATGTGAGATTTCGCCAGAACCTTCGAGCAAACACTAGTACAATTAGGCAAACACCTACATCTACAGACATTGTCACACCGGTAAAAAAAACACACATACGCGCACTCGCAACAATACACGATGTTGGTTATTTAATTTATACTATGAAACTAAAAGCGAACTAGAGTATGTGAGACTTCGCCAGAACCTATGAGTCACCACTAGTACAATTAGGTAAACACCTACATCTAGAGACACACTCACATAAGTAAAAAAAAACACAGACACACAATCACACATTCGCAACAATACACTATGTTGGTTCTTTAACTTCTACTATGAAATTGTCACTAGGACGGTTTTCGAAACATCGCGAACTGGAGCATGTGAGACTTCGCCAGAACCTTCGAGCGAACACTAGTACAATTAGGCAAACACCTCCATCTAGAGACACCTTCACACAAGTAAAAAAAACATACAATCACACATTCGCTACAATACCTTATGTTGGTTCTTTAACTTCTACTATGAAATTGCCATTAGGACGGCTTAGAAACATCGTGAACAGGAGCATGTGAGACTTTGCCAGAACCTTTGAGTCACCAATAGTACAATTAGTTAAACACCTACATCGAGAGACACACTCACACAACTAAAAAAACACAAATTCGCAAAATACACAGTTGTGTATTTAATTTATACTATAGAACTGCCACTGGGACGGTTTTCGAAATATCGCGAACTGGAGCATGTGAGACTTTGCCAGAACCTTCGAGCAAACACTAGTACAATTAGGCACACACCAACATCTAGAGACATACTCACGCAAGTAAAAAGTACACACATTCACTATACACTATGTGAGTTATTTAATTATTACTATGAAACTAATATAAATGATTCCAAGTAGAGGCGAGTCCGGCTATAAAGCGATCTCCTTTACGGCTGATGCGTTTCGCGATATCCACGCGCGATTGTTCCGGTTATTACCTATTAAATTACTGCTCTGCCTTTCAGGAGAGGCATGCGCGATAATGCAAGTGTGCAATGTAGTCTATACTGAAGCGTTACTTAGTCACAATTATTATTCGCTTACAATCAAAAGCGGCAATCTAAGATGTCGCTCGAAAATGGGATATATATATGGAAATATAGGAAATCATTTTTTTATCATTTGTATACATTTTTATATTTTTTTCAATAATCGTAGTATGCCGCTTTTGATTCTTGATTGTATAAGAATGGCTTTCAATTAATTTCAAAGATAATTGCATAAAATGTAAGATCCACCCTCATGCATACAGATGAAAGAAGTCTATGATATTTAATCTAAGTTGCAATTATTATACAAAAAACTATTAATTTCTGGACGTGTAGAGTTTTTTTCCGGGATATTTTGCCGTGGTTTATAAGAGCTGGAATTTCCGGTCGATTCGCTCATGTCTACGATGGGCTTCTTCAGGGTAAAAATGATGTGATTTGATGCTGATCAAACTTTTAAAGTGAAATTTTAAATAAAAAAACTGACTTCTTTCGTTTCATCCAGATTCATAACCTTTAAATCCAATTTATTTGTAAACGTATTTCAGTAGTTCTTTCACTCAATGCTTTTATCGATTAAGGTACTTATTTTTTTTTTTTACTTTTTCAAATTTCAAAACTTTTTAATCCGATCTCTAATAATTATAGCCACTTCACACCGTGAGTTTTGAATGTCAGATTTAACTGTCAGTCAAACATTCAAGCAATCAACGCTTCAAAGATCAAAGCAAAAAGCGTGACATACAAAACACAGCACGTGACATTCACCGTAACATAAAAAAAGATCCTCATTCCACAAATGCCATTATGCCAAAAGGATTCTCCTTTTCAATTGACCCAAAAAAGGCACAAAAAATGATACATAGCATCTCGACTTATGTATGGTGTCGCAGAGAGCTGCCCTAAATTAAATATTGATTATTTGGGGTGAGAGGTTCGGGAGCGGGGTAAAAAATGAAACCTTTGTCTGACGTTTCGCCTCCGCCTCTAATGGGCTTGCTCAGAAGGTGTTAACTGCGGTCAAGTGTGCGTAATGGTGACACTTTGTGTCTGTAATTAGTGACTTTGTTGCGTGATGGAGGTCAAAATGGTCGTCTATGCTTGAACAAAAAATTGTTTTAAAAAAATATGTATTATTTTTTAATTGAATACTTAAAGTAATATATTTTGTATCTATAATCTTAAAAACAAAGACATGTAGGGAATTTTACAATGCATGCTAACAAGAAGACACGTGTAAGTTCACGTTTACATGTGCTTCATCTGTAGGTACATATGTATAACATACAAAATACAAACAAAATCTAAAATTAAAATTACTACAAATTTTCCTGCCTTTTCTTAACACAGGGTTGAAATTGGGAAAGTGACCCAATTTTTACAGTATGCGTGGTCAGCCTCAATCCAAACTGAAATTTAGGGAACAGTGGAAGGAATCCTAAAATCTTGAGATAAATATGAGTAGGTACGTTGAAAGATATAAAATAATTTCATAAATTACATATTTTTCTCATTATCGTAGATTTACATTCACTAAATAGTTAAAAAAAATATTCGGATATCAGACGAATCGTTGTAAGAGAACTTACATTATTCTCGACGTTTCGTTAGCGACGCAGCTAACGTCTTCAGGAGACACCCTCTCTGCACGACGACTGAGGATGAACTGTATTGTATAACCAGTATTGTAAATATGTCCAACGACTGTAATTCCAACTTGAACCTAACAAATGCTAGATTTCCGCCTTTGATTCCATACAGTTTACATGCTCTTTTAGTTAAAAAAAATCACAACTCAATACAATATTTGCCTCTTCTTGGAGATAATGGAATTAAAGTGATACGAGTCAATCATAGTGAACAAACACGGCAATCTACGTTTAATTTTTTAATTCGATAAATATATGGAAATAATGAGAACGTAATTTCCTATATATGCATAGATTCATCTTATTTTTTAAGATAATCCTACATTGCCGCTTTTGCTTCTATGCGTCTCACATTATTGTGATGTGGATACAGAGTAAATATGTTATAGTAAGAGTCACATCCAGGATGCGAATCCGCTTCTCGTTCTTCTGCGTTTATTTGCAGAACCGATATAATATCGTCACCTAATTGCTTGTTTGTCTTATGTCCAAAGAGGTAATTTCACATGAGCAATGTTTGTATTTGTACTAGATCAATGTGTCTTATAAAAAAATGAAATTGTTTTTTTAAAAACTATATTTAAAATAACTCTCACATTATCGTGTTTTTAACGTTCTTTTTCTTAGCTCAGATTGTGTAGAATGTGATTCTTAAGACAATTGCATTCAAAGGTCATATTTGAATCAAATGGTAGATAAGCCAAACAAGCTCTGGAGAGACGGTATGTTGTTGGCTCAGCCAATTCAATTATCTTTTCTTTTATACCCTCCTTCCGATAACGTCACATGTTGTAGTAATTGCTTCCTACAGAGTGTGTTATATTATATAAGAGTTATTCTATACTATGAGGAATTATAAAAATAAAAATAAACTGTCGGGGCTATTCTTAGACACTTTAGTCGTCGGTTGAGCCCACGCTTTGACAACTATAAAACTATAACAATTTAACTTGTTTAGTGACGGATATAAAATATGTGCATAACTATAATTATGACCGGTCCGTAGTCCAGGTGGTAACATTTCGGACTCGTGACTGGAAGGTTGTGGGTTCGAATCCCTGCGGAGCACAAAAAATATACCATTTATATTTTCAAATTTGCTCTTCGTTGAGTTGAAAAATTCATAAACCTTTACCAAAGACCAGTCATCAAAAGGTCCATCCAGCCTTACAACAGCTGGGTCTTGCTTGAAAATTGGCGCTTTCTACAGCGACGACCAAGCTCGCAGAGGGCTCTGTGATACACACAAAAACAGCACTCACCAAATAAATCAGCCTAATTTTTTATTTTTTTTAAGACTATGTAAAAAAAAAACGAAATGGGAAATGCAGTGCTAACAAAAATAAATAAAAAGTCAAACACAATAGAATTCAGTAATATTTAAAGATATTCAAATGAGACGACGTTTTGTATCGAGTAGAGGATTGTTAAAGCAAAACAAATTGTCACCAAAAAATGTCTGAATATTTTACATGCAACGAGAGAGAAATCGAAAGCAACGTTTACGTCGCTCAATAACTCGTAGCGGCGACAAAACACGACCGTAAACGATCTTTTCCTGTTCATTAATCGGATTTTTCGACAGGGGTTGATATCAAAGCCTACCCTCCATACCCCCGCCGGCCTCTATACCACTTTCACCGCTTCCTTTTGCGGCAAAGCTTCCAGTATCTACCCTAAAAATAATACTTTACGTTTAGACGCAATCGTAGAGTTTACCAAATGCATGGTAACTGAAACAGCTCTATTTATAAGAGTTTTAGGTTTAAACGGACGGCTGATGATGCTGGAGAGATACTTTCCGGGACCGGTTTCCGAGGGTCTGTGGGAGCTGGAGCTTCTGGACGTTTCGCCTATGTTATGATGGGCTTTTTCGTCATTCATCTTCATCATCCTCTCACCAGTCACCACACACAAGAGCTTAGTCTCTTTTTGTGAGGTATAGAGTAACAACGATTTAATCAACAGTGTAAGAGATTTAAGGAAGAAAATGTATTACGATTATGTTTTCAATAAAAAAAAATCATCATATCACTTTTACACTGAAGAAGCCCATCGTCGACATGGGTGAAACGACCGAAAGCTCCAGCTCCCACAAACCACGGCAACCGATCCCGGAAAACAGAGATATTTTCCGGAATCTGCTTTTGGATTTCGAAGTTTTTATTTTTATTTTTTACAGTTTTATTGTTTAGAGTTGATTCGTTTTATATATTTGAATGTATTAATTGCTTGTATTCCTTGACTGATAGGTTGGTATGCGACTGACCACCCATACTGTAAAAAATGGTTCACTTTGCCAATGTCACCCCTGCTTCAGGGAAGGTCGGCAAGAGTTGCAGGGCTTATGTTCATTTTGAGGGCTAATGACACACTCCTAAACTATAGAATTTTTACACGTCTTTACTGTTTTCTCTCATAGAAAATAGGAAAAAATGTGTATTTATTTGAGAAACCCACGCTAGCTTAATGTGTTTTATATTCAGTTTTACCTTTAAGGTATCGAATATCGATATGATTTGTACATTGTTTGTCCAGGGACCCTATACATTTTGCAACCGAAATCATTGGACAAACTAAAACCGTGTAATACAGAGGATAGAGTAAAATTGAAAAGATTTAGAATCTCATAATTCGCAGAGACTCTAGAGAGCGTTAAAGTTTGAAAGTTTTTTTTTCTTGTAAAACGCTATGGTTCAGTTTAACGTAATGTTTAATACTTGTGGCTCTTCAGGCTTAATGGAAGGGAGGTGACAAACGTGTAAAATGGGCGCCTGTATGTTTTCCATGCACATTTGTATTTCATTTCTCGCTCGGCAGTCTCATAGTAGATAAGTGAAAGCGCACCATAAACGTTTTATTATTTTTAGATGTCAAGTCTCGTATTTTTGGCACAAAAAATGGCAAACCTACCAGATTTCTCTTTACTTGACAAATGTACGAGAAAAATTCCATGTGTAATTTTCTATGATACGTTTTTCCAAGCTTTACTTCCACTGCTTATAAGTTATATACTATGGTTCTGCTGCATATTGGGGGCGATTTGACAATAAGTCCTATCCCGAAAATGCCAACTTTACAGGAGAGACTAATAATAATAATAATAACAGGCTGATTTATTTTAAATTACACATGATAAGAGAGCGCCGTTTTTGTGTGTGTCACACCTCAAGGGCCCTCTCCGATCATGGATAAGACTTTCTAAACAAGTGTGCCTTGAGTGCTCCTCGAAATACACCCACAGATTTGGAGTTCTTCACTCCGGGTGGCAGTCTGTTCCACTCCACCGGCCCCGCAACACGGAAAGCGCGGTCTCCGAAGTTTGTACGAATCTGACGGCGCGGCTGAACCAAATTGACTACTCCATCACCCGCAGATCTGAGTGTCTGCCTCCTAACACCCATTTCAACAGGTGAAATCATATCAGCCAGATAAGGTGGGGCCAAGCCATTGATGGCTTTATATACCATTAAACAAACACGGAAGACCACCCTCTCCGGGAAACGAAGCCAATGAAGTTTTTTTAACAGCGGGGTGATGTGAGCGAATTTGGGAATCCCGAATATGAGTCTTGCTGCCGAATTCAACACAGATTGAAAGCGATTAAACTGTTTCTTCGGCTGACCACTATAAAGCGTCGAGCAATAGTCAATCCGAGACATCACAAACGCACTCACCAGGGTCTTAACCGCATCTGACGGCAGACATTTTCTTATTGCCTTTATTTGGCGAAGCGAAAATGTGTCTAAAATGTGTTTAATAAATAATGTCTCAGTCACATGTTTATTAAAAAAAAATACGTAAGTAAATGCTTATTTTCACAATGTTTATTGTTTATTTTATTATATTTTGTATTGTTTGTGTATTAACACTGTGAAAATTCATATTGTTTAATTTATAATTTTTTGAATGAATTCAAACCAAAACACTGTTTATTTTCACAATAAAAACACTGTTTATTTTATTGATTGTAGAGGCATGAACTTTGTGATCGTTCATCATTAAGGATGAAAGAAAAACAGCTTTGTTTTATCTTTTATTGTTTATTTTGCCAAAATATGAAAATTGGTACTAGTTTTGTTATAATGCCACATAGGACAAAATTACACATAAAAAACACCAAAAACTAAACTTATTGCCAGATCACCCTCGTTATGTTTTTTAGGATATATTTCGACTAGCTTGATTGATTCATAATTATTTTTTAATTCTTATTAAAAAACACTTTTTACACAACACATACTTTTATTTTTACAGCTTTTTGAGTAGCATTGTCTAAGTGCTATCGTCTTCAAAGGTTAATTACTTAGAACGACATTTAAAACTTCTTCAATCTATAATCAAAGTTGTAAAGATATATCTTGTATAAAGTCAAATAACATAATAACTATAACTTCTTCCATGTTTTATGCATTTAATATTGAATATTAATTTGTCTTATTAAGTCCCTCAATCGTGCTTCCTACATAATAATATAGAATCCCTCCCCTAGGACGAACCAATAAAATAGTCATTCACCATAATAACATTCCATATGAAGTGCACGCCACACCTCCAGGCAATCTAATACCACTCAATTTCAACCTACATCAATATTTCCGCGGTAGTTTTCACTTAAACCAAAATCAGGGGCTGTTAACGCCTCAGGGGTTGTTTTACTGGACTTGGGGGTCTTTCTACGAGACTCGGGGGTTCTTTTGCTAGACTAAGGGTTTTTTTGAAAATAAATAAATGGTGAGGTTCTGAATGTTGGAATTTTTAATGTTTATAACATGAATAAGCGCAATATAAACGATTTTTTTCTGCTCAAGTACAGAAGAACATTAAGAAGATGGGACTGGTCCATCCAAACAAAAAATTAACACAGGTTAGAGGGCTGGATCAAACTTCTCCCAATCAAGGAGGTACTCTAATCTCCAGGAGGTAATCGTGCCTGGATATGGTCGACCACATACTTCAGTTTTACTGGCATTGAAGAAACCGTTTTCCAACATCCATTTTTGTCCGGTTGATGGCTCAGTTGGTAGAGTGCTTGTGTTCAATGCCGAGAGCTCTGGTTCGAATCCTACCGAGGGTGTCAGAAGTGATTTCCTTTTTTGGTGTTTATTTTAAGCCCAAAATAAAATACTGGGAAGGTTTACTCCGCCTTCACCAGAAATGAGTACCAGCTCCCTCGGGATCTGGGAAACCCCACTTCAACTAAGGGGGTTGACGTAAGCTTGGCCCCTTTATCTAAGCAAATAAATAGGTTCGACTCACCACGCGCGACAACTTCAGGAGAAATGCGTCAAAAAGTAGCACCATATGGGTAACTTAGTAGCAATTTTAATATGAATCAACCTTCATTCAACGCAACGCAAAAACGCAACTAAGCTACACATATAGTGTAACTTCTTGCCGCGTTATCCCCGAAGGGGTCGCATGTGGCGAGTTGAACCTATTTCGTTTACTATTCAGATTACTAGTAATTTAATTCGAAGGCATTTAATAGTTGTATTTCATTCATATTTGGCTGGAATTCGCGAAAAGTAAAAAATAGCGACTATAACACAAGTGTCGGGGCTTCTACCAGACTGAGGGCTTTCTACAACGCCTCTGGCAATTCGATTTGGATCGCATCAAAGGCTCTTGCATTAGTGCCTAGTTAGGGGTGCCTGAGGCGCTGGACCGTTGGATGCAAATCCCAAAGGGAGGGAGGAATTCTGTTAAGGGTAGCCAAGCTCCCTTCCGCGAGAAACCAGCAAGTGTCTGCTGCTTTTAGGGAATTTTAATATTTACGCGTGCATTAACAAGGACCAAGCGATTATGCTCGACAAAGGCAAGATCCTGTGTATTTAGTGGACGTTTTTTGTCGTTTAAATGCAAGGGGATGTAGGAATAAAAGAATGTTATTCTTTTGAAGTGAGGGATTAAGAAAATGCGTTTTTTTTGCTGCTGTAAGTAAAACCGTTTTATTTCATAGATGGAATGAACTTAAATACAAAGATAAACAGTGCGTTTATAAAGGAAAAAAAAAATGTTTAAGAAATTAAAATGCTTTTGTGATGAAATGTTTTGTTTTATTCTTTGATCACATAAAGTCAATGCAATCCATAACCTAAGTGGAACTCGTCATTATAAATAATACATTGAATGGAAATAGATAATGTAAAAATAAAACACTATGTTTTTCTTCACGAGTTGATTAACTTCCTCGAGCGCTTTCAAAAAATGCTATCACACCATTATCAAGATAAGAACTTATTGGTGTGATAACATCGAAAGCGCTCGAGTAAATAAATGAAATTGTAAGGAAAACCTTTGCGATTTTTTTTTTCATTATTCATTTAAAATAAATCTTCACAAAGTCAATACACAAACCTTTAAGCTTCTACATATTATACGTTCACGTTAATTTTATCTGTTTGCAAATCAGATATTAATATTATTGAACTAGCAGACTGACCATGCTGCGCACGGCTGTCTGCTAGGCCCTTCGGGCAGTGTAAGTCTGGCTTCGCAATAATTTTTCCTCACACCTCCTTCATAGTAATTAAATGCTTTAAGAAGTAATTTGAAAAAAAATTGCGGTAAAAGGGTTATTTAGTTCTTTCATGTTCTGAGTATCTTGTATGAAGCATTAGGTATGAGTCTGACCTCCCATAGGTACCTTAAAAAAATGTTCACTGAACGAATGTTTCTCTGTTTCTGAAAAGGCCGGCAAAAGTTGTAGGGCTTATGGTCAAGAGAGGCTGAAATTTTTATTTGTAATTACACATGCAGCGTTTGTAAGCGCAAACTCACTCATGTCTGCTTGGGGGCATGCATTCAATATGAATTATAAAATGTATGTATGCAACTTAGATTTATATTCTAAAATTAAAAACATCAAATGCCACAATTATATGTTAGCGTGAAAAAACATTTGCCAGTCTGAGCGTGTGAATTATATTTGAATTGATTTGCATTGAATATGAATTATAAAATGTATCTATGCAACTTAGATTAATATTCTAATATTAAAAACATCAAGTGCCACAATTATATGTTAGCGTGAAAAAACATTTGCCAGCTTGTGGGTGTGCATTGTATTTGAATCATCAAATCTCTTTTGTGCAACTTTAGATTATAAATTAAGATAACCGTTGTTTAAGGATTTTTCAAACTCAAATTCCTTGACTTAAGGGTTAGTATGAGGCTCACCACCCATATCGCATAAATGGGTTCACTTAACTAATGTTCCCCCTGTTTCTGAAAAGGTCGGCAAAAGTTGCAGAGCTTATGTGCATGAGAGGCCTTAATTTTAATTTGTAAGTTCACATGCAGCATTTTTAAGCGGGAACTCACTCTTGTCTCCATGGAAGCATGCATTGAATATGAATTATAAAATGTATCTATTCAACTTAGATTTATATTCTAATATTAAAAACATCAAGTGCCACAATTATATGTTAGCGTGAAATGACATTTGCCAGCTTATGGGTGTGCATTTAATTTTAATCATCAAATAAGTTTTTTGGCAACTTTAGATTATAAATTAAGATTAACGTTGTTTAAGGATTTTTCAAACTCAAATCCTTGACTGATAGGTTGGTATGCGGCTGACCACCCATACTGTGAAAAATGGTTCACTTTGTTAATGTCACCCCTGTTTCAGGGAAGGATGGCAAGAGTTGCAGGGCTTATGTTCATTTGAGATTGGGTTTTATAATGTAGGTCCACATGCGGCATGTGCCAGCGCGAAATCATACATGTCTGCTTGTGGGAATGCATTGAATATAAATCTTAAATGATATATATCCTTGCAGCTTAGATAAGATTAGAAATTCCTTGACTTATGGGTTAGTATGAGCCTGAATACCCATATCGCAAAAAATGGTTCATTTGAAAAATGTTTCCCCTGTTTTTGAAAAGGGTGGCAAAAGTTGCAGGGCTCATGTTCATTACAGGCCTTAATTTGAATTTGTAAGTTCACATACAGCATTTATAAGCGCGAATCCACTCGTGTCTCCAGGGGGGCATGCATTGAATATGAATTATAAAAGTTATTGTATCTGTGCAACTTAGATTATATATTCTAATATTAAAAAAAAATCAAGCGCCACAACTTTATGTTAGCGTGAAATGACATTTGCCAGTTTGTGGGCGTGCATTCAATTTGAATCATCAAATAACTTTTTTTGCAACTTTAGATTATAAATTAAATTTAACGTTGTTGAAGGATTTTTCAAACTCAAATTCCTTGACTTATATGTTAGTGTGAGCCTGTATATCCATATCGCAAAAAATGGTTCATTTGACAAATGTTTCCCCTGTTTTTGAAAAGGTTGGCAAAAGTTGCAGGGCTTATGTTCATTACAGGCCTTAAATTTAATTTGTTAGTTAACATGCAGCATTTATATTCGCGAACACACTCGTGTCTCCAGGGGGGCATACATTGAATATGAATTATAAAAGTTATTGCATCTGTGCAACTTAGATTATATATTCTAATATTTAAAAAAAATCAAGCGCCACAACTATATGTAAGCGTGAAATGACATTTGCCAGTTTGTGGGCGTGCATTCAATTTGAATCATCAAATAACTTTTTTTGCAACTTTAGATTATAAATTAAATTTAACGTTGTTGAAGGATTTTTCAAACTCAAATTCCTTGACTTATATGTTAGTGTGAGCCTGTATATCCATATCGCAAAAAATGGTTCACTTGACAAATGTTTCCCCTGTTTTTGAAAAGGTTGGCAAAAGTTGCAGGGCTTATGTTCATTACAGGCCTTAAATTTAATTTGTTAGTTAACATGCAGCATTTATATTCGCGAACACACTCGTGTCTCCAGGGGGGCATACATTGAATATGAATTATAAAAGTTATTGCATCTGTGCAACTTAGATTATATATTCTAATATTTAAAAAAAATCAAGCGCCACAACTATATGTAAGCGTGAAATGACATTTGCCAGTTTGTGGGCGTGCATTCAATTTGAATCATCAAATAACTTTTTTTGCAACTTTAGATTATAAATTAAGATTACCGTTGTTCAAGGATTTTTCAAACTCAAATTCCTTGACTTAAGGGTTAGTATGAGGCTTACCACCCATATCGCATAAATGGGTTCACTTAACAAATGTGTCCCCTGTTTCTGAAAAGGTCAGCAAAAGTTGCAGGGCTTATGGTCATGAGAGGCTGAAATTTTTATTTGTAAATACACATGCAGCATTTGTAAGCGCAAACTCACTCGTGTCTCCGTGCAGGAGTGCATTGAATATGAATTATAAATGTTAATGCGTCTATGCAACTTAGATTATATATTGTAATAATACTTAAAAAAAATTAAATGCCGCAATAAGTATGGTTTCATATAAAAAGTTGACCTAATCGATCGTCATTATTTCTAAAAAATACATGTTATAACTGGTTGAAGTATAATTTTGAAATGAATAAAAAATATAGGTAGGTAGGTACTCAACGGAATTCAACCGAAAAAGAATCGACTTGGCAATGGCAACGATGGCAACTTTGAAGCCTATGTTGAAGTGCTGGCAATTTATTTGAAATTCGAATGTCAAAATGAGTTTTGTTTCTCGCATAGGTTTTACATAAAAAGGTGTTGTGATTGATCATGTTTATTTATTTAAAAAACAACAATTTAAAATCTACTAATGATGAGGAAGCACATCCCAAGTCCTGAACAATATTTGTTGTGAATATGACGTGCATCTGTTCAGGAGTTCTTCAGTTTGAATGCCATTAACGCACAATTATTTTGTATGGGGAGGCCGTTGCTTTTTATAAAGATATAAGGGATAATACTTAAAAAAAATTAAATGCCGCAATAAGTATGGTTTCATATAAAAAGTTGACCTAATCGATCGTCATTATTTCTAAAAAATACATGTTATAACTGGTTGAAGTATAATTTTGAAATGAATAAAAAATATAGGTAGGTAGGTACTCAACGGAATTCAACCGAAAAAGAATCGACTTGGCAATGGCAACGATGGCAACTTTGAAGCCTATGTTGAAGTGCTGGCAATTTATTTGAAATTCGAATGTCAAAATGAGTTTTGTTTCTCGCATAGGTTTTACAGTTTTTTTTGTACCTTTAGTTTCACATCTTCTTTCTTTCTTGCACAACACATTGTAAATTGTATGTTGTATTGCATTGTATGAAAATTTTTTTTATAAAAAAATCCTTGAAATTTTAAATGATCTTTTGTTTATTCTATTAATTTTAGCAAATTTTACACTTGATTTAGTATATTATGTTTGTGACAACCCTGATCAAATAATGAAGATTTGTTGTTTATTACAACAATTTTTGTATACAACAATTACTTACACTGGTTTATGGTTTTTGCATTATTATTTTTAAAGTTTATTGTTATTATTTTTAAATTGTTAGTTCTATTGCTTTATAACCATCGTATATTTACATCTTTGTATATTATTTATGTGTCATTTATTTGTGTTATATTTTAAGATATTAGTTTTATACCTATAGATACAGTACCTACTTATGTACCTACATATTTATATTTATCGCAATGTTGTAAAAGGCTATATAGCCGTTTATTCTTCTTAAATAAAAAATAAAAAGGTGTTGTGATTGATCATGTTTATTTATTTAAAAAACAACAATTTAAAATCTACTAATGATGAGGAAGCACATCCCAAGTCCTGAACAATATTTGTTGTGAATATGACGTGCATCTGTTCAGGAGTTCTTCAGTTTGAATGCCATTAACGCACAATTATTTTGTATGGGGAGGCCGTTGCTTTTTATAAAGATAAGGGATAACGCACAATTATTTTGTATGGGGAGGCCGTTGCTTTTTATAAAGATAAGGGATTTGTTTTTATTTTAATACAATAAAATTCCCATTTTTTACACTTGGGAATAGCACTCACGCAGGCATTGGTTAAAACCCATCATCAAGTAAAACTGCACAAAGAAATACAACTAAGCCAAAAATAAACAATACAAAAAATATTGCTTCGATCTATGAATAGTGCAAATTGTAAATTCCATTTCATTGGAACCGGTTTCGCATATCAACAGTTCAACCACATAGTCATACAAACAAAATAATATTAAATAAACATCATGGGTTATTCGTCCGTTTTGTGCTTGTTTGTCGTATTTCCATCAGAGGTGATTTCACGTGAGCAATGTTTGTATGTGTACGAACCTATGTGTCTTATGAATGCTAGAAATTGATTTCTAAAATACTATAAACAACTCGCATATTATCGTGTTTAACATTTTTTTATAAGCTCAGATTGTGTAGAATGTGACTCTTAGGACAATTTCATAAAAAGGTCATCTTTGAATCAAATGGTAGATAAGCCAAACAAGCACTGGGGAACATGGGTTTTCCCAACTCTATTGAATTAACACCTCAATGTGATGTAAATGGTTTTCAGAATTTTATTTTGTGCCGATAAAAACAGAAATATTCATATTTTACATGGTTTTGTAGATGGCAACATTTTATGGTTTTTAAAGTTCAAATTTGAATGGAAACCAGTTTGAAAAAATTACATGTTTTGGAGTATGCAGAATTTGCAAGCGAGAACTAACACGTGTCTGTTTGTGGTCATGAATTTAATATGAATATTAAATGTTCATATATCTTTGCAACATAGATTAAAGGTATGTGATGAATTGAGATGGTTCAGGCATTTAGAAAGAATGTACGATGAAAAACTGACAATATAAGTGAACAAAAGGGAATGTCAAAGGTAAGTGGTCAATGATAATCAAATAATCGACAGAATGATCTTTAAAATAAGTATATTCCTGATTTTGATATATTTAATGATAAAAATGCAAGGCTTAAAACAACTATATATTAATTAAATAAACAAAATTTTAATTCACTTTTATAATTTTATTTCTGTCTAGCACTTTCAAGGACAATTTGATTAATTGTCCTGAAGATTGAAGATCGCCTTGTAGGCGAAAGTGCTAGACAGAAATAAAATTATAAAAGTGAATTAAATCTTTGTTTATTTAATCAATATACAATGCACTTTCACTGTGTAAACCACCAAACCCTAAAAAATCTTACAACTATATTGCTTGACTTAACTTTAACCATTCTGAAATTTTAATTACTTTTCACTTATATGTTTTGGATATGCATCATCCTATTTTTTTTTTTTTTTTTTTAATCAAAACACATTAACATATCTAAAAATGCTCGATTGGCGGTACGCAGTGGCATACTTTTACCCACCTTGATGTATGGAAGCGAGGCCTGGACGGTGAATGAAAATGAAATTAGTAAAGTCCATACTGTTGAAATGGACTTTCTAAGAAGTATGATTGGGAAAAAACGGAGTGACAGGGTGAGGAATGATTTTGTAAGAAAAGAATGTGGTGCAAAAGAAAGTGTGAAAGTGAAGATTAAAAGAAGTTTGTTAAGAATCAAACTGTGTAATTTTCCTTGTAACTGTGAAAAAAATATCACTGTTTTCAAATTATCTAATGAGCCAGACCCAAAATGATCGAAATCTGCAGAGTGAAAGAAAGAGAAGAACATGCATGAAGAGAGTGATGAATGTTGAGGAGATGAAAGAAGTGTAGCCTAGGTCAGCACAAACATTTACCTAAAAATGAGTTGTTTTTCTTGATTTCAGCTTTAATTATGGCGATGTTTAATTCATAAATCTATTTCTTATTCATATTTAACACCATTATTTTGTATTTATTTAAATATAAGTACATACCGTAAAAGTTGATACGTTTTGATTGCTCAGCAGAAAGTTGGTAAAATCTTCAGGATTCAGCAACTGAAAAAAAGAAGAAAAATAAAACATTAATTTTGTGGATGGTAGATTTGCAGACCTGGTGTTTGCATGCTGTTTGAAGCTGATGTTTGAATGCATATAACAAATAATCGGTGTATGATGGCCGAGGGGTCAAGTCGCATGTTCGACTAGCATATTTGGAACAGAATAACGTCGGTTCGAATCACGTCTGACCCATTTGACCATAATTTCAACCCTGGTTCAACAAATGTCATTGCATGCACACAAGCTTCTGCTTTCGCATGAAGATACATAATTGTACAGACAAAATAGGTTGATAAATTGCATTCCTCTTTGCTTTTGTTGAACCATCGTCGCAGGGTTTTCAACCACAGTGTGACTTATAGGTTGGTATGCGGCTGACCACCCATGCTGTAGATTATGGTTCACTTTGCCAATGTCACCCCTGTTTCAGAAAAGGTCGGCAGGTGTTGCAGGGTGTATGTTCATTTGAGATTCGGGTTTTTATACTGTAGGACTACATGCGGCATGTTTAAGCGCGAACTTACACATGTCTGTTTTGTGAAAATGCGTATAATGTGAATCTCTAATGTTACTTATATTTCGCAACTTAGATTCGATTAGATGTCTTTCGGCGTTCCTAAGTTCTTCTCCCCCTAATCTTACCCTGTATGATAAATTGAACAAGGCGGTATTTCTTATTTCTCTAAACAATGCTTGCAGAATCCCCATGATCAGAGTGTGCTATCCCTTTCGAGACAACGAATTAGTTGCATAAACGACTCTCAGAGCTCTAAAATTGCCTTGTTCGACATTTTTTTTTAATTTTTGACTCCAATTTTTATTAAGAGTTTTAGGCTCACACGTAGAAGCAAGATGTTTTGCTGATATACCCCACAGTTTCACATGCAAAATAAACAGATGTCACTGCTCTACAACACAACTCATACGCAGAGTGTCGTCATTATTCATATTTAAGCCCCGAGTGTACACACACTTTTATCACCGTTTTCATCAAGATCATCTTCATCATCATACTTCACACCAGTGGCGAAGGGTGCCATACAAGCCGATTCCCGTTTAAAATGAGGCAATAATCCATTTATTGTAAGGCTTATTAATGGATGCCTTGTGGAATCCACTGTTCCCTCTTTTTTGAAGGAAGCGCAGATAACGCCGATACTAAAAAAACCAAATCTCGATCCTAATGATCCCTCCAATTTCAGGCCGGTGTCGAATTTGCCGTTTTTGTCCAAGGTGCTGGAGCGTATTGTCTCTAACCGGCTGGTATCTTATCTGAGTGATAACAACCTGATGCCGAAAAGGCAATCAGCCTATAGGAAATATCATTCAACTGAAACTGGTTTGTTGACCGTAGTCTCAGATCTGATATCGGCAGTGGATTGCGGGAATCTTGCGCTCCTAGCTCTTCTGGACATGAGTGCGGCTTTTGACACCGTATGTCATGATATCTTGATAAAGAGGTTGGAGGATGCGTACGGCTTGAGAGATAAGGCTCTGGCGTGGTTCACCTCCTATTTGGCGGATCGCAAGCAGGTAGTGCGTACTTGTGACTGTGTCTCACCTTCCTATTCGCTGATCTCCGGAGTGCCGCAGGGGTCTGTGTTGGGACCGATCCTATTTATTTTATACACGGCCGACATTGAGAGCATAGTCGAGAAATGGAGCCTTACTACACATGCATATGCAGATGACTGGCAGATTTACTCTCAGTGTCGACCACACATGGCGGGAGCTCTCAGTAACAGAATGGCAGCTTGCATTGCGGAGATCGGTGAATGGATGACAAGCAATGGCCTAATCCTTAACATGGGTAAGACGGAAATTATGTGGGCGGCTACGTCCAGGCGTGATCATCTCCTGACAACTCGCGTACCACTCTCCATTGGGGGACAGCTGATTCAGCCGTCAGATTCAGTGAGACTTCTAGGAGTCACACTGGATCGGAACCTCACAATGGGAGAGCAGTTGAATAACACGGTATCCTCCTCGTTTTTTGAACTTCGCCAGATTAAGGCAATCAGGAGATGTTTACCATCAGGGGCGGTCAGGACCCTGGTTAACGCTTTTGTGATGTCTCGGGTTGACTATTGCTCAACGCTGTATATAGGTCAGCCGAAAAAACAGTTCAGCCGACTACAATCTGTGCTGAACTCTGCAGCAAGACTCATTTTCGGGATGTCCAAATTTAATCATATTACTCCATTGTTGAAAGAACTGCATTGGCTTCGTTTTCCGGAGAGGGTGGTCTACCGTGTTTGTTTGATGGTTTACAAAGCTGTCAATGGTACGGCTCCTTCATACCTGTCTGACATGTTCTCACCTATTGAGATAGATTTGAGACGCCAAACTCTCAGATCTGCAGGGTGTGGGGTGGTTGACTTAGTCCAGCCGTCACGTCAGACACGCACTAATTTTGGGGACCGTGCTTTCCGGTTTGCGGGCCCAATGGAGTGGAACAGACTACCACCTAATGTGAGGAAGGCAGAAACTGTTGGTGTCTTTAAAGGAGCACTAAAGACGCATCTTTACAAAAAATCTTATCCGTGATTTGAGAGGGCCCTTGAGGTGTGACACACACAAAAACGGCGCTCTTCAATTATGTGTACCTTATAAATAAATTATCCTTGTATATATATAATAATGATAATGCAGTAGACTGCATGGTTTCAATGGGGAAAAAATACGTATTGTTTCTTTGGTTTTAAATGTATTGTTTTACTCTGTGCCTATATTTTTTAACTACTTTGTTACATCATTTTAAAAGGGAAGCCGATGGGAACCGGCTTGTATGGCACGCTTCGCCACTGCTTCACACATTGGTAGATATGGGCGACACGTCCGGAAGCTCCAGCTCCCATAGACCACGGCAACAGATCCCGGAAAACATCTCTCCATTTTTATATATTTTCGTTACTTAGAAAATATAATATTAGGTACCCAATAATGTCATTTAATATTGATGTGTAACATACATAAAAGGTCAGAGCCTCGTCATTTATTCATGACACGTGATATACTTCTACTGAGATAACGCCAGAGACACATTTTCTATATTTAGACGCTTTGAACAAATTCACGGCATTCAAATAATTGTTATTGTGGAAAAACAGCTTCATTTAAGGAGCAAAAGAAATAGAGTACAAAAACCAAACTCATATTTTGAATAACTCTGACAGTTGTATTACAATAATAATAATAATAAAATCTTTATTCCAGCCCGGTCACGCGGAGGGTGCAATACGTGACTAGCCATATAAAAATGAACTACATTGATCGAAAAGTACATAAAGGAAAAATAGAAACAGAGAAAGAAAATATAAACAGAGAAAGAAAATATAAACAGAAAAGAAAATTACATTGAAAGAAAATAAACATTGATCGAAAGAAACATTTAAGAAATAGCATTAAGATAAGCCTTGTAACTTCTGCCACCTTTCTTTGAATCTAGGGAGGTATTGGCAAAAGTGAACCAAGTTTTGCAGCATGGGGAGTTAGCCTTAAGGTCTTAGCCTTAATATTAAAATAATTGTTTTTGTAGAAAAAACAGCTTCATGTAAGAAGCAACAGAAATTCAAATGAATAACGGGAAATACGACTTTTCTTTTTGAAAAAAGCTACGCGCTAAAGAGAACAAAAACCAAACTGATATTTTGAATGACTCTGACAGTTGTATTAGTGGGTAATTGAATTTTTTGTCGCATTAGTAACTGAATGTTTACAGATAATAATTAATTGGTTCACATGCGGAATGCTCAAGCGTGAACTTGTACGTGTCTGCTTGTCAGAATGCATGTAATGTGAATCCCTAATGTTACATATCTTTTCAACTCAGATTTGATAAGAGTAGATCATTGACACTCTTCAAGCACCGCTTAAGTATTACAAACTCTGAATTTTCAAAATTTTAGTGAATTTTCCACACAGGTTTTCTTCAAAAGAAAACCTCTTTATGTTGAAAGCTTGAATTATATTCATCTTGTGTGTTAAATTAATAAATCCGAGACGAATATCAGTTTAATTTTCTTGATAATTATTTTGTATACAAGATGTGAAATTTAATAACCCGCGTAGCAAAATGTAGACTTAGCCCTTCCCTGTAGGTATCAAGTAGAGATTCCTGCCTCGAGTTTCTCACACAAAGAACAAGTCGCACTTTAACCTTCTTCTAGGCGAATTAATTAATTCTACCTTAATTTAAATAAAACATCAAACGTTAAACGTGCAAGATTTTCTAAAGCATCGCGACTGACTACACGTATAGTGTAACTTTTAACCGCGTTCTGCCCAAAGGGATCGCATGTGGTGAGTGGAATCTATTTATGTTTACAGATATTCCTTGACTTATTGGTTGGTATGAGGCTGACCACCCATACTATAGAAACTCCTGTTTCAGGGAAGGTCGGAAAGAGTTGCAGTTGTAATGTTCATTTGAGATTTGGGTTGTTTTATTGTAGGTCCACATGCGACAAGTGTAAGCGCGAATGCATTTAATATGAATCTTAAATGTAATATATCTTTGCATCTAAGATTAAAGGTAAGGATTCGGCCTAACGCCAACCACTTCAGTTGAAGGGGGTATTTCCCAGTTCCTGAGGGAGCTGGGGTACTCATTTCTGGAGAAGGCTGAGTAAACCTTGCCGTTTTTTTTTTTTGGGTTTGAGATAAACACCGAAACGGTAAATCACTTCTGACACTCTTTGTGGGGATTGAGCCCTAGACCTTTAGCATGGGACTCAAGTATTCTACTAACTGAGCTATCGAACGAACTTAAACGCTGTTTGTACCTAAAGCATTTAAAATTCAAATACAAATGATGACCAAGGTCAAATTTATTTTCAATCGTCTTGCAGAAAGGGTGCCTCCTGTAGACGTTGGTTACATCGCCAACGAAACTTCAAGAATAATTTTAGTTCTCCCATAACGGTTCGTAATTCCATAAGTGTAATTAATCTTAAAATAGAAATACATAATACATAAGCACATGATGGCCGTTTATTCTCTATACTAGTATTTTTTTATCAATATTTATTAGGAAAAGAACAGCATTAAAAACAGGATTAAAAGCAAAAGTAGACACAAGAAGCCAATTACATGTCCTCACGTACAAAGACAATTTAAATTAAACAAAGGAGAAGAGTATTAGAAGAGATTATACAAAATAAAATAAAAAATAATGATTATAATAATTCGCTAAATTTTATATAACGTCATGTTGTGGTTCTAGCCACCCCCAAGGGCGCTGAAGTAGCAAAACATGTAGAGAAAAAAGTGTAACAATAACAAACACATTAAAGAAGAAAAAAAGTGAGAAATGTATAAGCGTTAAATAATAAAGTGTTGAATTCGGCGCCAGCACTGACATAATGTTTTCTCGAGAGAAAATTTGTGAAAATCCTTTTCACAGCGAGGACATTTCTTAATTATCCCATTTCCCTGGCAGCGACGGCTTTTCTGACCCAAATAAATTACTGGAGAATTAAGGATGAGAGACAAAATGGGCGATTTGTCGTCCTCTTTGCTATTCATCTATTTCCTTAGAATAACTGTTATATTATGATGATTTTCCCCTTTCATGTTTCAGAAATAAATTGGCAAAAAAAATGAATTATTTCTCTGTAAAAATTTGTATTATTTTTGTACGATTATTGTAGAATTATATTTTTATTAAAATATCAGTTGCAAAGGTATACTTGCTTTAAAGATTATTATTAAGTGCATGCCCACAAACAGACTCATGTAATTTAATAAGTTGCAAAGGTGTATTGACATTTCAACCATGAATTTAATGCACATCCACAAGCACACGTGTAATTTCACGCTTATACATGCTGCTTGTGCATTAAACAAAATAAAACCCAAATATCACATGAACATAAGCCTTGAAACTCCTGCTGCCCTCCCTTAAGCTGGGGTGTATTTTTCAGAGAAGATATTTTTTTACGGTATGGGCGATCAGCTTCATACTAACCTATAAGTCAAAGAACAAACATAGTAATACACACTGGACTATATAAAATAAGCAATGAAAGAAAATCAAATCAATGGAGTACAAATTGACAGTTTATCCGAACCGATTATCCGATAAAAAAAATTTATGAACATCAATATCCCTAAATGTCATTTATGTTTGTCTACAAATAAGGAATCTCTACACGTAGGAAATTATTTTCGTAGACCGGATGGCAGTAGTAACATATTTCTTTACGGACATTTTGTCTACCTGTGTGCAGATTGTTCGAGGGACAATATATCTGAAGGCTCAGGGGAAATATGCAAAGTTTCTGTTTGCAAAAGGCTATGTCTCCCCCTAACAAACATACACGTCAGTATGCGAAACCTTGGTCACACACAATCAGTACTATTCACAGTCACAAGAATCCTACACTCAAACTAGCTTAATCAAAAAGCAAAATTTTTTGAAAGATAAAAAAAAACTGTTTTAAATTACGGCGAGTATATTGTTACGAACTATGGATTCGCTGTGCGTGAGCCTTAACACGCTGGTGTGTGTTGAACAATCTGGAAATGTTTCTAAAAGTCCATTATGGGAGTATGTGGCATTTTCTCGAATACACGAGAACCAACGGTATGAATCGTAGGTATAAATAGAGGCGGCGGTTGTGTGAGAGTGGGAGAGACGCTTGAAACATTGCAACGCGAAGACCTAAGCAGAGCGTGAAGACTGCAGAGTATATCGTAATCTATATTGTGAAAAATAAATTTTAATTTAAAGAACCCTAAGTAAAATCATAGCAATATATACAAATTCCACAACCGGTTTCGCGAACCATCCTTTCGCATCATCAGTCGACTAAATAATTAGAAAATGACCCAGATGATACAAACTCGACGCATGTTCGTCCTGCATCCCCTTCTTCCCTCACACGATGACACCCTAAACGATTTATTCCGTAAATGAACCATTTAGTAATTATTTAGCCACATGAAGATGCAAACGGATTGTTTATGAAAACGGTCGTGAAATTATAAATATACTCGATGTAATCTAAAGCAAAGTCGTCATTATATTTTATCTTTTAAGATGAATGACTACAAAGTGAATGCCTCTACCATAAAAAAAATAATTTTGAAGTTTAATAATTTAGACAAATTTCGAAACACTATATCTCGGTAATTATTAAAGCTCCTGAGCTTATTTTATTGAAAATTTTATTGAGTGTAAAAATGTTCAGCATATATTTTTTCGAAAATGTGCACCCTAATAGCTAAAATTGAAAAACACCAAAAATAGTGCAAATTTTTGGTATTTTTAAGAAATTAAAATTTGTTCCAGAGGTCTGCTGAGATTTAAATTTGCGGTGTTATTCGCACACAGCAACACCATGCCTCAACCGCTACCTGAAGTGCAAGAAAAAAAATTCATGCAAGAAAAGCAATGATCCATGGATTAGTTATCGATCAAATGTGATGTGAATGACCCTGTAAATATTTACTGCCCAAAATCTGTAGAAAGTTTTTTTTACTAAAATACTAATAAATTTTCATTTTGTTTAACATACTATCTATAATCTATGATCTATAATCTAAGTTGCAAGGATATATTCATTCAAAGCTCTCAGATGTATGCCCACAAACAAACACGTGTAGTTCGCGCTTACAAATGCTGATTGTGTACTTACAAATAAAATCCAAACCTCAAATGAACATAAGCCCTGCAACTCTTGCCGACATTCCCTGAAACAGGGGTGACATTGGCAAAGTGAACCATTTTTTACAGTATGGGTGGTCAGCCTCATACCAACCTATAAGTCAAGGAATACGAGTAATAAATAACATTTAAGTATAAGAAAACAACAAAACCTTAAAAATAAATCTATACAAAAAAAGTAAAAAATGTCTTATGCAAAAAATGTAGCAAGCCAATAAACCAACATTAAAAATCAGCATTGCAGATTAGCCGCCACTTCTTCCTGTCCTTGCATACTTCTTTCATTTCATCCAGAGTCATAACTTTTTTCATACAAGCTCTCCTTTTATTATGACTCTGGATATCCCATTCACTCGCTATTTCGAAAATTTGGTCCATCCATACCTGAAAATACCGAGCCTTAGTAAGAGTTGGGTAAACTTCTGATTGTGAATAACGCTAAATGTATGCGAGACAATTTATTGAAGGATCTAACGTATACAAACTACAAAGTGAAACTGCCGCTAAGATAAGAGGCTTTCACAGAGGGGAAACGACGCTCCCTGAATTTGGGCGCATATGCGTCGTATTTGTAAACAAACGTGGGTAGCTATAGTAAATAAGAATATAATATTATAATCTAGAAGGTAGAAAAAACAATGTTGGCAGAGTAAACAGTACCTCGAGTATAAAACATTGCGGCAATTCACCTCGATTGCGTAAATTGAAAAATAATTTAATACTAGGAGTGCCGTAGAATGACTTTTATTAGTCAAGGAAGGAAGTTGGAAAGATATTATGTTCAATGAACATTTTCAATTCATGTCTAATTCATGCTCACGAACAGGTACCTACGTGTAATTTTTTTGAATAAAAAAACGGATGTTGCTGACCGTGTATAAAGAGAAGAACGATTTTCTCTACGTTTCGTCGGAGTCGGTAAACGGACGGTTTCGGTTTCACACGAGGACATAATATCGTACTTCTGTACAAGTAGAGCTACATATTGCGACATCTATAGAAGCATCTCCGAAGGTCAATAAATGTACCTACAACCTTCGACCTCGAGCAAACAACAATAATTCAACAGTTCGAGTTTCTTCCTTGTAGAAGACACACGTCTCCTGAAGACGTCGGATATGGTTCCAACGAAACGTAGAGAAAATCGTTCTTCTTTTTACACACGGTCAGTAACATCCGTTTTTTTATTCCAAAAAATGCCTAACGACCGTAATCATAATTTAAAATCTTTAGGTCCGTGTAATTTCGCTCTTACAAATGCTGCATGTGTACTTCCATCTTCAAATCCAAACTTCAAATAACATATACCCTGCAACTTTCCTGACCTTTCCAGAAACAGGGGTGACATGGCAAAGTCAACCAAGTGTCTTATTTTGGAAAAATATCCTATATTGCACCCTTTGCTTCTATACGACTCAAATAACAAAAGTTTTAGGTTTTTACGGCCGACTGATGACGCTGGAGAGATGTTTTCCGGGATCACATCCGGAAAAGATCATCTTCATCAATGCACTTTCACGCTGAAGAAGCCTTTCGTAGACATGGGCGAAACGTCCGAAAGTTCCAGCTCCCATTGACCACGGCAACAAATCCCTGAAAACATCTCTCCAGCATCTAATCTAATCTAAGTTGCAAAGATATGTAACATTGGAGATTCACATTACATGCATTTTCAAAGCCAGACATGTACAAGTTCGCTCTTGCACATGCCGCACGTGAACCTACAACATAAAAACCAAATCTCAAATGGACACACACCCTGCAACTCTTGCCGTCATTCCCTGAAACCGGGGCGACATTGGCAAAAGTGAACCATTTTTACAGCATGGGTGGTCAGCCACATACCAACCTATAAGTACAGGAACAGCATAAAATTTCAAAACGTTTGCTTACTCGCTGCCTTAGTTCTTGATTATCGTATACGCCATTGAGAAAATTTGACATGAGCCATGTTTGCATGTGTACTGGACCAATGTGTCTTATGAAAACAAGAAATTTATTTAAAAAATATTTAAAAGAACTCTCACATTATCGAGTTTTATGGTTTTTCTTAGCTCAGATTGTGTAGAATTTGATTCATAAGACAACTGCATGAAAGAGTCATATTTGACAAGATTGGCGTATACGATAAACAAGATCTGGGGGAGCGGTATGTCTATACTATTGTGCAACATCAGTTGTACGTAGAGGCAGATGCGTGACCGCTCTCGGGTTTTAGAGCGCTTGGGGAATGCCAGATTTCGAGGCCATAACCCTAAAGGGGAATAAATAAATATATTCAAGGGTCCATTCAGTGCACGCAGCATCATGTTGCTCTCCATTTATGCCGCTTTAATATTTGGTTTCACACGAATAAAAAGGTGTATCCTACCTTCACAATAAATTAAATAAAACAACAGCGAAAAAGGAATGACTGAATTTAGTCGAAACAGCTGGGAATCCACAACGCAGAAAGAGCGAGTCAAATTGTAGTATTTAATATTTTTATCAATAAATTCGTGAAGAGGAATTATATGATTCACAGACATATTTTTGCGAAGCTCCTGATAGGTTACATCTATTATACACAATTTTTTATCGACTTATACGTCATAGATTGTTATGAGGCTGATCACCTATATTGTATCAAAAATGGTTCGTTTTGCCAATGTTGTCACCCCAGATTCGGAGAAAGTCGCCAGAGTTGCAGGACTTATGTTGTAAGTCCACATGCGGCATGTGTAAACACGAACATATACGTGTCTGCTTATGGGATTGCACTTAATATGAATCTTAAATGTATTAAATTTTTACAGCACCAAACCAGCGTTGCTTTAGTTCAAACAAGCTTCATGAGATTATCGTCTTAACTCGCTCGGACATAAGATAAGATAAAGCGATAGAAATTGCATACAAATTTTTGCAACTTAGATTATGTAGATTTAATGTGTTCACATGGGAAGCGGGAACACAAAAGCTGAGAATTAATTTCGCGAAATATTTTTTTTTCTCACAATAAACTAAACGCAAAAAATAATTGCATTCATTATAATTGCAAAAAATAAATGTTTATTTCATATTGTTAAGTGTGATGTTAAGCCAATTAAAAAGCTGTTCATGTTTGTTATTAATTATTTTATGATATTTAAAAAAACTATCACATAAATCCAATCAGTGCTATTCAAGAAAATAGTCCATAGCTTATCCATAGATCATCGTTTTTTTTGTTGTATGGAAAATTGGGCTTGGGTGGAGGATGAGCCATAGATTTGTTGTGTGTGAATAGGACCAAATAAGGAAGATATTAATAATTAATTTAAGTTTACCATTCGTTAAAATAAATTATGTTTTTTATTACATCTATTTCATAAACATAAATGGAGTTCTGTCATGTGTTGTTCTGTCATGTGTCGTTCTATCATGTGTTGATTTGTCACATTGTCTTGTCGTTCTATATTTTATTCGATGGAGGCTCTTTCTCCATCTCTCTCACATCCACGTAGAAAGAGTAACCACTAAGTGAGACAGATTGTCGAGACGGGAATGCCCGATTAGACTGCGCTGAATTGCCTATTTGTCGATGGTCTTTAATTAAATGGGGAAACCGAGAAATTTGCGCGCCTGTAGTTAAAGGACCAAATTATATTTCGCTTTTGTGTTTATGGTCAATTTGGCAAACATCACTTAGTCCTGTTTTCTTGTCACTTATAATTTTCTTGGTTCTGAAGCCAGGCATTCGATCTCCTTTTTTCCTCCCTGTCGATTATCTTTTATTTTCTATTCCATATTCAAAATTTTCCTGTATTCATTATTTTCCCCACAAACTTTTTCAATCCTTTCGTTACACCATTTCAGGATTCAAACGCTTTTTAAATACTGTTTTAGAATTTATGTATAATTCCTTGACTTACAGATTGGTATGAGGCTGACCACCCATACTGTTACAAAATGGTTCACTTTACTGATACCACTTTTTAGGGAAACGTTTCAGGTAAGGCTGGCAAAAGTTGCTGGATTAATGTTCATATTTTAACACGCAGCATGAATTGTAAGCGCGAAATCTGTTTGTAGGCATGCATTTAACATGAATTTTAAAGTTAATAAATCTTTGCATATTAGATAATGGGTGATCAGCCTCATACCAACCTTTGAAACGAAGAAAAAAGATTCATTACATCATCACATTTAATGAAATTGAAAGAAACATTTTACAAGACAGATAAATTTTAGAAATAAAAATCAAGATGCCTCAAAATTTTTTTTTTTGGGAATCTACAAGAATTTCAATATGTACTCCTCCAAGGATAAATTTTTACTTTTATGAAAAGATTTGACATTGTTTTGAAAGCTTTGAAAAAAAAACAAACAAAGGTTTTAAGACAAGAAAATGATTGGCATGGAAAGCAAAAATCCAGGAAAAAATGTCTACAACAGTACGGATCGACACGGCATAAACTGGATGTGGTGAATCTGGAACTAACGTCGCCATCTTGTTTAACGTCAATTTTACTAGTTCAAAGTGAAATTATCAAAGTATTTTGTTGAATACATTAAAAGTTATTGCTACTGTAGGGTTTTTTGTCTATGGGTCATATACTATTAAATTCCTTACTCTTTTAGCCATTTATTAGCCTTGCTCATGATTACCTACTCACCACGTAACAATACCCCATGTGTGAAGTTCTGTGTATGTTTAACCTCGAGTGAGAAGAGACGCCTCTTGTCTCTTCAACTGAATCAAAAGTCGCGCACGATCGACTGGAAGAACCACACATCTAACAAAAGAAGATAATTTCTGGAGTGAGGTGAGACCTTTCTGATTAGTCCTTGACTCCTATCCTTCTTCCCTGATGGTCCGCGACTGTGGCAGATTTGCCTGTTGATTAGTTTGCTTAAACGTGTAATTAAATTAAGAAACAGCATTCATTATTGATGTTATGGCCGAGGGATCAAGCGGCTGATCTTTCTATATGTAGCACATTTGGAATAGAATAACGTTGACTCGATCTTTCCAGGTACCCTCTTGAAAATGACGTAAACAAATTATTAATCAAAAATTCATTAAAATATACAATAATAAATTATGAATGTATGATATTAATACATGTTTCTGGTCAGGCAGAATAGGTAGGTGCATTGCATTCCTGTTCACAAATTTATTTTTAAAAAATCAGACCTCTCTATATCTCATATAATGGATTCAAACTTGGCTTCTAATCTAATATAATCTAAGTTGCAAAGATATGTTACATTGGAGATTCACATTACATGCATTTTCCCAAGCAGACACGTACAAGTTCAACGTACAAGCTTCAACAATAATAAACATTGATTATAGCAGTGTGAAGGCCTTTATGTCACAAAAGCGCCCTCATTTAGCTGTCATCTAAATTCAGTTTAAGCCGTGTACATTTGTATGAAAATCTACAAAAGAGTGAATGTAAAAATATCAAAAAAATTCTCTTGCATCTGCTCGAGTGGAATCGAACGAATTGCCAATTTTATGATTGACAAAAATGCGAAGAATTCCTTTGTGATACAGAGTTGAATTATTTTGGCGTTTCAGACCAAAGCAAAATGAGATCGTTCCACACCGATGGGTACAGTAGGTACTCAAAGTATACAATTAAACACTCTAACGCAACCATAGCGTTTTGTGAAAAATGTATGGAAACTAAAGCAGAGCTCGTAGTGAGAGTTTTAGTTTACATTCGTTTTTGGTAGAACGGTAACTTTAAACGAAAAATTATGGTACTTGTTGTAAAGCTCGATACAGAGAGAAATTTGACAGGGTACACCAATATAGAGTCGAAAATTTCTCAGGGGTCAAATCTGCCACATTCATTTTGTTTATAATCATCGTTGGAACCAAGTCTTGGTACCCTTGATCAACCCCTGCCAGCGCTGTTTTTGAATTTGGATTTTGTTTCTCAAGAACTAAGGCAGCGGTATGGCTTACAAATATACTAAGAGTTTGCATAAAATCATAGAACCTTATTCATTAGATTGGTTGAACCCAAACCCAGAGTTAAACCAGCTGATTAGTATGGGAAAACCGACAATATACTGGTTTAAAAATTAAAACCTTTCTATGAATGAGGTGGATACCTACAGTTTAGCATGCACTGTCAACAAGTACGTTGTAAGTTAAATACGTTGAACTGTATTCGCAGCCAATAGAGCAAATACGAGTACCTACTTACTTACCAGAGAAACGACCTTGCAACCGCACAGATACCTAGCGTTACATAAGCCGCTACTAGAACTCGGGAATCGAGAAAGCATTCTGTGATGTATTTTGTACTAGCCGACCCGACACACGTTGTAATGCCTTGATTGCAATCAATGTTATTTGTGAGACAATTTCTACTAAGCATTTTGTACTAAAAAAAGATGAACGTCAAAACAAAGTTGTTGTCACGATCCCTCTCATGGGTAATATGCATGTTTTCTGAGATCAAAATCTGATGAGTGGTGTAGCCAGGTATAGAAAATAATTTACATTTTAGATGAAAAATAAATAAATTGTGTTGACAATCAAAGTCAAACATCACAGTCGGTGCTATGGCCGCGGGGATCAAGTCGAGTTATTTGGATCCGGATAACGTTGGTTCGAATCCCGCGACGATATCTTCGACCCTGGTTCAACAGATGCCGTTGCATGCACACAAGCTTCTGCTTTCGCATGAAGACAACTGGCCAGGCAAAATAGGTTGGTAGATTGCATTTCTTTCCACAAATCTATTTAAAAAAAAAAACATGATCCATCTAGAGTAAACTGTAATAATCCACGTATTTTTGTAAATGTGATCAAAATACGATGAGTTTTTCATTTTTATTACTGATGTAGACTGTAGAGGTCTCATATGCAATTTGCATACAAAAAATCACATTCAGCTTTAATCGAATATGAAAATCATGCCCTATAATGGAACAATTGTGTATCCAATTGAACTTTTCTAAATTACAAACTCGATTTTAGCATGAATCATAAGCTTCTTTTCTCTGTATTATTTTGCTTCAGCCGTTCTCCAGTGATGCGGTCACCAACGAATGCCCTTTCACTTTTATAATAAAACTGGGTAGATTGACAACTCTACGGACATCGGATCCACTCGTATGGAACTCCAATAAAGCCGGCTTGCGGTTTGGGGGAATGAAGCGCAGAACTGTTTCCCCACCGACTCGCATTCCTTCCCCACTCTGTGACTTGCATTGTTCCCACAGAGACATATTCGGCTTTTTACAGTGAACTTTCAGAATCACTTGTGGGCTTCACTTTTTAACGAGTTTGTAACGAATTTTTTTTACGAAAATTTGAGATGATCCGATCATTTTATATACCGAAATATAATCTTAGTGGCAAGAATAAATAAGCTTACATGTATGCTAACAAAAAATCTATGAAGTAGAATATTGAAATGAGTAAAATGAAATTTTAGGGTTAAGTAGTTCGTACTCTGACAATGATAGAAGCGACCCAAAAAATAACAATAAAAGTGTTATAAAACAAAGAAGATTTTAGAATTTTTATTTATAAAAACTAATAACACCTTTTATGAAGATTCCAGATTTTTAAGCCAACATTACAGATCAACTGTCATTTTTTCGGTCCTTGTATCCTTCCTTCATTTCATCCCAATCTGATTTTACCCAATTAACCAATTTTATGGTGACAATCAAACCCATAGGAATCCAAATGGATTCTTTGTCGAAAAGTCGAAAATTGTACAAGAATTTTAAATTTAAAAAAAAAACATAAATGTAGGTAGGTACCTAATTTCATGAAGTAGGGTTTCGAGATTTGGGTTTTTATGTTTTAGGTTCACATGCGGCACATACAAGCGCGAACTTATACGTGTCTGCTTGTGAGAATGCATTTCATGTGAATCCCCAATGTTGCATATATTTGCAGCTTAGATTAGATTACATTAGTACCTAACTGGTAAACAAAATTGGATACATTATTAAGCTGCAATTCCGCTCGTTTGACATATTTACACATAACATTTAATTTTAGTGTCTCCTGGAGACGTTGTTTACGTCACCAACGCAACGTCGAGAATTTTGTAAGTTCTTCCAGAACAGTTCCGTAAAGTTGAACTACCCAACAGTAAAGTCAATTATAATCTGTAAACTTGTATAAATTCATTATTTCGCCTCGTCTGAAGTGCGAAAGAGATCGCATTTTATAATAACAGACTTAGACGAAAAGTTGTGCCTGCAAACAATCCGTAATAATTTACGGAAGAATAATCATGATGATTCAAAGTAATCACAACTCGAGTTACGTAGCCGAATTTCTTAAATAATTTGTTTCGGGCACTTCCTGTCTCTCAAGCACAACACTTCACATCAAAACGTGTCACAAAAAAATGTATGAAATCAAAAGGCAGTGCTTTCTTGTGAGCGTTTTCGGTTGCGTTAAAGTTTCAGGAAACGCTACGTTTGATTTTAGACGTAGCGTTGTATACTCCGTGTACTCTTTGTTGATCTAATTAACTTCAGCGTCGCTCCCTAGAGTGCAATCTTTGTTTTATACACAATTGAGCATTTGAATGAGTTCAGGAGGTTTATGGGAAGCAGTAGCGTATCTATACAAAGCAATGAAAAAAAAATACGTGTATTTTCGAATGATAAAAAATAAATGAAACTTTATTTTTTTATTACGGCGAGTATATTATAAGTTTCACAACCGGTTTCGCAAACAATCCGCTTGCATCTTCAGGTGGTTTCATAATTACTAAATGGTCCAGATACGCGATCAAACGTTGAGAGTGTCATACTCGCCGTAATAAAAAACAAAGTTGTTTTTTTTTTTTTTTTAGTGTTGATCTGTTAACACAGTGAAAGTCCATTTTTATAAATATTTAAAAATATAAATGGTAAAACATTGTTTTAATTCACTTTATTTTATTTGTTTATGCTCGAATATTTTCGCCTAATGAGGCATCTTGACTAGAATTTCAGTGTGTAGGTATTAGTGAGTGGGAAAAATTAAAATTATAATTAAAAATATTGGCATGTTCAAGTGAATGTAAGGCTGATTTGATATATGTAATTCTGTTTTTATCTCTTATTGTTTGGTGTCATTACGGTTATCATGATTATTTTAATAGGTTTTTATATTTTATATTTTGTATTTGAAAAAAAGAGGAAAAAATATCTTACTATCATTAGTATTTATATTTATATTCTTTTTTTTATTTTAATACTTATATTTAATGTCAACATTGTATGAAAAAATATCTTACTGTCATTAGTATTTATATTTATATTCTTTTTATTTTTAATACTTATATTTAATGTCAACATTGTAATTGGGAAGGTACAACATCAATTGTATATATTTTTATTATTGTTTTATATATTTTAATGTATTTTCCTGTTTTGTTGAATAAATTATTTAAAAAAAAAAAAAAAAAAAAAAAAAATCTTCAAGAGCAGAATGGTTACAAATATATTTTTATAAAATAATTTTCAAAACAATTTTCAAAACAACTTTTTTTCCAAAACAAAAGCAAAATTCATAGACAAAAAATTTTTTTTTTGTTTTGGAAAAAAAGTTGTTTTGAAAATTGTTTTGAAAATTATTTTATAAAAATATATTTGTAACCATTCTGCTCTTGAAGATGCCTCATTAGGCGAAAATATTCGAGCATAAACAAATAAAATAAAGTGAATTAAAACAATGTTTTACCATTTATATTTTTAAATATTTATAAAGTTGTTTTTATTTTGATAGCTCAGTTGGTAGAGTGCTTGCATTCCATGCCGTGAGCTCGGGTTGTAATCCCGTCGAGGTGAAGGTGTCAGAAATGACTTCCCGTTTCGGTGTTTATTTCAAACCACAAAATAAAATACCGCCAAGGAATGAGTACCAGCACACTCGGGAGCTGGAAACCCCCCACTTCAACGGAAGTGGTTGGCGTTAGGCCGGCCCCCTTACCTGTAAAAATAAATAGTTTCAACTCGCCACATGCGATCCCTTCGGGGATAACACGGTAAGAAGTTACGCTATATGTGTAGCTTAGTTGCGCTAGTGGCGATCACTAACGTTGAAAATACCGGGCCATAGTTAGGGTGCATATTTTCTACAATAGAACAGCGACTTCATACTGGATGAAAAAGACGCATTAACGTCTTTTCTGCCACTGACATGCCCTTTGCCCTTGACTTATAGGTTGGTATGTGGCTGACCACCCATGCTGTAGAAAATGGTTCACTTTGCCAATGTCACCCCTGTTTCAGGGAAGGTCGGCAGGAGTTGTAGGGTGTATGTTCATTTGAGATTCGGGATTTTTTTGTAGGACTACATGCGGCATGTTTAAGCGCGAACTCTGTTTTGTGAAATGTTTAAGAGCGAATGTATGTTGTGTGAAAATGCATATAATATGAATCTCTAATGTTACTTATATTATGCAACTTAGATTAGATTAGATTAGACATCACATAAGCTAACGTTAAAAATACCAGGCCCAAGTGAGATAACCTTAGTCAAAAAGAAAAGACAAAAAAAAATAGAAACAAAATAATAATTTGAAAGCGCAGCGCAGAGTTAATTGTTTCTTTACTTCAAAAAAACAAAAAAGAAACAAACTAATAAAGAAGCAGTCATGGAAGGATGGCGCTGGTACGGCCGTTGCTTCCGACACGACGAAAGGAAATAATTCAAGTTTACAGCTTCTCTTCACGCACCGGCGGACTTCATAATTAGGATGCGCATCTTATGGTGCGCCCCCCTAAAGAAGGGGATCAAGAAGAAGAAGGAGAATTAGAAGAAGAAGAAGTGGATACGAAGAATCCTAAAATAACATTCCCCGTAGATTCCTGAAATAACGAATCGCGGGCGAGGCGCGATTTCATTGACTGCCTCTTTTGCGATTATCGCGTGGAAGGACGATGGGTGTATCAAAATTATGCACGTGTGAGGGAGATGGATGGCAAAACGATAAACTTTCTCACTAATGGTTTGTTGCTATTGCGTGTACGAGTTTTGTAAAAGAGGATAACAATGGATGACAGATTGCGTCGACAGTGAGGGTTCGTAGCAGTGCTATGACAAGTTGACAAAACAAATAACAAAAAACGTCAAGAAACAAAAATTAAGCAAAGCCAAAGTGACAGTTGATTAAAATAAATTTGTAAGGTTTACGAAAGGATGCTTAGCGACAATTTTTCACATAATTTAAAAAATAATAATTACAAACATTCGCTCTCGTTGATAGTTGTTTATTTTGTTCGCCTACCAACGCTAACAAAACTTTTTCTCTACATTTCCCAATTAATTTGGGTAGGCTATTTTTTGGAATTTTTATATTAGTGTAGGGCACACAACAATGGGAGTGCGCGCAAAATGTATTTGTATCGGTAAAAATCGATAAAGATTGCTTAAATTCTTCCGCTAGGTGTGCTAGCAAAATTGGGCCCCAGGTGTGCGCGACACTTCAAGATAATTTTTAATACAGACTTGATTAAATCCCCGAGAAATAGGAGGGATATTTCATGTTCGAGCAGATTGCCGGCATATTTTTGGCTGTTAAGATACTTTTCCGGTTCATTAAATGTTGAAAATGTGCGTGCCTTCACAAGACGTACGTTCCTCCCGTGAAATAATACAGTTTTGCATTTTTGGATAAAATGTGATAGTTTGTTATGTCTCCATCAGAGGTAATTCACATGAGAAATGTATGCATGTAACTTGGACCAATGTGTCTGATGCTAGAATTGGTTGTAAATGCGTGCGCTCGCATGATTGCTGGTCAGTCGAAATTTACACACATTACTCCTCTTCTCCACAAGCTTCACTGGCTCCGTATCCCGGAGCGCATCGAGTTCAAAGTGTGCACGATGGTCCACAAAGCTTTATTTGGAAAAACACCCAAATATCTCGCTGATTTAATCAAACCAGTCACCCTCGGCAAAAAAAAGCCTAACACTGCGCTCAGCTGAGACTGGAGCCAAATCAAGGATTGAAGAACCTATAAGAAGAGTTAACACAGTGTTTGGAGAGCGTGCATTTGCAGTTGCTGGCCCTCTGGCCTAGAACCACCTGCCACATCATGTGAGAGAGCTAGAGGACCATGGAAAGTTCCGGAATGCACTGAAAAACAAGCAAATTTCTGGCATCGTTTGCACCAGCGCCCTTGGAGTGACTACATCACGAAACGGCGCTATAAAGAAATCATCAACTCATCATCATCATCATCATGAAAACTGGAAAATGATTTTAGAAATGTTTTTAGGCTTTCAAGGCCGGATTCAGATGCTTGATTTTGTCTTTCCGGGCTTTGATCGTGGTCCATAGTTTTGTTCTACTTTTTTCTTCTTCTTAAAACTTCTTGAAGACTTCAGCTGACGTGTCGTCACCCCTGTGTGTTATTTCTTCGGAGCAGAAACTATGATCAAAACTATGGACTACAGTCAAAGCCCGGAAAGACAAAATCACGCATGATTTCAAAAATATTTCAAACAACTCTCACATTACAGTGTTTTAAGTTTTCTCTTAGCTCAGATTGTGTAAGAAATTTATTTGAAAGGTCATATTTGAATTAAATGATAGATAAGCCAATCAAGCACTAGAGGGACGATATAGCTACGTGTAAAAGCTAACTATATAGCTTTTTCGGCGTACATGCATTAGATTGAAAATAAATCTTTGTTTCGATTGAAAATTACATTTTAAATGAAAAATGCCTTACTGGGGCTGGTAGTCTCATCCCTACGGTAATTCTTACCAACCAAATATCGGTAATATTTGTATGAATACTATAATCAGCTGTTCACTTGCGGCCATCTTGCATTGACAGGTCTTCATACAAATATTACCGATATTCTGTAGGTAAGAATTACCGTGGTGACGAGACTTCAAGCCCTGCACACGTTTAACTGTAAAACCCACTCGATCGGAAAGCCGACTATTCTTGGGCATTCAATATTCCTCTAGTGATTATACCCACATGCCTGGAATTCCCAACGCCTCCTTGTTCCGGCCAATTAGCGCCCACTGGAATGGGCGGAAGAGAGAGAGGCGTTTCAGAACTGCAGCCCCATCGCTAACAAAGGCGGCCGCTGATTGAATACAAATCATCCCCGATTCGGCATGTTGGTACAAACTACGAAGAAAGCGTGTTGGCTGGATTCCAATTTATTTACTTTTATTCTCTTTCAATTAGCAACCCTTTCGTTTTTTGTTTTTTGTTATTTGCGTTTTGTGTGTACTGAATCCGAAAATAGCTGCTCAGCTACAAAATTGCTGTTTTTTCTGCTTTATTTTTTTGTATAAACATCCAATATTATGTACTGCTTTTTTATAGTTACTTGAGAATCTTCTTCTTCTTTATTTTAATGCTAATTCCTAAGGCTTGTTTCCCTTGAGGAAGTAATCTCTCTTCTACAGTTTTCTCTTGATTGCACTGCCCTCAGCGCTCCAATCACGGATTCACTTGATCAATCCATCGTTTAAGGGATCTTATTTTTTCTCTATTCCTTTTTAAGATTCCGATCCAACGGTCGATAGCTCAGGTGGTAGAGTGCTTGCATTCCATGCCGAAAGCTCGGGTTCGAATCCCACCGAGGGTGTCAGAAATGATTTCCTGTTTCGGTGTTTATTTCAAACCCCAAAATAAAATACCGGCAAGGTTTACTCAGCCTTCACAAGAAATGAGTACCAGCACTCTCGGGAGCTGGGAAACCTCCACTTCAACTGAAGTGGTTGGCGTAAGGCCGGCCCCCTTACCTGTAAAAATAAATAGGCTCAACTCGCCACATGCGACCCCTTCGGGGATAACGCGGCAAGAAGTTACACTGTATGTGTAGCTTAGTTGAGTTGAATCCAACCAGTCGTTCCAGGCGATCGTCATTAACACCAAAAGTCCATGGCAATGTGATAAAGCTAATTTAATTTATGTAATCATTTTTGTACCTATCTATGATATCTTTAGTAACACACAACAGAGAAACTGTTTTGCAACCCCGCAGCTAAATACAAACAAGAAATAACATCAAATAGTTCAATTATTTTTTATAAACCTGCTTCAAATAAAAATGGTACATCAACAAATACATTGATTATTTGGCATGATTTTTTATTCTTTTTGGACTCTTGAAATTATGAAAAGGAAGACCGACAAAATTATGGCTGGATTAGATTGGTGAAATTGTAAAAAAATGGAATATACAAAGCGAATGTGAAATAACAAAATGAGATGGATATTAAGTAATGAATTGAAAATAATATGCAAGGAAAGAGGAAAAATGGCCAATCTGCAGAGACTCTGGCCGCCCCTAGCGGAATGGCGACAGAGTTACAGTAAGTCAAAAGCGAATTTACTTACATACGTATATACGTAGGTTCTGGCCACTCCTAGTGAAATAATAGTTGGATACATGTACAAGAAGTATAAAAATGAGCCGACACGAGAACTTTAAAATGGAAAAAGAAGCATCGAGCGACCGTCCATCATATCATTTCACTTTCTCTTTGATAAAGAAGCAATGTTTCGTAAAACATGCAACAACATAAATATCCCTGAAAGGGGCTTAAAGCACGCATGAAAAAAAAATACACAAAATTGTTGAGTAAAAGGAAGACAAGACGCTTACGTGAATTGGGGATTCAAATACAAAAGGTTTTTTTTTGTTGCAAATTACTTTGATGATCACGGTTCACTTCCTTCCTTCCTTTATCTGCCTTTCTTAGACCTTTTTTCTGGAAATATACCTCTTCCAATCTTCTGATGTTTTTCTATCGACTGCTTCTGCCTGCAGTTCTCTTGATGTCGTCCAGCCACCTCAGTTGGGGTCTCCCCACTCCCCACTTGGAAATCCTGGGCCGCCACTGGACGATCCTTTTCAGCCACCTGTCACTCGCTGTATGACATCAGTGACACCAGCGCGTCTACGGATCTCCTGGTTTGGAACCCTGTCTCTGAGTCTGATTCCCAGCATCTTTCTTTCAATGGTTCTTTGGCGCGTCCTCAGTCTGTTGATGCTTCAGTAAAGGTTCTTCAATAAAGAGACGCAATAAGAAGAAAAATAAGAAGTTCTCTGCTTCTATTGGCTCTACCCAACAACCATATACATCGCTGCAACTTATATTATACATAGAATAGTAATAATAAAATGGCAATACCATCAAAAAGTAATAATTCGCATGGGAAGGCGTTTTGCAGAAAGGAACAGAGCAATAAGGCAGACATACTTTTCGACGCTTTAGTTTATTAGCAATGTATCGAAAGTAAAACACACACCAGAAGCGCTATTCTAATTTAGTTACATTTTTTAGTAAAACTATAAGATTGTGTGTTTATACTCCGGGTTCGGCGAGTATAATTCATAGAAATTGTTAGCATGGAGCACGTACGCAGAGGATATTGCTTTCCTTAGTTTGGAAAAGACGAGAGCAGCCATTAGTTACGGCGGTTTGGCTTTAGCTGTGTGTGTGTGAAGCTAGCGCCACGTCCGGCTCCTGCAGCATTGACAGCTAGCGCAACGTCCGGCTCTTGCAGCATGTTGACAGCTAGCGCAACGTCCGGCTCCTGCAGCGTGTTTGTGTACTACATGACAGCTAGCGCAACGTCCGGCTCCTGCAACGTGTCTGTGTACTCCATGACAACTAGCGTACTACATGACGACTAGCGCCACCTCCGGCTCCTGCAGCGTGCTTGTTGACCAATGACTACAAAAACTCAAAGCATGTGTTATACAATAGATGAACTTTTAAATCTACGTAAATATGCCGGTCTACCCAGTGAACAGGCAATACATGTACTTCGGAGATGGGACATTTTTTCAAAAATCATAGTTTATGCTAACCCGAAGAAACTTAGGGCTAGAGGACGGCGCGGTGGGAAATGCACTAAGAAGAGCTATAGAAGACAATATCCTGCGCATCAATGTATCGTGAGTTCAACACCTCTGCTACCTCGTCAAGAAATCAACGGTCAGTGTAACAAAAATCACCAGCTCTCTCATATTCAACTAGGCACATGGAATGCACGGTCATTGAACAGCAAAATTGAGGAAATCCATGAACTTTTCCATGATAAAGCTTTAAATATACTCGCCATAACTGAATCCTGGCATGAAGGCTATGACTGTTCAGCGCTTAAGCGACTACGGGACAAGGGATACACACTGGTGGAAGCTGCAAGGCAACCAACCAAAATAAAAAACCAAGACTCCGTAAATTATGTGAACCACGGTGGAGTAGTCGTCATTGCACAACACAATATCCGCCTCACTAAACTGAAAATAGGAGAATACAAAACCTTTGAGGGGCTTGGTTGTAGAGTTGCCACTAGTGGGAAATCTCTCACACTAGTGAACATATATAGACCTGGTTCGAAAAACATAACTAAGTCCTTCTTTGACGATTTCCAAAGCCTCCTTGAGACGATAACCATACGCAGTGAGCCTATTATGATTGTAGGTGATCTCAATATTAGACTTGACCGGATAAGCGATCCATCAGCCATCAAATTCAATCAAATATTACATGATTTTGGCTGCATCCAGTGGGTAGATGTTCCAACACATCGAGAAGGGGGAACTCTGGACGTGATCATAACAAAAATAGAGGATTGCTCACATAATGCAACTGTCGAAGATATTGGTTTATCAGACCATAAACTTATCCAAGTACAAGTTAATCTTCAAAAGCCTGTGCCAACGATTAAAACAATTACCACCAGATCGTGGCGAAAACTGGATCTGGATGCTTTCCAAGCGGACTTAAGAAACTCTGCTCTTTTTCTCAACAAAATCAACAGCGAAACTGATCTTAATAAAGTATTAGAACTGTATGATATCACTCTGAAGGCCTTACTCGACCAACATGTCCCTGAGTCATCCAAGAAAGTAAGAATCAGGAAGTCTGATAAGTGGTTTGACAGCGACTGTAGAAAAACAAAACGAGAGACGCGTAGTCAGGAAAGAAACTACAAATTATCACCTTGCGAGACAACCAGAGAGGCATGGACGATAGCGCTCAACGCTTATAGGACTCTAGTAAAGAACAAAAGAGCATCCTACTGGAAATCACTATTGGCTGAAAATGAACGAAATCCACAACAGTTATGGAAGGCCATCAGCAGCATACATGGTAACAAACAAGACAAGTCAGAAACAGATGCAAAAGCCCAAGATTTTGCGGAATTTTTTCGGGAAAAAGTGAATAAAATCAGGAGCTCAACAAAACTCTCTCCTCACCCAAATCTTGAAACGATTTCCCCAAATATCTCACTTGACAGCTTTTTACCCACGTCCATCCAGGAAGTTATTGTTTTGATGAGGAGAGCTCCGAATAAGCAGTGTAGGCTGGACCCCATACCAACATGGCTCTTGAAAAAATGTGAAACTGTATTTGCTCCATTCTTAGTCGATGTCATAAACTGTTCTTTCGAAAACGGCCAGTTCCCAGATACGCTCAAACAAGCTTTTATTACCCCAGTTCTAAAGAAGCCGCAACTTGATCCTAATGAGCTCTACAATTATCGGCCCATATCAAATCTACCCTTCGTTGCCAAAGTATATGAGAGAGTTGTAGCTGCCCGGTTATCTGCATATCTGCACAAACATGAGCTGTATGCTGATAGACAGTCAGCTTATCGCAGGCACCATTCCACCGAAACCGGTATAGTAGGACTACTCTCAGAATTAACCCTTAGCATCGAAAAAGGAAACGCCGCAGTCCTGGCTCTCTTGGACATGAGTGCAGCGTTCGATACAGTAGACCATCAGATCCTTCTGAGGAAATTCAAAACTACCCTCGGAGTGAGAGGAAAGGCCCTTGACTGGTTGACTGCCTACCTAAATGGAAGAAGTCAAATTGTCCGCATATCAGACGATGCATCCTCCTCCTTCCCAGTGGAAACAGGAGTCCCACAGGGATCCGTTCTTGGGCCGCTCTTGTTCCTAATGTACACCTATGGACTCGAGACACTGATACATAGTCTTGGACTTAACGTTCACTGCTACGCTGACGATTGCCAAATTTACCTGGAGTGTGAGCCTGAGAAAATGCGAGAAGCATCTCAAAAAATTGCAGGAGGCATAGAAAGGATAGGGCACTGGATGGCATCGCACAAACTGATCCTTAACCCAGACAAGACAGAACTACTATACCTAGTGACCAGGAGGCGTAAGCCCCTCCTTGACCAGTCTCCGGTTGACATATGTGGTAGTGCTGTCATCCCAGCAACCCATGTCCGAGTTCTTGGAGTAGAAATTGATCAGCACTTGGTACTCGATAGGCAAATTGGCAAAACAGTTAAGTCAGGTTTCTTCGCTCTCCGACAAATTAGAGCAATCAGAAGAAATCTGACAACAAAGGCCTTAAAAACTGTTGTCAATGCCTTCGTGCTGTCGAAAATCGACTACTGCAATGGCGTATATGCCGGACAGCCCCAGAGCCAGCTGAAGAGACTCCAGTCTGTACTGAATGCCGCGGCCAGACTTATACATGGTGCCTCAAAGTTTTGCCATATTACGCCGCACCTGAAGTCTCTTCACTGGCTCAAGATTCATGAACGGGTCCAGTATAAGATAGGGTTGCTGGTCTTCAAGAGCCTGCGTGGGACCGCACCAAAATATTTAAAGGATATGATAACTCCAGCCACCACAAGCAGCAGAACAGCAACACTGCGATCAGCAGCATCATGTCGCAGTCGGATAGAGTTTCCAAGAAGGAAAAAGAAGACCGTTTTTGGAGATCGAGCCTTCAAGGTGGCTGCTCCAACGATATGGAACGGCCTCCCAGATGACCTGCGCGAAATGGATCTGGAGAGTACTTTTAGAAAGGGGTTGAAGACCCACCTGTTCGCGCGCTCATATGAGCAAGCGCCTTTGGGATGACCAAGAGTCATGAAAAGGCGCTATAAAAATATTGTATTATTATTATTATTATTATTAGCTGCGAGAACAAACACTGCCATACAAGCGTGAACTATAATATGAGAGATATGGGAATCGGGTATCAAAGGAAACTAATGGATATAGTCGCTCAATAGAGATTCGTATAGATGTACACGATTTAAGCTGAATTTAGATGACGACTAAATGAGGGCGCTGCTATGACTTTAGGGCCTTCAAACCGATAAAACCGACAGGTTTCATTTTGCTTTTCTTCAGCAAAATACTTTTTGGCGGTCAAGATGCTTCCCTTCTCACTCGAGGTTAAACAAACACTGACAAAAACTTAACACAGGACAAATAGTTGGGGACATAGTGGGTAGGTAAAAATGGACCAGACTTAGAAATGGCTAAAAGACTCATAAATTTAATAACCTAATAAAAAAACCTACCTATTCACACTCATAATATTTTTTTACGTCTTCAACAAAGTACCTACTTATGAAATTTTAGCGATTCAGCCAACTTCACATTGAACTATCAAATGTGACGTTTTGCAAGATGGCGACGTTAGTTCCGATTTTTAACACGTTCAGTTTAAGGAATGGTATTTTCAACGTAGGCATAGCGACTTTATACTGAATGAAAACGACGCACTTATGTTATGGGAATCGTGAAGGTAGTTTTTGTTTTATCAGTTTCAATGCAAGTCACATAAGCTATGTAATATTGAAAATACCGAGCCTGAGCGGTGTCTCATGATGATGATGATGATGATGATGATTTGATATAGCGCCGTTTCGTGAAGATTGTCACTCCAAGGGCGCTTGCTGTGCTATCGCTGCGAAGTAGTGTGTCTTGAGGCATGTTTTGAGGTTTTCCCTGGATTTCGATGCTCGAACTTCCGGTGGCAGCTGGTTCCACGAAGAGGGACCCGCAACAGCAAACGCACGATTGCCGAACACAGTGGTTAATCTCCTGGTTGGCTCGCTCACCAAAGTTTTGGAGCCCCTCTCTGCCGAACGCAGCGTCAGTCCTCTCTCCTGAATTTCTAATCAAATCTAATCTAATCTAAGCTGCAAGGATATATATCATTTAAGATTTATATTAAATGCATTCCCACAAACAGACATGTATAATTTCGCTCTAACACATTCCGCATGTGGACCCACAACATAAAAACCAAATCTCAAATGGACATACACCCTGCAACTCTTGCCGTCCTTCCCTGTAACAGGGGTGACATTGGCAAAGTGAACCATTTTTACAGCATAGGTGGTCAGCCGCATACCAACCTATAAGTCCAGGAACATACACGACAAATTACATTTTATAAATCAGTAAATAATAATATCATCAAAACTAAACAGAAAAAAAAACAATTTAACAAACCCTAGCCGCCAACACTACAGATCAACCGACATTTCTTTCTGTCCTTACATACTTCTTTCATTTCCTCCAGTCACACTCCTCAAAAACGGATCGTGAAAAATTGTTTCCAATTGGATTTTTGTTTTGGCTCTGTTGTTGCGGTAAGGCTGCTTCTTTTATGCATGGAAATAATGTATTCCATATTCCCAAATGGCGTTGTGAAACACGCCGGATACAGCTAGTTTTAAAATAAGATTGTTCGATGGAGCTCACAAAAAAAGTTTTGTAAAATATAAAAATCAACAACATGTCGTTTTACAGCCCTTGGGCGTGACATATAAGAGACTACCCCCGCAATCGTAAACACCGGAACAATGCTGAAATATTTCCATTGAGGAATAATCTCTCCCGGCCGAGGGTAGGCACGACCCAGCAGGCAAACAGCCCAACACTGTCAATAGACGAGCAACTGAGGAATGTCACGTAAGGGTGGCTCGAGCCTACTCGAAGAGACGGGTTCCCAAGCTGTGGGGGTGGAAGTGAAGCGTTTTTGGATGTGATGGTTTTTTATTCCATATATTTTTAAGTGCAAATTTATTTACACAGTAAGGCCGGGCGCAGACGTCCGGTTTCCTGATCAGAAATTCAGATCCGGAATTCAGATCCGGAGACCTGAATGCTCCGCTTACATACAAAGTGTTCGACAAGGCGCACACGTGCTTAATATTTCCGGACGGAAAAAAACCTGACGTCCGGTCCGGAATGGTTCCGCGCGTTCGAGTTGTCAGAACGGAAAAAAACCTGATGACGTCATTCCGGACGCAGCTCTCCCATACATTTTGTACCGCTCGCCGCACACGAACGGAATTTTGAATTCAGTACCGCGCCAGCGCTGTGTCGAGCGGACGTATTTTTACGATTTTTCTTCTGAACAAAATGTGTGAGGCTGAAAATTTAATAATGTGTGTAGAAAAATATCCCTATTTATGGGATATAAATCACACAGACTACCATAATAGGGACGTTAAGGCCAGTAAAAGTTCAATAGCAATCAATTCATTGTCATCGTCCATAGGTGCTTTCACAAAGGCGTCTCTATACGAACTGACCGTAAAAATTCCGGATACAAAAAAACGGACGTTTGCGCTAGTCACGCGGAATTCCGGATCTGAATTCCTGATCAGGAATCCTGATCAGAAAACCGGACGTTTGCGCCCAGCCTAAAAGTCCATTTTGTATCGTATAAAAATTCAATTGGAAAAAAACAGAGTTTAATAATAATAAATAATAATCTAAGTTGCAAAGATATATTCATTTAAAGCTCTCAGATGTATGCCCACAAACCAACAAGTGTAGTTCGCGCTTACAAATGCTGAATGTGTACTTACAAATAAAATCCAAACCTCAAATGAACATAAGCCCCACAACTTTTGCCGACCTTCCCTGAAACAGGGGTGACATTGGCAAAGTGAACCATTTTTTACAGTATGGGTGGTCAGCCTCATACCAACCTATAAGTCAAGGAATAATTCACTTATTTATGTATTTCTTTTTCTGCTCAAACATTTTTTTTTTCGTTTATAATTTGTTTTTGAATTTAACAACATTATGATACGCTGAATCAAATGTTAACGAAATGTCCTGCAAACCAAGTTCCTCCAACTTTCTGTTCATAAACATAAACATGACAATTTAAACATGTACATTATTTTCCTCGATTCACGTAAAGTAAAAATAGAATACTCGAAAGCAGCTCAGTATTTTAAATAAAAAGTTAAGGGGGATGCGGATGGTAAAAAGCTTGTGAACGCCTGCTTCAGCCTATGTGGACAGATGTATCCAAAACCACGCATCCCTAATTCTCAGATTTCTGGTAATTTTTAAACCTAATTTACAGCATGAACGTGACAGAAACAAGTGAATTACGCCCTTTATTTAATTTAAGTCCTCGGACAGACGTGTCGGGGCATCGGTCGACCAGAGTTTGGGCCTTTTTACACATGTTATTTCGGCATTATTCAAAAACGTGTCGGCACATATTTTTAAAAAGCAATAAATGTGGCATGACGTGTTTTCAGTAAATTTACAATTCTTTTGTCTTTGTAACAAAAACTGTCAATAGTATTTGGAACCAATATTTGTGTAACATCATTTTTAGAATAAAAAAATGTATTAAAAATTAAATATCCCGCAAAAAAAATGCAACTAAGCTACACATATATTGTAATTTTTTGCCGCGTTTCCCCGAAGGGTTTCGCATGTGGCGAGTGGTATCTCTTCATTTTTACAGGTAAGGGGGCCGGTCTTGCGCCGACCACTTCAGTTGAAGTGAAGGTTTCCCAACTTTGGTGGAGCTGGCACTCATTTATTGTGAAGGCTGAGTAAACCTTGCCCTATTTTTATTTTGGGAATGAAATAAACGCCAACACGGGATATAATTTTTGACACCCTATGTGGGATTCGAGCCCGAGATCACACACATCAGTCTTCATACGAAGTTTTCCATTCCTATAGAAAGTATATTTTTTTGCTGGAGCTAATCTAAATCTAAATCTAAGTTGCAAATATATGCATCATTTGAGTTTCATATCAAATGCATTCCCACAAGCAGACACACATAAATTCGTGCTCACACATGCCGCATGTGGAACTACAATATAAAAACCCAATCTCAAAAGAACATAAACCCTGCAACTCTTGCCGACCTTCCCTGAAACAGGGGTGACATTGGCAAAGTGACCCATTTTTTCAGTATGGGTTGTCAGCCTCATACCAACCTCCAGAGCCAGACGAAATAATATGATACCTACTGGAAACAGTCGTAGAAAATTATGTTTAAATTTTAAATACAAACTTTGTATTAATACGAATAAGTTTCACACATTGTTTTACGTATAAAATTCTGGGTTTGAAAATGAAAAAAGCATAATAAATCAGGACAGCCATACTGCTAAATAATTTCACCATCATTGTGCATATATGTGTAAATTTATGGGTATCCCAGCTGATACTTCAAGTTTAAACTGAACCATTGCGTTATAACAAAAACAGGTCGAAACCAAAACGCTAAGTAGAGGTGTTTTTCGGTTTACATACATATTTTTTAAAAACGCTTTGGATGAGTTTAAACGTATTTATTTGTACTTGGGGTTCAGATGCACAAATCTGATTTTACTGCCTAAGCCTGCAGAGTGAGATGCAGGCGAAACCTTTCAAATCAGCCAGTCAGGGGCGGGCATTCCATACAGACAAAAATATATATACAGGCCGCATCTGGAGAAAAATGTTTTTCAGTGATCTATAATCTATTATATTATCTAGATTTTCAGCAGTAACTTCGTTAAAGTTCATTTTAATACATTAAAATAAAAATTGCTTTGTTTTAATTCACATGAGTTTATTTTTGAACACGACCAGTTTCGGGAGAAGCATGTATTCTGTGTTAGTTTCTATTTACACCTGAAGACGGGAGGTACTGCTTCTCCCGAAACTGGTCGTGTACAAAAATAAACTCATGTGAATTAAAACAAAGCAATTTTTATTTTAATGTATCTATAATCTAAGTTGCAAAGATATATTGAAATTAAGGATTATATTTAATGCAGGTACATTTAAATCCGCGCTTAGGTATGCTACATGTGTTCTTATAAAAGAAAACAAATATTACATGAACATATGCCTTGTAAATCCTGTTGCCTTTCCCTGAAACTGATGTGAAATTGGCAAAAGTGAAAAAAGTTTTGAAATCATCGGAGATTGGATTTAGAATCGTACCAACCTATTAGTTCGTTGGGTTGAAAAATTCATGTGTCTTTGCAAAGATCAGTCACACAAGGTCCATCCAGCCTTACAGCACGTGTATCTCGAGAATTGGCGCTTTCTATTTCGAATGACCAAGCATGCAGATGGCTCTTGAAGTGTGATTTCAATAAAAACAAATTAATCAGCAAATAAATCGTACTAATAGTATTTATGTAAGTCTACTTCTTCTGCCAATTATTCAGCAGAGAAAACTGATGTATTTCGGTCACGTTATGAGAAATACCGTCTTCTTCATCTTATCATACAGGGTAAGCCTGAGGGAAGAAGTTCTCTGGGACGCCAAAGGACATCATGCCTGAAAAACTTGCGACAATGATTCAGCAACAAGTCCCTGTTTCGAGCAGCAGCATCAAAGGTCAACATAGCCATGATGATAGCCGATCTTTGGTAGAAGTGGCACCAAAAGAAGAATAAGAATTGGAACAAGTACAAGTCCCTGTATGGGATGCACGTCCCTGACTTCACCTGTGGTTACGGAGCTAACTTGATACAAGTATTGTGTGGCAAGAGATAAAATACTTAAGTATATTACCAACTCTTTGTAACGCGACGTCTGAATATATCAGAATTTATGGCCAAAGTTTCAGTGAGATACGAGCGTGTGCGACGCAAATTTCTTATTCAAAGTTTGCCACAAGTCGCACGATACAAATGCGCATGAAATTATAGCAAGGTATATCAAAATGTAACTTTTAAATCGTATGGCCGGTCTTATAAACATCCGTTAGTTCAATTTCGTACCAAATTTACCAAAATATAATACAAACGTCACATTTTTCGTCTTATAAGAATCCGTTTATTTTATTTCCGCAAAAGTTACCGACAGAACTAACCGACGGCCAACCCATCGATTAATGGCAGATACCGGCCGGTTAGTTAAGGTTTGAGGTTAGGTCAGCTGTCAAAGCATTGTTTATTTGCGGTGAGTTTTGCGTATCATTGGACTTCTACGCTCTATTCTGTTAAAGATAATTTCTTCCGAGAGTGGTAGAGAATTAATTAAAATTGGGCTGTATTAGTCGTTTTCGTATTTGTCATAAGCAACTTTAGGTTATGTTTCGTCTCTGACAGCAGATGGGTGACGGTTGTTCATGAATGCACGTAAAAAATCATTATTGAAAACTAACGGACGGTTAAAAAAGCTTTATAGGACGACCATCGGTAAGATCAGTCCGTAAACGTCCATCCGTAAGTTAATTGTCGAGATACTTACGGTCTACGGATATTTGGTCTCTCGTTTATAAGACCGGCCCTAAATAACACATAAAATATGTTTCAGTCTAGTGGTGATTGTTGTGGACTACCGTAAAAGTCCTAATAGAGTTTTAAAAAAATGCCTTAACAAAAAAATGATCAGTCTAATATCTAATCTATTCTAATCTTCGTTTTAAAGATGTGTACATTGGGGTTCACATTATACGCATTCTCACAAGCAGACACGTATAATAGTTTGAGCTTGCACATGCCACGTGTGAACCTACAACATAAAAAAACAAAATCTCAAATGAACATGCGACTCTTTCTAACCCTGTTTTAATGAAAAGTTTGTGGCAATGTGAGGTAAAGGATTTCTTTAATATTACCAGTGTTTGAGAAAATATGAGAGTGTATAAAAAATAACATTAGTTCAAAACAGTCAAGTAATTAATCTTCTTCTTCTTCATGGCGAGTTCCCATGTACAGCGGGAGCGCCAGTGTCAAGTGGTATTTCAAGTATTTCAATAATAAACACAATGTCTATATTAGAGTGAATTTATGTAATGAGAGATAATTTATATTATGGTAGGTAAATAAAAAAGATATATGGTGTGAATTTAGCAACTCCAAATTGTTTATGGTCTGACGTCACGACGTTTTGATTGGCCGACTCTTGTTATTGGTGAGAATTGGATTGTTGTTACAAAAAATTAGTAAGGTTGGAATGTCTTGATATAAAAGCAATGGTTCTGTTAATTTGTGTGTTCCTCTCTTGTTCTTCTCTTGTGCTTGTCGTGTTCTCCAATCTATTGTTGTAAAAGTACACTTGTAAAATTAAAACCAACCGGTAACAAGAAGTCCCGACATTTTATTTAACTGCACCAGCGACCAAATAACCCCGACCAATCCCGACCAACCAGCATATGCACAAAGTGTGCATTTGCTGGTAATATTAAAGCTGCAACTCTTGCCGATCTTCCCTGAAACATGAGTGATATTGGCAGATTGAACTATTTTCTACAGCATGGATGATCAGCCGCATGCGAACCAATAAGTTAAGGAACAATATGTTCAATTGGAAATCAAAAATGTTCGAATTTTAAAAAGCTATAATTTAAAAACTATGCTATATATTGAATTTTTAAAAACACAGATGCATTCAAAAAAGTTTAATCTATCATTTTATGACAGAGAAGATGAATGTCAAGTTACCCTATTGTCAATAAAACTAGTCAAACGGTTCGATCTACTTGCTTTATTTATTGTTGTTTCAGAAATAAAATCTGTAACGGCAGAGTCTGGATGCTGCGAGGCAGCTTTATCTGATGATTTTGCCTTTTTAGGACGGCAGTAAATATTGCGAAACACAGAGAGCACCTAAACTCCATACGGCGTACACAGCTTCTAATTTAACGGTTCCATGTTAAAACGACACAGTGATAAAACGACACATTTCATAACGACACATGACGTAGCATCACAATGACAACACATCACAACGGCAGTACAACACATGGCAAAATATCACATACCTAAATTGTTTTGTTTTTTTTTTTATGTTTTAGTTTTTGATGTCCATATATAATATTATTATTTATTGATTTAAAAAATGTAATTTGTCGTGTATGTTCCTTGACTTTAAGGTTGGTATGCGGCTGACCACCCATGCTGTAAAAATGGTTCACTTTGCCAATGTCACCCCTGTTACAGGGAAGGACGGCAAGAGCTGCAGGGTGTATGTTCATTTGAGATTCGGTTTTTGTGTTGTAGGCTCACATGAGGCATGTGCAAGCGCAAACTTGTACATGTCTGGTTGTGAGAATACATGTAATGTGAATCTCTAATGTAACATATCTTTGCAACTTAGATTAGATTAGATAAATTAGAACATGCCATAGACGGCACATGAAAAAACATATTTTAGGAATGGGATGTTTTGTCATGTGATGGTTTGTCCGTGTGATGTTTTGTCACAGTGATGTATTTTCTGTATTGTTTTGTCATAGTGATGTTTTGCCCTGTGATGTCAATGTGGTGTCCTTACATTTGTCATTTTGTCATGTATTGTTCTGTCATGTTTCGTTATATTATGTGTCGTTCTGTCATGTTTTGTTCTATTATGTGTCTTTCTGTCATGTTTCGTTCTATTATTTGTCGTTCTGTCATGTATAGTTTTGTCATGTGTCGTTCTGTCATGTATAGTTATATTATGTGTCGTTCTGTCATGTTTTGTTCTATTATGTGTCTTTCTGTCATGTTTCGTTCTATTATTTGTCGTTCTGTCATGTATAGTTTTGTCATGTGTCGTTCTGTCATGTATAGTTATATTATGTGTCGTTCTGTCATGTGTCATTTTGTCATGTGTCGCTTTGTCTTGTTTTGTTCTAATATATGTCGCTCTGCCATGTATAGTTCTGTCATGTGTCGTTCTGTAATGTTCCGTTCTATTATGTGCAGTTCTGTAATTTATCGTTCTGTCATGTGTCGTTCTGTCATGTATCGTTTTGTCACTGTGCCGTTCTAAACTGTCACCAATTTAACGAGATCCACTGCCATGCTTTATTGCCAATAAAAATTGTCTTTGCCGCCATGCGAAATCTCCGAACGGTCTAGTTACACTATGAATGGAATTCACAAACGATGCTATGATATCTCCATTACTATTGTAACGAAGGATTTAATAGGTACGCGGGGAAAATAAAGAACACAAGTAAAATTGAATAAAGAATAGAAAAAGAAAAGAGGATCGACAAGGCGAAAAAAGGAGACTTCTTGTCCAGCTCTAGATTCAAAGGCTTGTGTAAATATTCTGATTGTGAATAATATAAAGGTGTGTAAAAAAGTTTTGGTTGATTATCTTCATTTATAAGTGATATTATTCTCGCGTTCAACACCTTAGCAAGACTCATAATCTGCGACGAAGAAATCTTCGCTCTTTAGAAAAGTTTTCTCACCTTTTTCATTCCAACTTGATGTTAGCCCACTCCCTCAGAAACATAGATATGTACATACATCCCACGCTTTATAGTAAAGAGGTTGGCGTTAGATTGGAGCAACGCAGCAAGACGTTGCACTGCAGGTGTAGCTTAGTTGCGTTTTTGTTGTTGTTGAGTGTTTGGACAAACAATCATACGTTTAGCACAAGTTATCGCATAGCATCGTGACTGCTCACAGGGTTGTCTGTGAATACGAGCAGTAAGACTTCCATTGTATAGAGAATCGTATAATGCCGGCCGAGTATCGCTGCGACAAATAAATAAAAGACGTTCATAAAAATAGTTTATAGCTGAAGATAACAACAGCATTGAAATCAATGAACCCTGCAGGGAGAAGCGAACAAAACACAAACGCTGTAATTCTCCAAAAATAAAATAAAACAGGGCATCGCTTGCTACAAGAAATAGTGGATCTGTTACTGTTACTGTATCCTGCCACCGTTCAACTAGAGGTGACAGGTCTCTCCACCGATGCGTCTCCACTTTTTTCCGTCCATGCATATCTCTTTCATTCCTTCAACATTCATCACTTTCCACATACATATTCTTCTCTTGCAATCTCTTGGATTCGATTTGTGACCGTTCACTTGGCATCAGCTGCCCCCAGAAGTGCGCGCCAAGGAAGGAATTGAGAGCTTCAAGAGGGGAATGAAGACCCACTTCTTCACCGCCGCGTCAAGACTGAAAGCGCCCTTGCAGGGACAGTTGTCACAGAATGGCGCTCTAGAATCATCATCATCATCTCTTATTCTCACTCTGCAGGTTTCATTCTTTCAAAATCTCACCTATTTGGTGTATCCATTTCCTCCTCGGTCTTCTTCCACTCTATCCCCTGACTTTTCCGCTGTACATTTTCTTCGTTAGTCGTTCATCATCCAATCTTTCAAGATGTCCAAACCATCTCCGCGTGCTTTTTTGTACTTTCATTCTCATATTCTCTTTTATATCACACTCGTTCATCACCCAATCATTGCGAACTCTATCATTCACAGTGTATTTTCAGTCATTGCTCTCAGGTAAGCCATTTCAACCTTACATACTTTACTAAACTCACACTTAAAGATATTTTTTATTTTTATTTTATTTTATTAACGGACATGATAGTCCAATTATATAATTGTGTGACACGGTATTATTACATTATCACACAATAGAATCCAAAAATAGTACACAAACATTCGTTTAACCTCTTTTCCGGTCGTTTGTCTTATTATGTACTTAGTATCGTGATTATGCCACGCCTGTTTCAGGAAAAGATGGTAAGAGTTGCAGAGGGTAGTTTCATCTAGATCTCTGTTCTCTTTTCCGCCAAACCGTTAGGTCTTGTTACATGTTTTTCTATGTGTTAAAAGGAAAGGTCGTGATCCAGAAAATGGTTTTCAAGAAAGCATTATCTTTATGTTTGCTCTCCTCGGAAAACAAAAAATGTCATCAAATCAGGTCATTTATTCTTGTCGTTATTAGGTCATGTTGTCCGAAAAAAATTTTTTTTCTATATCTTTATAAAGGTCATAATCAACAAGATATAAAGAGGTCTTAAACGCTATTCTGCTAAATTCCTTTCGACCTTAAGGCGACGAGTAAGCGATTCATGTCCAAAAATATAGTTTACTATGTTTTTTTTTATCTATGGAGTACTTGCACAAGCGCTAGCAAGCACCGACTTGATTTATATCTAAAGTGCAAGGAATTTGAGGAGAAGATCTGAGAGTCTGATCTATAATGTATAATCTAAGATGCAAAGATGTTTATTGATATTGAAGGCTTATCCTTAATGCACACCCACAAGCAGACACGCGTGAGTTCGAGCTCACAAAGACTGCATGTGCTCTGACAAAATAAAAAAAACCTCACAATCACATATTTAAACCTGCAACTTCTGCCGCTCTTTCTTTTAACTGGAGTGACAATGGACCTAGTTCTTACAGCATGGGGTCAGCTTCACACCATCCTATTAGTCAAGGAAGATGTAGGATATTATTTTTTGGAGAGCCATTTCTTTATTTCTGTTTTGCAAAATGCAAATGCAACTTAACTCCATATATAGTGAAACTTCTTGCCACGTTATCTCCGAAGGGTTTCGTATGTGTCGAGTGGAACCTATTTATTTTCAAAGGAAAGGCCAACCACCTTAACTGAGGTGGGGGTTTCCCAGCTCCCGACGGGGCTGGTACTACTTTCATTGAAAAAAAATCAGGTCTTGACCAAATTTATAGTTTGTTGTTCTTTGAACAAAACATGTTTTTCCATGTCATCACAAAAATGATCGTGACTGGCAAGAAAATTAGACCAATCTAGTACAGTTTTTAATAGGGTTAGTCGAGCACTGTTTCATTGGATTTGTTGGACGATGTTTGCGATGGTCTGGCAATTATTGTGAAAGGTTCCATGATAGAACGACAAACTGGCAGAACAACACAAAACAGAACGACACATGACAGAATAACATATGAAAAATCATCACATACCATAACATAAACGGCACATAACAAAGCATCACAAAACAGAAAAAACCATAAACGGCATGACAAAAAAGGTTAGACATGACAAACATGAAAAAATGGAACTATAGATTGAATAGATGGGCATATTACATTATTTGGTAAGGCCTTTAAAAAAATTAAGGTCCCCGATTATCATCATAAGATAAAAAAAACTAACTAAGCTGCACATTAAGAGCAACTCCTTACCACTTTATCCCCGAAGGAGTCGCATTTGGCGTGTGGAAACAAAATATTATTTTGTGTTTGTGATGTTTTGTCGTGTGATGTTTTTTCATGTTTATGTTATGTTTATGGTATGTTATGTTTTGTCATGTGATGTACCTATAACTGTCATTGTTATGTTCTGTCATGTGTTGTTCTATCAATTGTCGTTCTGTCATGTGTCGTTATGTGATGTGTCGTTTTGTCACTGTGCCGTTCTAACGTGTCACCATTTTGAAAGCCGCTGTTTTATAAAAGGTGGAGCTGAAAATGGCAAGCCGATAATGCTCTCATAACAAACTTGTTCAATTTCAGATAATAGCAAATTTGCTAATGGCTGCCCGACACGTATACTCCTCCTACTAGAAGGTAAATCTTCAAGTTTATCAATACGAGGATTGATCAAACATTAAAGTCTAAAATTATTTATTAATTCAAAGGATTATATTTTATTTTTAACAAAATATATCTATCTCAAATATACACTTTTGCCAGCAACATTGTTTTTTATTTCATTTTTTGTTAAGCAAAATCAGTTCATCCTCAGTCGTCATGCAGAGAGGGTGTTTCTGGAGACGTTGTCTACGTCGCGTCGCTAACGAAACGTCGAGAATTTATATAAGTTCTCCTGTGCGGTTTGTTTATCTGAAATTGTGAAAAAGTACCACACTTTCATAGTTTTATTTTTTTAGATTTGGGGACAGAAAAATATCGCACAAACGAACTTCAGTAAACTCTGTGGCTGAGTTGGAGAGTTGTTTTCGTCCAAAATAATGAACAAGAAATGACGTGTGAGATGGCGCATTATCGTTCTAGTTTTTTTTCATACAGTTTTACGAAAACGACGCATAATTTTAAGCTAATATTCTGTATTCAACGTATGTAAGACCTTCGACATTACGAAAAAAACGAAATTCACATGAATACAGACTTTAAAATTTCAAAAACCATCTTTATTTAACAAACCTCGAAACTTCTAACGAAGCAAGAGTGTTTTGGATTAGATTACCTAATTTAACTTTGTTACTCTTGTGAAATTGCCTGGGGATAACAAAACCAGTTTATTCGTTAAAGCGATGGATTTAAATCGTTGTATGACGGTGCACACGGCATAGAAACGAATTGATGATACAAATTCATTGTCGAATGGTGTAGGAACGCTTACGGAGCGACGATCAAGGAATCAAGACCTCCCAAGTAGAGGGTCTGGAATGAGGTCCATTTGAGGTATTCGGATTTTTATTCCTACGCAGGACGAAAGAGGGAACCACAAGGGCGTGACTTTGACTTGGGTTTTGAATTAGAAAAGTAAAAAAAAAATATAATCTATAATCTTAGTTGCAGAGATATATATATATATTTAAGACCCATATTTAATACATGCCCACATGCAGGCACATGTAAATTAGCGATAACACATGCTGCACGTCTACGCTACTAAGCAACTAAGCATCAATATAGTGCAACTTTCTTCCACGTTATTGACGAAGGATTTCGTACGTGGCGAGTTGAACCTATTTATTTTTACAGGTAAGGGTAAGCCTAACGCCAACCACTTCAGTAGAAGTGGGGGTTTCCTAACTTCCGAGCGGTTGGAACTCATTTCTTGGAAGGCTGAGTAAATCTTGCTGGTTTTAAAATTTGAGTTTTTCAAATAAACACCGCAACTGAAAATCATTTCTGAAACCCTCGGTGGGATTCGAACCCGAGCTCTCGGCATGGAATGCGAGCACTCCACCAACTGAGGTATCGATCGGACCTATCATAGAAATATTCAAGGATAATTTACGTTTCCTGACGTAAGAAAAATTATAGAAAAGTATGTGTGGGGACATAAATAACATATTAAGAAAATAATAATATGTTTCCTTCATAAACAAAACAAAATATGTAGGTTTTTTTCTGTTGACAACCAAGTTTTACAAAGTTTGTATACAAACATGTACGTCGTAAAAGTAAGGCATTCTGTGCCCTTAGTATAAAACATCACGTAAACTCACCTCGATTGCGTAAAACGAAAAAAATATATGAAAACTAATTCACCCTCTAGGAGTGCCGTCGCATATTCTATACATTTTTTATTTACGCAATCGAGGTTAGTTTACTTGTATGTTTTATACTCGGAGCACTGCTCAGAGATGCGTAAACTTTTTTCTACCCAACATAAGTTTGTAATAAAAAATAAGTTTTCGACGAATGAGGGCACTATAATATGAAATACATCAAAAAGTATCAGAGGCATCTGCGTCACATTGGAAACAACAATTTGAGGGAATTTGGGGGAAATGGATCGGGCGCGTCGTGGGAAAAGTTGTAAACAAATAATAGTGGTAAAGCAGAAGGTTTCTTATTGCTGAACAATCCTGTAAGTGATATTTGTATACAAAGCTACACATATAGTGTAACTTCTTGCCGCGTTCTCCCCGAAGATATCGCATGTGGCGAGTGGAAACTATTTATTTTGACATGTAAAACGGCCGGACTTACCTAAACCACTTCAATTAAAGTGGCAGTTTTCTAGCTCTCGAGGGGGCTGGTACTCATTCTCAAAGCTCCGGGGTACCTGATGGAGCTGGTGTCTCCAGCTACTACAACCTTGCGCGGACAAACACTGAGGTCAGCTGCATCAAGAAGCAGTTGCCTGGACATCCCTGCAAGAAGGCCCCACACTGTTTTAGGAGACAGAACATTCAAGGCAGCCGCTCCAATGACTTGGAACGCTATTCCCGCCTCACTGAGGGAACTGGATATGGAGAGACCATTTAAAAGACGTCTCAAGACTCACCTCTTCGTCCAATCATATGGACAAGCGCCTTTGTAGTGAGTGACACACTGTCATAAAAGGCGCTATACAAATTTTATCTTAACTATCTATATGGTCTAGAGCTGTCATGTAGTCTTATTTGTGTTTTTTAAATAAAGAAATAAAATATATTTTACTTAATTGTTTTTTTTTTTTACTTTTTAGTTACTCCCTTGGAGTCCATCCCACGCGTATTTCACTCCCCTTCCAAATCTAGGAGTACAGCAAGGCGACGCTAGAATACCTGTACGTTTCATTATATACAATAATTAGTTTGTAGGACAAGAAGTTTGTAGGAGTAGGCGCTCGCGGGTGGGCCCATACCAATGTGGGACCACCCAGCTTAATACGTGGGTACAAGGGGTGGCTAGATTAGGGGGCTCCAAGTTAGAACGACGCAGTGACAAAACGACATACGAGAGAGAGACACGTGATAGAACAACTCATGAAATAACGACACATGACATTGACCGGTCCGTAGTCCAGTGGTGACACTTCGGACTCGTAAATGGAAGGTTGTGGCTTTGAATCCTGGCGGAGCACAAAAAAATACCATTTTTATTTTTAAATTTGCTCTTCGCTGCGCTGGTTTGAAAAATTCAGAAACATTTACTTACCAAAGACCGGTCATCATAAGGTCCATCCAGCCTTACAGCAACTGGGTCTTGTTTGAGAATTGGCGCTTTCTTCAGCGAAGACCAAGCTCGCAGAGGGCTCTTGATGTGTGATACACACAAAAACAGCGCTCACCAAATAAATCAGTTTATTTTTTTGTATGAAATTACGTCACATGACATAACGACACATGACATATGAAACGAAATATGGCCGAACGTCACATGACATAGCGACACATGACATAGCGACATATGACAGAACAACATGTGACAGAACGACACGCGACAGAACGACGCAATGACAAAACATCACTACGACAAAATAGCACAGGAAAGTACATCACATGATAAAACATCACATCCCTAAAACATACACTAATTCTGCTACAATATAATAAATATGGCAGATCTCCTTGATGATGACGATCAGTTAATTATTTTTGTTTGTTTGGTGCGTTTTATGTGCCGTTTATCGTATGTTATGTTTTAGGTATGCGATGTTTTGTCATTGTGATGTACTTTCCTGTGATGTTATGTCATGTGATGTACAATCATTGTGATGTTGTCATGTGTCGTTTTGTCACTGCGCCGTTCTAACATGACACCAGATTATGGGTATTGTATATTATGAAAAAATGTTGCTTTCTGGTCCGTGGATCACGCATTGTAGGAAGTATAACATTACGCGGGATATGAAAAAAAAAATGGGGCTATAAATGTGGGCGCAGTTAAGATAGTAATCATGTAGACTACGAGTACGAGTATGCGCAGCAATAGAATATCAAAATAAAAAAGTGCTGCGTTTTGAAATATAATTACTTCATAAGCCTCTTATTGCTCCATTTCTTAAAGTAAGCATATTAGCTGGTTTTGAAATTCCATTATTTTCACAAACGTTGTTATTCTCTATTGTAAGGGGTTTTTTTTCTGATTCGGAAGCAGCATGCTTTGAATTTCCTAGTAATACTTAATTTATTTCCGTGTGATTCAGATAACTACTCGTATATTGTGAGAACTGTTTTTTTGTGAATCAAACCTCATTCTAAAAGCGTCAATTTTCAAGCCTAGACCTAGGGGTTGACAGACTTTCAACCCTTCAAAGAGCAAAAAAGAAAAATGAACTTTATTTTATCTCCTCCGAGAATCGAACTCACAACCTCTCGTATACTAGTCCGTAGCTTTGACTACTAGACCACAGATCGATCGACTAAAAAGTTAGGCTTTCTGATAATTTTTGTAGCCCCATGGCTGGAAGTCTCATAATGACGGTAATTCTTACCAACCGAATATCGGTAATATTTTTACGAAGACCTGTCAATCCAAGATGGCCGCAAGTGAACAGCTGATTAGTCTTTATACTAATATAACCGATATTCGGTAGGTAAGAATAACCGTGGTGATGAGACTTCCATACCCCAATTTTAACATTACCGTATCTCTCTACAAACATTTTATGGCCAACTGTCCGTAGATACGCGTTGAGTTAGGACATTATCTTGCGAGTATAATATCACCGACTGAGTATTATTAATGACGAAGGTAATCAAAGTGCTGGTTGAGGAGACATTACAAATAAAACCATTGGTATACTGATAACACTAAATTACTACTTATTATAACGTAGATAGTTCGTTATGAGTAGATTGAAGGCCCGTGTGAATGGGACACTTACACAGTATGCTCAACCTTCCTCATACCCGTCAATAACGTCATGTATGTATGTGTCAGAAGGACCCACAGCACATAGACACTCATGAAAAGCTATACAATCTGAAGCGGCCTTCCCGTGAAGTAAAATCAAGGCACAAGGAAACAAGAACTAATAAAAAACAAGAAGAAAAAAAAATGGTTCATCGTCAAACATACAATTTCCGATAGCGAGGCCTTACTAGAGTTAGTCTACATCGAAAAAGCGAGATTGCAAATGAATGCAATCTGCTATGAAAAATGAAACGAACATCGAGAAGATGAAAGAAGTGTGTAAGGACAGAACTAAGTGGAGACATTTCTGCAGCAGTACTGACCACCCTTAGGAAATAGCGGCTGGATACAAATATATGGTAAAAAACTAAACACAAATCGTTCGATATATTTGTGTTATTTTATCACTAAAGCAAAAAACAAAAAAGTATCAAATAATTGAGTAATAAATCACAAAATTTCTGGTTACAGTTGCATTTTGACCTTTCGTCAAAAACAAAAGATAATAAATTTGGTATACGGACACATACTTAATTTCAAACACACTAGTTTTATGAGTCATATTATATATTATAAGGTTATGATGTACCTTAGTTGAAATCATTTACTATAATCGTTTTTGTGAGATGTAGGTACTTATTTCAATTTAATTTTTGTTTTCAATCTTAATTTATGAAATTTGAGGTCGAATTATTTTGTCATACAGGTTCACAGCACAATTTAAAGTGGACAAAACTATAAATTTAACAAAACGTTAATTCTTTATAAAAAGTGTTCTTACCAAAAATTTACGTTCATTTTTATGTATTTGAAGTAGGTATGCATATTTGATTTCTTACCTGCAACAATAAAAAAAACACAATTAGTAAATTGCATATGAAAAGTTCAAGGTTTTATTTTTTTAATACTGCTCTCAATATATCTTTCACTTTAGTTTAGCATTTATAAAATTGCTCGTTAATCTTGCATCTCTTTCTACTTCATTGTTCTTTGCATTGGAATAGACAGAACTGTGTTTTGACCTACGTTCACAATGTTACTATCTCTTTCTCACGACTTTGTAAGCAAGGCCAACGAACGATGCAAAAATAAAAATCTCACTGGAAGTTAAACAAAAAGTTTATCTCATTAGAAACCAATTATCTACAACAACAACAAAATGCAAGAAAAGTTCACTGAATATAATGCTTGCGTTTCATGCCAGTGATCTAGAGTTCGATCACCACCGAAGGTTTCAGAAACGATTTCTTGTTTTGGTGTTCATTTTAAACTCAAAAATACCAAAATACCAGCAAGAATTACTCAGCCTTAACAAAATTTGAGAACCAGCACTATTGATATTTGGAAAACCCCTACTGCAAGTGAAGTGGTGGGTCAATGCAATAAGAAGTTGCAGTTTCCCAATTTAGTTGCCAGCTATTTTGTTGATGTCCGAATAAAAAACATATTTTAAAAAAGAACAATTATGTTTTTAAATAAACAACTAGATCTTGCTTGAGCTTATGGAAAACCAAAATTTTAGGAGATCTTTATCGTGTGATTCACAGTAGAAGTTTTTTTTATCAATTGTTTCAAGAATATTACGTCCTTTTTTTTCAACGACGGTGTCGTTCAACAAACTTTTACCAATTTCACACAATGTCACCTGACACCCCTAATATAAAACTCTACGCTTGAACTCAAATATGTATGAAAACTTCAACGCTCTTTGCATGCGCTGCAGTCAGTTTCTATACATTTGTTGGTAAGTAACTTTGGAATACTGACGCCGGGGTCGACACATATTAAAGTGGCAGGGAGAGAAGTCGATCGCTTATAAAGTTGTGTTTGGCTCGTCCCTAGGGACAGCGGGGGTAGTAACTTTGGCTTCACTTTGGGTGATATTTATCAATTTCACGAGACGGATCTGTGAATCCCAAAAGATCCCAAATATTTATTCAAATTGAGCGTACCCTGAGGTGACGTATGGCAGAATCTGAATATACCAGCATACAGTAATATTTCAAATAAAAAATAAAACATATATTCATTGTTTCTTGATGGTACATATTTTAAACTATTTTGTGTTCAAGAGTTTAACTTTTTTTTTTAATTTATGGCTCGATTTATTGCCGACCACACATACTGTCAAATACACGACTATTTGGATGCCAACCCGGTTTTAAAAAATCTGTATATTTTAGGAGCAGAATAATACATTTAAGTAAATGCTCAAGTAATTAAAAGAACTTGGATTGAAAATTTCTTAAAAAATAATTATCATCCTTCAGTAGGTATCACTCTACGCGGTCGTCATTTCTTCATGCCTTTATAATTATTTACTTTTTTAGAGATTTACAATTAATAATAAATATGAAGACAATTTATGTAAGTGCACTAGGGGTGAATAGTAATAATATAAAATTGGTTGATTATTATTATTATTATTTGGTTAGCGACGTTTCCGTGTGAATCACACCTGAAGAGCCTAAATAAGTTGACCGGCAAAAAAACCCTGTGTGTGTTAAAACGTATAATTATTTTATAATTGGCTATTCATTACAAAGGTTATCAAGCGATTATAAAAAAAACAATCCAAGGGCTTTTATTAAAATATCATCTAAATTTTATTTCATTTTATAACCTCAAAATATTCCTTATTGAGATTGCAACAATAAAATTAAAAGCATTCTTCACACAAAACCAGCTAAAATCCTAACCTCACATTTATGATCCGATGATTCTGTGCATCCTTGGGTAATAAAGACATTATTGAAGTGTGGTTTTTATACAACATAATAAACTAATCTCACAAAGGTATCAGGGTAACATGTATTGTTAGGAGGTATCTCAATTCTACCCTTGGTATTTTTTGTACGGCCGGACTCCCCGCCGAGTCGGACGCGCCCGCAGTCTGTTACTTCACGTTTAAACTCAAATAAAATGTACAAACAAACATGTATTGAAACTAACGCAGCACCTCCAGTGAGAGCTTATGTTTCTGTATATTTTTTTGTGAAATGCTATGGTTGAATTTAAACGCAGTATTTTATACTTAGTAGTGTTGTCTGTGTCTCAGCCCCGCCCCCTCACGGCTAGATTACCTCTCTCTTCTCGTGCCACCCTGATCCAAAGAATCTTTAAATCAAACCAGAGTTTGATGTTGAACTGGTTTTGAATTATTATAAAATTGGTTGGACATTTGCATTTAAAGCCATTGGGCTATAGTTCAAAACCCAACAAGGGTGTTAGATATGATTTTCTTTTAACCGAAATCATAGTATATCACAAAGGTTTACTGAGATTTTACAAGAAATGAGATCTTGCTCCTTTGGGACCAAGAAAACCTTCACTTAAAAGTATGCGCTCACCGTAAGAGCTCGTTCCCACTTGTTGGGTGTCGGATCCGTATATTAATCGGATGTTCCAGTGGCAGAACATTTCGTATAAGTGTGAATAGCTTCATACATAATGTTCTGCCACCGGAACCTCCGATTATATACGGATCCGACACCCAACAAGTGGGAACGAGCTCTAAGGCTGGCTTCATTATGTGAGAAAATAAAAAGATTCACCCGGCTAGCAAGCCTCTATCGGAAGAGACGGAACAAAGGAATGTATTTTCTGTACTAGCACTTTGAAGCTCATTTGCGCTTTTTCGTGTTGTGCGTTTTTCCTATAAAAAAAATTAAGCATCCTTTGTACATTTTTCAATTAATACTGACAGGGTCGTGCATCCTATATGGGCACATACACCTATAAGGTAGGCAACAATAATCTAATCTAAGTTGCAAAGATATGTAACATTAGAGATTCAAATTACATGCATTCCCGCAACCAGACACGTACAAGTTCGCGCTTGCAATTCCCACAACCAGACACGTACAAGTTCGCGCTTGCACATGCCTCATGTGAATCTACAACATAAAAACCAAATCTCAAATGGACATACACCCTGCAACTCTTGCCGTCCTTTCCTGAAACAGGGGTGACATTGGCAAAGTGAACCATTTTTACAGCATGGGTGGTCGGCCGCATACCAACCTATAAGTCAAGGAACACGCGGTAGAAAGATGAGTAAAATGAATATATATTTTGGTTCAATTCAGATCATTGTTAGCATTTAAAGTTATTTTTTTATGAGTTGTTTTACAAGAAGGACAAAATATTTATTATCATTTCTTCGCTTTTGGAAACGAAAAACCGAAATTTAAAAAATATAAAACAAATATGTAACTATTCAGCTCTGGGTTGCTTCCCAATCCTCCATCATTGCGGGCAGCGTCGGATGGGATTCTCTTCGCCTTTTGTTGCATCAACTGTATGGTGCACTCATCATGGGGAGGCAAGAAGCGCGCTAGGTCTTGGCAGCGTTTCTTGCATTATATCAAAACAAACCCATTTCTATGCTGGAGATGAGATGTGCAGTGCGTGGCCGCGTCAATAGACGCACTACAAAATTTATAATAATTAAAGCACTATATAATATTCTTGATTCCACGACATATCGGTAAAAGACAACTCGTCCAACGACATTTCGTCCATTGACAAATCGGTCACACGACACTTCGTCCACACGACTGTTCGGCCAAAAACAAATCGGTCAACGACAACCCGTCCAAAGACAACTCGGCCATAGACAAATCGGTCACACGACATTTCGTCCACACGACATTTCGATCAACGACATTTTGGACGGGTTGTCGCTGACAGATTTGTCTTTGACCAAAATGTCGTTGGCCGAAAAGTCGTGAGGACGAAGTGTCGTGTGACCGATTTGCCTATGGCCGAGTTGTCTTTGGACGGGTTGTCGTTGACCGAATGTCTTTGGCCGAAATGTCGTTGGCCGAAAAGGCGTGTGGACGAAGTGTCGTGTGACCGATTTGTTAATGGACGAACTGTCGTTGGACGAGTTGTCTTTTACCAATATGTCGTGACACGAATATTCTTCACGTTTTAAGCCTGAGTAGACGTGTGATCTCTTTAAGTGTAATCGTATAAAATAGACTGATAAAATTGTTCAATTAGCGGTATTTTTTACGAAATTTTACAGCCAAAAATAAATCGTGATGAAGAGTATGTGGAGATCAAGAGAGCAACTTAAATCTCAAATTACTGGATTAATCAGAGTTTTTGGAGGGCGGAGCTATGGTGTGGTGAGGGGAGGGGAGGGGAGAGGGAGGCCCCCCAAAAACTCTCTGATCAATGTTGTAATTTTAGATTTTAGTTGCTCTCTTGATAATGGTCTGAAAATATCGAAAGCGCTCGAGAAATAAATCAACTCGTGAAAAAAAACTGTGTTTAATTTTTACATTATTATTTTCGAGAAAAAAAAACAAATAACCAAAGCATTTTTTTAATGTTTAAATATTTTTTAGGGTTTGGTAATTCAAACAGTGAAAGTTCAATTGTACACAAATTACAAATATTTTTTTCGAAATAATTCAAATGTATTACAAACAAAGCTTAAATTAACTTAAAATATTTAATTTTTAAACCACACGTATTCACATAACAAGGCGAAATTAAGGTTTGTTTCATTTTGTTTGTAAACATGCACCATGTTGAATGTATTTAATTGCTTGTATTTCTTGACTGATTTATTGATTGAAAAAATTAAATTTGTTGTGTATGTTCCTTAACATATAGGTTGGTATGAGGCTGAACACCCAAACTGTAAAAAATGGTTCACTTTGCCAATGTCACCCCTGTTTCAGGGAAGGTCGGCAAGTGTTGCAGGGCTTTTGTTCATTAGAGATTGGGTTTTTTATATTGTAGGTCCACATGCAGCATGTATGAGCGCGAAATTATGCGTGCCTACTTGTGGGAATGCATTTAATATGAATCTCAAATGATAAATATCTTTGCAGCTTAGATTTAGATGTGTAAGCCCGAACTTATACGTGTCTGCTTATCGTTATCAAAGTTGGGTCAAAGATTATAGATGATATAAAGAGTTAACCTCCTGAATACAGATACCTACTAAGAACTTACACCAGCAGTAGATATTCATATTTCGTTCACAGCATCAAAAGATTTTTACTCAAACAATAGTTCATCATACTTTCTTACTACCAGTCTTCTTTTTTCCACACTGGAGTAATATATATACTTTATTTCCATTATTTTCTCTGAATAATAAGGCCAGGGACAGTATAATGTCTTTATTAGGAAACACGCTAGTTTCTTGATGGATTCACTTAGGAATGTTTATGATTTCATCTGAGCTGTCATATTGTTTAATAATGTTGATCGAGTGGATACTTAGAAAGGGAATTTTCAATTATATCCTTTGTGTACCCAGGTTTTTTTAAACGTTTCAACAGCTAAAAAACATATCACAATATATTTTATGTTATTCAAATTGAAAAAAAACAATTTTTTCACCACTTCTCTTGCTTGGTTTTTAGTTTGATGGTCAGCACTACAGATTTGTTAACATAAAGTCATGAGTTCAATTCTCGGAAGAGCATGAAAATAATATTATTGAAATATTTTCTTCGCTAGGTCGAAAAATACATCTTACAATACCAAAGAACGGTCATCAAAGCTCCATCCATCCTTACAGCAACTACGTCTTACTAGAAAAATTGTGATTTCTATAGCGACGGTTATAGCGTTATAGGGCTCTTGAGGTGTGATTCAAACAATAACACTGCTCACCAAATACATCATCTTGATGTTCACTTTGCCAATGTCACCCCTGTTTCAGGGAAGGTCGGCAAAAGTTTCAGGGTTTATGTTCATGGGCATGCTTTTAATATGAATTTCAAATGTTAAAATGTTTGCAAATTAAGTAGATAATAGATAATAATCATTGACTTATAGGTTGGTATGAGGTTGATCACCCATAATGTTCAAAACTGGTTCACTTTGCCAGTGTCACCCGTGTTTCAGGGAAGGTCGGCAAAAGTTTCCGGGTTTATGTTCATGTGCATTGGGCATGCTTTTAATATGATTTTCAAATATTAAAATATCTTTGCAAATTAGATTTTAGATAATCATCACTGATTTCCGTTGAAATAATTTGATTAAAAAATAACAGTAGTTCGAGAAACTGTTTTTGTGATTTTTATAAGATTTCAAATAGAAATCTACAAAATGTAGGTCCCAAATTGTTAAGTTCCATGGGTCTTGAGTCTGAATGACCTAAGCTCTTGGGTCTGAATGCTGGGACTCCCTAGGCGGTTGGTTCCCCAAGGGTCTATCTACATATACATGCCACAGAAGTAGCAGGTGTTCCTTATAATTAAGTTCTCAAAGGCACCTTTAACAGGATTTCGGCGGGGTTTTCGTAACAACCCCTAATAATTTCAAAAACTTCCAGAGAGAAACAACCTTTAATAACTAAAATGTCTATAAAATATTTTTATCGGATTTTAATATTTATTGCTTCTTTTTGTATGCTTACTTTGTAATTAAATAAATTATTAATTGTATAGAAGCGTTTTTTTATCGATACGGAGTGTGAAATTAGAGGTAATATATACTTTAAAAATTATTTTGCAAAAGGGATAACGCAAAACGCAACTAAGCTGCTCATGTAGTACAACTTTGCCCCGCGTAGTCCCTGAATGTGGCGTGCTGACTTATTTATTTTCATAGGTAAGAGGATCAGCCTTACGCCAACCACTTAACTTAAAGTGGGTGATTTGCTGCAGCAGAAGCGGCAGGTTCTCATTTTGAATGCATCATTAAAACAACACATTAGTAGAAACTAAATAAGTTACCTAAAAATAATTTGTATTTGTTTGAGATTAACTAAGTGTTGATTCGAATGTTCTGATGAAATCTAGCAAGATAGTATGTAACGATTGTTATGTTTATAATTAAAGGTACTTCCCAGGATATACCTTCAAGGATACTTACATCCGGCTAGCTCTCATCGGCATCACTCTCAGGGCGTGGGGTTCTTTCTTTGGTATAGCTTACTGGTATCTTGGGAAGGGTTTTATATTACAAGATAAGTTTAACATGAACAAATAAGGGTTTATTTACTTTGGTAATATGGGGAAAAAGGGGAAATAAGGGAATGGCCAGACCTGAACTTGTCACTAAAACACTCCCTACTCTGTTGACTGGAGTTCCGAACTGAATGGCCTGGGGCAGCGCCCCAGGCTAGCTGCGGCTCACGAGGCGGACGCCTCCACACGTTGGAGCCCCTGGGTGGGAGCTCCTATGCACTATGTCTCCTATGCCTCTGGTCCACAAGGCGGGTGCCTTGCTGGCAGGAAATCCAAGTAGATGGGGAGGAGGGAGCTCCATTGTAATGCCCCCTCTTGCATCGCTTGGTGCTTGGTCGCCGACGTCTTAATCGGTTGACATCTTGCCGGGAACTGATGAGCGATGGCCCGCTTAGTTCACACGGCGCAGTTCGGCCGCTTCCGTGACCGTTCGGCTCCGTTCGGTCCACAAACACACGCTGCACACTTCGAGATTGTTCTTTCATATGTTATTTAGTAAAATAACATAACACGATTCTCCATGTTTAGATAATGATCTTAATAAATTAGAGCCCAGATCCCTTGGAAGATGAGATATAAATTAACCGTGGTACTGTTCACATGAAAAACTCTGTCGAAACCAAAATTGTAATACATAAATTGTAAAATACATAAATTGCGTAAAATAAGTAAACCGTATTTTTATTAAATGAAACCCGGTAAAAACATAACAACAATATTACTAAAACAAAAATTAAAAGTTAATTTACTAAGCTCTGACGTCATGGTTGAGAGAACAGTCACAGGACGTTTTTAATTCCTAAACGGGCATTCTTTAATTTAAGTTGCGCATGGCTGCATCGTGAAGAGGCATTTTTTTACGACCTACCTCTAAATAACTTCATTTCGAATTCCGCCGGGATGAAAACATTTTAAGGGCATTAGAAGGAAACATGGATACAAGCATAATATAGTCTACGCCCACCGATGGGGTCCTTGACGATTATGTAATACCCAAAACACGATCATTCTTGCGTGATATCCTTGACAGTCGCTTTTAAATGAAGGACCCTAAGCTACTAAAAATCTTTAAGAATGTATATTGAGACATAGGAATCATTTTGTTTCTTGACTCATATGATGATATGAAGCTGAGAAAGCATACTGTAACAATTTAGCTTACACATACTGCATGTGAACTCAAAATAAAATAAACCCTGCAACTCTTGCCGCCCTTCCTTGAAGCCGACGTGACAGTGGCAATGTAATCTATTTTTTTAAGTATGGGTTTTAAGCCTCATAGGTAAAAACTTATAAGCCTAGTATAAAAAAAATTCTACTTTGTTTATTGACTTGAAGTTTAAAAATCTACTCTTTTTTTTTAAGATTCCAGATTTAATTGGTATTAGAAGGAACTCATTATATTATTGATGTAATCACAACTGTTATAATTTGTTCTTTATCTTTTTATTGTTCATTGCTTTGAAATAAAGAATTCCTTTGGAAGAGGAAGACCGAGAAAGGTATGGATGGACCAAATTTTCGAAATAGCGAATGAATGGGATATCCAGAGTCATAATAAAAGGAGAGCTTGTATGAAAAAGGTTATGGCTCTGGATGAAATGAAAGAAGTATGCAAGGATCGAAAGAAATGGCGGTTGATCTGTAATGCTGGCGGTTAAAGCTGAGGCTTTTAAATTTAAAAAATATGTGTTGTAGTTTTTTTAATTTTTTACTGTTTAATTGCTTAGAATTTATTTGTTTTATATATTTGCTTGTATTAATTGCTTGTACTCCTTGACTGATAGGTTGGTATGCGGCTGACCACACATAATGTAATAAATGGTTCACTTTGCCAATGTCACCCCTGCTTCAGGGAAGGTCGGCAAGAGTTGCAGGGCTTATGTTCATTTGAGATTGGGGTTTTTATATTGTATGTCCACATGCAGCATGTGTAAGCGCGAAATTATGCATGTCTGCTTGTGGGAATGCATTTAATATGAATCTCAAATGATACATATCTTTGCAGCTTAGATTTAGATTTAGATTTTAGCTTTGAAATAAATAACTCTTCTAATCTTCATCTTCTTAAAAATAAAAATAATAATGTCAATGTTTTAAACAAAGGATTATTTTACAGTTATTAATATATTACATTGAATTAACTTTGTTAATGTGAATGACTTTTTGTGTAATTTGACTGAATTTATTGTTATCCATTTGTTTGGAGTGGACATATTTGCATGCCATTCAAAGTTCAGGACCGAATGAACACTTTTGAATGCCATTCATCCAAGGGTTAACGTGAAAAATGTCGACTGCTAGGCAATCGTCTATGCGACGCATAAAAAGGGACAGCGAAGGTATTCTGGCCGGGAAAAAAGGGTCATCTAAAAAGCACACACAAGCCTGAGGATAAGTAATGGTTCACCCATGGAAGATAATGCATCAATTCAGTTGAAAAAATGCCAGATAATCAAAACACCAGCCCCTAACGAATCACATTATGCAGGCGGGTAAAAGGACCAAGCCTTTTTTTAAATAAAGACATCTGCGGCCTTTTTAAATCTATAAAATCATGACTTTTTGGTTTTACAAGTATGAGAGTTGTTTTATAAGTTTAGAAAACCAATTATCAGCATTCATAAGACACATTGGTCCAGTACACACACAAACATTGCTCATGTGAAATTTTATCTCTTGGAGTTAAGACAAACAAGCACTATAGTGTCGGTACATGGTGAAAAAATGACAAACAATTTGATCGAACGTTGTACCTAACTGTAAAAATAAATCAGCGATGTGTGTCAATCATGTGATCAAACAAAATGGCGGCCGCGACTCGCAAAGCCTTGAATATATTATAATTGATATTTGGTGTTTACTGCAAAATTGTTTTGACATCATTTTAACATGTTTTCTAATACTATGACTCGGAAAACACAAGGCCGGAAAATAGAGTAAAGTTGCTCGTGTTAATTTGTTGCTCAACATAAATTTGCATGAGGCTGACTACCCAAAGTGTAAATTTTTTTTTGTCTATGTCCACGCTTTTTCAGGGAAAATCGGTAAGAGTTGCAGGTTGATGCTCATTTGAGATTTGGGTTATTTGAGGGTTTTTTTTTGTAGGAGCACAAGCAGCATGTGTAATTCCGGAATGACACGTGTCTACTTGTAGGAGTGCATGAATTTTCAATCTAAAATGTTGATATACATTAGCGATTTATATTATGAATTGTAGATCTTTCCTATTTTAGAAATTACCCCTTTTATATTATGTCTCTTTCACGCCAAAAAGGGACCTCAAATGTTGGTAGTATATATACATACCTGTACATCGGCGACTTAGATTATAGATTATACACATACAAAGTAATGACTAAATAGGCTCATTCAGTATGCGAACTCAGTGATGCGGGTTCACGCGAATAAAATATTCACGGCATAATTGAACAGAGTCTGGCGTGGCATGTGATATGCCAATATACCAATATACCATACGCCAGTCGTACTGCTAACTGACAAAATAAATATTATGCCAAGCCGCCAAGAGTGGAGAAGGCACCTTGACAGACAGGCATATAGATATGCCTAGAATATACTCGTAAGAAATTCATAAGAATAATTTTTAGTGAATACAAAGTTTGTTATCATATGTGAATATTTTCGCGACAGAGACCTCTAGAAAAGAGTTGGAAATAAAAAAAATTAAAGGTGTTGTATATCAGTGAACATAAATTAATTGTATATATATGGTCCTTCGAACCGGATTTATTCTCATATGGTCCTTCGAACCTGATTTTCGTATGTCCTTTAATGGATGGAGTCAAGATGGGAAAGAAAATAAGAAGAACAAAGTAGAAAAAAAAGTAACAAGGTTTAGGTTTTATTGTTTTGAGACTTAGCTTTGATTTTTTAAAGTACACATGCAGCTAATGAAAGAGATAATTTAAGCATGCATTCAATTTAATTCTAGAATATCTTCGTAAGTTAGATCATTTTCCTGTAACATAAGTCGACTTTTCAGAGAGGGAACAAGTAACATGAGATAAAACTAGTATGACCCAGCCAAAGTGCTATTGAGTAAGGGCCTGTTGCACCAACCTCCAATCAATATTTGATTGAAACATCAAATTTGATAGCTTAGTTCTGGTAAGGACCTCGGTTAAATATTTCTCGAAAGTTGGTAAAAATGTGATGGAATTTGAACAGGAAATATGATTCACATCAGCTGACTTACGTATATAAATATTTTTTTTTTTAAAGAAACCCTGTGCGGGAGACTCCCTAGATTCTAGAGAATCTAGGGGTCTATGACACTTGTTGTAGTGCCGCAGAGGTGTACGAGCTTGGTCGTCGCTACAAAGCGCCAATACTCAAGCAAGACCCAGTTGCTGTAAGGCTGGATGGACCTTTGGTGACCAGTCATTGGTAAAGGTTTATGAATTTTTCAACCCAGCGAAGAGCAAATTAGAAAATATAAATGGTATATTTTTTGTGCTCCGCCGGGATTCGAACCCACAACCTACCCATTCAGAGTCCGCAGTGTTACCACTGAGCTACGGACCGGTCAAAATGCAATCAATTGTTTGATTTGAAAGGGAGAAATCACACTTAATTTTGATTTTCGTCTGATTGGAGTTTGGTGCAACAGCCCCTTAGCTGATTAATATTAATTAATAGTTTGTTAAAAACCGTAGTCAAATGTATATCTGTGACGTCTACCCCTCAATTTTTTTTTAGAATTTGAAATATTTGTGCAACTGTCTTATTTCAATTGTCATCGATCAATGCTTCTAAACGCTCCTAGAATTATTAATTTTTTTAAACTAAATAAATGAGTACAAGATGTTACTATCAAATGGAAAATATCAGCGACAATCTGCCTTCGAAATTCGTGACTAAGCATGAGATTCACCGTTGCAAAAAGATGGACAAACATTTAACATTTTGCACAATGTTCAACCATTAAATGGCAACATTGATTTATTTAACTCGGCGTTCAATTGTGTGTTGAAACGTCCGAACATTTATTTCTTAGAAAACATTTAATATTTAAATACTTATAAGCATGGAATCCGAACATTCAAATTTTACCTCGTCTGGATGACGTCACACGCTGTCTCGTATTTGTATCCATCCACTTTATACTAAAGGTAGCCAGTACCTCCGCAAATGTGCCTCTACTTTGATCTGTCTTAGCACACTACATTCATCTCCTCGACATTCTTCACTCTCTTCATGCATGTTCCACGCTTTATGTAACAGCGGATTCCAGTAATTTGCAACAAACCTCAATACAAAAATGAATGTCGAACATTCTCAAATACGACTTCCTCCTTCATTTTTAAATCAACTATTCAATTAATTTTGGGTGTGTGAGGTCTTACAGAGGATGCGTTGTCTCAGTTTTTTTTTTAAAAACAATTTCATGTTTAAAAAGATATCATTATTTACATAGTGAATAATGCAAGATAAGGATATTATTCATACAGCAATCACAGCTACTAAAAAATAACATGAATTTTAACGTCCTGGGTCTACTGAGAAATTGTTAGGCTATCATTGTATGCAAATAGAGTAGGTTGGTACTGAATTTAACATTGAATAAAGTCATATAAAAAAGTACTCTGGAATTTCTAGAATAAATTATCATTTTGACAATTATATTAATTTTCGGATATTTAACGAACCGTTCGGTGAGAACTTACATTATTCTCTACGTTTCGTCAGCGACGTAGGCGACGTCTTCAGGAGAACATCCTATCTGTACGGCGACTGAGGATGAACTCGCCGTACAGATAGGATGTTCTCCTGAAGACGTCGGCTACGTCGCTGACGAAACGTAGAGAATAATGTAAGTTCTCACCGAACGGTTCGTTAAATATCCGAAAATTAATATAATTGTCAAAATGTCAAACGACCGTAATTCTAACTTAAACCTAACTAAATTATCATATTATAAAGGGGCATATAATCTAGAATCTTTCCAGTCCCTTCAAATAAATCTATCTGGAATATAATTTGTGTAGATATGCGTATTTTCATTAAAAATTAATGCTTAAATCGTTTGTAGCAGGGTTGTTAGCTGCGTAGTGTTATTTTGAGTGTTGTGTTGCCTTTTTTGAGACACTGGAAGAAAGTAGCGATTGATGTTGCTTTTGAATATACCAGGATTTAATTAGGGTGGGAACGGAGATACCGATAATTCGTCCATAAACGCGCAGTTTGGCAAAGTTCTCATAGTTTTGATGTCGACTGCTAAGGGATAAATATAAGTCTTTCTACGAGTTACCCTGGTTATAATCAGAGTGGCAAGCATCCAGCATCCAAGGTCAAAATAGCCATGATAATCACCGATCTTTGATAGAAGCTGTCCATGCAGCCTTGCAGCAAATGAGTCTTGCTTGAGAATTTGCGCTTTCTTTCTCGCACGACGACTCGCAGAGGGCTCTTGAGGTGTGATTGACACAAAAACAGCGCTCACAAAATAATTCATCCTAATGTATATTTTTTATTTTTTTATCTATGTTAGCAGCTTCGTGAATAAACTAAACAAGGCGTGGATTTTTTTAGCATTTTTTTCTACGGCACGAATAGTATCTACAAGACCAGGTGAATGATTTGGCATTTTGAAATGATCAAAGAGGCATTCAAATATTTATCTGAGCTACCATCGATGGGAAGCTACAAACGAAGTATCATTTTAGTTATAGCGATTAAAAAAACTGATAGCGAGAAGTTTATATTATTTAGTATGGAAGGTCATGCATACAGTAAAACAGGAAATTTCGATGAAAATATACCCGCTTTGTTATGAGTCTGCGTCGCTTCATTGTTATTCAGTTCTATAAACTGTGCACGCACGCAAAAAATAAAACACTGGGTGAACGCTTCTCGTATTGATGATATAGTTTTCCTCGGGTTTGACCATGTTCTACTTGCAGTAGTTTTGTCTGCCGACGTTTCGTTCCCTCGAGCGGGGAACATTATCAAGGCTCGTAGCGACGGGGGACCTTTATCCTCCGTTTACTTTTGGCAACTGGCTGGCTGCTGATGCTCTTCTCATCTCTGTCATCATGTATCTTCGTTGCTTCTCGTATTGTTATCTGTCTCCCTTGCACTTGCATACACGCAAGTCACCCGCCCCTTTTTAGAACAAAATAGCAGTATGAGGCTGACCGCACAATATCTATTCACAGGATGGTCAACGGTATAGGATTAGGAAAACTCCACGGTTTAAGGTTTTTAAAAATAAAAAATCGATTACTTAAAAAAACGGTAAGGTCATTGATATTTTTGGAATCGGAACTACAATAATATATAGAACACCAACTTTTCAGAAACATAGGGTTTCTCCTGCATAGGATATGTCAAAAAATACTTCACTCTTTGCTATATTTAGTTTGAGTTTCATGTAAAAAAGCAATAAGTTATGTAAAAGCAAATAATTTTTGTACCATATTGAAAATGAAAAAACGAATGCTAGGAGTATTCTGCGACCGAGAATGCAAATTTTACTTCTCTTCTCTTTTTTTGCAACACCCAACTCGCAAAAACCCAGATCCCCAATGCGCCAATGGAAGATTTATGCTTTTACAAGGAAATCAAATATTCATCCGAACATATTCGCGGTTAATGTATGCAAAAAAAAACAGATTTAGAAATATCAAACGCAGGTTATCAAAAATTCATTTCGACTCAGCAAAAATCATCTTCTCTGTTACGACAATCCCCGTTGGGTTTTAGCCTCTCTGATCAACCAATGCCACCGCTGCCTGTTCAACGCATTCTTCCTCTAGTTCCACAACAGTATTCCACTTTTCCGTTCAACCAAGCTGATATGCGTCATTATATATTGATATGATTATTAGTAACGCTACTACTAGGCTACACATACAGTGCAACTTCTTGCCGCATTTTCCTCGAAGTGGTCGCATCTGACGATTTTACTTTTATAAGTAATGGGGCCGGCCTTACGCCAACCACTTCAGTTGGAGTGGGGCTCCCCCAGCTCCCAAAGGGGTAGGTACTCATTTATTGTGAAGGCTGAGTAAACCTTGCCGGTATTTACTTTGGATTTGAAATAAAAACCGAAACGGAAAATCATTTCTGACTCCTTCGGTGGGATTCGAATCCGAGCTCTCGACATGAAATGCAAGCACTCTACCAACTGAGCTATCGATCGGACCAGGGATAGGAAAAAATGTCAAACGAAATACATTAGTATTGCTACAAACCAATCCTAGGATTTAAACAGAGAAAGAGAATGAATTCATGTGTATCCTCGTAAAGTACCGTCTAAGTAAGATATGGATGGTCAAAGCTTATCTCCGACAAACATTGCATCTGTAATTCCATAAATTTGCAACTTAGAATACGGACTGTTTGGGCGAACTGTTAGGTAGGTTTGTTATGGGTAGCTGGCCATAAAATCCTTGTCCTTGTGCCTATGATCTGACCTATCCGATTTGCCCAATCACCTGTCTCAAGCCAGTACTTCTTCATACGCGGCCTTGGATAGACGTGTCCATCGCAGTGTACACCGCGCGCGAACGAAGGAGAAACCACACACAAAAACGCGACCAGTGCTCCGCGAAAGAGGCATCCATTGGAGATAAGGTGAGTCCAGACCATTTGATTCCGTGATTCCTTCCCCCTTGCTCCATTGGTTGGCTGCCTAGACAGATTTGTTGGGCAGTTCGTCCGATCGCGATAATCGAGAACCAGTTTGCGATCTCAAATCCTCCCCCATGCATCCCCCTATGACAGCGCCAAACTTGGCGATGTCATAATTTTGGTCCTAACAGAACCAGATCGTAAATTAGAAACTAGATGCACGTAATATTAATTCAGATTCTTATAGTTTGAAATCGGATTCAAAAAATTATTCGCCATTTTTATTGCTACAAAAATGCAATTCGTGACGCGTTCACACATTATTATCATAATTATCGCTTTGGAATCGAAGTGCGGGTTAATTCTTTAATTGCCTTGTAAGTATACCTATCTCTTGCATTTTAGGTACATTCGAATTAAGCCCGCGGTATAAGTAACTACCTAGGTACTAGCATTGTTTACTTTCTTTGTTTACATTATTTGTTTACATTTTGATAAAATTATTATAACCTTCTTCTTTCTTTGCTACTTCAATTTATAAGGACTTGTACGTACGGGATTTGTAAAATTTATTATTAATTTTATCAAATTTAATTTATTAAAGCCAAATTTAAAACATGACGTCAGAACGCGAGAAACGGGCATTTCAACGACGTAAGGAGCGCCTCCAGAATGAGATAGAGACGTACTTGGAACGGGCACAATGCATTTTCGATACCATTAATTCAATTCATTTGGGAGAAATTTATTTGCGTAAATTTAAAGTGCACGCGGCAGGCATTGACAACTGGCGTAAAGAATTTTTATTACTGGTAAAAGAAAAAAATGATTTAATTGCAGAAAGTGAGGAAGATGAAGCAACAGATAATAATATTATTCTGTCATTTGAAGACTTATACGCTGAAATTAAATATACTTACGAGAATTTAAAAGACACAACAAAATCCTCAAGTGCAAATGATATTCCTTTAAAAAGGAGCATCCAACTACCACGATTAGAGCTGTGTGCCTTCAACGGAGATGTAAACAATTGGCCGGTGTTTTATGAAAATTTTAAATCTATGGTCCATGAGAATGACAGTCTAACGGAAGGTGAAAAGATTCAATATTTAGTTGGAAAACTGGTAGGAAAAGCTCAAAGCATTTGCCAAGGTTTATTGCCAACTGCTCAAAATTATACAATTTTATGGAATTCGTTGGTCAAGAAATACAACGATAAGCGCGTTCTGGCAACAACTTATCTAGAGAAATTGTTAAATATTCCTGCAGTAAAGGAACCATCTGCCTCAAACTTGGAGGACTTTATTGATCTATTTTCAGGTTTAACTGCTGCAATCAAACAGTTGAACATGGAGAATCTAGAAGACTTTATATTCATACACATTGCGTGTAAGAAACTTGACATGGATACGATTAAGGCTTTTGAAGTTTCTATACAAGATTCTTCAGACTCAGTAGATTCAATAAAATTTGTGGAATTCATTAGAAATTACTCGCGAATACTACAGCGCGCAAACGGAAGTAGAAGCAGTAAAATTAACAATCAAATTAACGCGATGCCGCGCAAGCCCTCAGCTTCCCAGAAAAACGTTAGGGCATTTGTGACAGTTAATACTGACAAATGTTTGTTGTGCGGAGATAACAACCACTCAAAGTTGTACCAGTGTCCGAAATACACTATCCTGGACGCTCGGGAAAGGTACAATTTTATAAAATCAAAGAAATTATGTGTCAATTGTCTAAGTACGATGCATAATCTCAAGAATTGTAAATCAAAGGGAAGATGCAGCGTTTGTAATCGATCCCACCATACTAGCCTGCATTTCAACTTGAATTTGCAAGCCGCGGCCGAAGAAAAGGCGGAGCCCCTAGCGCTTTGTGCTATGGGCCCTAATTCTAGTGAGGTAGAATCTACGGTTTTACTAGGAACTGTTTGTTGTGTAATCTTAGACAAGCGGGGTCAAAGACACACTATTCGCGCTTTATTAGACAGTGCTTCACAGAGAGACATAATAACGGCCTCCTGTTGTCGAGAACTTCATCTTGATGTAAAGACGACGCGAGACAAAGTTGTTTCAGGAATAGGGGATATTGTCAACCCTATCAAGGGAGTGACAACAATTACCCTTCTTTCGAGAGTTGAGAAATCGGTCAATTTTAAACTATCGCCTTTGGTGGTTAATCAAATAACTGATAAAATACCCGTCGCCAACATTAATATTGAAAATTTAGAATATTTAAAATCATTACGTTTGGCTGATGAAAAATATTTTATTCCCGGAAAAATTGACATGATTCTGGGTGCAGATGTATTCTCCCGTGTGATAAAACACAACACTATCTCACGAAATTTAGGCGAGCCAGTTGCACTGGATACCCTATTTGGGTATGTGATACTAGGGAAAGTTCCAGTGCTACCGGCAATCAAAACAGATTATTGTTTCTTTTCAACAATTGAAATTGAAATGAAAAATATCTTGGAGTTGGAGGACGTACCGGACGTCTCCACTCCACAAATCGAGGAGCTGGTATGTGAAGAGAAATATACCAACACCACCACGAGAGACAAGACTGGTAGATTTTCCGTAATGCTGCCTTTCAAGACCGATCCGGGGCAGCTTGGTGATTCTCAGAGAGCGGCAGAGCGGAGATTTTACGCGTTGGAAAGGAAACTGCTTTCAAACTCTTCTGTAAAATTGGAATACGACCTTATTTTCAAAAATTATATACAAGAAGGGTATTTAAATCCTGTAAATATAAATTCGGATCAATGCTTGAGCTTGCAATACATAGCCCCGCATCATGCAGTGATACGTGAAAATAAATCCACAACTAAGGTTCGCGCAGTAATAGATGCTAGTATGAAAACTACATCAGGATTATCGCTGAATGATGTTCTACATACGGGTAGAAATCTTCAAAATGATCTATTTAAAATAATATTACACTTTCGCTTGTTTCCAGTTGCTCTAAGCGCTGACATACGTAAAATGTATATGCAAATTCTGGTAAATAAAGAGCATAGATGCTATCAGAGAGTTTTATATCGGTTTGATAAAAATGATCCACTTCAGCTTTTTGAATTTACACGCGTACCATTTGGCTTAAAGTGCAGCCCATACCTTGCAATGCGCACCGTTCGTCGTTTAATTGATGATGAGCGAACACGTTTTCCATTAGCGGCACTTGTAGCAGAGAGAGATATTTACATGGATGATTTGGTTTCTAGCTGTTTAAATGATGAAGAGGCTATCGCACTTTCAAACCAATTGATTGAATTATTTCTTGCGGGCGGTTTTGAATTGGTGAAGTTCTCGAGTAATTCACCATCAGTCATGGGAGGCATTCCCTCAGCTTGTCGCATTTCTGAAGCTGTGGAGTTCAGTTCAGAAGATCAATGTACCATCCTTGGTTTGCATTGGTTGCCTGGAAAGGATGTTTTTACCTTTAGTGTCACTAACAAATTTCGTAAATGTACAAAACGAAATATTCTGTCGACAATTGCGCGCTTCTGGGATTTGATGGGGTTTGTCGCACCCGTGATTGTGACAGCTAAATTAATGATTAAATTTCTCTGGGAACATAAAATCGATTGGGACGATTGTCCTCCTCAGAGTATAATTTCAACTTGGGAAAATTATGTATCGGAACTCCCACTCCTTCAAAGTATTCAGCTGCCACGGCATACAGGTGTAACGCAGGAGTCGATTATATCCCTATTGGGATTCGCGGACGCAAGTGAGAGAGCATATGGAGCGGTGATATATATTCATGTATATAATCCTCCAAGTAAACGCGGAGAAATAAGTTTAGCTTGTGCAAAGTCGCGAGTAGCTCCAAGTCGTACAATATCTTTAGCAAGACTTGAATTATCGGGAATATTGATATTGTCAAAATTAATGCGTGTAGTCATTGATACATATTCAACTCGCTGCCAAATTAATAATGTATACGCCTTTTCTGATAGTACAGTGGCACTCGCTTGGGTTCATTCACACCCATCCCGCTGGCAGACTTTCATCGCGAATAGAGTAACTATAATTCAGGATAATATACCTCCAAGTCAGTTTTATCATATTGCCGGGAAAGACAATCCCGCGGATTGTCTCTCACGCGGCCTGACTCCCGCACAATTAATTGACCACCCGCTCTGGTTTAAAGGCCCTGCCTTCGCGCGCTCACCGATTGAAGAATGGAATTTTTGTAAATTTGATCCAAATACTATTGAAAACCCGCCGGAACAAAAAATAAAAGTTATGACTGTAATGGATAACTTACCCAAGCAACCAACTTTATTAGGTTCACTCGCTGAACGAATCTCTTCCTGGAGTAAATTGTTAAGAGTTGTTATTTACATACTTCGTTTTATAAAAAGATTGTCACCAAAATTTGAAGTCTCTCACCTACGGTTTGCAGAAATCGTAATTATAAAAGACTTACAAAATCATCGTTTTTCGAACGAAATTAAAAACGCGAAAGCCGGTAAAGTCTTATCTCCTGCATTTCGTAAGCTTAATGCCTTTATCGACGCCGATGGGTTGTTACGAGTAGGAGGGAGACTTGTAAACGCTGACTTAGCTTATGACAGTAAACATCCAATACTTTTACCAGGTCGCGGTCATATTTTGAATTTAATCATTGATTACTATCATAGAAAATTCTTGCATTCCGGACCTCAGTTACTGATGTCCCTTTTGCGACAAAATTTCTGGATTTTGTCGGCTAGAAATATTGTGCGTAAACGCGTCCAATTATGTAATACTTGTTATAAGGTTAATCCAAAATCACGCTTCCCCCTCATGGGGGATTTACCTGCCTGTCGGGTAAATGAAGGTAAGGCATTTTTCCACTGTGGCATAGACTACGCGGGCCCCTTAAGTGTGATTCCTTATAGAAAAAGAGGTGTGCACAAAATTAAAGCATACATTTGTGTGTTTGTGTGCTTAATCACGAAAGCGGTTCATATCGAACTCGCATCAGATCTAAGCACGGAAACATTTATTAACGCTCTTAAGCGATTTTTGTCGCGACGCGGGCCGGTAAAAATAATGTACTCAGACTGTGGGACAAACTTCATTGGTGCAAAATCTCACCTCGATGCTCTCTATGGTCTCCTGGAGTCTGAAGCTTTTCAAAATAAGTTCGACAGGGAACTAAGAGACCATCGGATAGATTGGAAGTTCAATCCCCCATCCGCCCCGCATTTCGGTGGAATTTGGGAGAGTAACGTGCGGAGTATCAAACTCCATCTGAATCGAGTAATTGGTAAACAATTATTGACATTCGAGGAAATGTCTACAGTACTTGCGCAAATTGAAGCAATTTTAAACTCCAGACCGCTTTCATGTTTGAGTGCCGATCCATCCGAACCTATTGCTCTAACCCCCGCACATTTTCTCACATTGACTCCTCTAAAGTCACTTCCGGCGACAGATACCTCCTCTAAAGACATTAGTCTACTGTCTCGTAAACAGTATGTGGACCATTTAGTTCAGTCTTTCTGGAAACGGTGGAAGGTGGAGTACCTTCACACTCTCCAAACGCGTCAGAAATGGAACACGGAAACAGAGCCAATCAAGATTGGATCTGTTGTCTTGTTAAAAACTGAAGGTAGTGCACCTCTTAATTGGCCACTAGGAGTTATTGAGGATGTCTTTCCGGGAGCGGACGGTATAGCTAGAGTAGTTAATGTCCGGACGAAAACTGGAACTTATAGGCGTCCAGTTGTCAAGGTTTGTCCGTTGCCAAATCAATAACATTACAAAATAATATACAGTCCACTCGCTAAATTAAGTAGATTTAAGTTATAATAATAAACAAATAAATTAATTAATCGTTGTTTTGAAAGGACTACGTCCTCTCAAGCTGGGGGGCATGTTTGGGCGAACTGTTAGGTAGGTTTGTTATGGGTAGCTGGCCATAAAATCCTTGTCCTTGTGCCTATGATCTGACCTATCCGATTTGCCCAATCACCTGTCTCAAGCCAGTACTTCTTCATACGCGGCCTTGGATAGACGTGTCCATCGCAGTGTACACCGCGCGCGAACGAAGGAGAAACCACACACAAAAACGCGACCAGTGCTCCGCGAAAGAGGCATCCATTGGAGATAAGGTGAGTCCAGACCATTTGATTCCGTGATTCCTTCCCCCTTGCTCCATTGGTTGGCTGCCTAGACAGATTTGTTGGGCAGTTCGTCCGATCGCGATAATCGAGAACCAGTTTGCGATCTCAAATCCTCCCCCATGCATCCCCCTATGACAGCGCCAAACTTGGCGATGTCACGGACTATCGATTGTAATAGGCAATCAACGCCTTAGTCCGCCCTGCCTCTCCATTAATTACCATCATTGGTCCCGTGAATTAGTGCGGGATTTAGTGGGATTATCGCTTGTGAATCACCGAATTTAAATGATTCATTCGCAGATAGTTCGGGTGTTATCACTCTACCATCTTCTAATTCTATATTCCTTGATTTATAGGTTGATATAAGGCTAACCAGTGACCACCCATACTGTAAAAAAATGCTTCACATTGCCAATTTCACCCCTGTTTCAGGGAAGGTCGACAAGAGTTGCAGTGCTTATGTTGATTTGAGATTTGGGCTTTTTAAATTGTAGGTCCACATACGGCCTGTTTTGACATGAACTTATTCTAGTGTTTCTTGTGGGAATGCATTTTATATTAATTTTAAATGTTTATTAACCTTTGCAACTAACATATTAAGTATATAGATTATAGATCCCACCTTTTCATTTCTCTATGATTTTCTCTTGTCAATTTTGTCAATTTTGCCTCTTGAAAATGGCGTAAGCAAGTCGTATACTTGAGATGAAATAAATGCTCAACTTGTGAAAAAACTCTGCGTTTTAAAAATAAAATATGCTTTCTCATTAAAAAATGGGTTTAAAAGATGACCGCTCGAAACGAAGTTAAATATTTAATCTTGTAATTTTCTGTTTGCCCTTCACTGAAGAGAGGCAGCGAGGCATGAATAGCATTAGAAAGAATTTCCGTTTTAACATCTACTTAGTATGTTCTAGTATGTGTGTGCTTAGAATTTACTGTTAAATACACAAATAATTATTATAATTTATTCTAGATATGCCGCACTTGTGGTTCAAAGTCGTCTTTGGTAGATAAAAAGTAAATATTACTGGTAGGTTAGGTATACTTAATAACTCATTATTTAAGGTTAGGATAGTCAGTCACGTTGTCCGTTTAGGATAAATTCTCTTCATATGTAAATATATATATTTTTAATATTTACAGTCATGCGTGTTTCCAATTTCCAGCTATGGCTTGGAAACAAAATGGCTCACTCAGTACAGCGCCAACAGACTGAGGACGTGCCAAAGAGCCATTGAAAGGAGGATGCTGGGAATCAGTCTCAGAGACAGGGTTCCAAGCCAGGAGATCCGTAGACGCACTGGTTTAACTGATGTCATGCAGCGAGTGGCCTGCTTAAAGTGGCTCTGGGCTGGTCACGTCGCAAGGCAGAACCATGACAGGTGGACGAAAAGAATCGTTCAGTCGAGGCCCAGGATGTCCAAGCGGGGAGTGGAGAGACCCCAACTGAGGTGGCTGTACGACATCAAGAGATGGCTGAACACAGCAGCTGATAGACAAGAATGGAGAAGATTGGAGGAGAACTACGTACGAGTAGACTGAGAAAGGCAGAGGAAGAAGAAGAATATTTAGATGTACTATATATTATACAAATTCAGTACGAAAACTATTTTCAGGTCTACACTATTTACGCACCCTCGTTACAAGGTTAAAACAAAAATGAGAAATCAGGGCGTACCTTTTTTTGGGTAGACCTTATTTTTCACGGCGTGAAAAAAAAATCCCTAAATTCATCCCCGTAAAAAAGGTGCGGGGACATCTTTCATCACAATCAAAATCGCTGAGACGTCGCAATCCGCGCGAAAAAATAGATTTCTGTCGAATTTCTCACACGTTTTCACCTGGCCGGGCAAAAAGCGGGGGACGGGGTGGACGGAGGCCTAATCGAGCGAAAGAAACGTCAAGACGCCACCCCAGGCCAGCCTACCCCTCAACTGAAAGGGGTTGATGGGAGAGAGAGAGTTCTTGCCTCTCTTGAAAAATCACTCGAGGCGCGCCGAGACGTTTTTGCGAGGGAATACCAAATATGCGGAGTCAACAGATATTTGAATACTGTATTCGTTAAGTAGTTACTTTCGGAGTTAGGTGGCCATTCAACTATAATTTTAATGTGACTTTCAAAGGATAATTTTACTGCATTATGTTGGCTATTCAACTTTAATTTTAATGTGACTTTTAAAGGATGATTTAACTCCATTATGGAATAACTTCAAAGATATTTTTCATCTGTCTGAAATTAGTAAAATTAATTATAAAAAAAGCTAATTTAGGGGGCTCATGAAGTGTGATTCACACCAAGATATTGCTCTCCAAATTTACATTTTTTTGCTAGTGAAAACCTGTACAAAATGTGAATTTTTAATGAACCTTCTCATTTTGTACGCAGACATCTAGCGCCAGATGGACGAAAGTTTTTCTAAGTTTACAAGCAAGAGAAAGTACAAAAATTTGACAGGTATATTTGTTGGTTCATTGTATTTTTAGTAAAGGATAAAACACCGTTTTTTCCCTGAAAAGATACTAGTGCCTATTCGCTCACTTACGCGTCAAGCAGCGATTCTCAAAGCTGATCCGTGGATCATCTTTTTTATGGCAAAATTCATGTTAGATGTTGACCAAATATATTTTCATTAAAAAACTTAGATATTATAACACCCCCTCATATTATGGGGCACTGAAAGACATAAAGTAAAACCTTCATTATGATGGTTGCAAATCAAGTGCATTAACCACTGTGCCATTGCACCGATTGCTTTAATAAACCCAATGATTTTTATGACTCTGCCAAAAAGCAAAGTTTTCAGAGCGGAACCGCCAAGATAAAATCTTATAAAAATACGTTTATTCAAATTAAAAATAAATAAAAAACAGCAACAATATCTCGGAAAATAATTAAACAGATAAAATCTCCGACTTACTTAAATTTAAGCCATACATTTTTACATCACTTTCATTAACCTATTTAAGGTTAATATTCCCTATTTTCTGTATGAACCATGTAGACTGCATGAGCGAAAGTAGGATAACCCTAATAGTGGCACAAGAAATACCAGACGGCCAGCGTCTACCAGGTCGCCCTCCCGAAAGATGGAAGAACAGCTGGTCTTCTGTATCACAGGAGGAAGTTCCACAGTAGACAGATCCTAGATCTACAACAAGAAGAAAAAGACGAGAGACTCTCGAAATTTAATGTACAAGTTATCAACCTATTTAACAGATAAATCACAATAATAAAAGAAAAGCATCCCATTTTACTCTGGAAAAATTGAAAAAATTGCAACCAAAACCAACCATTTCTTGGGTCTGTTTATTTAAGCAACGATATGCATAAGCCGAGAGAGAACGTTGTGCATTTCTTTTTTAAATAAATTCAGTACAAAAACTTACGTTTAAACTGAGCATGATGGCTTTTTACTAAAAATGTATGAAAACTAAAGAAGTGCCTCTAGTGAGAGTTTTAGATAACTGCATGTATGGTAACAAGACAGCAGCACAGTGACAAAACAACACATGACAGTACATTACAAGACAGAACATCACAAGACAGAACATCGCAAGACCAAACATCACAATGATAAAAACACAGAAAATAGATTAATTACAATGACAAAACATCACAAAGACAAAACATCACATGACAAAAAAATCAAAAACCATAAACAGGACATACAATAAACGACAAATGAAAAAACATCACATGACAAAGCATCACAAACAACACAACCAGTAATTTGGTCCATTATGAACACTTGCCTTATTGCCATTGGTTAGCATGGGGTTGGGTCCTTATCTGTAAAAACTAATGCATTCTTTGCCGTTGCCAACCTTGGTTGTAGGGAGTTCTGTTTGTGATTTTTTTCATTGTGATGTATTTTTGTCTTTTTTTCATAAGCAGTTTATATATCACTTATACCCCCTCCTCTCGTCACAACAAGGGCAACTCGTAGAACGGCTCACATTCAACCATTTGCAGTCGATATCAAAACTATGAGAACTTAAGAGTTCAAATTTGTTTAGTGAAACACTGTGGTAAGCCATTATAAAGATTTATTTTAAAAAAACAATAAAAAATTATTTTCTAAAAATTAAACAAAAAACTTTGTGTAATACCACTTTGAGTACATATTTTAATTCAAGAGTACTTTCGGTGTTATACCATCGACGATGGTATAACACCGAAAGTACTCTTGAATTAAAATATGTACTCAAAGTGGTATTACACAAAGTTTTTTGTTTAATTTTTAGAAAATAATTTTTTATTGTTTTTTTAAAATAAATCTTTATGAGAACTTGGTGTTTTCACGACTCATTCTTCTGCCAAACTGCCCGCTTATGGAATGAGTTACCGGTATCTGTGTTTCCATACCAATCAACCTTGCCCTTTTCAAATCTAATACGAGTATCAATTGCCATTTCCTCTCAGTGTCTCAAAACAAAGCAACGCCACACACACCACAGCACTGCGCAGCTAACGACCCTGCAACCGGACATGGACAACTGCCACATCACCAACACCTCTGCGGCACTATAACAAGTGTCATAGACCCTTAGAGTCTCTCGAATATAGGGAGTCTCCCGCATAGGCTTTCATAAAAAAAAATATATATATATATATATATATGGTATGTTCTGTTTGAGATATGTATTTTTTGTCATTGTGATGCTTTATCAATGTGATGTATTTTCTGTGTTTTTGTATCATTAAGTACTTATGATGATTTGGCATGTGATGTAATTTTGTTATGTCATGTGACGTATCTAATTATTATTATTATATTACTACATCAGGCTTACTTATTTCAAATTACAAATGATAAGAGAGCGCCGTTTTTGTGTGTGTCACACACTCACACCTCAAGGGCCCTCTCCGAGCACGGATAAGACTTTCCAAAAAAGTGTGTCTTGAGTGCTCCGCGAAATACACACACAGATTTAGAGTTCTTGTTTTGTATAATGTCTTGTTTTGTTTTGTCTCTGTGCTGTTATAACATCGAACCGTTTGGTAAACGCTACAGAAGAGTTACAACGTGAAATTTTATACCCTTGGCACTGGAATGCTGGTTAGGAATTGGTTGAGGAATACATATACATTTGCATACAAAAAGTTCACGAAAGCATTTCTCGGAATAATATTTTCCTCGAGCAATCTACAAAATATGAAACCTCGTGCTCTCTCCATACAACACAATGGAGAAATGTGTATTCAGAACGGGGTATTTTCATAAGACTCTGTTTATTTTTCATACTTCTATGATACATATTTGATTTCAGAAGAAAATGACGTACATAAATATTGAAAGGCATCGACCTTTTATAATATCAGGTTCTCGATACTCCGTACAAGATCCACAACTAAGCTACACATATAGTATAACTTATTGCCGCGTTATTCCCCAAGGATAGAGTTCTTGAATTTCATGCCGAAACCTCGGGATCGAATCCCAACGAGGGTTTTCCTGACTGATAGGTTGGGATGAGGCTGACCCCCCGCAATGTAAAAATCGGTTCAAATTTGCCAATGCCACCCCGGTTTCAGGGAAAGGTGGCAGGAGTTTCAAGGTTCATGTGAGATTTTTTTTTATTTGGATGCACACATGCAGAATGTGTAGGCGCGAACCTACATGTGCATGCATTTTTTATGAGAGTTGTGTAGCTTGTTTGCGTTGCATTATTGTAACCTCCAACGGTGTTATTCTCACACTGCAAATCCATAGCTCAACCACCACCTAACGTGAATTTTTAATACAAAAAAAAAAAAGATCAATGGATCAGGTATGAATTAAACGTGTCGTGAATAACCCTGTAAGATTCGAGCACTATTCACCATTGTTGGAGTACTTTTATTTCTTTTTAACTTTATTACAAATCTAGTACAAAACTTATCCATTACAAAAGCCATACGATCAAAAGCTATAAATTCTTGGGAATAGTGCAGCAAGCCGAGTACAAAACATCAAGTAAACTCCCTTCAATTGCGTAAATGTAAAATGTATAGATTATACGACAGCACTCTTGGTGAGTGATTTAGTTTTCATACAGTTTTCGAGAGTTTACTGTTTTATACTGGACGTGCAGAACGCTGGAAAGCTGAATAAATCCAAATAATTTCTCACGCTGAAGGGGGAGGTGTACCTACTTGTATTTTTATTTTGCAAAATAATGCCTTGCTGGAGAGTTTCGCGACTCTAGAAAAACGATACCACGACAGATTGCCCACCGACACAATGGCCTCGCGACTAAATTTCCAACCGACAAAAAGTCCACCGACAAAATGTAATTGACAGAATGTCCACCGACATAATGGACACGTGACAAAATGTCCACCCGACGAAAAGTCCACCGATAAAAAAGGGTTGACAGAATGTCCCCCGACACAATGGGCACGCAATAAAATGTCCACCCGACAAAATTTCCAACCGATCAAAAGTCCATTGACAAAATGTCGAACGACACAATTGTAACGTGACAAAATGTCCACCCGACGAAAAGTCCACCGACAAAATGTCCATTGATAGAATATCCACCGACACGACGGCTACGAGACAAAATTTCCACCCGACAAAAAGCCCATTGACAGAATGTCCCCCGACACAATGGGCACCTACAAATTTCCACCGACGCAATGGCCACGCGACAAAATGTCCAACGACATTTTTTTTTTTTTTGAAATGTTATACGATTTAAATGTATTGTATGATTTGGAACATTTTTCGGTGGTCATTTTGATGCGTGGACATTTTATCGCGTGGAAATTTTGTCACGTGGACATTATGCCACGTGAACATTATGCCATGTGGACATTATGTCGACGGACATTTTGTCGCGAGGACATTTTGTCACGTGAACATTTTGTGAACATCGGTGGACATTTTGTCGCGAGGAGATTTTGTCACTTGGACATTATGTCAGTGGGCATTTTGTTTCTTGGACATTTTGTCATGTGGGCATTTCGTCAATGAACATTATGTCGTGGCACTGAGAAAAACTGCAAGCGAGAGTGCGAATAAATATCAATTTGCGAACACGGTGCGGTACACGACCATCACACGGTGCTGAGGGAAGGAAACAACGAAACGGCATCTGGTATACAGGAGTTCTCCCTTGGAGGTAATGAATACATAGGGGCTTGCTTTTTACAACTTTGAAATGAATAGCTGAGGAGTTTGGCGGGTTGGTTGTGTTTAGAGATGTTGTGGAGCTCAAAAACCCTAACCTTAACTATAGGACATGGGCGTGCACAGCATTTCATACGTGGGTAGGCAAAAAAATGTGACTTTCCGATTTTCGAAAGAGGAGATTCAAAATAATCGTTAAAAAAAAATGTGTGTACGTGGTTATGTATTTAAAGATAAATAAAAATCGAATACTCTGTGCAGAAGTACGGCAACAACTACTGGCCTTTATTGAGGTTTCGTCACTGCTATAGGATAAATTAAAAGTATCCATACAAAAAGTCTGGACGATTGATGAGTTGGTAGAGTGCTTGCATTCCATGCCGTGAGAGCGGGTTTGAATCCCACAGAGGACCCAAAATAAAAATCCCGGCAAAGTTTACTCAGCTTTCACAAAAATGAGTGCAGGCCACCACGGGAGTTGGGAAACCCCCATTTCAAACTGAAGTGGTTGGAATAAGACCGGATCTCTTACTTGTAAAAACATATAAATTCCCTCGCCACATGCGACCCCTTTAGGGAGATGGCAGCAAGGAGTTACACTAAATGTGTAGCTTAGCTGCATTTGCATACACGAGTCCGATTTAAAAGCTTTGAATAATATCGAATAGGAGAGCAGACTGAAAAAGACCATGCATGACTTGGTTTTAAGTTTGTTTTAAGTTTGTAGTTGCATTTTTAAATGCCTAGATAACGCATACAAAATATGAGTGGCTATGAAGATTATTACAAGACAGTTAGTACAACTCATAGCCTAGAAATAAGTCAAAATATTTGTGTTTTAATACGTATTTTACTTTCTAAATTTTTTTCAGTAAGATTATCTAAATTTGAGGCATCAAAAATCGCATTCAAATTGTTTTTTTCCAGTTATTTTAAAACATCAAATTACATTACATTGTCAACAGATCCAAAATAATTTGCGGAAGAGCGCAACAAATTATGCTACTTCAACCAGAAAAAATATATTTTTCAATTTCAATTAATTTTGCACATTACCGGACACTATTTTTATAAGCCAGTGTAGTTTATGTTTCTTCCTGTTTCTTTGAGCAGAATAGAAAATAGATGTAGATTAATTTTAAAGCGTACGAAGTGTCCGAGCTATTACCGGACACTTTGTTTATCGGCTTCTGTGGCGAGTTGTCCTAATGGACTAGTTAGCCCGTCCCACGGAGCGTGTAGCGAGACGATATTTGATAATAACATCCGAGGAGCCAACACGCTTCGGTTTGCATCTCGGGCGGGACAAATGGTAACTGGTCCGAGTTGTCTGAGACTTTTCAACACAGTATCTAGGTAATATTTAAGTAATATTGATTTTTTATTTATTTACCATTGTAAAGGGTACACACCGATGAAAAAAATGATCTTATGCCATTAAAAACGACCGTTGAAAAAACATGTTTTTTATCATTTTCGTCAATGAAAACTGATTCTGAAAGAAAGATTTTAAAACACTTATTTTGTACATATTATATACTAAATAAAAATGATATGTCATTCGTTGGTAACCATCTCCGTTTTTCATCTCCAAAAGAAGTTAGTAATGTAGGAAAGGTTACAGGATAAACAAAAATAGTAAAATACATGTACCTACATAGTACATACGTCATTTTTCAGCTTCTCCCGATACAGCAAATTCACAAAGGAATTAGATCTAATTTTTTAAAATATAGGCAAGGACATAGTCAGTCCTATAAGCTGGTTTAAATATTAATCAATAAATAAAGCAAATCAAAGTAAATTAAAAAAAAAAAAAATACAACAGTGCTGGGACCTCCATCACTTTTTACTGGTATTTTTTATTATCATTAAGTATTATTTTTCCTATAATTATCGTTTATTGTTTACAAAAATGTATCAGTCTACACAACATCCGATAAAAACATGATCAAGTTTTACAAAATTTCCGAGAATTGAAGATTTACTTCTAGCACTGCCTTCAAAATTAGGGAATTATTTTCAGGGAAAATAAAAACAATGAAATCCCTAAGGACTAAAAGATGATATCGAATTACGGTGAGAAGACAATTATATTTTACAAAAAATGAAGATAAAAAATAAGAAAAAATACTTAAAAGGAAATATTATAGGAGTATGGAAGTATAAGGAGAAATAGGAGAAATAAGACAGAAAGGACTATATGTACATCACAAATGCCTTTTTTATAATGTAAGTATTTTACAGAGTAGGTAAATATAAAAACACTGTTTTCAAGAAATTTAATGAATTAAGAAGTTTCAGGTTTTCTACGTTTTCTCAAGAATAATAATAATAATAATAATACAGTATTTTTATAGCGCCTTTTCATGACTCTTGGTCATCCCAAAGGCGCTTGCTCATATGAGCGCGCGAACAGGTGGGTCTTCAACCCCTTTCTAAAAGTACTGAACTATTGACATTAAAAAATGACCTTTAGCATGATAAACTATGTAAGTACAATTCAGTTATTATAAAGAAAAAAATATTTCCAAAATAAAGTAGTAGGTACCTACGTACGAAAAAAACGGGGGTTTGAATATTTTTTGTGGTGTAAATTTTTAAGTTATATGATTTTTTTAACGTTTAAAATTTAGTTAAACATTAATAAAAACGCCTGATTTTTTCGTTACTGTCACTCTTTTGCTAAGACCATAAAGTGAAAGAAACAAAAACGGCAGATTTAAGATATAAAACATGGCATCCAGAAGCGACAATTAATGGCTAGCACAAAAAGACACTGCCTTTACAATCTAAATCTAAGTTGCAAAGATATGTATCATTTGAGATTAATATTAAATGCATTTCCACAAGCAGACACGCATAATTTCGCGCTCGCACATGCCGCATGTGGACCTACAATATAAAAATCCAATTATATTATCTAGGTTTTTGGCAGTTACTTCGTGAAAGTTCATTTTAATAGATTAAAATAAAAAACTTATTTGTTAATTGTAACAAATAAGTTTTTTATTTTAATCTAATAAAAAATCCAATCTCAAATGAACATAACTCTTGCCAACCTTCCCTGAAACAGGGGTGACATTGGCAAAGTGAACCATTTTTTACAGTATGGGTGGTCAACCTCATACCAACCTATCAGTCAAGGAATACAAGATGAAGGCATATTAATAAAATGCATTGCGTTTTTTTTTATTAATTCATTATGTTAGTAAGCGATCATTTTAATTATCTACTTACCTATGAGTATGTATGAAAATCCCAACCGCAAAAAAATTGTATTCACACACGACACTATGAGAGCTCTCTATGGCCTATGCTATGCGTTTGATCCGAGCATTAGACTGGCTTGAATGCAAGCCGGAATCGTTGGTTTAGAATTCGCGCATAGCATTATAGATTCTCATAGCGTTCATTGTGGATAAGGGTCAAGGAGAGTCAAGTATATTATACTCAAAAAAAAAAATCATTTCGTTGGGTTTTCTAACTCCTTACACAAGCGCGGATTTTCCCAGTTTAAGAGTGTTTACAAGCAAATAAGATGAAACAAAAATGCATATTTTACGACGCGACATTACATGTGTAGCTTAGTTGCGTTTGCATTTGATTCTCGAAATTTGTATTAATTTGGAAACAGAGAATCAACTGAAATTTCCAGTCTAGCGCGTTACTTCAAAGAATGGTATACAAATCATGATTCCACAGATTTCCAAAACTAAATAACTGAACGGGTTTTTCATGTTATTATGTCAATGATTATCTAATCTAAGTATTCTAAAATTTATTGTCATATTTCTTGGTATAGATTTATTTTTCATTTAATAATATAATAATAGTCTGTGATAATAATATATTTGTTTACTTATTTCAATGTTCCTCTTAAAACACCATTTCAATTTTGTTATACAAAACATTCAGAACATTGATAGAAACCCATTTTTTAAAAAAGATTTGAGAAGAAGAATGCAATTCACCAACCTATTTTGCATGGCAAGAATCAGGTATTATCAGTATCAATGAATGATCCATTATTTAAATATTTAAAAAAACTTTTAATTACCAATTACCCAATTACGCCCTTGCAGTGACAGTAGTCACGAAACGGCGCTATACAAATCATCATCATCATTTAACCAGAGTCAAAGGTTATTGCCGGATAGGACACGAGGCTGGCAGGGTTCGAACTTGCGATTGTCTCAATAACGCAAATTCGAGTGCCAACCAACATACCTAGTTAGTACCTAATCTAGATATGTTAGTTGCCCTCTTGATAATGATGGACTTACTTTCCGTGTCCGGAACACCATCATATGTGCAGCCCCCAGTACTCGGCCACACGAACTCCACTTCCGCTCGCCATCACCACGTCCTCAAGCGTGCACGTTGCTCCAATCAGGGGACAAGAAAAAATATGTTTGTAGTTTTGCACGGAGCCACACTCGCAGGTTTCTTCATCTCTGTAACCCCATTTTTTGAGGTTACTGTAGCAACGGGAGACACCTGTTCTGAGTCTATTGAGTGCCCTCCATGTTGTGAATGGTAGCTTGTGACCCACTGATATTTCCTCCGCCTGAGGGAGCAACGTGGGCTCGGTATTATCTCTCCATAGAGACAGCCTTCGGGCACCAGGGAAGCCAACCACCGGGGACGTCGTCTCCAGGAAACTTCTTCTCGACTTGAGTCTGCATTGAGGTCGCACCTGAGACCCGAACATAGGGTGTCGAGGGTCGGTGTGTTGTTTATTACGCTCAATCTCTGCCGCTACACTTCTTCTGATTTTAGGAGGAGCAATTCCCACTATTGGATAGATTTATTTTATGGGGGTCGGTTTTAGGCAGCCAGATATTATTCTGACTGTCTCATTAATTGCTACATCCACTCTCTTTGTGTGTGTTGAGTTGTACCACACCGGTGCAGCGTATTCGGCTGCAGATAAGCACAGCGCCAGGGACGAGGTTCTCAGGACGTGGGGTTGAGCTCCCCATTTAGTGTTAGTTATGATGATGTGATAACATCGAAAGCGCTCGAGGAAATAAATCAACTCGCGAAGAAAAACTTTTGGTTTTATTTAACATTATTAACAAAAACTAAATGTTAAAAATATATATTAACGATGAATTCACGGTCCGACTTGTTACGGCCGAGCACAAAAAAATGTTATTTTGCAAGAGTTCGCCAAGTCTCCAGTCAGCTGATGGCACAGTGGGTAGTAGAAACCGGTTTTGTGACTAAAAGTACATACCAAACAGCCACGCTCAACTACCTTCAACAGCAACAATCATGAAGAAAAAAGAAGATTCGCAGAAACATGCCAAAGATTGTAGCAGGGATTCCAACTGTGTATTATATTAAATGTGAAAATATATTGTAACAAAAATAGCGCATCCAGTGAACGTTCAAGTTTCTAAGTATTTTTTTTGTATAAGGCTATGTTTAAGTTTTATACTGGCGGTGTAGTAATTTTGTAACAATTAGTTGGATTTTTTTGTTCAATTTATTTTAATACTTTAAATTCTGCTTCTTGGAAGGGGTTTTGTAGAAGCCATCTGCTCTTCAAATGAAAGCATTAAAAATGAATTTTAAAGGGATTTTCCATTTTTAAATGTAATCATCAATTGTTATTTGAAACATCACTTCACAAAAAAGACTAAAATGTTTATCTAAAACTGTGTTGTTTGAACAAGAGCATAGCGAATTAAAGGATAAACTTGTAAGGAGCTTTAATATTATAGATTTTTTGATCAGCTTCAATCCATCTCGAGAAACTGTAACTGTAACTCTGTCGCCATTGGGCTAGGGATACCCCGGATTGAAGAGTCAGTTGGCCTCTTAGTGAATTCTTATTCATCGCTTTTCTCCCTCTTTTACTGTACTTCACAAACCATCTCAATTCATTCTTATTTACCTTCGCTCTCAAATCCTCTCAAAACATGCATTATTTTTAAAATTGTGTATTCAAACTAATATAGTACTAAATTTAAAAAAAACGGATTTTACGAACCGCTAAGTTCATATCCGACGTCATCAGTAGAAGTGTTTGTTTTTTGACAAGAGGCAAAAGTTTTTTATTCAGATATGACTTCGACGAAACGTTGAGAAATCCGTTCTTCTCTTCAACGCGGTTCTTACAATCCATTAGAATTTTAATTCCATACAAAATCGTTAACGACCATAATTCTTATTTAAAATCATATACTTATATATTGAATACAACAAAATTGTAATGTTATTTTTTGTCGATTTTTTTATACAACACAGATGAATTAATTTAATTCAAAATTGATGACCTTCTACCTTGAGAAGTTCGCTTACGTAAAAATAAAATCAAAATGAATACTAGCAAAAACAAATGTATGATTTATTTAGAATCAGCAAGTAGGTACACCATAGCATTATAACAAAATTGTATGTTAACTAAACGCTCTCTAGAGGCACTGTTCAAGTTTCCTTCAGTTTTTTTCGGCAAAGCACAATGCTTGAGTTTATACGTAATATTTAATATTTTTGGTGCAGTACTAGAACTTCCTACAAAATAATGTACATTTAATCATTGAACGTGTTTTTACAGTATGATCGTTAATTACTATAAAAGCATAATTAAGGTGATCCAATGTGAACATAAAATGAGTATAACAATATATCGTTTCTTAACTTTTAGGTTGGTTGAGGCTGACCACCCAGGCTTTAAAAATGGTTCACTTTGCCAATGTCACCTCTGTTTCAGGCAAGGTCGGCAAAGTTTCAAGGTTTATGTTCATTCCAAGTTTGTTTTTTTTCATTGTAAGTGCTCATGCAGCATTTGTTAGCGCTAACTTACACATGTATGTTTGTGGGCATGCATCTATAATCTATAATCTAAGTTGCAAGGATACACTCATTCAAAGCTCTCAGATGTATGCCCACAAACCAACAAGTGTAGTTCGCGCTTACAAATGCTGAATGTGTACTTACAAATAAAATCCAAACCTCAAATTAACATAAGCCCCACAACTTTTGCCGACCTTCCCTGAAACAGGGGTGACATTGGCAAAGTGAACCATTTTTTACATTTTGATTTGAATTTTAAATGTTAAAATGCATTTGCAACTTAGATTACAGATAATACAGATACAAAATGACGAATGGATAATTCGTATACAATTAATTCATTTAACACCTCTTCAATCACGCGGTGTAAAATAGGTACAAATTAGGTACCTACTACAAAAGTGCCTACTGTCTACTCAGGTACCGACTTAAACCGTATTTTCGGTCAATGAACGGTGTTGTTTGTCATTGTGGCATATTTTGGTTGTACCATAAACACGTATGTCGACCGGATTTTACTAGAAACGAACGTATGTAGGTACTAATTAGAAAATATATAACCTTCATCATATACTTATGTAGTTGCATGTGTTTGTAGTTGCAACTACGGTCGTATATTGACTAAACAAAATAGATTGAATTTTTTCTTTCAAAGAGAGTGTTTTCAACGTTAGCATAGCGACATTATATTGAATGAAAAATATGCACTTATGTCAATCTAGGTAGTTTTTTTACTCAGCTAAGGCCCAGTATTTTCAACGTTAGCATAGCGACTTTATACTGAATGAAAAAGGACGCACTTATGTCAAACGTGTGGGTAGCTTTTTTTTATCAGTTTAAAGTCACGTAAGCTAACGTTGAAAATACTGAGCCTAAAAGTCACTTATGCTAACATTGAAAATACCGGGCCTTAGTCATGTTTTGTTAGTGTAGTGAAGGTCTCGGAGACGTCACCTATAATCTTAATTGCAAAGATATGTTGATATTTAAGATTCATATAAAATGCATGCCCACAAACTGACACGATTAAGTTCGCGCTCACAAATTCTGCATGTGTATACAGTTTACAAATTAAAATTCTTATCGGAAATGGACCACAACCCACAACTTGAGCCCACCTTCCCTGAAACAGGAGGAACGTTGGCAAAGTGAAGCATTTTTTTACAGTTTGGGTGGTCAGCCTCATACCAACGTATTAGTCAAGGAGTAAGTACAATCAAATAATAACATGCAGCTTTATAAAACAAACCAATACTTATCGAAATCTACAAAGCATCTAGGTATAAAAAACGAAAATTGATATTTTTCTTTATAAACAGCCGAACGTTTTCGATTTCTCGATCATCTTCAAGTACAATAAACTTCAAAAATGCCATTTAGTAGGTATAAAAATTCACTTATGTAAAAATAACAATGACTTAAATTTAAAAAATCCTAATAGAGTGGTCGTCAATGTAGATACAAATTTCACTAACTTAGTACCTACCTATTTGTACTTTTTTTCATACAAAAATATATTATTCCAATTATTCACTTATTTATTATCATATCCGTCATATCGTCAACCACACACAAATAATATTATGTTTGTAGGCAAAATTTTGCGATAAAGCTGGCAAAATTCGACGCATTACGTTCTGTGTAAAATAATCGTGCAAACAAGTACATATATATGTACCTATCTACTAATAAAATTTATCAAAAATTATAACATTGTAAAACATGATTCGATTTTATACTTTGTAACTTTCTAACGTTATCAGATTTTTTATCGATATCTATTTTTTAAGAAATCCTGTGGGACGCTAGCCACATTATTCATAAAAAGATTTTTATTTTAAAACCAATATAAATTCGGTTTTCCCACCCTAATAAGCTCGTTTAACTCTGGTTTTGGGTTCTACCAATCTAATGAATACGGCCGTAGGGGTATATATATACAAGGATAATTTATTTTAATGTACACATAATTGAAGAGCGCCGTTTTTGTGTGTGTCCCACCTCAAGGTCCCTCTCAAATCACGGATAAGATTTCTTGTAAAGATGTGTCTTTAGTGCTCCTTTAAAGACACCAACAGTGTTTGCCTTCCTCACATTAGGTGGCAGTCTGTTCCACTCCATTGGTCCCGCAAACCGGAAAGCACGGTCCCCAAAATTAGTGCGTGTCTGACGGTGTGCAGATCTGAGCGTTTGGCGCCTCAAATCCCTCTCAACGGGTGTAAACATGTCAGCCAAATATGAAGGAGCTGTACCATTTACAGCCTTATACACCATCAGACAAACACGGTAGACCACCCTCTCCGGAAAACGAAGCCAATGCAGTTTCCCTAACAATGGAGATAAATATGACACTTGTTTTAGTGCCGCAGAGGTGATAACAAGCTTTGTCGTCACTACAAAGCGCCAATAGGTACTCAAGCAAGAACCAGCTGATGTAAGGCTGGATGGACCTTTAGTGACCGGTCTTTTGAATTTTTCAACCCAGGGAAGAGCAAATTTGAAATATAAAGGGTATATTTGTTGTGCTCCGCCGGAATCCGAATCCACTATCTACCATTTACGAGTCCGAAGTGTTGCCACTGGACTACGGACCGGTCTATTTAATTACTTCATTGATTTTTTTTAACGTATTTATTTTCACTTTGTTATCCATTTAAAAAATTATATATAAATAGTACAATAAGATAGCATCATATTTAAGGGTAATTTCTTGATTTCTAATAATTTTGATGCAATATTTAAGTAAACAATGAGATGTACTCCTCTGAGAAGATTTTTGCATAAATTATATTTGTACAAACATATATATAAGTACATTTTTCTAAATAGGTATGCATTTTTTTTTTGAGGTTAGGTTACAAAATGTGTTGCATCTTACATCAAAATTCATTGAAATCGAAGTGGTTCACCCATAATAAGATTGTAAAAACCAAGATTATTATTGGAATTACCTGTATTTGTAGGTTTTTTGTAAGTATACAATTTAATTCAATCTACTACATAATCTATAGTCTATGTTGCAAAGATAATTCATATTAAATGCATGCCCACAAACAAGGCGCTCACGAAATATGAGGTTACTTATGTACTTACAAATTAAAATACAAACCTAAAATAAACATTAACAATGCAACTTTTCCCAATCTTCGCTGAAACAGCGGTGACATTGGCAAAGTCAACATTTTTTACAGTATGGGTGGTCAGCCTCAAACCAATTTATAAGTCAAGAAACATTTCAATGACAACAATTTTACCCTTTCATTTACTGCGACTATTTTAAAATGATAAATTCTGTGATCTTCTTTAATGCATGTACTTATAAATTTATCTCCTAAAAACGGGGTTTTTTTTTTTGCTTAGGTATTGACATGTTTATTCGAGAATATTCTGAAAATTACATTCAATTAGCAATGTACAGTCATTATTAATTCTGTGCCTCCTGTGAAAAGTGATACAACTCGAGTTATACCCTTTTTGAGATTTTTACATAGAAATAATCAGAAAAAAATTAGCGATTTTTTGGTCTTACTCACATTCTTCTATCTGCTATAGTTTAGGAAATATAACTGGCAGGATTTAGGCAAAAAAACGTGAAAAGTGATATAAGTCAAGTTGTATCCCTTTTAGTAATTGATCCACACATTGTTTTTTACAAATCTATCGTGAATATTGATACATCTCGACTTATATCACTTTACACCAATTTTTGACTGGAATTTTAGCCAAGTTATACGATTCAGGTAAATTATGAAAATACTACTATTTTAAGTACAACAATTGTGTCTTTGGGGTCGTATTTTTATAATTAGTTTGAGCAACATTCTGCCTGGACCATTATCTTATGAGTTATTAAATTTAAAAAATATTAAGCTTTTTGTGTATCACTTTACTCAAAGACAACTTATAGGTGCAATATAATATAACTCGACTTGTATCATTTATCACGTAATAAATGATACAAGTACAGGCAAAAAAAAGGTACAACTGACAGTTTAATAAATTATTTGTAAACTATAATAGTAACCATAAAAATTAGAATGCACAGTGAAAGTGAATGTTTTTATCTACAAAATAAGGTACTTATGTGTAACCTAGCCCACTTAGTTCATGAATTAGAATTTTTTAAATCTTGTTTTTGCTCTCCTGTAAAATGATGATTTTTGAGTTGTATCACTTTTCACAGGAGGCACAGAATTATTCTACGAAGCCCGATTCTGTTCGCGCATTTGGTTCGGCGAACGTAAAAACTTCAATACATAATATAAAATATTGCCAAACGCACGTTATTAGCTAAAATATATTAAAACAATATTTTAAAGTGTATCGTTTCGTTTCTTACCTCAGTTTGGTGGCAAGACGAACGCTGATAATCACACTATAAAGTACTTGTTTTTAGTACTCTGGCTCAGCACACAGGTAAAATCCGGTTCACAAAATTCATTCAAAACACACACTTTACAAACAATGATTCTCACTTTTAGCGTTTACATTGAATATTGCAACATTTCATATGCAAACACACAAAACAAATTGGAACATTCCAGTCTAAAATGTTTAAAAACAAATACGCTGCACTGGAATAAATGAATCTTTAATTCACACACTCGCTCACACTAATTTGCAATGAAAAAAAAAAACATTCGTATTCTCAGAATTATTACGGATACACTGTCTTAACCTTCACAAAAACTAACCTTACATAAAACTTTATCTTGTACGAAGTGTACGTAATATTCACAGAGTTAAATTGTTTTTGTATTTAAATTTTTAAACAAGGATGTTTTGATAAAATTGAGTCACTTTTTTTTTACAGAGTTCGTAACGAAATGCGACGGCGGGTTACTAAACAGACCGGCATACACTCTCCGCACGAAAGCCAGAGCGCGACTGAGTGAAAAATTTATACAAAACATGCGGCCTCTTTGAATCGGATGGGTTCGGTCAACTTCGGGTTTGGTGTGAGACACATGTATATGGTTGTCTCTCTCACTCTCTATGGCGCCATCAGATATGGGTTTTCATCTCAGTCACTTTGATTTTTCCATAACAATTTTCCGATTGAATATTGTCGAGAATGGTTTATCCAGCGTTCACTTTATTTCTTATGATAATTAATTCATCTTTGACCTTCTGTTTAGCTAGAATAGTAAATTATGATTATAAACATTACATGGATATATAAATGATATTGAATTTGATAATGTTTATTAACATTTCTAGTGTTTATTATCTCATTACTGTATTCGTTATCTTATATTAGAGGAAAAAAAAAATATTATGGCACATTATAGGTTAACTCTTGAAAATAACATTATTTTGTTCTTCAAGTAAATTTTAGTAATTTAAAAAGGAACAAAAAAGAATTATTTTGCAAATTAATTAATATTTACAACTAAATAACTGCACAGTTGAACAATTATTCGGATATTAGACTAATCTAATCTAATCTAATCTAAGTTGCAAAAATATTTAACATTGAGCATTCATTTATTAACATGACGATTTTTATGATTTAGTTTTTTATGTCCATGTATATATTGTTATTTATTGATTTTAAAAAAATGTAATTTGTCATGTATGTTCCTTGACTTATAGGTTGTTATGCGGCTGACCACCCATAATATAAAAAATTGGTTCACTTTGCCAATGTCACCCCTGTTTCAGGGAAGGACGGCAAGAGTTGCAAGGCTTATTTTCATTTGAGATTGGGTTTTTATATTGTAGGTCCACATGCGGCATGTGTTAGCGCGAAATTATACATATCTGCTTATGGGAATGCATTTAATATAAATCTTAAATGATATATATCTTTGCAGCTTAGATTAGATAGATTAGATTAGATTAGACGTGGTATAGTTACAAAATCAAAAACTATACTTTTATGTTAAAAAAAATCACTAATTTTTAATTTGCAATATGCAATGGACTTTCACTGATTGGACCACCAAACCCTAAAAACTGTTTGCCAACACTAACACTAAGATCACAGATTTATTTCAGACTCTGAATAACACTGTAAGAAATTTCTCTTTTCCGTGGAAGCTTCATCTTCTTGAGTCTTCTCATATCTAAGTAAGAACTAAGTAGGCACTGAAGTGATCCTTGAGTATTGCAGGCCCAGCGGTTCTCAAGCACGCACCGGCCTATTGATTTTTCCTTATAAAACCGGGGGAAGAGTCACTTTAAAGTATCAAAACGAGAACGGGGAGATCAGAAATTCATCCGACCTCTTTTGTTCTTCGAGAGTGATTTTTTTTCCCAAGAATAATGTAAGTGGTAGTCTGTTAGGTATAAGGTTAACAATCTATGTCGGGAATCTAGGATTCTTTTCAAAAATGAATTAATATTTGTAATACTGTGAGTAATTAAATGGTTTTTTCATCACTTAGCGGCAGGTACTGTTGTGGCATGAAAACGCAAAAAAAAACGCAACTTAGCTACACATATAGTGTAACCTCTTGCCTGCGTTATCCCCGAAGGGGTCGCATGTGGCGATTCGGGACCTATGTATTTTTACGGGCAAGGTGGCCGGCCTTACACCAACCACTTTCAGTTGATGTGGGGGTTTCCCAGCTCCCGGGGGGCTGGTTCCTATTTCTTGTGAAGGCTAAGTAAACCTTGAGATCGAACCCTTGCTCTCAGCATGGAATGCAAGCATTCTATAAATTGAGCTATTGACCTTTTTACGAGCTTGGACGTCGTCGCTACAAAGCGCCAATTCTCAAGAAAGACTCAGTTGTTGTAAGGTTGGATGGACTTTTCAGTGACCGGTCTTTGGTAAAGGTTTATGAATTTTTCAACCCAGCGAAGAGCAAATTTGAAAATATAAATGGTATATTTTTTGTGCTCCGCCGGGATTCGAACCCACAACCTTCCATTCAGAGTCTGCAGTGTTACCACTGAGCTACGGACCGTTCATTGCACGATATGTACAGTAAATACTCATTATATTTGTTAAATTAAAGCTTAGGATTGTTTACAAACTGCCCCACACAATAAGTTCTAATTAAGTTCTTGTGATTCTTATTGTAAAGAGCTGCTTCGTGTCCATCGCCGTAACCCTTGCTAATCCGATAAGCTGAAATTCAAAAAGTTCACGAGCTATCTCAGTAATGCTATATAACACATTCGGAATATTGCTATCGCGATCTGAATCCCGAATGGAATTCTCAGTCTTAAATCCTAACCAGAGATTACTTGAATGCGATTTAAAAGTTGATGGGAAGTCAGCGATGTTAGATTAAGCAAGACTATGCGTTTACAGGCTTGAATCTTAAATAATTACATAAATTGAATCTATCATATTCAGAGCTTCAATCGAATGAAAAAAAATCTTTAAATTTATTTTTCTTGTCAGAAAATTTAATTGGTTTTAATTAATTAAAATAAAAAAACTTATGTTACTAAGTACGGGTTTAATTTATTAAAAACTTCGATTTATTTATTTTTCACAATTTCTTTGAATATTCCGTTTACATTTGGTTCGAAAAAGTTTAAAAAATTGGAATAAATAGTTTAATTTTTGTCTCTATGGCCTAAATGAGCGACTAAATTATAAAATTATAAATTCTTTAGATTTTAGATCAATTTCAATATTCCAAGAATTTATAAAAGATACGACAGCTATTCTAAGGACTGGTCTCTTTTTTCTTACAATTTTTATATTCTTACGCGACAGAGGAGAATTTCCGGGATGTTTTTTTACTAAGGCTCAGTATTTTCAACGTTAGCTTACGTGACTTTAAACTGATAAAAAGTAGCTACCCACACGTTTGACATAAGTGCGTCCTTTTTCATTCAGTATAAAGTCGCTATGCTAACGTTGAAAATACTGGGCCTAAGGGTGCCGCTAAAAGTCCAGTCAATACCTCAGTTCGTAGAGTTGCTTGTATTCCATGCCGAGAGCTCGTGTTCGAACTCTGCCGAGGGAGGTGAGTTGGTGAGACCATGTTTCTTTCAAACCCATAATTAAAATACCGGCAAGGCTTACTCACCCTTCACAAGAAACGAGAACCAGCCCCCTCGGTAGCTGGGAAACTTCCCATTTAACAGAAGTAGTTGGCGTAAGGCTGTCTCCATTACCAGGAAATATAAATAGGCTCCACTCACCACATGCGACATCTTAGGGAATACACGGCAAGTATTTGCAAAATATATGTATATATATGTTTAATTTTAGGTTTTCACGGATATTATACATGTTAAAAGATTTTCGGGAATAATCCGTTTATATGCTATTTTTTAGCCTACGTTTCGGGCCGATATCACGGTCCTTCGTCAGGGCGGTCCGTCTGCGTGTAAGTTGAAGGCCAAACTTACACGCAGACGGACCGCCCTGACCAAGGACCGTGATATCGGCCCCAAACGTAGGCTAAAAAATAGCATATAAACGGATTATTCCCGAAAATCTTTTAACATGTATAATATATATATATATATATATATATATATATATATTTGTTGTCTAAATTTGATTTATGGATATTCATTGCAAAACATAGGTACAATCCAGGCATTTCCATCCTGGGTTGGAAGTCTCAACAGGATAGATCTTACCGTAACTATTTGAAGATAGGATAAAATAAAACATGACGTATATCATATAAATATTTAAAAATATAAATGGTAAAACATTGCTTTAATTCACTTTATTTTATTTGTTTATGCTCGAATATTTTCGCCTAATGAGGCATCTTCAATGAATCTTGAATTAAAACAATGTTTTACCATTTATATTTTTAAATATTTATAAAAATGGACTTTCACTGTGTTAACAGATCAACACTAAAAAATATCATGTATATCATGTTTTAGATCTGACATGTCTATCAGATATACCGTTTGTCGTCGAGACTTCCACCCCTGCGCCTTCTGCATCCAGTCCTCAGGAATACTCTTCATATCGTCTGACTATTGTGTTGACCATCATGATCTCAGTGTTACTAGATCTTCAGGAGTTGGCGTGCGGGAAAGGGGATGCACCTTAACATTACGTGGGTACCGAGGGGGGTTCCCGCATAGACTTCCTCAGCGGGGGCGTCACCTGGACGCCATAATGGATGAGCGAGCATCGCCCACACTGTTCTAGATAGTTCTACATGACGTCAGACATGCGAATATTCTGCACTGCCGGAAAGTGGATGAACTTTGCCTAGAAGAAATATTTCAGGCGGGGTGATGATGATGATGATTGGTGATGATATTGATTATGTCACTGGGATGATCAAGGGGATAAGGCGTTGGCGCTCTAATTTGTGTTATTGACGCTAACGCTGGTTCAAACCCCGCCCACGTCATGTCCTATCGACAATTAATTCAATCCTGATTCAACAGATGTCATGGGGTAGTTATTTGTTAATAACTAATTTAAAATATTAAATAATGAATTGTTCATTGTTGATGGTATTAATACCTGTTTCTGATCAGGCAAAATAGGCTGGTGAATTGCATTCCTCTTTACAAATCTATTTCATTAAGAAAATAACAATGTACAATCTGTGATGTAGGTATCTAAAACAAATCTATTAAAGACAAAAGTTCGAAGAAAAGAATTTAAAAAAATAAGACAAAAGTTCGAAGAAGGAAGCTTTTAAACTTTTTAAATAAATTTTATAGTGAAAATAAACATCGTTTTTTTTTAATTCATCCAAAAATTATAAAATTAAACAATATGAATTTTCAGTGTTAATACACAAACAATACAAAATATAAGAAAATAATTGATGGTTGAAAAAGACCAAAGAAAGACCCAAATCAAGATAGTTGAACAAAATATTTTTTTGCCAACACGTCCAAGTCTCATAAAAATAGTAGTACATATTTTTGTTGTCTTTAAACTTGAAAAAGGAAAATCTATAAATGGTTCAAGTACTTTTCTCCTTAAAAAAGAAAGAAAATTGAAAAATTTCCACATTGATTTTATCAGTAATTCCATTCGTTTGTATGATCTAGAAAGGCTGAGAAAATATATATATTTGTGGTAACAAACAAACAAACGCCGTAAATAAGTTCCCGACTTAATTTCACTTCATGTCGGAGACTTGTCGTGGATGTTTGAAATATTGTTAGAGTCGTACACCCTATGACTGCCAGAGAAGTAATATCAAGTTTGTAAAATGAATCGAAAGCAATATCACTTAAAAAACACCCCTTATAGTCTAGTGATAACGCTTCAGCCTCATAAATGGAAGGTTGTGGGAATCCCGGCGGAGCACAAAAAAAACTACACCATTTATGTTTTCAAATACGCTCTTTGCTTGGTGAAAAAAGTCATATAACTTTACCAAAGACTGGTCACTAAAGGTCCATCCAGCCTTACAGCATCTGGGTCTTGCTTGAGAATAGGCGCTTTCTACAGCGATGACCAAGCTCGCAGAGGGCTCTTGAGGTGTGATTCACACAAAAACAGCGCTCACCAAATAAATCAGCCTGATTTAATTTATATTTTCAAAAGGTCCATCCAGCCGTAGGTACAGATATTGGGTTTCGCTTGAGTATTGGCGCTTTGTAGCGACAACCAAGCTCATAAACACCTCTGCGGCACTACAACAAGTGTCATAGACGCCTTTAGTCTCTGTAATCTAGGGAGTCTCCCGCACAGGACTTAAAAAGAAAATTACGGTAAATTTGGTTTACAATAGATCGCGAAGCTTTCTCTCATAATTTTATTTTTAAGGAAGCCTGTGCGGGAGACTCCCTAAATTCAAGAGGCTCTAGGGGTCTATGACGCTTGTTATAGTGCTGGTGATGTGGCAGTTGTCCTTATTCGGTTGCAGGGCCTTTAGCTGCGCAGTGCTGTGGCGTGTGTTGCGTTGCGTTGCTTTGTTTTGAGACACTCAGAAGAAATGGCGATTGATTTGAAAAGGATTTGAAAAGGGTAAGGTTAAATTGGGTTGGAAACACAGTTAACTCATTCCATAAGCGGAAGTGAGGCTGGTTGTTTGTTGGCGGCAGAGAAATGGTTAATGAGATAAGAATTATGGGAGAGGGATGGAGAACTCTGGCCTTGTGGAGATTGAAAGCAATATGTTAGATGGTGACGTCACTGCGCACATATGTGTGGTGTTCCCTCGGGAAAAACAAAACTCTAAAGATAGTATTACGTCGATAAAGTAATCTACTATCTATAAATTTAGTGTTATCTAATGCTTGATGAGCTTTTCAAAGTAGATAAATTGTAAACTTACATACATAAAAAAAACTTATCTAATGGTATTTTTTTGATTAATTGGAGTAAATTATTATCTTGTAATGTTTGACGCGGATATAGGTATATCCCATTCATTAACGATTTCAACAATATGAATATCGTTGATTTAAAGGTTGGTATGCGGCTGACCACCTATGCTGTAGAAAATAGTTAAATTTGCCAATATCACTCCTATTTCAGGAGAGGTCTGCAAAAGTGGTAGAGTCTATGTTAATTTCTAATCTAATCTAATCTAAGCTGCAAAGATATATATCATTTAAGATTTATATTAAATGCATTCCCACAAGCAGACATGTATAATTTCGCGCTAACACATGCCGCATGTGGACATACAATATAAAAACCCAATCTCAAATGAACATAAGCTCTGCAACTCTTGCCGTCCTTCCCTGAAACAGGGGTGACATTGGCAAAGTGAACCATTTTTTACAGTATGGGTGGTCAGCCGCATACCAACCTATAAGTCAAGGAACAATTGAGGTTTGGATTTTAATTTGTAAGTACACATTCGGCATTTGTAAGCGCGAACTTACGCGTGTTTGTTTGTGGGCATGCATTTGATATGAGCTTTGAGTGTTAATATATCCTTGCAACTTAGATTCTAGATTATAGATCATCAATATTTGTAAGAAGTGGCACCAAAAGAAGAAAACGGTATGCATAGTTTAATTTCCCAAATTTTATTCCTATTTGACAAAGACAATAGTTTTGTTTTTCCGCTACGGACAATATAGCCACGTGAATGTTTTGTCCGCACTAAAATGAAAACAAAAAAGTCTGTTTATTTTTTCCCTTTCTTTAAGGAAGCCGCTCTTCTGGTTATTAAACAGAAAGAAGATCATAAAATTGCGTTCTTAATCTCACTAATGACTGCGTAAGGGTGGAGAGCAAAGCCTCAAGTTTGAAACATTCCATTTTATTTCACCAAAAAGTGATAGAAAGTAAAACGTCCACTCGGATCACTGCTTCAGTTGTCATACATTTTTTGGAAAATGAAGTGACTTTGTTTATAAGTAAAGTTTTTTTCTATAAGGGTAAGTCGTAAATGGCGTCCATGTTGTTGCTTACATCGAAATTACGCGAGGCTACGTCATAAACTTTTACTAAGTAAGTATAATCTAAAACTTGTAAGAAAATTAGGGTGTCAGGATAAAATAGCACAGTGACAAAGCGACACATGACATAACGACCCATGACACGGAATGTAATAGGTAAGCGTGGAAGGGGAAGACCTAGGAAAGAATGGATTGATCAGATAAGTGAGATTGCGAATGAATGTAATCTACAGAGTGGAAACAAGAGAAGAGCGTGCATGAAAAGAGTGATGAAACAAGATGAGGTGAAAGAAGTATGCAAGGACCTGGAGTCAAGTGGAGGCACTTGTGTGGAGGTACCGGCCACCCCTAGAAGAATGACGGCAGGATACAAGACAGAACAACACATGGGAGACCAACACGTGACAGAATGACACATGACAGAACATCACTATGATAAAACAGCACAAAAACTACATCACTTTGACAAAGCATTATATACCTAAAACATAACATATTGTAAATGGCACATTACAAAACATCACAAACATTTCTTTTGCTTCCACACGACATATCATCTCCTTAGTGTTTGTTTGGCTTATGTCCATGAGAGGTAATTTGTCATAAACAATTTTTGCATGTGTACTGGACCAATGTGTCTTATGAAAACTGGAAATATTTTTTAAAAGTATTTTAAAACCACTCTCACATTATCTCGTTTTATATATTTTTTAGCTCAGATTGTGTAGAATGTGATTCTTAAAACAATTTTATTGAAAGTAAATCTTTGAATCAAATGGTGGAGAAGCCAAACAAGCACGGGGGACCACGATATGTGACTCCTTCAGGTATTACGTGGTAAGAAGTTGCTCGTTACGTGCAACACCGTTATTTCTTTTTTTTTTATCTAATAATGATAATAATCTGATCCATTTTCTCATGTGTCACGTTTTTTGTCATGCCGGTTATGGTGTTTTCTGTTTTGTGATGCACTTTCCTTTGATGTGATGTTTTTTCATTGTGATGCACTTTCCTGTGATGTTTTGTCATGTGATGTACTATCATTGTGATGTTCTGTCATGTGATGTACTGTCATTGTGATGTTCTGTCATGTGTCGTTACGCCATGTGTCGTTTTGCCACAGTGTCGTTTTGTCACACTGTCGTTTTGTCACAGTGTCCTTTTGTCACAGTGTCGTTTTGTCACAGTGTCGTTTTGTCACAGTGTTGTTTTGAAATCGTACCGCAAATAAGACAGCGACATTTTGTCTGTGAACATTTTGTCAGGGAACACTTTGTCGGTGAACATGTTTTTGGTTCACATTTTGTCGGCGGACATTTTGTCGGCGGACATTATGTCGGTGGACATTTTGTCTAAGGATATTTTGTGGTAGGATATATTCTTAAGGATATTCTGTCGTTGGACATTTTGACACACATTTGAAGGTAAAAGCTGAGTATCTTGTTATTACTGAAGAAACAATAAAAAATATTAATCTGACTCGGGGAATGAGGAATTTAATTTGTTTCCCTGATGGAAAAATTGCTTTCTGAAGGCATCCTGCCGCGCTCTCCTACAATTGTTTCCAAATTAAACGTTTTATTATATTTTTCCTGGAATGTCGTATTAATTTCTTTATGTTCCTGGAATTGCTCACGATGCTGATAATTTTATTACAAAACCTAGGACCCACTTTTTTTCATTAAATTCCTTTGTTTCGAACTGTGGATTGTAAAAAAATAACAAAGATACAAACATTTAAATAACTCAATAATTAAATAATGTATGTATTCCTCCCCAAAACACAAGCTATGCTTAGGTACTTTGGGGAGTATTTATTGTGAAAAGATTTATTTTATTCTTTATTGTAATATTTTGTACATATTGATCAAACAATAAAGACCTTATTTATTATTATTATGTAGGGGACGACCGCCGGAATCCTGAACATCTTTCATATTTTTATTCAAATTTTACTTTGAGTACACATTTTGTTTCACCACCGTTGAATCAAATATTTGTATGCCTTTTCTCCAGCAAGCCGGCCGGGAGACGACACACTATTATAATTGTCTATACCGATTCACGTGAAGACCTGATTAGTTCTTAATTGCTTTAGTTTTTTATAACAAATACAGCATTTTCGAAAGAGGTCAGGATTGTAAAACACAAGACATGGAAAAATATTTTGGTTTTGTACTTTTTTATTACAACTGTCACCGTCCGGTAGATAGATCAGTTGGTAGAGTGCTTACATTCCATGCCGAGAGCTCGGATTCAAATCCCACCAATGGTATCAGAAATGATTTCGCGTTTCGGTGTTTAAAAACCAAGCCTAAACTAAAAATGCCAGAAAGGATTACTCAACCTTCACAAGGAATGAGTACCAGCTCTCTTGAGAGCTGGAATACCCTCACTTCAACTGAAGTGTTTAGCGTATAGGCAGCCCCCCCTAATCTGTGAAAATAAATAGAATCCCTCGTCACATGCGTAGACGCGTCTAGTATTTATGCTATATGAGTACTATATAAGATGGTTCACTTTGCCAATGTTACCCCTGTTTCAGGAAATGTCGGCAAGAGTTCCAGGGCTTATGTTCATGCGGCATGTGCTAGCGCGAACATATAGGTGTCTGCTTGGGGATGCGTTTAATAGTAATCATAAATAACATTATATATGTATTTGCAACATAGATTTAGATAAGATTAGATTTAGTCCCTTACTTCTTTACTTTACTGCTAGCATTATTTTGTCCAATGCTTCTTCAAAACTTTTCCTTATTCTTCCATCTCGAGCAACACTATGTATACTACTGTTTTCCCATCAGCTGGACAAAATCATCAACCCATCTTATTTGGGATCTTCCCACACATCTTTGAGTAGCTTAATAGCTTTTTTTTTATCACCGTCTATTTATGAGTTAAAACTAGCTCTAATGCATAAAACTACTACCCTCCACAATATAAAGTGCACCCTTAGACTAGCGTGGCTTTCCTGGCCGACCGGAAGTCCCCGGCTGCAAGCTTGCAGCGAGCACTTTGCGAAAGCTTGCAAGCCGGAAGCGATAACACAACAGGTGCATTCTCAGCCGCTGCAGTGAAAAGTTGCAGCGGACGTGCGTTGGGTAGCTTGCAGCGAAAACATGGAATATATAGTGATTTAATTGAGTTAATTTTCTGTAAAATATTGTTATTATTTACGGACTTAATTTTTAAAACTACTTCAATCGATTTATTTCACACTATATGTTTTATATACTGCTATGTTAGAATGAAAGGTATCTTCAGGATACTTACATCCGGCTAGCTCTCATCAGCATCACTCTCAGGGCGTGGGGGTCTTTCTTTCGGTTGCTCACTTGTACTTTGGGAAGGGTTTTATAATTAAAAGATAAAGTTAACATGAACAAATAAGGGTTTATTACTGTACTAATATGGGGGGAAAAAGGGGAAATAAGGGATTGGCCCGACCTACAGGTTGTCACCAGAACACTCCCTATTCCGTTGGCTGGAGTTCTAAACGGAAGGCCTGGGGCAGCGCCCCAGGCTAGCGGCGGTTCACGAGGCGGACGCCTCCGAGCGTGGGAGCCCCTGAGTATGCGCTCCTATGCACTATGTCTCTGGTCCACAAGGCGGGTGCCTTGTTGGCAGGAAATCCAAGTAGATGGGGGGGAGGAAGCTCCATTGTAGTGCCCCCTCTTGCACCGCTTGGTGCTTGGTCGCTGACGTCTTAATCGGGTGGCGTCTTGCCGGGAACTGATGACCGACGGCCCGATCAGATCACACAGCGCAGTTCGGCCGCTTCCGTGACCGGTCGGCTCCGTTCGGCCCACAAACACACACTGCACACTTCGAGATTGTTTTTATATATGTTATTGTAAAATAACATAACAATACGGTTCACAGTTGGTTCGTTCACAGAGTTGCTTTTGAACTGTATAGCTGGACGGCTGGGATACTTGTAAAGCTACAGAGCATCTCGGTCTCTGTGTAGGTGAGAATAAAGGTGGTTCTCGAAATATTGCGAACTTGAACATGCGAGATTTTGCCAGAACATTCTACTTGGAATATTCGAGTAAGCACTCACACAATCTCAAACAAATAGAAATATAATTATATTTTTTAGTGTTGATCTGTTAACACAGGGAAAGTCGATTTTTTAAATAAGATGCCTCATTAGGCGAAAATGTTCGAGTAAAAACAAAAATAATAAAGTGAATTAAATCCTTGTTTTACCATTTAATTTTTTTTTAAATATTTAAGACATATAATTATTTAAGTAGGAACCTTTATTTAGAGACTTCCCAGACTCACACGGACACAACTCACACACACACTTTTCAAAAAAATATTTGTTCTACACAATGAGAAGGAGTGTGCATAGACTCTTTCACTTTTTGTTTTTTACACCAAAACATCCACAACATGAAAAGGCTGAGTCCAGATTTACATGAAACGGACTTTACATAAACGGATACATCTACACAACATTGTACACACATTTCGCGTTACTTTCATAGTTTGTTGCCGGGACACTTCCTGTGACAGGAAGTGAGCAGCTGAGGAAGCGTCTGGGGCAGGTGATAAACACCCTTATCACGTCCCGCCGTAAGGGTGGAAATATGAAACCACTCCCGACTACAAGAGATGAGAGCTGACGACTACAAAGTGTGCAACATTATAACTGGAGATTCCCGCTTCATAATGTGAAATGTACTATGTAATTTTATTGATTGTAGAGGCATTAACTTTGTAATCGTTCATCATAAATGATAAAAGAAAAACAGTTTTGTTTTCGATTACATGAGTATATTTTTATATACCACAACCGGTTTCGCAAACATCCGTTCGCATCATCAGGTGGATAAATTTATACATATTTTTATCCACCTGATGATGCGAACGGATGTTTGCGAAACCGGTTGTGGTATATAAAAATATACTCATGTAATCGAAAACAAAACTGTTTTTCTTTTATCATGTACTATGTAACTCTGCAAGAGATTTTTGAGTAAATTGTTGAGCGAAAATTCGTGACACTGAAGAGTTTATTTCAGGAATATTTTGCCTTGGTCTGGTCTATAACTCAGTTGGTAGAGTACTTGCATTCCAAGTTAAATATGATTACCCGTTTTGGTGTTTTTTCAAACCCTAAATAAAAAAAAACGGCAAGGTTTACTAAGCCTTTATAATAAATAAGTACCACGTAAGTCAACCACTTCAACTGAAGTGGTTGGCATAAGGCCATCCCTCTTACCTGTAAAAAATAATAGGTTCCAATCGCCACATACAATAACGCGGCAAAAAGTTACACTATATGAGTAGCTTAGTTGCGTTTTGCGTTTATTTGTCGGAGCTAGAGATTCCGGACTTTTTGGAAACAACTATTCTGCTTTATTGAAGATTTGCAAAAGACTGGTCCGTAGTATAGTGGTGAAATTTAGTTGTCACATGTGACCTCTTTGGAGAGAACGCGTTGGGCGCGGATAGTACTTGGATGGGTGACCGCTCAGGTACACCGCGTGTTGTTGGCATTTCTTGGACAAAAATCTACCATTTATATTTCCAAATGTGCTCTTCGCCGGGTTAAAAAATTCATAAACCTTTACCAAAGTCCAGTCACTGAAAGGTCCATCCAACCTTACAACAACTGGATCTTGCTTGAGAATCGGCGCTTTCTACAGCGACAACCAAGCTCGCAGAGGGCTCTTGAGGTGTGATACACACAAAAACAGCACTCATCAAATAAATCATCCTAATATTATTATTATTATATAAGTAGTCACATTCGCCAATGATAAAAATTCTTACTGTAGGATTAAAAGCAACGTAAACGGCGCACCAATACCACAGGAAATGACTGTTAGGGGATCGGTCCGAGCTCGTGAATAATTAAGCTCTCATCTCGCGGGCTTGTTTGCGGAAACTCAATTTAAAAGTTTACCGCGCACCCACCAATTATACGCGGAGTTTGAATGAGTCCTCTATGATGAAGGAAACGAGAGATGCTGCAATAAGGAAGATGGCCAGGAGTGCGAGAATGGATCACATTTCGAGATTCAGTTTTTGCGATGAAAATCAAACTGTGGTATCATATTATATTTATTGATAATATTTTTAAGAATTTTTCGGATAAAAAAAACAATTAATTTTGGCTGATTTATTTGGTGAGTGTGGTTTTTGTGTGTATCACACCTCAAGAGCCCTCTGCGAGCTTGGTCGTCGCTGTAAAAAGCGCCAATTCTCAAGCAAGACCCAGTTGCTGTAAGGCTGGATGGACCTTTTGATGACCGGTCTTTGGTAAAGGTGTATGAATTTTTTAACCCAGCGAAGAGCGAATTTAAAAATATAAATGGTTTTTGTGCTCCGCAGGGATTCGAACCCACAACCTTCCAGTTACGAGTCCGAAGTGTTACCACTTGGACTACAAACCGGTTCACTTAGTAAAAGTGAAAAAAATATAAAATTCAAATTATTTGTAGCAATTATGCTCCAGAAGATGCCTGATTTGGCGAAAATGTTGTGAATGAAAATTGCGTTTGTTCAATTCAATTTATATTTATTGTTGCATTGAACATATCTTAGATACATAGGTGCACCTGTTTGATATCTCATTGCTTTTTTTATGACTAAAAACCCAATCCCGAATGAACATAAGCCCTGCGACTCTTGCCGATCTAGCCTGAAACTGGAGTGGCAATAGATAAGTAAACGATTTTTACGATATGATTTGTCAGCCTAATACCAACTTGCCAATGAACATAAACAAACATAAGATAACTGTTTATAGGAGTATTTAATATTTTTTCCATACGAAAAACAGATTATTATGTAAAATATGAAATGGTGCATTAAGTAAGAGAACAAAAAATAATAATAAAAAGTGGAGTAAGTCAGAAAAATGAGATGAAAATCTTGCCATTCATGTTTTCCAACCATCCATTTCATTTCCCTATCCGGAGGAATGCAATTAAATCAACTGCCAGTATCCCCAGTACAAAATCTAACATTCTGACTCAACCACCGCATATCACCAAAAGCGCATCAAAAATAAAACTCTCACTAATGGCGCTGTTTTAGTTTTCACACATATTCAGAGAATGATATTGTTGAAGTTGAGGGTAGCGTTTTGTACTCGGTCTGATTTTAATACCTTCACCCTTTCACCACTATCTCACGTTTATTCAGGGCTGCCACCACCAGGCGCGGATTAACCCCTCAGGGGGCCCTGGTGCGGGGAATAACTCAGGGCCCCGTATATACCCTCTTTCTCAGAAAATTACCCCCTCCTTACCCCCTTTTTTTAATTGAAAAAAAATGTTGAAATGTTCTTTACACAGTTTTTTTAAGTCCCTGTGGTACCCTTGGTCACGTATGCCTCATAAGATTTAACCTTAAATATATTTTTGTTGTATTTATGTATTTTTAAGTTATTGGAGGCCTTTTGGTTACAAATACTCGCAAAGACCAGATCACTGAAACAAATATGTGAGTTTGTTTTTGGCTCTTGGCGGCTAAGGTTTTTCTTTAAATTGTAGTTTTGTATTTGTTTTGATGTTTAAACATATTATTATTTGTCTTTTTAAAAAAAAAATCGTTTGTTCCTTGACTTATAGGTTGGCATGCGGCTGACCACCCGTGCTGTAGAAAATGGTTCACTTTTGCAATGTCACCCAGGGAAGGTCGGCAAGAGTTGCAGGGTGTATTGTTATGTAAATATAAATATTGAAATAAGTATGGGTAGTTATAGTTATAAGAGTCCTCATAGGTATAGGTAGGTAGGATCGATAATTGTGTATAAGTGTAGAATTCTCTAGGCTAAGTAGGTACTTGTTATAATTATAGGAATTCTGTATTACATTTGTAGGTAGGATTTTGGTTGTATCTCTAGGTAGTACGTGAAGCGTCGAGAAGTAATAATTACTCTGGAACCGTCTGGCGACTTTAGTTCTGGATCATACTGCTCTGAAGAGTATAAAGGTGCGAATGGCCTGCAGAGCGGGCCAGTATCATAGAGACTTACAAACACATCGAAGTCATCTGATCAGTGAACCAAAACCAAGTGGAATAATCGAGAAAGTAGTGTGAAAATAAATTTTGTAACTGTGTAAAATAAATAACTATTGAAGAAGACCTGTGTATTTTTAATTTGAAGACAATTGAACCCTAATTTCGTAACAGTATGTTAATTTGAGATTTGGGTTTTTATATTGTAAGTCCCGATGCGGGATGTTTAAGCGAGAACTTGTCTGCTTGTGAAAATTAATCTCCAATTCTACATACATTTGCAACTTAGATTAGATTAGAGGACTCTCTGGTCATGGGAGCCCTGGTTTGGTCATACCGCTCGAACCGCCCTTAATCTGGGCCTGTTCAAGGCTACCACCACCGAGGGTGGGCTCCTTCAATGCGCCAACGAAGACTCAAGAAAATTAAATGCAAACAGACAGCCCTGCGCTGTAAAAACAATGAGCCTAGCAGAAATGGGAAATTTCGAGCTTAAATTTCGCTTTTGGTTGGGTAGACTGAAATGTCTGTTTGAGTCTATTCTCGGTTCTGTTCTGACTTTGCCCTTAGCTTTGTTCATTTGATATTTTATTCAAAAGTCTAAAATAATTTCCAGAATAATCAAAAAGCGTACTGAAGGCACTCGAGAGGCAAATTGAAGCGTTCGAGATGTGTGTCTACCGAATAATGCTTCGGATCTTTTGGCGTGATGGGTTCACCAATGAAGAAGTCTTCCGGCGTATCTGTAATCTATAATCTAAGCTTCAAAGATATGTTCACATTTAAGGCTCATATTAAATGCATGACCACAGAGAGACACATGTAGGTTCACACCTACACATTCTGTATCATCATCATCCTAAGCTCGACAGCCCTGGGTGGGCCTCGGCTGAATCCAGGAGCTTCTTCCATTCTTGTCGGTTTGTTGTCCTCGTTCTCCAATTTAGACAGACGTATCCGCGTCGACGTTGTCCATCCATCGCATTTTGGGCCTTACTGGTCTTCTACGTCCCTGTGGTGCTGAGAGTGTGAGGTGTTTTGTAGGGTTGTTGTTGTCCATTCTGATTATGTGACCAGCCCATCTCAAGCGCCCCACTTTGATAGAGCTTATCACATTATGGCTCGCAATAGATATCGTACAACTCTCGGTTATATTGACGACGCCAACCATTGGGATCTCTCACAGGGCCATAGATTGATCTAAGGCTAATCGAATAAGGATATCACATCATGTATGTGTGCATATAAATAAATAAAACTCACAAGAACCTTGCAACTCCTGCGGCAATTTCTCTGAAACCGAGGAGGCATTAGGAAAAGTAAACCATGTTTTTATAGCATACGAGACAGCCTTATATCAACCAATCAGTCAAGGGAAATACTTAAAAATATAAAATTGAATCAGACCGGTCCGTAGTACAGTGGCAACACTTCAGACTCGTAAATGGAATGTTGTGGTTTTGAATCCCGACAGAGCACAAAAAAAAACCGCTGGGTTGAAAAATTCATAAAGCCTTTTTAAAAGACCGGTCACTAAAATGGTCCATCTAGCCGTATGGCAACTGGGTATTGCTTGAGTATTGGCGCTTTGTAGCGACGACCAAGTTCATGAACACCTCTGCGGCACTACAACAAGTGTCATATACCCCTAGAGTCTCTGAAATCTAGGGCGTCTCCCGCACAGGATTTCTTAAAAAAAAACAATTTATAAAAAAATGTTGTATTTGAAGTCATAGGGTACAGACATTATTGTAGAATTTTCTTATACAGATAGAAAATGAATATTAAATTCCGAATGCTGCAATTGAAATTCATTTATTTGACTCACATTGAAATTGAGTCTGTATTGAAACAGACAGTGCCATTTTCCACCGCGATTTTCAGCATATTTTCCTGCAAACACTGAAATATTTCAACTCTCGGAGTCGCAGGATAAAATAATTTCACCAATCTGCACACGGCGGGCTATAAATTTCGTCCACTGTCCTAGCGCATGTGAATGTATGAATGCATTTGAATTTGAATATATGGATTATTGAATATTTTATCACATAGACATATCCATCTTACCGTAAAATTTATTTCAAACGCAATTTAGCTGCAAACATAGTGGAACTTCCTTTAGCATGATGTTCAAAAAAATATTAGATTCATACAGGGTTATTCACAATACATTTGATCTATGGCTGATCCATGGATCAAGTTTTTTTGTACGGAAAATTCGCATTAGGTGGCGACCGAGCCATGGATTTGTTGAATTTGAATAACATATATTGATACTACATATGTATGTAAAGTAATATCGTCAATTTCGGGTTGGGAAGGGATTCGCGTGTGGCGAGTGGAACCTATTTATTTTTACAGGTAAGGCGGATGGCTTTACGCCAACCACTACAATTGTGGGGGTTTACCGGGTTCCAAGAGGGCTGGTTCTCATTTCTTGTTAATGCTGAGTAAACGAATGCCGTTATTCTATTTTGTGTTTGAAAATCGAACCCAAATTTTCGGCATGGAATGCAAACACTACCAACTGGGCCATCAAGCAAACGTTTCAATACTTAAAGTATTTTTTATTCGTACAATAGTAATTGTGAGTGTATTAACTTAGCTTATAGGTTGGTATATGACTGACCATTCATACTTTAAAAAAGTCTCACTCAACAGATAACCCTGTTCTTGGGAAGGTCGCCAGGAGTTGCACGGCTTATGTTCATTTTAGATTAGGTCTTTATGTTGCAAGTCCACATGCAGCATGTGTAAGCGCATACCAATACGTATCTGCTTATGGGCATGCATTTTTTTTGGATTTTAAATGTTATATACTCGTATTATGCAACTAATATAAATGTTGGTAATCAGGTGCCATAGGAATTTGTAAAAAAAAAATATTTTTGCTTTATTAACAAAAATATGATTTTCCTTTCTGCTGACCATTGAATTTTTCGCATTTTTTTCAAATATTCAAATTTAGGGTATTTCAATTTCCCTTACAAATTTTAAGCATGTTTACAGAAATGAAATCAGTAAGGGATCCACTCGCAAATTGAATTTACAATCAGATCGCTTTATTTCTAAACAAGATTACCGAAACAGATTTACCCAAAAAAATATTTTTTTGACAAATTTTTATCACGATACAACTGTTACTATACCCTCTTTTCTTTGATATGGCCTAGCTATCAACAGAGTTGCAATTTATAATTAAATTATTGCATTTCATTGTAAATCACATAGGTACCTACTTACGATACTTACTTATTTATTTGATCAAGCCGGACATTCCTTTTCCCTTAAATTTCACCTTTCATTTTTTCAGTTCCATAAAAAGGGATGTTTTGCATCTGTGCCTTAAAATTGTATAATTCCTTGCATTTAATGAATTCCCACTTATTTGTTCTTCAAAACGTTATTTCTTAATTCTCATTTTTTTAAGAAATCCTGTGCGAAAGACTCCCTAGATTTCAGATACCCTAGTTGCTTTAAGGCTGGATGGACCTTTAGTGACCGGTATTTGGTTTTATGAATTTTTCAACCCAGCGAAGAGTAAATTTGAAAATGTAAATGGGATATTTTTTGTGACAATTTTACAAACTTCATTTACGATGATGATGATGATGATGGATGATTTCTTTCCTGTGGCGCCATTTAATGGTCCAGGACCATCTCAAGGGCGCCATGGCTTCTCGAGAAAAGTAGTGTCTTCAGTTCCTTTCTGAAGGTGGTGGTAGGCTGGTTCGCGCGAACACCGATGGGTAAATTGTTCCAGGCCACCGGCCCGGCCACCGCAAAGCTTCTGTCTGCAAAGTTTGATGTGTTTGCTCTATTGGGCACTATAACCTTGTTGACAGCAGTAAGGGCAGAGCGTAGTGGTCTTTTTGAAGTCCCATCGACAGAGCATAGCTCAGCGAGACATGGGGGTGCAGTGAGTCCGAAGTGTTGCCACTGATTACGGACCGGTACAAATACTATTAAGGTAATACTAATTATGGTTATATTTCGAATCATCGAACATAATATAACTCAGTGCTTCGCTGCCAGTCAGTAAAAATCCATCCAATGAATTTAATAGATTAAATGGGCCTGTTGCACCAAACTCCAATCAGACGAAAATCAAAATTAAGTGTGATTTCTCCCTTTCAAATCAAACAATTGATTGCATATACGTAAGTCAGCTGATGTGAATCATATTTCCTGTTCAAATTCCATCACATTTTTACCAACTTTCGAGAAATATTTAACCGAGGTCCTTACCAGAACTAAGCAATCAAATTTGATGTTTCAATCAAATATTGATTGGAGGTTGGTGCAACAGGCCCTTTACATTTTGATAGTCAAGAGTGCGTTTTTACACCATTTTTATCAATGGGAAGATTTTTTTCTTTTTTACGTACCGTAACGTAAAAATCACCAAATTGAGTAAATTTTCCTCGAGTTTTCGTTGTGAGCGATTCAGTGTTCCCAATTTGTTTCTATTTAACCGATGGTGTGGAATCTACACGACATTTTATATACGAGGTAAAGGTCTTGTCTTTATTTACAATTTTAAGTATTTTTTAATCTTTTTGAAATAACGTAAAATTGAGAAATTTTCCAACGATACTCCTAATGAGCGATTCAAAATTTCAAACATTTTTTATTTATATTTTGTATTGTTTGTGTATTAACACTGTGAAAATTCATTTTGTTTCAATTTATAATTTTTGGATGAAATTTTTCAAGCAAAACACTGTTTATTTTCACTATAGACTTTATTTAAAAGATTAAAATCTTTAAAACAAAATTACGAACGTTTTCGACCTAGAAGGTCATCATCAGGTATGATTTGATTACAGAAATTAATTTTATTTTATGAAATTTTGTCAATAGGCACAAATGATGTCAGGTAGGTAAAACACATACAGTAAGATTTTAAATTAATGAAATAATTAAATAAATTAAACAAGTAAGAGAAGATCTATTAGGTAATAACTAATTAATTAATTATAAGTCCATTTTAATAATAAAATAAAATAAATAAAATAAAATTGGTCAAAAGGTATAAAATTCAGTTTGGTAGGTAAAATATTCAGTAAAAATTCTGTTAACATTAAATTAGTTTTATGGCAATTATGAAAGAATAAGAATTAATATTAAACGTCATTTGGTGAGACATTATGTATACAAGATAAAGGATAGATTGAAATAAGTATAAATCAAAGTTGGAGGCTAAAACGATCAAAATTATCAAAAATAGATCAAAAAACATCAGAAGGATAAAATTAAAAAGCTAAAAAGTAACAAATAAAACAATTAAAAAAAAATTAAAATTAAAAATAAAATTAATTTCTGTAATCAAATCATACCTGATGATGACCTTCTAGGTCGAAAACGTTCGTAATTTTGTTTTAAAGATTTTAATTTTTTATTTATTTACGATATGGTAGAGAATTCACGTTTTCTACTCGCGGTAAAGTTTTCGCATTTATTCAGACTTAGTTAATAGCATCACTGGCCGGTCTCAAATTAGATGAACACAAATTATATAAAACACGCTGTGAAATTCCACCCCAAGAGGAAATATTTTCCGGAATATTAGAGCGTCGAAAAACCGAAAAATAAACACCGAAAAACAGGGCCTTTGGGCAGACTGAAAAACGACTACGTACACATTCAGCAGAGCCTTTTTGTGTCCAATAAATGTACTGCGAGAATTAAAACCGGTCGAAATGTGACCCTTTCACAGAATGTATCTCACAAAGGCGTAGTTTTCTGTATTTTTTTTTTCATAAAAAAATGATTTGAGGAAAGGAATGCTCCTTGACTGATAGGTTGGTACGAGGCTGACCACCCGTGCTGTAAAAATCGGTTCACTTTTGCCAATGCCACCCCGGTTCAGGGAACGGCGGCAGGAGTTGCAAGGTTTATGTCCATGTGAGGTTTTCTTTATTTGTATGCACACATGCAGAATGTGTAGGCGCGAACCTACATGTGCCTGTCTGTGGGCATGCATTTCATATGAGCCTTAAATGCTTACATATCCTTGCAGCTTAGATTATAGATTATAGATTATAGAATGCAATCCACCAACCTATTTTGTCTGGTCAGTTGACTTCATACGAAAGCAGATAGCTTGTGTACATGCAATCTGTTGAACCAGGGTCGAAGTTATGGCCAAGTGGGCTAGACGCAAGACTCTAACAACGTTATCTATAATCTATAATCTAAGTTGCAAGGATATATTTATTCAAAGCTCTCAGATGTATGCCCACAAACAAACACGTGTAGTTCGCGCTTACAAATGCTGATTGTGTACTTACAAAAAAAATCCAAACCTCAAATGAACATAAGCCCTGCAACTCTTGCCGACCTTCCCTGAAACAGGGGTGACATTGGCAAAGTGAACCATTTTTTACAGTATGGGTGGTCAGCCTCATACCAACCTATAAGTCAAGGAATCCGGTTCCAAATACCACGCCTCTACCCCTCGGCCATAACACCGATAATTTTAAACACAGAATTTATTTTTTCCGTTAACCTTGTATTAGTTTTGGTTTTCCAATGCGGATAATGCTAGACTCCTCTGGTTTTTTTGGCCTTGAACTTTCCGGTGAACTGTATTTTTTTAAACATTCGTAAAAGATCTTTTGGATCTTGCATCAAAATGAGATCGACCTGTACAACTTATATTTGAACCGCAATCGTGTGGGAGCCAGGCCGATTGAAACATTGAGCCGTAAAGTCGATAAGCCAAGAGATATGAATCAGTACATTGTAAACCGGCATTGTATAAAATAATTTTTGAAAAATAAATAAATTGCAGTTTGATTTAAAGAACCAAAATAAAAATCATAACAATATTTTAAGCCCATTTTTCTATCCACGACTGCCTTTTGCACATTTTCTGACCTCTACCAACACGGCCGTAATAAAAATAATTTACATTTTTTATTATTATGCTAGAACTCAATGAATATTTTTATATCTCTAATGAGAGATTACTTTTGTTTTATGTTTTATTTAAGTCCGTTTTTTTCAGCGTTGCTATGAATGGAAAAAGCTGAATGAGTTTTTTACACGAGAAATTAATGAGGTGCATGTACTCATTTTTTTTTACAGGTTTCAGTCAGTTTCGTGCGCGCGATGGTGCAAATTTTCAGTTTCATTTATTTGAAATGGAGCTATGCAGTTTTTAATTAAGCAGGATATCAATATTACCGCATCATTCATGCAAACAAAAATTGAAAAAACATTTTTCATTGTAATTTTAAAAAATTGTTCTTCAATAAAATAATAAAGTTTTTTTTTATACAGCATAATAAGATAATGATCATAGTAGATCATAATTAACTCTCAAATTATCGTGTTTTACGTTTTTTTTAGCTCAGGTTGTGTAGAATGTGATTCTAAAGTAAATTTTATTGAAAGGTAATTTTGAATCAAGTGGTCGATAAACTTAACAGGCACTGGGAGGACAAGACTTAGATTATCAGAAGGGTAAAATTAATAATCTTTAAAAATAAATATAAAACATGTTAAATAATGCCTATGTGTTTTTTGTTTGAATAATAATTAACCAGAAAACTATTACGAAATCTTTGTTAATCAAATATTGTTCTTAAAAAAATAAAAAGGTCGAAATATGAACCCTGTGAGCTAGATCCGGTTGGCGTAAGGCAGAATTGCTCTTTGGGACCTTTTAGGTAAAGACATATTTTGATTGCCTCATCACAGTAAAGAGCATGTTTGATTTTTTTCTTTTTTTGTGTTATTGTGTATATTGTTGCCGACCCTGATGTATGGAAACGAGACGTGGACAGTGAATGAAAGAGAAGTAAATAAGGTATGCACCGTAGAAATGGCTCATTTGAGAATTATGACAGGAAAAACACTGAAAGAAATAGTGAGAAACGAATGGGTTCTGATTTTCTGAATGAATGCGGAGTAAAAAAAGTGTGAAAGTGAAAGTTCAAAAAAGTGTGATTCTTGGTTTGGACATATTGAAAGGATGAATGAAGACTGACTGACAAAAATAGTGTATAAAGGGAATGTAGTAGGTAAGCGTGGAAGGGGAAGACCTAGGAAACAATGGAGTGAGATTGCGAATGAATGGAATTTACAGAGTGGAAACAAGAGAAGAGCATGCATGAAAAGAGTGATGAAATTAGATAAGATGAAAGAAGTATGCAAGGACAGAGTCATATGGAGGCACTTGTGTGGAGCTACCAGCCATCCCTAGAGGAATGGCGGCAGAATACAAGACAAGACAAGTGTTCCTCCAGAAGCTTACAATCTTTCGTTTTTGTGAGGTCTCTGTGAAACTTCGCAGGGGTCTAAGACCTAAAGAAATGAGAGAAACGAAATGGGATATTAAAAAAATATGACTAACATACTTTATCGACTAACTATGAGAAAATACAAATAGATGAGAATTGAAAATAAAATTTTACTACCCACTTTCAAACACGATGAAATATTTTAACCGTCTATTGAAATATCAGCATGCCAATTTTTATACGCAAACTTTCCCTGTCACTTTGGCAGTTTAAAAACTGTGTAAACTTTTTTTCGCTTGCTTTTGTCAACGTGAGACTCTATTCATCTGTCACTATCCGTTGGTATCTCGATTAATTGTGGCGTACACAAGTACCCATTTGGTAAAACAATCTACACGAGAATACGCATATCTCAGAGTAAAACATCTATTGTCTGCAAATCTTTATACACGATTGTCTGTCAAATTCCCTCGTTATTTGAGATTTCTATTGAAATTTCGCGTTTATTTTGAATCTGCGCACTCGCTTTTATAACTTGATTGGAACACTTGAACAAAAAAACAATGTCTGGTATTTGCAATAATATAATTATTTTGCAATGGAAACATGCGTGTGAATTTTATTTGCGCGCCTTTGTTCTTAAAATATCACACAAAACTACGTTAATAAGCTTGCATGTAAAATTAGACAGTTATTTTAATTAATGACGGGTAAGACTTTGTTCAATTTGTAGCTTTTCTATCTGCTGATGTTTCGCTTTCACGAGCAGAAAGCATTCTCAAGGCTGTATATAAAAGCAGCGCGGCTGTCTACGAGTCTACGCTTACCTACTATAAGTATCTGACTGAAAGCGCTTTGCTCATTTCGATTTGCTTTTTCGTTGTTTTTTTTGTTGTTCACAACGGATTTTTTCTGTAGATTTCGATCTTTTAAAAAGTCATTTATTGTTGGAAGGAAAAAAATTGGTAAGGTCATTGCCCAGAAGTACGCAGGAACGAACAAAGGTTGTTATCATATTTTTCTCCAAAAGACATAATTATTTGCAATCGTTCGATGGCTTTGAAAATTTAATAAACGTAATATTTTGAAGTCTAAAAACCAGTTTTCAAAAGATTATGTTGAAAGCCTTTATTAAAAGGTGTTCTTTTTTTAAAATTAAAAATCGACGTTGTCCTATTCCACTTATTGTTATTTTTGAGTCATTAACGAGAACCTCCAATTTAAATTAACAAGTTATTATTTGATAAAGTTTACAGCTTTCATTTCATTTATTTAAATTTGATTATTATTAAGTAATTATTTGTTACGTGAAGATGGAGGTTCTACGAAAACGTTATTAAAGGCTGAAGAAGCACAAACGTTAAATAAAATGTTCACTCGACCGAGGCCGACAAGTACATAACTTTATTTTATCAAAAATTTAGTTTTTGGTCCATCTTTAATCTAAGTAGCAAAAGATGTATTAAAATTCAGGATCAATATATAATGTACGCCCACAAGCTGAAACGTTTCAGTTCGCGCTCACATAATATGTATGCCGCGTGTGAACTTGCAAAATAAAAACCGCAATTTCAAATGAACACATACACTGCAACTCTTGCCAACTTTCTCCATCTAATAATTGGATATCCATCCAATTTTTAACAAAAATAAAGCATCCGATTTCAAATTTAATCTTTAGATATTTTTTACTCATAATACTTTGAAAGTGAGAATCGCTTTGCCCGTACACCTGCTCCCAGTTTGCACAGATTTTTTCTCCATCAGCGCAAAACTGCACAATATTTTTAAGTGCAGGCATTTCTGTACTCCGAGTATAAAGCTCCTCATTCAAACTCATCCACAACCTTTTACCAAAAAAGCGTGAAAACTTAGCGGCGCTTTTTAAGTTCCTATAAACTTTCTGGTACACGCAGCGTTTGAGTGAAAGTTGATATTTTATAGTCGAGGTTTTATGCGAATGAAAAAATATTTTTGCAATTATTTGATCGGGTTCCATGTTAGAACGACACAGTGATGTAATGACACAGTGACAAAATGGCAGATGACATAACGACATATGTCAGAACGACACATGAAACAACATCACAATGTCAGTACCTACATAACATGATAAAACGTCACCATGACAAAACATTACAGGAAAGAACATCACAATGACAAATCATCACATGGAAAAACCTCATGTACCCAAAACAGAACATACCATAAACGGCACATGAAAAATCATTGTCATATTGAGGTATTTTTTAGGTTGTTTTGTCTTAGTGATGTTTTGTCATATGTCGTTCTGTCATGTGTTATTCTGTAATGTGGCGCTATGTCATGTGTTGTTCTGTCACGTGTCTTTATATCATGTGTCGTTTTGCCACTGTGCCGTTCTAACTTTCACCATTTGATCGCTCGCAGAGTACTTAGGCGGAAAGCGTTCTCCCATACAGCATCGAGTCGACCTATTTTTCCCTACTTCCGTTGATGTCAGTATACTTGTTTTGTCATAGTGATGTTTTGTCATGTGTCGTTCTGTCACTGTGCCGTCCTGTCATGTGTCGTTCTGTCACTGTGCGGCTCTAGCCTGCCACCATTTGATCGCTCGCAGAGTACTTTGGCGGAAAGCGTTCTCCCATACAGCATCGAGTCGACCTATTTTTCCCTACTTCCGTTGATGTCAGTATACTTGTTTTGTCATAGTGATGTTTTGTCATGTGTCGTTCTGTCACTGTGCCGTCCTGTCATGTGTCGTTCTGTCACTGTGCGGCTCTAGCCTGCCACCATTTGATCGCTCGCAGAGTACTTTGGCGGAAAGCGTTCTGCCATACAGCGCCGAGTCGACCTATTTTTCGCTACTTCAGGGGATGTTCGTATATTTTTTTTCTGTCGGCCTGTTGGTGAAATAAAAAAACTTTATTGAAAAAAATAAAAGCGTTCATGGCGAAACGATAAAAGCATGGTGCAACCGATGCTGTTATTTAAAATTAATTTTAAAAATGCCTTACGAATTGCCTCCACAATCAATACGTGTTTGTTGTTGTTTAAAAGTTCAATCACAAAATTTGTCTTATATTTTATAAGCGACGTTTTGGTCAAAAATTAGTTATGAATGCTATTCTACTTAATTAAAATGTTCCGCTCTTTCTTAGCGCATTAGCGCTAACTCCCAAAGCTCTACGATTATTTTTTTGTTGTTTATGCCCAAGCAAACAACTGCATTTTCAAAGAATGCTTTTGGTGTAACAGACAAGATTTTGGCCTTTTATATCCTAAAGGCGCTCGTGACATAAAAAAATCCTAAAACCACATTAATAGGAATGCCGATGAATGCCTTTGTTTGTTTTTATTTTAGAGCTGTTTTGATTTCAACGAAATAATAAATAAAAAAGTTATGCCATTTTTCTGCAATTTCAAACTTTAACCTGCTCTCTTGAACAATTTAGTTTTTGTCGCTTATGCCCTATTGCCTTTTAACCGTCGATATGGTTGTATCTTGTCAATTTTGTGGTGTGCCTTCTTGAAAATGACGTAAGCATGTCGAAGTACTTGAGGTGAAATAAATACTTAACTTGTGAAAACGAAACTCTATGTTTTTTTGAAAAAAAAAGATACATTATTATGCATTCCTTTTTAAACAATATAAATAGTTGATGATTATAAGGATGCAGAATCCATCTTTCCGGTCTTGTAGACCATGGTCATCATCTGAAGCCGGCCATGAAAGCCTAAAAACACTTATAATATAAATAGTATTTCTTTTGCTTTTTAATGTTGACTGCTTTTAAGAAATTTTATAGTTTTTTGTACAAATTTTTAATCGCTTTATTGGTTAGTTTGAAGCTGACCCCTCATGCTGTAAATCTCTTGTTCATTTTTGCTAAAGCCTTGTCGATTTCAAGTAATGGCGGCAAGAGTTAAAAGGCTTGTGTTCACGTGAGGTTTGATTTATTTTGTATGTAAACGCCTGCATGTGGGCAAGCATTGAATATGAGCCTTAAACGCCAAATCTCTTGGCAGCTTAGATTATATAATCTTATCTGTGGATATTTCTTTGCAACTATTAACATACGTTATTCCTGCAATTTTCATGAGTTTGCAATATTTTCGCGAACTTAGTCTGCGAGCGTGTTTTGATTTTCACCGTGATGCACTGTTTCGCATCTCATGTTTTATTCAGCACTAATATCTGCAGCCAGGATGTTTCATATTTCGATTTTACTGTCGCGAAATGCAAAAGTTTTTAGTTTCAGAATGCGCTAGAGTACACACTGCTGGGAATGCGTTTGCATTAAAATACTGAGATGTTTGTTGATACAATTTGCATATAAAATACTCTTAAGAATAAAGTGAATCAAATTAAATCAAATGTAGAATTTTTCTACAACGTCTTTTCGTGACTACAATCACCTCAAAGGCGCTTCGTGCGTAGCAGTTTGGGTTTTCTTCTAAAAGGCATGTTATGGTCCTGGAAATAGGTGTGTTTTGAGGCTTCTTCTGAATCCCGCTTCTGTCGAGGACTCCCTCAGATATGCGGGCAGCGCGTTCCAGGCCACCGGTGCCGCTGTGCAAAAAGCGCGGTCTCCAAAAACTGTCCTAATCGATCTTTTTGGGATCTGGAGGACAGTCTTGCTTGAGTCTGATGATCAAAGATTCTGCCCACGCGCTGACACCACCGCATTTTCCAGTGACTCAGAATGTGCTTTTGGCCTGCTTCTTGGACCGGTCCGTAGTCCAGTGGCAACACTTCGGAATCGTAAATGGACGGTTGTGGATTCAAATCCCGGCGGACCACAAAAATATACCATTTATATTTCCAAATGTGCTCTCCGCTGGGTTGAAAAAAATTATAAACCTTTACCAAAGACCGGTCACTGAAAGGTCCATCCAATCTTACAACAACTGGGTCTTGCTTGAGAATTGGCGCTTTCTACAGCGACGACCAAGCTTGCAGAGGGCTCTTGAGGTGTGATACACACAAAAACAGCACTCATCAAATAAATCATCCTAATCTTATTTTTATTATTATTAAAGTGGCACTGGGCAGGTCACGTCGCAAGGCAAGACCATGACAGGTAACCAAAAAAGGATCGTCCAGTGACGACCCAGGATGTCCAAGCAGGGAGCGGGGAGACCCCAACTGAGGTGGCTGGATGACATCAAGAGAACTGCTGGAAGAGGATTGCTGAACACAGCAGCCGATAGACACGAATAGAGAAGATTAGAGGAGGCCTACGTCTGGGAGTGTACCGAGAAAGAAAAGAAAAATAATGCTTTGCGAATAAAACAGTTATAAATGTCGTAAAATTTACTGTCTACTTACAAAAATTGTACTTATCCATTAATTATTTATATGACATCCGTCTTATGAGCAGAACATCCTTCTTGCAGTATACATTGTGACTAATCTCCTTTGCTTCCGTTAGTAGGTACTCTGTACAGTCACTCGGAGAGTATACAACATACAGTCTGTTGAAGAGTATATAGGACTTAAAATATACAAGCTGTACCCTGCCACGCGTTGCTGTGGGTTAAAATAATGGACGTTTTTCATCATTGCTTTATCTGTAATAATCTATGATCTAAGTTGCAAAGATATATTGACATTTAAATAAGATATTTGAAGCATGACCACAGCAGGCATATGCAAATGCTGCATGTGTAATTACAAATTAAAATCAAAACCTCAAATGAACATAAGCCCTGCAACTTTTGCCGACTTTTCCTGAAACAGGGGTGACATTAGATAAGTGTAATATATTTTACAGTATGGGTGGTCAGCCTCATACCAATCCATAAGTCAAGTAAGTTCACAGAAACTATTCCAAAAATATTTTACATGCTTCCTGAAAATTTGATTTATAAAATGTTATTCGTTGTGCATGTTCCTTGACCTATAGGTTGGTATGCGGCTGACCACCCATACTGTAAAAAATGGTATAATTTTCCAATGTCACCCTTGTTTCAGGGAAGGTCGAAAAAAAGTTGCAGAGTTTATGTTTATTTGAGGTTTGGATTATAATTTGTAAATACACATTTAGCATTTGCAAGCGCGAACTTGTACGTGTCTTCTTGTGAGAATGCATATAATGTGAATCCCCAATTTTATATATCTTTGCTACTTATATTAGATTAGATTAAATAGGGAACAAACATGTATCCATACATTATATAATTTAAATATTTATATTATATACGGTTCCAGAAGCTTCCTCGGCATGTTCCACCTGTCACATGACATGAGAAATCCGTCTAGTGAGAAGTGTACAAACGACCGGCCGGGCGTTCCCTAGTACCCGACTTTACTCAAGCACAGCGTCTACGAAAAAACATTAACAAACTCAAACGATCACTAGAGGCGCTGTCTTAGTTTCTATATATTATAATAGAAAGCAATTGCTGAGTTGCTGTCTCGGCGTCTTGAGATTGTAGCCAGGCTCGCTTATCTTGTTCCTGCTACAAATGCAATGCAAACCCAACGTGAAATGCTGCTTCTTGAAATTTTGTATGAATGCAATTCATGTACTTTATTTCAATCTCGTTTGTGTATGAAAGCGTGGGAATGTTATTTCTCTGGCATGTCTGAAATTTAAAAAGAGCAAGAATTTTTTGAATCGGATTTTTATTTGGTAAAAGCGTCGTTTCATGACTTCGTTGCCCATGTGTGAGTGTTTTTCTTACTTACGAGTATTTAATAAGATCGTCAATGGACAATGAGGTGTTTGCTTACAATTTGCTTCAATTTCAATACCGCACTTATTTGATTTCTTCATCACAGACTAGAAGGATTTATTCAGTTCACTTCACAAGCGAAAGTACCCACTGACAGATGAACGACACAATGTTAATACAACAACCACATTAAATGTTTACTTTATTCGTTTCACAATTACAATAACCACAACACGCAATAATATTTATCATCATAATTTACACCAGCTTCTGGCTCTCTCCCCAGGGAAGCTTCGTCTGTCTTTTTGCATTCTTTTGTTTTCCTTTATTCAAATTCAAATATAATGTTCCATTCCACTAAACAAAACAAATTCATCTCACACGTCACAACCTCTTATCTTTCATTTTGTAATGTTGCATGAATGTGTTGGAAGGATTATACATTTTTCAGATGGACAATATAACATTTTACTCGTATTTTATGGTTCTTAATCAATTGCAATCAATTTTAACCCTACAATATTTATTTATTTTAAAAATATGTTTAACCCCCAAACGCTTTCGCCTAAAAAGTCATCTTCAGGAGATTTCCATATTGGAATTTTAGTTTTATAGATGATGCTTTAAAAGTTTAATAATTTGTTAGTGAATTGAATATTTTAAATTGACTAAAAATTGTGCTTTTTAATGGACTTTCCCGATTAGAATTGATTTTTACAGTGAAGCAACCGGTCTTGCTCCAACCACTTCGTTTAAAGTTGGGGGCTCCAAGCTCTTTGAGTGGGCGATTTCTCATTTCCAGTAAAGTAATATAAATCAAAATCTGAGCTGCAAAAATATGTATATATCATTAAAAATTAATAATAAACGCATCCCCACAAGCAGACATGTGTATAAGTTCGCGCTAGCACATGCCGCATGTGGACCTACAATATAAAAACCCAATCTCAAATGAACATAAGCCTTGCAATTCTTGCCGACTTTCCGTGAAACAGGGGTGACATTGGCAAAGTGAACCTTCCGGGTATTTTGATTTTGGGTTTGAAATAAACTCTGACACCAGGACACCGTTGGTGTGGATTGAACTCTAGCCCTCTAGATCATGTCACCAAAATGGATTACTACCTGTGGACAGACACTCAGATCCAGGGACTCGAATAAAAGTCTGCTCCAGCTGCCGCGCAGAACCACAAGGACGGTGTTTGGTGACCGAGCCTTTATCGTTGCTGCTCCGACGGCTTGGAATTCTCTTCCTGCGACCCTCAGGGAGTTGAAGACTGAGGCAGCTTTTAGAAAAGGGCTCAAAACTCATTTTTTCAAAGACTATTACAAAGCGCCTTTGCAGTGACGCAGTCACGAAAAGGCGCTATACAAGTGTTATTTATTATTATTATTATTATTTATTATTATTATCATTGAATTTAACTTTTTAGCTATTCAATCAAGAGTATGACGATGCATGTTTTTTTATGTACAGTTTTAGTTCGCTAGCAATTAACAAGGATATCAGATTTTTATGTATTTGTTTTACAAAACGCTGACAAATTTCGTCTCAAAATGTTTCCATAACAGGATGTGATATTATTATTGAACAAGGGTGTTGTGGAACAAAAAATAGAGATGCACCACTCGGCACAATTTAGAAATCTGCTCCGGTTGGAGTTTTTTTCTGGAAACATCTGTGCACAGCAAGTCTGGGGAGAGTCGTAAAATCTGGGTTCACGGTCGACTTGGCTCAACTTTCTCATGCCCCCTAAAATACACACAAATATCTTCAAAACAAAGTATTTCGTTACAGTTGTTTGACTTATATAAATGTACCTATCGAATTCCTAAATATTTTTGAAACATCAGATAACCGCAAAATACAAATCTCGAAAAAAAAATTTTTAAGCATCACCCTAATGTTTAACCCTTCACTCCAACATAGCTTAGCTCCTTGGAGTTTCCTGAATTCACTGATGTAATTTTTAGATTTGTTAATTATTTTCTTTATAATAGTGTGATAGCACGCCGAAAGGGCTCGAGATAATAAACCAACTCATGAAAAAATGTTTTCATGTTTGTATTGTAACATTATTAAATTACATTTTAATGGTTTGTGTATTAACACTGTGAAAATTCATGTTTTTGGATTGTTATTTAAATAAACAACACTTTTTAATTTTTAAAACACTGTTTTTAATTTCACACATAAATAATATATTTAAATTTTTTTTTTTTAAATATTTTAAATAATACTAACGTTTTCGACTAATAAAGTCATCTCATTATTAAATTATGTATAAATTGTATAAGCCAGGTTGATTCATAACACTTCTTTATAGGAGCTGGAGCTTCCGGAAGTTTCGTCCATGCCTGCAATGTGCCTTTTCAGCGTGAAAATGACGCGATATGCTTGATTTGAAAAATTCTGGCCTTAGTATTTATACATATACATATATATTTTTTAAGAACTCATGTGCGGGAGACTCCCTAGATTCTAGAGACTCTAGGGGTCTATGACACTTGTTGTAGTGCCGCAGAGCTGTACGAGCTTAGTCGTCGCTACAAAGCGCCAATACTCAAAAAATGCTTAAGTAGGTACATATATGTTTTAACCATTGAGCTGAGCATACAAAATGTCTTAAAACAAATAAATCAACGTAACTTATGAAATAAACATTTCGTGGCATTTTTTGTGGTAACTTAAAATTTCCAAAAGATTGTGATTTCAAGGGTATGAAGCACATGTTTCACATGCTCATTTTTTGCCCATACAAAAGCAATACAAAATGATTTTATTGCAAACACGTGTGTGCATTCTGACAAAGCTTATGCACCCTTGTAAGAGAAGTTTACAAAAATACAAGAAAGAGCTTTTGAAAGAATATAAAATTCTCAAAATAGTATGTTTCAAAAAAATAAGTTACGACAAGCTGAGATAAAATGAGAAATTTGTAGGTTCCTGCAGTTTTCTTGTTTGATACAAACCCAAAATAAAAATACTACGTATTTAACGATTCCACGATGGATGTCGTGGAAGAGGAAGACCGAGAAAGGTATGGATGGACCAAATTTTCGAAATAGCGAGTGAATGGGATATCCAGAGTCATAATAAAAGGAGAGCTTGTATGAAAAAAGTTATGACTCTGGATGAAATGAAAGAAGTATGCAAGGACAGGAAGAAGTGGCGGCTAATCTGCAATGCTGATTTGTAATGTTGGTTTATTAGCTTGCTACATTTTTTTGCATAAGACATTTTTGGCTTTTTTTGTATAGATTTATTTTTAAGGTTCTGTTGTTTTCTTATACTTAAATGTTATTTATTACTCATATTTCTTGACTTATAGCCTATAGGTTGGTATGAGGTTGACCACCCATACTGTAAAAAATGGTTCACTTTGCCAATGTCACCCCTCTTTCAGGGAATGTCGGCAAGAGTTGCAAGGCTGATGTTCATTTGAGGTTTGGATTTTATTTGTAAGTACACATTCAGCATTTGTAAGCGCGAACTACACTTGTTGGTTTGTGGGCATACATCTGAGAGCTTTAAATGAATATATCCTTGCAACTTAGATTATAGATTATAGACACCTACATATATTGACTTCAATGCATTGGTGTCTTATTAAAAGTAACATCATTATTTCATTACTGTATCCTGCCGCCGTTTCACTAGGGGTGGCCGGTACCTCCGCAGATGCGCCTCCACTTCTTTCTGTCCTTACAAACCACTTTCATTTCCTCAATATTCATCACCTTTTTCATACATACTCTTCTCTTATTCTCACTCTGCAGGTTCCATTCTTTCGCAATCTCACCTATTTGGTCTAACCATTCTTTCCTCGGCATTCCCGTTCCGCGCTTTCCTCTGACATTTACTTTGTACACTTTCTTCGTTAGTCGTTCATCATCCATTCTTTTGAGATGTCCGAACCATCTCATCGTACTTTTATGTACTTTCATTCTCATATTCTCTTTTATACCACACTCGTTCATCACCCAATCATTCCAACCATCCAAATGCCAATACCACTAAGATACACAATAATTGTGCGCAGGGCGCCATACAACTCGATTCCCATTAGCTTCCCTTTTAAAATGGGGCAACAAAGTAGTTAAAAAATAAAGGCACAAAGTAAAAAAAAAATACATTTAAAACCAAAGAAACAATCCGTATTTTTTCCCCATTGAAAACATGCAGTCTACTTACTATCAATTTTGCCTCATTTTAAAAAGGAAACCGATGGGAATCGAGTTGTATGGAACCCTTCGCCACTGCTACACATATAGTGAAACTTTTTGCGTGCGTTATCCCCGAAGAGGTCGCATGTAGCGATTCAAGAACTACTTATTTTTACGGGTAAGGGGGCCAGCCTCACACCAACCACTTTCAGTTGAAGTGGAGGGATCCATACAGTAAAAAATAGTTCACTTTAGCGACATTAATTTTTACTCATTGTAGATTTGGGCTTTTATTCAAGTTGTACAATGTACATGCAGTGTGTGTTCAAACTTACGTGCAAGGGCTTGTAGGCATGCATTCTCTATGAATCTTAGATGTTAATATTAATTTGCAACATAAAATATAGAAGGTCTTATCATTGAATTCTTTTCATATTAAAGACATGTATTTTTATTAAAGCAAACTTCATTATTCTCCCATACAGCGTAATCAGTACAATCCATTAACATCGTAGTGCGCTCCCACGGGCCACATTGTTAGAACAATTTATTTCTCTCTCCAGCAAAGAATGGAAACATCCATTTGGAATCGTTAATGTTGCGATTTCCTAGCTGATTTCTACGTCGTCTGGTTCACACATATGTATGTCTGTGCACCTATAATCTATAATCTAAGTTGCAAGGATAAATTCATTCAAAACTCTCAAATGCATACCCGTGTGGTTCGCGCTTACAAATGCTGATTGTGTTCTTACAAATAAAATCCAAACCTCAAATGAACATAAGCCCTACAACTTTTGCCGACCTTCCCTGTCACAGGGGTGACATTGGCAAAGTGAAACATTTTTTACAGTATGGGTGGTCAGCCTCATACCAAAAAACCGAGTGCCAAAAAAATCCGTAAAACTTACTTCGAATGCGCTAGTCAAAAATGGATGGAATAAACGACGGCTCTCCTAGAGGGCGTTTTAGTTTTAGCAGATTTGTGAAGAGGAATTCAATTCACCAACCAATTCTGCTTGGCCAAAAACAGGTTTTAATTTCATCAATTAAGAAGTCATTATTGTATATTTTTGAAAAACTATTAAATAATAATTACTCAATGACGTGTGTTGAACCAGGATCAAAGTTATGGTCAAATGACCCAAGCGGGGATCAAACCAACGTTATTATATTCCAAATACGCTAGAAAGATCAGCTACTTGACTCCCTAGGCCATAACACCGATTAATTATTATAATGTAAAGGTTTTGCGGGGTTAAATTGAATAAAAACATTCGGTTCGTACACACATTTGCTTTTGAACTTTATAACTCGACGGCTTCGATACTAGTCTGGCTACAAAGCATCTTGGTCTCTGTTTATAGGCGAGAATATGGGGTATTCTCGAAACATTCAGAGCTCGAGATTTGGCCAGAACATTCTACAACAACATCATTCGAGTGTACATAATAATAAACCTATAAGTGAACTTCAAAAGTGAAATTATTTTTTAACTCAAAATTAAGGAACTTGTTTGTTTTTACATGTAAGAGGAACGGGTGGCCTTACGCCACACGCTTCCCTAGCTTACGAGGAGGCTGGTACCTACTCAAATGTTAAATAACACAGTTCAACTGCTAGTTTAGTTAAGCCCGTTTTAACACCAATATAAACAATTCAAGTACACTTGAACTAAGGTAAACCGAGCCCGGAATACATTTTTAACGACATGTTTTTACATCAAAGAATGCACTTGAAAGGGGACTTGAACTGCTTCTGCCTTTTCCATAGACTCAAACATAAACAAGCGACCGAAAAAATGGTTCCATGATAGAACGACACATTGATAAAACGACTCATGACAGAACGACACATGACAGAAGAACACATTACGGAACATAATGATGATAGTGCATCACATGACAAAACATCACATACCTAAAACAGAACACACTATAAACGAGACATGAATAAACATCTATAATATATAATCTAAGCTGCAAAGATATGTTAACATTTAAGGCTCATATTAAATGCATGCCAACAGATAGGCACATGTAGGTTCGCGCCTACACATTCTGCGTGCGTGCATACAAATAAACAAAGCCTCACATGAACATAACCCTTGCAACTCAACGCTTTTCCCTGAAACCGGGGTGGCATTGGCAAAAGTGAACAGATTTTTACAGCACGGGGGGTCACTCTCATACCAACCTATCAGTCAAGGAGCACCACATTACAAAACAGAAAACACCATAAAAGGCATGATTTTTTTTTAACAAATTCATACATTATAATATGATAAAGCTTATAAAAAAATAACGCCCCCCATTATCATTATTAGATAAAAAAAAAAACAAACCTAGCTAAGCTGCATAAAAAGAGCAACTTCTTACCACGACGCAGTTGCATATGGCGAGGGTAAGCCAAATAAATGTGTGTGTGGTTTTTGATGTTTTTTCATGGGCCGTTTATGGTATGTTATGTTTTGCCATGTGATGTATTTTCTGTGTTGTTTTGTCATATTCATATTTATCATGTAATATGATTTAGGTATTATGATGTTTTGTCATGATTGTGATGTATTTTCTGTGTTTTTTTATCATAATGATATTTATCATGTAATGTACAATCATTGTGATGTCCTGTCATGTGCCGTTCTGTAATATGTCGTTCTGTCATGCATCGTTAGGTCATGTATCGTTTTGTCACTGTGCCGTTCTACCAGTCACCCGAAAAAATATATGTACAGCCCCACCTCGAGACAAAAAACAACAACACTAGTGATTTACTTTCTCGCGCGACCCGGCTGTTCCAGCGAGCTCAAATTCCAAAGAAAACAGGAAAGCAATCCACGCTGCGAGTGCTGGGACTTACTTTTTTCACGTCATCTCTTGGCGGACGGCCAAAGAGCGGGAATCCAACGTACGTACTTTTATAGATTGCAGAGGGCCCTTCAATTAGGTACCTGGAGATGGAACTTCTCGAAAAGGTGCTCGTTGGCAAAAATATTACATACTTGGCAGTTTTGTTGGAGAAGAAAGTTTAGTAAGTAGATTGTTAGATTCGGGGCTATTCTTAGACATTTTAGTCGTCAGTTGAGCCCACGCTTTAACAAACTAATGATGCATTTGTATGAAGACCTGCCAATCCAAGATGGCCGCAAGTGAACAGCTGATTTGTTTTCATCCAAATATTACAAAATTCGGTAGGTAAGAATGACCGTGGTGATGAAACTTCCAGACCGGCCACTATTTGTTTGTCAAAGCATGGCCCAACCGACGACTCAAATGTATAAGAATAGCCCAGAAAGTGTATGTTCGTACATAGTAAATGTGAAAGGAAAAAAAGGAAAGGGAAGACTGAGAAAAAGGCTTGTTGAAATACGTGAAATTGTGAAAAAAAAAACATTGAGCTCACAGAGGGTTCTTGTTGTATGAATCACTTAAAAGCAGCGCTAAAAAATACATCATCCTAATATAATTGTCCGGTCGATAGCTCAGTTGGTTGAGTGGTTGCATTCCATTCCGAGAGCCGGGTTCGAATCCCACCGAGGGTGTCAGAAATGAATTCCCGTTTCCGTGTTTATTTCAAGCCAAACAAAAAAAAAATAGTTGGAGCTGGGAAACACTACTTTTATTTAAGTGGTTAGCGTGAGCCCCTTTATCTGTAAAAATAAATAAAAATCACTTCCCACATGTGACCACTCCAGGGAAAAGGTGGCAAGGAGTTACACTTCATGTGTAGATTTTCTTCTTCTTCGAGACTTCATGTTTGTTCATTCACGGAGTGAAAATTCCTTTTAAATTATAATTAAAAATGGGTTTTTTTGATAACATAGTTTTCTTTTCACATTTTTGAGCTTAAAATGCCTAAGCGCTATCGAACTTTAACCATAATCTATGTTATAAAAAAAGTAATTTTTCATTGAAATCTTCATGTGTTCTGTGTAGTGTAGCTTAATATAAGTGTCGGTCTTTGCTGGATTAAAGAAAAAATTCTGCTTTTACCAAAGATAACAGCTAAATGCTGACAAGGCTCTTGATGTGTGATTAATAAACGCAATAGAAGCGCTTAAACAGTAAATCATTCAAGGGCGTTGTATAATATAATATTAAAGGTTTACTCGTATATATGTACCCCTGCATGATATTCTCACCCTTAATGAGTTAAAGGTAAAATATGTTCAAAATTAAAAGTTTTCACAGCGTTTATTCTCAAACTAAAAACTCGTGCACACACACACACACACACACACACACACACACACACACACACACACACACACACACGTTGTAGGAACCTACGTTCACATGAAATCACGTCAGGTCCAGCGAGTGGAAATAAACTTTCAGCGCAACATCTGTCGAATTGAATTCCATTATGAAAACTTCCCCCGGCGCCTCCACGACTTGATTCCACTTGACTGTGATGTAGTTTTGAATTACGTATTCCCATTGGCCGCGAAGAAGAGCTCCAACCGAGTGACGCCGACGTTTCCCTTCCTCCTCTTTTTTTTGAAGTGCCAGCATTCAACTATACGATGTTCGGGCGGTTTTCAATCATAAACGTAAGGTAAACAACTAGGTCTGTTGTGCTTTTAATAAGGTAGGCTATTTAGGTAGACTGTCATGGTTATTAAATCCAACTTTCAGGGTTTTTTTTCAAAGTTTTTTGCCAGCTATGGCGAGAACTCGTCGGTCTAATTAGACCGACATTCTTTCTATTTTTCTTTATTCTTTTCCACCTCAAGGTGGTTGGCCACTTAGTCAGGACAGCGCCTCCCGAACAGTCTCAGTAGAAGCATCTCGAATTTTAGGCCTTAAGTCATATGTTAAGACGCTAAGAATCACTTTGCATTTTTGTGTGTAAATTTAAAATCATCGAGCCCTCAACCCTGACGACTATAATCTTTCAGTGATTTCTGAGCCTCCTTTGCTTTGTGTAAGCACTTGGGAAAGTGTAGCTTCACGGGAGGGCCTTCTGCCACTCGCATCTCACATAAATTTTGCATGCGAGTCCTGTGACACATCCCCGGATGGGATGGATATACAGGGCGTGGGGCAGTGAAGGGGAGACTGACCCTGAGAGAAGGTGTTGTCATGGTTATGATTAAAAATAAATGAGGAAGACAGACCACAAGAAATGTGAAACATTTGAAAAACAAATGGTGAGCGTCTGATATGAATAGAGTTTATAATTAATTTGTTTTTTTTTTTGTTGAATGTATTCAAATCAATATCCAGATAAGATAAAATAAAATTACACTTGCAAGGGTCAACATTGGTGACTTCCAATTTAGAATCACCGAAAGGAATACCGTATTATACTATGTTATATTATAGTTACGTTCTAAATAATTTGAGACAGAAATATTGTTTCTTGTACCGAATTAAGGATGACTCACGTAAGACCGTGCCGGGTCCAAGCCGAGCCTTGGCCGCAGCATGGTAGCACGTAACACCATATAGTTATATTTTTATGTAGATTTTACTTTTCATATAATTTGTTTAGTTATTTAGCTACAGCTTAAGCTTTAATCAGACTCAGTGTGGTATAGCGTGAGTCATCGTTTATTTAGTTTTAGAGGAATAAATATTTTTATCCCACAAATCATAATAGTGCCAGAATAGGTGTGAGAAGACCTGTAAACCCACTTTAAAACAATTCGTATTTTTTTAGATATTAACTTCGAGTCTTTACTAAATCATTAAACTGATTTTTGGTTATAGAATTTGTCACGGTAGTTTTGAGGAAGTCATTGAAAAGATTTACTTGCATTACGTAAAAAAACGCACACTTTTTTATGTTCCAAAAATTTGTCCAGGTTTGCCTAAACGTCTGCCTAGAAGTGCTACAAAGGCGATTTTGAACTCCTTTGTAGTAGCCAGACTCGACTTCTGCAATGCAATCTATGCTGGCCAGCCCAAAAATCAGCTCAATAGGCTTCGATCGCTACAGAACGCCGCAGCTAGCAGCCGCAGCATAAGGGGCTGCAAAGTCCTGCCACATCACTCCTCCCCTTCAAGCTCTGCATTGGCTGAAAATCCATACAAGGATCACCTTGAAAGTCGGCTTGCTCACCTTTAAAGCACTGCGTGAGAGTGCTCCGGGGTACTTGATGGAGCTGGTGTCTCCAGCAACTATAACCTCGCGTGGACAAACACTGAGGTCAGCGGCACCAAGAAGCAGCTGCCTGGACATCCCTGCAAGAAAGCCGCACTGTTTTTGAAGACAAGGCATTCAAGGCGGCCGCTCCAATGACTTGGAATGCTATTACCGCCTCACTGAGGCAACTGGATTTGGAAAACTGTTTAAAAGACGTCTCAAGACTCATCTCTTCGTCCAATCATATGGACAAGCGCCTTTGCAGTGACACAATGTCATAAAAAGCGCTTTATAAATTTTGTATTAATAATAATAATAATAAACATTGGAGGGTTAAGTAGGAACATCTTGATCCAACCAGTCTGCTAGGGGCACTTGCGTCAGGACACACGTACCAATTTCTTGAGAAATTAATTGAATTGGAGTGAACTGAGTGAGAAGTGGTTGAGATATAATAGAGCTAATTAGGACTCTATTATACTGGGAGATTGGATATGAAGAATCATTCATAATAAAATCAATATCAGGGCAAATCTCGAAACTGCTCTTCAGTGAAAAAGTGGATCTAAATAATTTTTGTTTTTTTTTAAAATAGATTTGTGAAGAGGAATGCAATTCACCAACCTATTCTGCCTGGCCAGAAACAGGTATTAATATCATCAATTAATAATTCATTATTGTTTATTTTGATGAATTATTAATTCATAACTACCCAATTACATCTGTTGAACCAGGGTCAAAGCTATGGTCAAATGAACCACGCGGGGATCGAACCAACGTTATTCTATTCCAAACACTTAGAAATATCAGCCCACTTGTCCCCCTTGGCCATAACACCGACTAAAAATGTATAATTATAACAAAATTTTAAGTAAATTGATGATTTTTGTATTTTTTTTTCAGCGCTTGTAACTTTTTATTTATAAGACTAACAAAATAAACATGTTCTCATAAAATGTAGATAATGTAGATAATTTTATCTTCTTTATACTTCCGATAGACATTTTTGTCACACAATCAACTTTTTAGTCATTAAGTTAAAAATATCAAATTTTGGTACCTTCAATTCAAGATGGCGGCTCGGAGGTCGAAAACTTGGAAGCAAACAAAATCTGTCAAAATCGCTTTTGCTATACAAAATGCATGGCAAAAACCCCTATTGACTGGACTAATGAGGCTGCATTGAAATTATCCACAATTCATGCATCATGAGGAGCTTCTTCGGGAGACTGGATTCAGAAGTCTGGAAACGAGGCGCAACAGGTCCCTTATGGTGCTCTCTCCTAAGGTCATCAACGCCTTAATTGACAATCCCACTCTGTTGAAGTTGTATGGGATGTATCACTACCTTCCAGTCCAAAGTGTTAGCCACTGGACTACGGACCGGTTAAATAACTTTGCAAGTGAGATTTATTTTTTTACTTTTGAAATATCCCTTTGAAACGTTATTTTTTGAAAAAACCGTTTCATCTAGTTTAAAATGACTGGAAATCCGTATTTACAGTTTTATTCAGCGAAGCATAAAATGACTAAAAAATTGAAAAAAAGGAACACTTAAAAATATTGCTATCTAGGTAGGTACCTACTCAAAAGCAGAAAAATTAAATGCCCATTTTGCAAGCAAACTCAAAAATAAATTGAGACATTATTAAGTTACCTACCCGAGCAGGCTTTGAACGAGATGAATTCGAGAGCTCGGTGAAACTAAAACGACAGTTTTTTTTTCGTTTTACCAAAAAAATTAACGTAAACTAAAACGTTCTCTAGAGGAGCTGTTTGAGTCTACATGTATTTTTTAAAACGCAATAGTTGAGTTTAAGGCCCCGTTATGCAAAGTAGTTTATCTAACTTTTTTTTCGGAGTAAAGCATTGACGCTGAATGCAAGATTTTTGTTTTCTAATCGGTCAAAAATGACTTACATATTTTATCATTAATTGATGAGGCATTCACTTTGTAACCTTTCATTTTTAAAATACTAAAATTAAAAATCAAAAACAATTTGTATTATGGTTACGGGGCGAACATTGTTTCCGATACCGGTCGTATATTAATAATTTTTACTCGCCCCGTGACCATGTATAAATTGTTTTTTTTATTTTTATTTACATATGATCTTTTTTATTCAAATGCACCAGCATTCTCATTAATATTTTATTTTCAAGTACCTACCCCTTGAGATGTGACACACAAAAACAGCGCTCACCAAATAAATCATCCTAATATTATTAATATTAACCCGATTAATACTTAAAGTCTATTAAAACGTTCACTAGAGGTGCTGATAAAAAAATCGTAAATTTTTTTTTGTAAGTGCAATAATTTAGCTTATGCGAAAAGTTTTATACTTAGGGTGTCACCAGCCACTTATTGAAGGGGTTGGGGGTGCAGAAAGGAAAATGGAAATGGCTCCGTTTATATTTGCAAAGTGCATCCGCCTACAGGGGGGAAAGGGTAGGCGGGAATGGCGGCCAAAGGGGGTGTGTACATTTTGTGAAAATATAATAAACGTAATGAGCGAGATCCGCTTAGAGTCAAACGGGATATTTTGAGGGAAAGTTGTGGTATATTTTTGGGGTTAGAAAGATATTATACTCCTAGATGAAGTTATTACAAATGGAAGGTTGTAGATTCGAATCTCGGTGGAGCATAAAATATATTCCAATTATAATATAAACATGCTGGGTTTTAATCTAATCTAAGTTGCAAAGATATGTTACATTAGAGATTCGCATTACATGCATTGTCACAAGCAGACACGCACAAGTTCGCGCTTGCACATGCCGCATGTGAACCTACAACATAAAACCAAACCTCTAATAGAGATACACCCTGCAACTCTTTCCGATCTTTCCTGAAACAGGGATGACATTGGAAAAGTGAACCATTTGTACAGCATGGGTGGTCAGCCTCATACCAACCCATAAGACAATGCATTTGTATACGAGTATATATAATTCTTGCGTCACAGTGTTTGTGGTAACACTGCTCCAAAACGGCTTGACGGATTCTTATGAGATTTTGTCAAGGAATTCAAACAGTTAATTACAATAAAACATTAAAAATAAAACATTTCGTTCAAAAAATACATAATTTTATACAAAAATAATTGAAAAACTTTGTTTTGTTCCACTGTGAGTAAATGTAAATGAATCAAATATTTAAAATAGAATTCCACTATGTTTCACCACAACAATTTGAAAAGTTAAAAATAAAATCTTACAAACTTATTCTATCCAAAAAAAAAATTTGAAAAGCATTACAGATCAAAAAAATAAGTATTTCATGAAAAGTTATCCTAATTAATGTGGACTGTATTAGCAACATAAAGCTCTAATCCAGTATGCATGTTTCCCGTGACATCTCATTAACTTATCAGAAACACCTGAGAGTGATGCATCGAAAACTAGCGTGATCGTGCCTTTACAAGAAACGCAAACCTGTTCCTTGAGAAGCAGGGAAAATGCCACTTCTGATTAGTAACAACACCAATTAAGTCCTATTGTGTAGAGGGGAAAAAAAACCCGAACAAAATCTTGGTCATTTATTTCTCCAGTGCTTGTTTGGCTTATCTACTATTTGATTCAAGGACGTTCCGTTTACGAGTGTCTAAAGAGTTGTGCCCTTGGAGCGACTACATCACGAAACGGCGCTATAAAGAAATCATCAACTCATCAGCTAGTTTTATGGTCATGTGAGGTTTTTTGTGTGTGTTTTTAAGTGCATATGCAGTTTGCGTAAGCGTTAGATTACAGTGTCTGCATGTGGGCGTGCATTGAGTATGCTCTCACCTCTCCTGATCACTCCGCAGCCTGGTGCTATAAACTATTAGCTTCAGTAACGTTGAATCACTCACTTTAAGAATCACGGGCACGCCTTTGACCTACAAGTTCTTGTTTAGTCGTGCCGTTGCTTTTACTTCACGGGAAGGCCTTCCGCCAATTGAGAAAATATAAAGCTTTGCATGAGCGTCCATGTGTTGTGGGGGTCCTTCTGACTCATACACACAGAATGGGTATGAGGAGGGTATGAGCATACGTCGGGGGACTTTCTCATCGGTTTGATATATTTATTATGGTAATCGAATCTAAGTTGCAGTGTTAGTTCTCGCTTACAAATGCTGCATGTGTTCTCACAATTAAAAAACCAAACCACAAATAAACACATAAACCTTGCACCTTTGCCGACATTCTCTGCAACAAGGGTGATATTGGCAAAGTGAAACATTTTTTTACAGCATGGGTGGTCAGCCTCATACCAACTTATAAATCAAAAGTAATTCTTTTTGTATTTCACGCAACCCTTTGCGGATATATGTGATCCAGATTTAAAGACTAAATTACATCATTGAGGGTTCACCATCCCATCCCCTAAAAATGTCAAGAGCAAATCTCCTTTCAGTTCCATACAACCACCCCAAGTATAAACATTTTGTTTAACACGTAAATCCAAAAAGGTATGGAAACTGAAGAAGCCCCTCTTGGATTTCATGCGTCTTTTATAAAACGTTGCGGTAGAGTTTTAACGTAAATTTGAAGTGTAGGACATGATTAATTATTTCATGAGACGACGCGTTTGCTTTAAAAGGGGTTGAAAGTTAAGGGTTGATTTTGATACCTCCAAATGTGTCACCTCTTACCCATAATATCTACATTTAAGTTTGAATCTCTTATTTTCTAAAACACCCAATAATTACATGTGTCAGTCCGGTCGATAGCTCAGTCGGTAGAGAGTATGCATTCCATGCCGGGAGCTCGTGTTCGAGTTCTACCGAGAATGTCAGAAATGATTTTCCGTTTCGCTGTTTATTTCAAACTCCAAACTAAAATTCAGGTAAGGTTTCTCAGCCTTCACGAAAAATGAGAACCAGCCCTCTCGGAAGCTGGGAAACCCTCACCCTCGGCATGGAAACCATAAAGTATCTTCTTCTGTTGATTCAATCCTGGGATTGCCTTGCAGCAATTTTTTTCACTCTTGTCCTCCATTATTCCCTGTCTTGTGCGGCTTTTTTAAGGTCTGCATATGATGAGCACCGCACTTCCACCAACAAGTTCTCCTGGTATTCTTGGCGTGGGCGTCCCCTAGAGTTGGTCCTCACGGTCATCCCCTCCTTTATGGCATGCAAGAGACCTTCTTGTCGTATAACATGGCCGATCCATCTTGCACGCCTTTCGGACACGGTCCTGAGCAGATGCCTTCCTCCTTCGATTCTTTGGAGAACCTCTTCATTTGTAGTGTGGTCTCTCCAGGAAATTCCTAGTAGTCTTCTATACGACCACATCTCGAAAGCCTCTAGTCTCTTTTGGATAGGCACCATGTCTCGCAGCCGTACATCAAGATACTCCATACATAGGTTTTGATGACGAGTAGTCTCAGTTTCAGGTCTTTATTATTTGATTCTATTATTTTTGCTTTTTTATTTAATACAAGTCTAGCCTGGTGTATGCGGCTGTCAACCTCGCCCTTTGACCGGCCGTCCCACGTTATTTTAGAATATACATATTGTTATGTTGCTATGCAAATAAAATATGAGAAAGTGCTGTGACGTCGATTCGGTCTACCTGAAGGGTGAGCCGCGAGTGTTTCCGACATTACCCGAAGACTCTCGATGCTTCATTCGGGATGAGTTCGGAAACCCGAGACGGCAGTCGGGGGCTAGAGCAGTGATGTCAAAAGTAGGGAAAAATCCCGAATGTAGGGAATTTTTGCCTTCAAAATCGGCTGTAGGGAAAAAAAGACAGATTTCGTTTTTCAAGCCAAATGTAAGGATTTTCAATGAATACGATTATTAAACTTATTAAATTTATAGAAACCAGAAGAAATAGTTTGAACAATATTTATTTATATTCTAAGTCGATTAAATTGGAAAATTATTTCTCATAAATATTCTTTGAGTAATTTGGATTGTTGATTGTCTCAGAAATGTTTTTAGGGTAATTTGGATTTTGTAGTGGATCGCGAAGTTTGTCTGAAAATTGTCAATAGGGGTGACGCTGAATGTCAATTGTTTAGAAAATATTGACAGTTTGAATAAATCAAATATATTTTAAAAACTAATAGTACGTTACAGTGCGTTGCAATACAAAAAGAGTTCTGTTCGGCAGCCGAAGTGTGGTGTAGGTAAAATTGTGGCAAATGCTGGGTTCACGTTGAATACGAGGTAATGAACATTCTTTTGAAAATAATTCTGCAACGTTTTATTGTAAACTAATTACAATTACTAATACATTACAGATCATATCATCCAAAATGAGCAGTGAATCGTCTGATGCAGATTCGAATGGAGGCAGAGAAAACACCAACTCAAGCTTAAAAAGGAAATATCACCAACAAAAATTTAATAGCTCTTGGCTTGATATAGATATATTCAAAGGCTGGCTTCAAATTATAAAAAACGACCAGTTTAAGTGCAAATGCTCAGCTTGCAATAAAGTTTTAAATTGTGGAAAATCTGATCTAATTAAACATAGCCAAACAAAACTTCACATGAAAAATGTGCTTGCAATTAAAAATTCCAAGGCCATTCCAAATTTTTTCATGTCAGCTTCAACATCAACCAGCTCAAAAGTACAAAATTTTGAAATTAAGCTATGCATGTTTTTTGCAGAGCATAATGTAGCGATTCAAATTGTTGAACATTTATTGCCGTTGTTAAAGGAAACTGTTACCGATTCAGAAATAATACAAAAATCGAAGTTAGGCAGAGGCAAATGTACGAATATTATAAAAAATGTTTTGGCTGAACAAGAAAAATCAGACCTAGTATCAAAATTGAAAATCAACAAATTTTCAGTTATGATTGATGAGAGTACCGATATTGGGCTCAATAAAAGTATGTGCTGTCTTGTGAGGTACGTCGACAAGGAAACTGGTAACATTAATGTTAATTTGCTGGATATGATTCCAGTAAAATCTAATTGTTCCGCTGAAGCTTTGTATAGCAGTTTTAAGGAAGTTATTTTTAATCATAAAATACCTTATCAAAATATAATAGGTATGTATTCATATTACAAAATGAACTTAAATGTGTATTGTGTTATAACTTGTTTTCCAGGTATGTGTAGTGATGGCGCCAGCGTAATGGTGGGAGTGAGAAACTCATTTGCCTCCCGATTAATTGAGGACAATCCAGGCGCTATTATTGTTAAATGCATATGCCATTCGTCGGCTATTATAGCCAGCAAAGCTTGCTTGGCCTTGCCAAGAGCTCCTAAGGAACTGTTGAGGCAAATAGGAACATATGTTTCGGGAAGTTCTAAAAGATGTTCACAAATTGCAGAATTTCAAGATTTGTTGCAGCAAGAGAAAAGAAAAATTCTTCGGACATCGGCGACAAGATGGCTCTCACATCAAAAATGCGTTACCAGAATATTGGAAAACTGGAATGTTCTACAAGAATATTTTAAACATGCAGTTGCAACTGACAAACTGAAGTCTGCAGAAATTATTTTAGCCGAGCTCAACAATCAATGCAATAGGGCGTATTTGTTTTTCTTAAAATATGTCTTAGTCTATTTTAATCAATTATACGCGCTTTTTCAATCGAAAAAACCATTGATACACCAACTGCATGATGAGTCGTTAAAGATATTTTTTAAATTGGGGCAAAATTTCATCAAAAAAGAACACCTAAAGACTGGCGTTATCTTGAGAACACCATCAATATACTTACCAAATAAGGAAATATTCTTGGGGCCAGAATGTGCTGAACTACTCAATGAAATGCCTTTGCAAGCTTCAGAGAGAATTATACTTGATTGTTTGGAATTTTACATAACAGCCTTAGAAGAGATTCAAAATAGACTGCCATTAAAAACTGACTCTATTTATTCAGAAATGGCATTTTTGAGCCCAAGAGTAGCGCTAGGAGCAGAAGATAGGGGTCACATTCAGTTCAAAAAAATTTGCCCATTTTGTGCTGGCACTACCCCACGCAAACGCTGAAGCTGAAAGGATATTTTCAATTGTTACTGATGTGCGGACAAAAAAACGCAACAAATTAAGCCACGAAAATTTAAGCGCAATATGTATCATTAGATCGGCACTTCAAAACTCTCAAAAAAATTGTATATCTTTTATATGTCAAGAAAATCATTTTAAAAAACTATCCAACTCTAGTGAAGTATATGATCATTTAAAGAAGCATTAGATATTAAGTTTATTTTTTGTTATTTTTATACTTTGAATGTAAGTTGTTTTTTTGTTATTTTATTTTAAATTTTAAGAAAAGTGATATGTCACATGTGAAGTTGATACTTATTTTTATTGATTATTATATATATTATATATAATAATCAATATATTATTATTTTTTTAACTACATGCATAGAAGCATAGAACCAAATATATATACCACAAAATTATTTTTAGATAAGGTTTTTCAGGAACTATAGAGGACTACTGTAAAAGTCAGGCATACGCCACCTTGCTGCTACATTAAGAACCCGCCTTAGTATATAGAAAAAGAAAACAAACAACTGTGTCACATTTACATTGTGTTTTATGTATGGTCAGTAAAAGTAAACAGCCCACATTTTTTCCATAGGTTGATTTCAGATGCTACTGCCATCTATTGGGATATAAAAAAACCTTGAACTGCCAAAAACGTGTGGGGAATTATGTAAGGATTTTTTTTCTTGGCGTAGGGAAATGTGGGGATTTTTTTAAAAGGTTGTAGGGATTATTTCATAAAAGTATTAACATCACTGGGCTAGAGGCGACGGAGAGCGGTCGAGCTCAAAAGTGCTGCGAGATTTGGCGCAGTAAACGTGGGTCGCACTGGAGCCAGATAAATAAGATCGTCCACCCTGGAGCCCCATCTTTAGAGGCGTTAGCCTCTGTGACTGCAGCTTTCGAGGACGCAACGTTTGGGAGTGATTTTAGTGACGAAGTGCAGGTCGGGCCATTCCTTTATTTCCTTCCCCCCCCCCCCCCCCATATTACTTGATAATAAACTCAGCTTTGTTAATTATAAATTATCTTTAAATTATGAAACCTTTCCCAATATAGAATAAGCAACACCACTAAAGAGATTCCCCACGCCCTGAGTGATGATGGTGAGAGCTAGCCGGATGTAAGTATCCTGGAGATACCTTTATATCTTAAACATAACAATATGGTGTGTTAAAAAATCAGACGGCTTTGATTTCTGCGAGTTGTAGTCCTCTCTGGTGTTTCTTCTTTATCCTGATTCCCTATCCCTGTCCGGATTGCTACCAGAAATACAGCATTTTGTTTTAATTAATGACAAATGACAGATATAGAATTTCTGACATTCCTTCTAATGGATGCAGTCATTACAAGAATAATTCTGTTTTTTTTCTCTTCCTCATTTATTTTTTACACAGTAGCTGAAGTATACAACTGTATGTAAATACTCAACTATTGAGTTAACAAAAAAATGTATTAAAAACACAACAGAGCCTCTACTGAGTGTACTAGTTTTTATATTTTTTCTGTATACGCGATGGTAGAGTGTTGACGCAATTTTTTATTTTCCGGGTAGCTTCGTATTTCCACTGCGGCCAAGTTTTCTACTTAATTGACCAAAATTCCCATTAGCGTAATTGCACAAAACTCTACCCCGAGTGTAAACGAAACCATAGCGTTTCAGAAAAAAAAGTATTGAAACTGCAACGTTCAATAGAGACGTCGTTTTAGCTTCTATATATTTTCATTTTAGACTGCGGTTGAGTTTAAGTGCAGAGTTTTACACTTGTAACACTGTTTTTGGGTGGGTTTTTATAAAACAAAGACGAAAAAATGAAAGCTTCTAATGTGTGTTGACATCAAAGCTGTGAAAAACAGAAAAATGCAAAGCTTTTCCCCACAATGCTAAAAATGGTTGTTTTCTTCGCTCTCTTCAAAATTTGCATGAGCGACGCGTATAAAAAATGTAGGTAGTGTTTAAGTGAATATTATGCTCAACTTCTTTGAAGTCAGACATTTTTATGGTTAGTTTTGCCGAGAAAAACAAGGTCTTTTTTTCGGTAAACACATTTTTTTTCATCACACTTGGAAAAACAAAGTTTTATTATCATGTTCTACAAACGTTTATCTCTATTCACCTGTTTTTTGCGTTTTTCTTTCACATGAAATTCTTTATAGAATATTTGCATACTAACATGATATCCTGTATAGTTTAAACGGTGATCTTTGTGGACGATCTATAATAATAATATTAGGATGATTTATTTGGTGAGCGCTGTTGCTGGTGTGAATCGCACGTCAAGAGCCCTCTGCAAGCTTGGTCGTGGCTATAGAAAGCGACAATTCTCAAGCAAGACCCAGTTGCTGTAAAGCGGGATGGACCTTTGGTGACCGGTCTTTGGTAAAGGTTTATATAATTTTTTCACCCAGCGAAGGGCATATCGAAAATATAAATGGTAAATTTTTTGTGCTCCGCTGGGATTCGAGCCCATGATCTTCTATTTGCGAGTCTGAAGTGTTACCACTAGATCTATGGGTATATCTATAATCGAAAATATTAATAATAATAACAACGGCAATACTTATAGTGCCGTTTTGTGATAAATTAATGCAAAGGCACTATTCAACTGTAACATCTCCGAAACAAACATGTTTTCAAACCCGACTTAAACGCACTTGCACTCTCTACGACTCAAAGCTCATGGGTTAGGGCATTCCACAGCACAGGGTAGACCATGCAAAAGACACGATCCAAGATGCAAATTTTTTTTTTTTTTTTATTCATATTCACTGCATGCCTAAAAGCAAACCCTTGTGAATCCACAAAATAAAACCCAAATCTCAAACGAGCATATGCCCTGAAACTCTTGTCGCATTTCCCTGAGAAATGGCAAAGTGGACCAATTCTTACATAATAGTGGTCAACCTTATACCAAACTATAATTCGAGGGAAATTAAATATCAATATGTCTTTTTCTTGCCGGTCGATAGCTCGAATCCCAACGAGGGAATTATCAGAAATTATTTCAAATTTTTGGTATTTTTTTAAGAAATCCTGTGCGGGAGACTCCCTAGATTCTAAAGACTCTAGGGGTCTATGACACTTGTTGTAGTGCCGCAGAGGTGTACGAGCTTGGTCGTCGCTACAAAGCGCCAATACTCAAGCAAGACCTAGTTGCTGTAAGGCTGGATGGACCTTTGGTGACCGGTCATTGGTAAAGGTTTATGAATTTTTCAACCCAGCGAAGAGCACATTCGAAATATAAATGGTATATTTTTGTGCTCCGCCGAGATCCGAATCTACAACCTTCCATTTACGAGTCCGAAGTGTCACTACGGACTACGGACCTGTCCAAGATGCCAACGACACGCGGTGTACCTGAGCGGTTACCCATCCAAGCACTGTCCACGCCCAATGTTGCTTAACTTCGGTGATCTATGGGAACCGGTGCTTTCAACATGGTAACGACGTTGTCTAACACAAAAAAAATACCGGCAAGGTTTACTCAGCCTTTAAAAGAAATGAGTACTAGCACCCTTGTGAGCTGGGAAACCCCCACTTCAACTGAAGGCTGGTCCCTTTACCTGTAAAAATAAATAGGTTCCACTCGCCACCTGCGAGCCCCTCGAGGAAAATGCGGCAAGAAGTTACACTATACGTGTAGCTTAGTAACGTAGCGTATTTGAGTCGTATAAATGCAAACGCCATCAACTCCTTACGCGATGATTTGAGAAAAATAAACTTGTGTTTTGAACGCAATTATTTGTGTATTGGAGATGACGGCGTTTGCACGAAATCATACTTTTTCCATTAAAATTACGAAGGATTAAGTGAGGTTTGCATCACATTGCACACAGCAAATGATTTGTTACATTACGCAGAATCAAATTCAATAATTGTCTCCAAAATCATAAAATTTGGAGATGACGGCGTTTGCAGTTATACGACTCATTTGCAACTGAGATTACTGATCGGGTTTTTTTTCAGCCCACAGAAATACCAGAAATTCTGAATCAAAATATCGGAATGTTTCTTACATTAAACTACTGGCGTCTGCGGTCCAAAAAAAAAAGGTTAGGACGTCTCGTGTTTTATAGCTGAGCCGGTCGCAGTTTTTTGATACTTTCAAACAGAGAGAGATAGAAAGACTGATAGAAAGGGAGAGAGACACACAGTCCAAGTGTGCGGGACATTGGAAATCCATTATGAACCCGGCCAACTTTTTTCTCGTCCCTCGTTTGCTAAAGTTTTGCCTGTATATATTCAAGGAAAAGAGGGACACTAAAAATAAGGGATTCTTTCATAGTTTATGTATACTTGGATATAAGTCCAACAGATTTATCCGTTAAATATGCGATGGGTTTACATATTTTTACAGAAAGGGTTTGCTTTATAGAAAGCACCTATGGGAGTTTAAGCTGAGAGTTATTTTCATAGAATTATAGCACCGGTCCCTTTTCTAGTTTATTATTATTATTATGCCTTCTAATTTAATCTAACCTAATCTAAGTTACAAAATATAAGTAACATTAGAGACTCACATTATATGCATTTTCACAAAACAGACATGTTTAAGTTCGCGCTTAAACATGCCGCATGTAGTCCTACAATATAAAAACCCGAATCTCAAATGAACATACACCCTGCAACTCCAAAAGACCTTCCCTGAAACAGGGGTGACATTGGCAAAGTGAACCATTTTCTAAAGCATGGATGGTCAGCCGCATACCAACCTATAAGTCAAGGAACATACACAACAAATTACATTTTTAAAATCAACAAATTATAATATGTATGGACATCAAAAACTAACAGAAAACAAATTTTAATTGAATAAACCCTAGCCGCCAACATTACAGATTAACCACCATTTATTTTTGTCCTTACACACTTCTTTCATTTCCTCCAGAGTCATAACCTTCTTCAAACATTATTTTTATTCCGATTTGAGTCCATGTTACTATGTTACCCAAACATACTTAAATTATATTTTGAATTGTTTGTGTATTAACACTGTGAAAATTCGTATTTAATTATATTTCATTTATTTAAAATACAAAACAGTGTTTTGATTTGAATCTTTCAATTAAATAAATAAAATATTTTACATTTTGTAGGGTTTGTGTATTCACACAGTGAAAATTCATTTTTTTAAAATAAAGCTATTTTTTGTTTAACGTAGTTTATATGGTTTGTTCTTAATAATTTTAATTTTTTATACATCACTCTTGATAATGGCCTGAATATTGAAGGTCGAAAGTACTCGAGATATTAAATATTATTGTGAAAATAAACTACGTTAAACAAAAAATAGCTTTATTTAAAAAAAATATTTTACTTATATTATATCATCATACCACTTTATCTTCCAATACGAAGTTACGGAGCGATATGTTTTCCATTATTATTTCGATATCCGGGCAAATAAATATTTCGTAACATTTCTCCGCTAGTATTGGCTTTTAAAAGGGATTTGTAGCAATGCACCGTATCTGGCGATATCAGCTGCTGCTCACAGCGGCAACATTTCTCATGGTATTACTTCTTTTTGTTGCCGTGCTGGTAGATCCATCACATGCAGCATTGAGAAGCAGTAGCTCGAGTATAGAACTTCTCGTTTAAACTCAATTGGAGCGTTTAAAATTGCGCCATCAGTGAGCGATACCATATCGACAGTTAAAAGGCAATAGGGCAACTGAATTGTTCAGGAGAGCAGTTGCAAAAAAAAATAGGCTGATTTATTTGATGAGCGCTGTTTTTGTGTGTATCACACCTCAAGAGCCCTCTGCAAGCTTGGTCGTTGCTGTAAAAGCGCCGATTCTCAAGCAAGACCCAGTTGTTGAAAGTCTGGATGGACCTTTTGATGACCGGTCTTTGGTAAAGGTTTATGAATTTTTCAACTCAGCGAAGAGCAAATTTGAAAATGTAAATGGTATATTTTTTGTATACTTCGCCGGGATTCGAACCCACAACCTTCCCGTTACGAGTCTGAAGTGTTACCACCTGGACTACGGACCGGTCTACGAACTCAATTGTAGCGTTTAAAATTGCGCCATCAGTGAGCGATACCATATCGACAGTCAAAAGGCATTAGGGCGACATCATTAAATGGTTCAGAAGAGCAGTTTAAAGTTTGAGATTGCAGAAAAATGGCATAACTTTTGTATTTTTCATCATAACGTTTAAATCAAAACAGCTCTAAAATAAATAAAATAAAGGCATTTATTGGAATTCCTATTAATGTGGCTTTACGATGTTTTACGATTTTTTTTATGTCACAAGCGCCTTTAGGACAAAAGAGGCCAAAATCTTGTCGGTTACACAAAAACCATACTTCGAAAACGCAGTTGTTTGCTCGGGCATAAACAACGAAAAAATCATCGTAGAGCTATGATAATTAGGTAGTGCATTAGAAAGAGCAGAAAATTTGAACTCATTTTTGACCAAAATGTCGCTTATTTCCTTTTACCCGTCGATATCTAAAAACTAAAATCTATGTTGCAAAGATACAAATCATTTAAGATTCGGATTACTTGAATTTGCAGAGGCATATACGTATAAGTACGCGCATGTGAACTAACGAAAAGTAAAACAAATCTCAAAGCAACATAAGCCCTGCAACTCTTTGAGACCTTCCCTGACTAAGGGATGACTTTGACATAGTGTAACATTATTTACAGTATGAGTGGTCAGCCTCATACCAATCTCTAAGCAACAAAATACATTAACTAATTACAAATCAATAGGGCGATAAAAAAAATTAACAAATAATACCTGAATAATACCTGAAAAAAAGCAACCATAAATGAAATAAATATTACCTATTCCGTCTTCCCTACTAACAGTACCTGCCCGAAACACCCACCCACTCTATCTTCCCTGTCTTGAATTTTGATCCTTTTGTTTTTACCTCAATTAGACTCTGAAGATGGACGAATAAAGTCTAAATTTGAAAATCAAAACCGCCAGCATTGCAGATCAACTGTCATTTTTTCTCTCCTTGCATTTTTTTACATCCTTAATCGAGAAAACCAAGAATATTTTTTTTAGTGAACGCCATGTTCGAGTGTACACGTTTAGTTTTATACTTATGGTACAGACAGGGATGGAGGAGGCAAGAGTAGCGGGAGTCTGATGCGGAAAGTAGCAACTCGTGTTCGAATCCGTCGCCTGCAACTATTAGTTACGTATTGTCGTGATAGAGTGCACTGCAACTCTTTGCAGATCTACTCCAGTTTAAAAAAAAAATGCATTAAAATAAAACATGAGTTTTAATAGCATTTTCTCTGACATAGGTAACCACTTTAACCTGTCCGTAGGCTAGTGGTTATCGCTTCGGACTCGTGGAAAATGGAAGGTTGTGGGTGTAGCACAAAAGATATCCAATTTGTATTTTCAAATATTGCAAAAAGTCCGGACAATAGCTCAGTTGGTAAAGTGCTTGCATTCCATGCAGTGAGCTCGGGTTCGAATCCCACCGAGGGTGTCAGAAATAATTACCCGTTTCGGTGTTTATTTCAAACCCCAAAATAAAATACCGGCAAGGTTTACTCAGCCTTTACAAGAAATGAGTACCAGCTCTTTCGGGAGCTGGGAAACCCCCACTTCAACTGAAGTGGTTGGCGCAAGGCCGGCCTCCTTACCTGTAAAAATACATAGGTTCAAATCGCCACATGCGACCCCTTCGGGGATAACGCGGCAAGAAGTTACACTATATATGTAGCTTAGTTACATTGCGTTTTTTTTTGCTTTAATCGTGTGAAATTATCTCTGTTGGAGATAAGAAGAAAAAGCACTATGGGGACGTTTTGTAAAAAATACAGCAACCTAACAAATCACCACCTTAAAGGTAAAACTGAAAAATTACTGATTTGAGAATCGTGGACATAATAATATATTGGGTGTAACTTCTCATAGTAAATGAACTAATTAAAGGAAGTACTCATGACATACTTCTAAATTACAGAATATTAATTACACTTTTGTAGTGTTGTCTCTTGTAGAAAATGGGAAAAAGGTGCATTTATCTGAGAACCCATGTTAGCTCAATATGCCACTCACTCAGTTTTAAAATGATACAGCAATTTCTAAAAATAATGATTAAATCAACTTTATTTATTTGAATATACAAATATCATTTAATGGAATTTTAAGTTATGTATGTACAAGCATACTCGATGCCTTTTTGAGTATTATAAATAGACGGGGGAATGTTATGACGTGTATTTGGTGGATGTAATGTATTCCAAACGTCTTGTCAGCCGCACTCCCGCCGCATTCCTTATGCCACCACGGGCATATGCATTAGACGCAGTCCCATGTCTACTTATAATGCGGTATACATGCACAAATGCAGAAATATTATAAATAAACAGGGATTTATTGATTTTTACGCAGTACTTTCGTGTGCAATACTAGTATTATGATAAGAGAAATATGTTTTCTTTTAAATTCATCGTCGATATCAATCTCTATTTTTTTTTTACTTTATTTATTATGCAATACGGTGAAAGAGTTTTTTTTAAATAAATTAAAAATACATGATTTTGTTTATGCTTGAGAAAATTGATGTAGGTAATATTATTTTACCTATTCGTCAACATATAAAATTGTACAAAATATGCTTAGTATGAAATTAAACAAAAAAACGGATGTACAAAGTAGGTACATTTAGAAAATAACTAATTTCTCAGTGTTTTATCGAAGTCTTATCCGACTTCATCAGGATTTGCCTCCGTTTTTCGACGAAGACGCACGAGATGTATTTTTTTAAATGATTGTTGTCGCCCTTGATCGAAGATTGTACTGACTAGGTACATGATATAAGTTTTGGTGGCTCATCAAAAGGAGGCATTATTAGTGCGAAAGCCACTAATGGTTTGTATATAAAATAATACAAAGAGCCTTTTTAAAAACTAATATCGGAAGAATATAATCTACTTTCAGTAGATAATAAATGCGTTTTCAGGATTCAATTATTTATCATGTAAATTTTAACTTACGAGAACAAAAAAAACAATTTTAAAATTGAGTGAAAAATTTAGTAAAACGCATCAAAAAAACCCTTTGGTTGAAATCACATATTATCATGTATGTGTATATTTTTATTTTTTTTACCGTTAGTACATCAGTCCCGTTACGGATAAAAATATCTCTAAGAAAACAAACATAAAAACAAACGCACTAACTTACTCACCAATAAAACATTGAAAACCATGTCCGTAGAAATACGAACAAGCGTTCCTAGATAAATATCAATAAATAAACCAGACTACATTATCCAACTCCAGGGCGGGAACAACAGAAGGTATTTTTATTTTAATTGGTCGCTTAAAGATGCTGCAGACGGGTAAGTGGCAAATGTAAGTGGTAAGTAGCAAGTGGCAAGTGGCAAGTGGCAAGTGGCAAATGTAAGTGGCAAGTAGCAAGAGGCAAGTGGCAAGTGGCAAGTGGCAAGTGGCAAGTGGCAAGTGGCAAGTGGCAAGTGGAAAGTGGCAAGTGGCAAGTGGCAAGTGGCAAGTGGCAAGTGGCAAATGTAAGTGGCAAGTAGCAAGAGGCAAGTGGCAAGTGGCAAGTGGCAAGTGGCAAGTGGCAAGTGGCAAGTGGCAAGTGGCAAGTGGCAAGTGGCAAGTGGCAAGTGGCAATTGGCAAGTGGCAAGTGGCAAATGTAAGTGGCAAGTAGCAAGAGGCAAGTGGCAAGTGGCAAGTGGCAAGTGGCAAGTGGCAAGTGGCAAGTGGCAAGTGGGAAGTGGCAAGTGGCAAATGGCAAATGTAAGTGGCAAGTAGCAAGAGGCAAGTGGCAAGTGGCAAGTGGCAAGTGGCAAGTGGCAAGTGGCAAGTGGAAAGTGGCAAGTGGCAAGTGGCAAGTGGCAAGTGGCAAGTGGCAAGTGGAAAGTGGCAAGTGGCAAGTGGCAAGTGGCAAGTGGCAAGTGGCAAGTGGCAAGTGGCAAGTGGCAAGTGGCAAGTGGCAAGTGGCAAGTGGCAAGTGGCAAGTGGCAAGTGGCAAATGTAAGTGGTAAGTAGCAAGAGGCAAGTGGCAAATGGTTTTTAAAAAAAAAAAAGATTTGTGAAGAGGAATGCAATTCATCAACCTATTCTGCCAGGCCAGAAACAGGTACTAATATCATCAATTAATAATTCATTATTGTTTAGATTTTGTAGGGTTTGTGTATTCACACGGTGAAAATTCATTTTATTTAAAATAAAATATTTTTTTCTGAAACGTAGTTTAATTTTCACAATAATATTTTATATCTCGAGCACTTTCGACCGTCAATACTCAGGTCATTATCAAGAGTGATGTATGTCAAATTAAAATTATCACTCTTGATAATGACCTGAGTATTGACGGTCGAAAGTGCTCGAGATATACTTAAAATATTATTGTGAAAATTAAACTACGTTTCAGAAAAAAAAAAAAAATTTAAGCATTATTGTTTATTTTAATGAATTAATGAATTAATAATTACCCAATAACATCTGTTGAACCAGGGTCAAAGTTATGGTCAAATGACCCAGGCGGGGATCGAACCAACGTTGTTCCATTCCAAACACGCTAAAAAGATCAGCTCACTTGGCCCCCTCGGCCATATCACCGACATATAGGGTAATGTGGCAAGTATTATACATCATAATGATTGAACTATGCACTAAGCTTATGAACTATACACTGTTAATTTTTTGTAAGGGTTCATTTAAAGCAAAAGTACCTGAGATTTATTTTAAAAAGTTTGACATTAATTTGTAAACAGAATTTATTTTTCAAACTTATTGTCATGTCTTGAATGTCTGGTTGACTTGTGGGAACTCGCACCTTTCAAACAAAATCCTTCATTTTAAAGGCGTATTCCTATTACCAGAAAGGTCTGATTGGCGTGCTTCTTGAAAATGTAAGAAACACCTAGCACCCTCAAGCATATTCCTTGAATTATAATTTCTACCTTGTTTATATATTTTCTTCATAACAACATTATGTACTTATTAGAAGCATCACTAGAAATAAACATTACTTAATCTGTATTTAAAAGAAAAATAAAGGAATATTTTACATTGGCGAATAAAGAATTTAAATAAAAATAGCTTGCATGATAAGAACATGTTTTTCTTTCCTAATTAATACAAAATAATTTCAAATAGTTTGATGGAAAAACACTTGATTTATTAAAATGAAGTTCTTTCTAAATCTAAATCTAAGCTGCAAATATATGTATCATTTGAGATTCATATTAAATGCATTCCCACAAGCAGACATGCATAATTTCGCGCTTACACATGCTGCATGTCGACCTACAATATAAAAACCCCAATCTCAAATGAACATAAGCCCTGCAACTCTTGCCGACCTTCCCTGAAGCAGGGGTGACATTGGCAAAGTGAACCATTTTTTACAGTATGGGTGGTCAGCCGCATACCAACCTATCAGTCAAGGAGTTCTTTAAAAAATGAATTATTGAATTCAGCTTCAGGGAAGGTCGGCAAGAGTTGCAGGGCTTATGTTCATTTGAGATTGGGTTTTTTATATTGTAGGTCCACATGCGGCATGTGTAAGCGCGAAATTATGCGTGTCTGCTTGTGGGAATGCATTTAATATGAATCTCAAATGATACATATCTTAGCAGCTTAGATTTAGATTAAGATTTAGAAGTAAATCTCCACGCGCTTTATTTATATGAAATTAAATATTTTATGCTAATGACAGCACTTTACTTGCCTCAGTTTTACTTGGAGTAATTTAACTGCCATTAATTATGCTATCCCGGTGTGAAATTGGTTCCTCCGCAATGATGTTACGGACCAAATCGCTTTCTCAATGTTTGAACAGATGTCGGCCCAAGAAATAAAAATGCTAATTGCGCAGACAAACCTTTTTTAGGAACAATTAAAGGGTTTTAATGTAATCAAACCCCAGCCCGCCGTGCTCTGTACAAATCCATTAGACTGGAAGCTCCCAAAGTTTTAAAGACCACATACCACCATCTTAGACCCGGTATTTCCAACGTTAGCTATAATTTTAATAAATCGATATATGTGAAAAGAATATAAAAATGAATCAATATGAATTTTCAATACAAAAACTATACAACAATAAAAATATAAGCTTATATAATCTAATCTAAGTTGCAAAGATGTGTTGTTACATATCTCGGGGATTAACATTACTATATGTATTCCCATGAACAGACACGTAAAACTTCGCGCTTGCGCATGCCGCATGTGAACCTAGAACACAAAAACCCAAATTTCAATGAACATACAGTCTGCAACTCTTGCCGACCTTCCCTGACGCGATGTGACATTGGAAAAGTGAAACCATTTTCTACACAATGGGTGGTCAGCCGCATACAAACATACGTAACAAAAATTAAGGAACATAGACAATAAATTAGCTTTTCAAAACAAACTTTTCAATCTATATAAAATCGCTATGCTAATGCTAGCTAGATGCCTTTCTCCTTCGATTCTTTGGAGAACCTCCTCATTTGTGGTGGGGTCTCTCCAGGAAATTCCTAGAAGCCTTCTATACGACCACATCTCGAAAGCCTCTAGTCTCCGTTTTTCTCTTTTGGATAGGCACCATGTCTCGCAGCCGTACATCAAGATACTCCATACACAAGTTTTGATGAGGAGTAGTCTCATAAATTTATAACCTGGATATTGTAGTAATTTTTTTTTTTTTTTAACTTTCTCTGGCTCACATACGTCCCCCTGGTGCTTGTTTGTCTTATCTACGATTTGATTCAAAGATGATCTTTCAATGAAATTGACCAAAAATCACATTCTTCACATAAAGGTGTGTGATTAAAGATTTTAAATTATGATTACTTAATTAAAATTATAATTAAAAATATGTGTTGTAGTTTTTTTTTTTTTTTTTTTTTTTTTTTTTAATTTTTTACTGTTTAATTGCTTAGAGTTTATTTGATTTAAATATTTAATTGTATTAATTGCTTGTACTCCTTGACTGATAGGTTGGTATGCGGCTGACCACCCATCCTGTAAAAAATGGTTCACTTTGCCAATGTCACCCCTGCTTCAGGGAAGGTCGGCAAAGGTTGCAGGGCTTATGTTCATTTGAGATTGGGTTTTTTATATTGTAGGTCCACATGCAGCATGTGTAAGCGCGAAATTATGCATGTCTGCTTGTGGGAATGCATTTAATATGAATCTCAAATGATACATATCTTTGCAGCTTAGATTTAGATTTAGATTTAGATTACGATCGTTAGACATTTTTTGGAATGAAAAAAACCTAGATCTAGTTAAATCATACAGCACCATCTGTGACGAGTTCACGCAACTAAGCTAAGGCACCTTTATAAAATATCTCATTCATGCTTTGGAGGGCCCTTGAGGTGTGACTCACCCAAAAACGGCGCCCTTTTATCATGTAGAAAAACAAAATCTTGTATGTGTATAAGCTACACATTTAGTGTAACTTCTTGCCGCGTTAACTCCGAAGGGTTCGCATGTGGCGAGTTGAACTTATTTATTTTTACAGGTAAGGGGGCCAGCCTTACGCCAACCACTTCAGTTGAAGTGGGGGTAACCGATGGCTCCAATCGAACTTCAATTTTGAATGGTGAATCTGAATACCAAGCTCAAATATTTTTTTACACATATATTGCCTACCTATTAGGCGCATGTGCCTATATGGGATACACGCCCCTGGTATTAAGATGAATGATTTCAAAGTTAACACCTTTACAATCAATAAAATCGCCAAATACAGTTTGAGAATCACCGCATGACAGGATACAAAGAGAGCAACGAAAAATTCAAATCAAACAATTCTAAGAAAATTACACAATTCTGGTTTGTATTTGGAATTGTTGAGAAAACAAAAAAATGTGATTGCTGTCATATCAATTAAATAAAACTCAAAATATCTCTTCAGAGAAAGCATTATGTTTATTTTTTCTTACATAAATAAGATATTTTTAAAGATACTCGGAATTTCTCAAAATAGAAGATTATTTTTATTGAGGGTAGAAATAATCATAATGCTCAAGAATTTTGTTCAAGGATATTCACATCATAAGAGTTGTATTTTTAACATTTCCAACAAAAATAAAAGAAACAATTCATTGTTCATTGGGCATATTTCAAAATGTGTTATTATGAAACTATATTTTTGATTATACATTTGAGATTGGGTTTTTTATATTGTAGGTTTTTTTTTAAAGGTTTTGTTGTTTTCTTATACTTAAATGTTATTTATTACTCGTATTCCTTGACTTATAGGTTGGTATCAGGCTGACCACCCATACTGTAAAAAATGGTTCACTTTGCCAATGTCACCCCTGTTTCAGGGAATGTCGGCAAGAGTTGCAGGGCTTATGTTCATTTGAGGTTTGGATTTTATTTGTAAGTACACAATCAGCATTTGTAAGCGCGAACTACACGTGTTTGTTTGTGGGCATACATCTGAGAGCTTTGAATGAATATATCCTTGCAACTTAGATTATAGATTATATTATATTATAGATAGGTCCACATGCGGCATGTGTAAGCGCGAAATTATGCGTGTCTGCTTGTGGGAATGATTTAATATGAATCTCAAATGATACATATCTTTCAACTTAGGTGTAGATTGAGATTTGGATGAAATGAAAGAAGTATGCAAGGACAGGAAGAAGTGGCTGCTTATCTGCAATGTTGATTTCTAATGTTGGTTTATTAATTTGCTACATTTTTTGCATAGGAAATTTTTGACTTTTTTTGTATACATTTCTTTTTAAGGTTTTGTTATTTTTTTGTATTTAAATGTAATTTATTATTCGTATTCCTTGACTTATAGGTTGGTATGAGGCTGACCACCCAAACTGTAAAAAATGGTTCTCTTTGCCAATGTCACCCCTGTGTCAGGGAAGGTCGGCAAAAGTTGTGGGGCTTAGGTTCATTTGAGGTTTAGATTTTATTTGTAAGTACACATTCAGCATTTGTAAGCTTCACGTAAGCGTACTGTAAAAAATGGTTCACTTTGCCAATGTCACCCCTGTTTCAGGGAATGTCGGCAAGAGTTGCAGGGCTTATTATCATTTGAGGTTTGGATTTTATTTGTAAGTACAATCAGCATTTGTAAGCGCGAACTACACCTGTTTGTTTGTGGGCATACATCTGAGAGCTTTGAATGAATATATCCTTGCAACTTAGATTATGAGATTATGATTATGACGTGTTGGTTTGTGGGCATACATCTGAGAGCTTTAAATGAATATAGCCTTGCAACTTAGATTATAGATTATTATTATTTAGATAAAATACTGTAAAAAATGGTTCACTTTGCCAGTGTCACCCCTGTTCCAGGGAAGGTCGGCAAAAGTTGTGGGGCTTATGTTCATTTGAGGTTTGAATTTTATTTTTAAGTACACAATCAGCATTTGTAAGCGCGAACTACACGTGTTTGTTTGTGTGCATACATCTGAGAGCTTTGAATGAATATGTCCTTGCAACTTAGATTATAGATTATAAATTATATTATTTAGATATGATTTTTTCCAGTTCAGGCTTAAATTAATATGCAAAAAAATAAGTGAATGGTTGATGAAAAAAGGCACTAAGCACATTATACATATTACATACAAATTGAGAGTCCGGTCGATAATTCAATTGGTAGAGTGCTTGCATTCCGTGCCGAGAGCTCGGGTTCGAACCCTATGGAGGGTGTCAGAAATAAAGTTTATTTCAGAGCCAAAATAGAATACCGGCAAGGTTTACAGCCTTCACAATACATGAGTACCAGCTTCCTTGGGAGCTGGGAAACCCTCTCTTCAACTGGAGTGGTGTGCGTAAGGTCGTCCTCCTATGTGTAAAAGTAAAAATAGTTTTCCCTTGCCCCATGCAACCCCTTTGGAAAAATCGTGCCAGATGTTACACTATGCGTGTAGTTAGTTGTATAGTAGTTGGGAGAAAAAAAAGGAAAAAAATGTGTATGAGAAGAAAAATATGTACATGTTTATCAGATGTTTTTTCAAAAATCAGCAGAGTATTTGTTTACACAGCTTCCACGACTCCTTCATCTCAGCCTTACATTTTGGTAGCCATAAACTGTCGTTTACTGTGCGTGTTACCTAGTACTTTTTTTCATTTCAGAAATCCAGCGTGCAGTTTTAAAACCAATTTTATATTTTGTTACGTAAAACCTAACATATCACATCGTTTGCAGTTTAATATTTTAGTACTTAGTGCCTTATTCAAATCAAGCATTCAAGTAAGCGTGAGCACACACGTACCTTCTCGTTAAAAGCATGCATGTAGTGTGAACTTCAAGTATTTATACATCTTTATAATTAAGATTATACAGAAAATTCATTGTATTTTCTTTATGCATTCCAGTAATAATGAATGTATTGAATCTGTGTTTTCTTGGATAAAAACCTTCCAAATTAATTGAAAAAACTCGAGATAAAAAAATAAACTTCGTCTCTCCGAGTATGTAACAGAACATTTTATTTCATCACAACCGTCTTACCAAAAAAAATTATGAAAACTTAAACGCAAGCTGAAGGCGCTGTCTTAATTTCCCTACATTTTTTTGAAAACTTCACTTAATAAAACACATTAATATGTACGTAGGCAGTAACGCCCTACCGCACAGTGGGCGGAATCTTAAATCTAGCGCGTGATAAGTCATCATACTGAAAATTTATGCTTTTATCGAAAAATTATCCGGTTTTTTTTATTGAATTGATAGAAGTGGTTGTTTTTGGATAAAACTGACACAAAATATTGTGAAAAATATGCACAATTATTGAACAAATTAAGAGTAAAGTCGAAAGTTTTATTTTTAAAATTTTAAAAACTTACTATTTTTTTCTGTCAACCCATCAATCACTTTTTCTTGTTTTTTTTTCAGTGGCTGCTTAATCTGACACTTCAAAAACTTGCCATTTTTTTAGAAAGTCGATATGATGTATATGTACCAAGCTCTCAAAACATCTTATTTACGCATGTAATGTGGATGTAATGTGGAAGCCATATTCGTACAGACACTTATTTTTTTCCCAAGCACATCACTTCATCTACATGGGCTGTCCAACATACTTCACAGGTCTTCAATGACGATTCAGTAATAACATTAAATGTCTTTTCATCAATCTTAGTCAATTTAAAAACATGAGTTACTCTAATATTAAAATCACAAAAAGTAACTGTAGTCGAAATAATTTCATGAATATGATTTTGCACATTGTCGATTTCCCTTTTTGTGTTTATTCGATTGTCTCTTTTGCAAATATTATTTGTGTTGGCTTGCAACAGATACCTTGTGGAAGATAGTCGAGGATTTTTCCATATCATTTTTCCCCCCCTTTTTACTAGAAGCGGCACAATACAAAATATGACAAACAAATACGCATCCGTTTTTTTGGATGTTCAGTCCCTTCAGTTTCAGACTCCTTCAGCTTCAGATGTTGATGGACTGAAGGCTTGCAAATAAGTGAACTGACTGGCACTTTTGTCGTCTCTCCATTTGTACAGCATTGTAAAGTCTGATGCTGAAGATGTTGAATCTAGGAGAGCTTGCTGTAACACTTTTTTATATATATATATATTTTTTATATATACACTAGGTTATATATATTTTTTAACGTTATCACAATATTTTTTTAGCTTCCCTAATAACATCTCCATTCAATTAGTCTGTATGAGTGTTCGGCTAAAGTTGCGTCAAAATACAATGCAAGTGCTTCTTCGGACGTGTACTTGGCTACGCAGATATAAATATTTTTTTCTCTTTGATGCACGATTTAAAGTAGTTTCAAGATCCGTAAGGACCTTAGCAGCATCTCTTTTGCCTGAGTTTTGAAAATTAGTTTTGACGCAAACATGATTTCTTAGTGACTTCTTGTTTCAAGAAGTGAATAAACTTTTTTACGTTTTGTTTGGTCACTTACTTGAAAAAAATGAGCTAATAGTCGTCCCATAGACAATGAGGGTGCTGATACATTATCGAAGTCAGGCAAAGTAATGTTCTTCAACAACCATTTACATTTTTATTTTTTTTCAAAAAAATTAACATTACGGCATGAATGTGCCCATTTTAAACGCAGATTATTTATTCAGGATTTTAATTTTAGTCTTACTTTAATACAAAATTCATTATTTTCATCATTGTGAAGCTTAAAATTTGTGAAAATAAATAATCCTGTACTGCCGTAGTTTTTTTTGCTACGGTCCTTTCATTTTGCCATACTAAGAAGAGTTATTTTTCTGGACTGACATGGTTCCTTTAAAAAATCGGAAAAACATTAGTCGCAAAAACTAGCAAAATCTTTTACCCACAAAATAAGCCTCATAAGTGTTTCTTAATATGACACTTAAAATTATGGCCAATCCCGGTCAAACTTTTGATTCCGAGTCTACTGAAAAGGTATACATTGTAATTTTATTAATCCAAATACTCAACGTGATTCAAAAAACATTTTTGGACAAAATAATAAAGCAAACACAACAAACATTCTTAAAAAACAAAGTTCATACCTTCAGCTTTAATATGCAAAAACAATGAACACGATTGGACTAGAACTTTAGGCACAGTGCTTCCAGGTAGAAAGGCAAATAATAACTGAATAATTTTTCAAACCGGACATTATTCCGACAAAGTCATGTTTACCTGACTCTCGAGGATTATCCCGCAAAAAAAAAAATATTTTTGCCATAAGGAACTGTTTCTGGGCTATCTATTTATCATATGCAGGTACTTTTCTTAGAATTGGCAATACTTCAAAACTGGACTTATTATGCGCTAGATTTGGAATCCCGCCCACTGTGTACCGGCGCCCGAACCTTTGTTTTCCTTCATTTTTTAATTAAATAAGACCGCAGCTACAAAACGAGATATTTCTCAAGATTTCCCCACATTTTCTTTTATTATTCTTTCTCCATTCTTATTTTCGCATTCTTTGTTTTTTTTTATCTCGCTTGACCATCCCGATTTAATAACCTTGTATATTTTATATCATTATTTTTGTTTTTCCTCAAACAATTTTGTTTCAGTAGTTTTACCAGTCATTGTTTTTATTTATTTATTTATTAGATAAATGTTATCGAAATGTTTTACTCAATTATAAAATTCAAACAAATAAACATCTGATTTGAAAATTCCTTCAATTTTGTGTTATTGTTAAATAATTGTTTTAAAAGTTTCAAATTTTGAATTAAGAAGAAACTCATTATCGTATCTTATTACATTATTATATTTAAAGCGGTGGTATTCCTAGACCCACAGGTTGCTATGAGGCTGATCACCCATTTATTTTCAAATATGCTCTTGGCTGTGTGAAAAATTCATATTTACAAATTAATTCTAACTACACAGTTAAAATTTATTTTTCGGATTATAGACGAACCGTTATAAGAGAACTTACATTATAAGTAGTAGCTAAATCTTCAGGAGACACTATCTCTGCACGACGACTGAGGATGAACACATTAGCCTTACAACCTAAGCCTAAGAAAATTTATATACCTTTACCAAACGCAAACGCAAAAAAAAAAAAAACGCAACTAAGCTACACATATAGTGTAACTTCTTGCCGCGTTATCCCCGAAGGGGTCGCATGTGGCGAGTTGAACCTATTTATTTTTACAGGTAAGGGGGCCGGCCTCACGCCAACCACTTCAGTTGAAGTGGAGGTTTCCCAGCTCCCGAGAGTGCTGGTACTCATTTCTTGTGAAGGCTGAGTAAACCTTGCCGGTATTTTATTTTGGGGTTTGAAATAAACACCGAAACAGGAAATCATTTCTGACACCCTCGGAGGGATTCGAACCCGAGCTTTCGGCATGGAATGCAAGCACTCTACCACCTGAGCTATCGACCGGACTGGTTACTAAAGGTCCATTCAGCTTTATAACAACTGGGTCTTACTCGAGAATTGTCGCTTTCTACAGCAACGACCAAGCTTGCAGCTGACGGCTGCTAAGGTGTGATTCACACAAAAAATAATTATATTATGTGTAGCTTTGTTGCTTTTCTTGCGTCGAAGTCAGTATCGATCTTTTTTTTTTTTGCAAAAAAACTCACTCATTCGATGGTTTTTGTGCTATTTTTTTTAGCAATGTTGGCACTATTGCAAGCCGTGTTCCACTGAAATTTTTTGTTCCATAACTCATCAATCATAAAACATGATAACCAGGCAAAGGTTTGTTTGCATTACAAACGTTTGTTGAAAATAAAAGACATCAACTGTATTGATGTTTCACACAGAATATCAACTTTGCGTGTAGTGAACTGATTCAAATCGATAATCCAAGTTGAAAGGCTATTTAACCTTCAAGATTCATATAAAATGTATGCCCACAAGCAGACACATGCTAGTTTGCCGTTAGGTACATAAAAAAGTATGTGTACTTATAAATTAAAATAAAAACCAAACGTCAAAATGTAATTTGTTGTGTATTATCCTTGACTTGGTATGCGGCTGACCACCTCTGCTGCAGAAAATGGTTTACTTTGCAATGTCACCCCTGTTTAAGGGAAGGCAAGGCAAGAGCTGCAGGGAATTTGGGCTTTTATATTGTAAGTCCACATGCGGCATGTTTAAGCGCTAACTTCTACGTGTTTTCTTGTGAAAATAATGAATGCATATAATGTGAATCAACAATTTTACATATCATTGTAATTTAGATAAGATTAGATTAGAAATGAACATACACCCTGCAAGTTTTGCAGAACTTTCCTGAAACAAGGGTGGCATTGGTGAAGTGAACCATTTTTTCACAATATTTCTAAAATAAGATTGTTTCAAAACGATTTAATAAAGCAAAGTATTTGGGTCGCGCCTTTTGCATGGAAGGCCCTGTGCTGTGGAATGCTTTACCCCATGAGCTTAGAGCTGTAGAGAGTGAAGGTGCGTTTAGGTTGGGATTGAAGACATGTTTATTACGGAGATGTTACAGTTGAATAGTGCCCTTGCAGTGATTTTTACAAAAAAGGCACTATAAATATTTACACCGACAACTTTGTCACAGAAAACAACAAATAATTACACAGGTTTTTGGAATGTGGCTGAAATGTCGTTAACCGGAAAGTTGTGTAGACGAAATGTCGTATGACCGATTTGTCCATGGACGAGTTTTCTGTGGACCAGTTATCTTCGATCAATTTGTCCATGACACGGAGTCTGCCATGAGATACCATCCCGGGTTTCCGACATGTGGTCGTACATTGAGTTTTAATCTTTTTTTAACGAGCCATCTATTCCCACGTTATGTGTCTTTAACTAAAACTAAAACTAAAAAAATCCCATATTATTGTTCCCACTTAAATACCAAGCACTTCCGCTTAGGTTAGTATTATACATTATTTTGAATGGTGGATTTGAAAAAGGCGATAAGTACCACAGTGGTATAAATCTAATCTAATCTAAACTGCAAAGATATTTATCATTTAAGATCTATATTAAATGCATTCCCACAAGCAGACATGTATAATTTCACGCCAACACATGCCGCATGTGGACCTACAATATAAAAACGCAATCTCAAATGAACATAAGCCCTGCAACTCTTGCCGTCCTTCCCTGAAACAGGGGTGACATTGGCAAAGTGAACCATTTTTTACAGTATGGGTGGTCAGCCGCATACCAACCTATAAGTCAAGGAACAAGAAATAAAGGTATAAAACAACAAAAACAAGGGTATGAAAAAAAAACAGAAATGGAAATATTTGAGAAGGTTAGAGATTTTTACATTTTTAAGCAGCTCACGTGCATTTTGGTATAAACTGTCGTTTACCGTGCGTATTTAAATGTGCCTGTTCTATCAACAATCTGATTCGCAAATGTAAATAAACATTTTAGATTCATAATTAATGCAACGTGTACGTCTAATGTAAAAGAAAAATAAAAATTTAAAAATGATATATTATGTCATAAAAATATCTAAAAAAAAGTCTTGCAACTCTTGCTGCCCTTCTTTGCAACAGGGGGGACATTGACAAAGTGAATGTTTTTTTCTTGTCTTGTAATTTTTGTTGTCAGCCTCATTCGAATTTATTATTAGTTAATGAAGAATTTACATGACCCTAAATAAAACACACACGGTGTTTAAACCAGTTATTGACACGTTAAAATATGTTTGAGGGAAGCCAACAACATATTAATCTGAGTTGCAAAGATGTATTAACATTTCAAAATCATATTACAATGTGTATGCCCGCAAACAAACCAGTGTAAGTTCGCAATTAAAAATGCTGCATGTGTACTTACAAATTAAAATCAAAACCATAAATGAAGATGAGCCCTGTAACTATCGTCGATTTTCTCTGAAACAGGGGTGACATATGTATAGTGAACCATTTTTTACGGTTTGTGTAGTCATCCTCATACCAACATATAAGTCAAGGAATACTTAGTTTAAAATTGAATGTTTTGGGACTTAGTGCCTTACTTCCATCCTCCATTAATTTATTTAAATATATATCAGCGTGCAAATGAGTCTAATTGTGAGATTGTGCAAAATCTTGGAAAGACAATGGGCTGCGGTGTGAATTTAACATTTATTCATATTTATGTTTATATACAAATTATAATGATTGTTTAAGTAAAGTGGATAGAAAATATTTTAAATGTCTATTTATTTCTTATAGGCCATTGTAATTTTTCCATCAATTGTGAAAGGTCAATGAAAAATAATATTAGGATAGGTTGTTATGCGGCTGACCACCCATAATACAAAAATTGGTTCACTTTGCCAATGTCACCCCTGTTTCAGGGAAGGACGGCAAGAGTTGCAAGGCTTATGTTCATTTGAGATTGGGTTTTTATATTATAGGTCCACATGCGGCATGTGTTAGCGCGAAATTATACATATCTGCTTGTGGGAATGCATTTAGTGTAAATCTTAAATGATATATATCTTTGCAGCTTAGATTAGATTAGATTAGATTAGGATGGCTTATTTGGTAAGCGCTGTTTTTGTATGAATCACACCTCAAGAGCCCTCTGCGAGCTAGGTCGACGCTATATAAGTTATCAATTAGTAATGAGCAACACCCAGTTTCTGGATAGGATAAAACTAAAATATTCCTTGACTTATAGGTCGGTATGAGGCTGACCACCCATGCTGTAAATTTTTTTTTCACTTGGCTAATGTCACCCCTGTTGCAGGGAAGTACAAATTTTAGGTTTTCACGGATATTATACATGCTAGTAGGTTTTCGGGTAATCCGTTGATTTGCTATTTTCTAGCCGACGTTTCGGATCGGTATCACGATACCTCATCAGGGAAGTCCTTCTGTGTGTAGGGTTGGCCTTCGACAAGGATCGTGATACCGATCCGAAACGCTGGCTAGAAAATAGCAAATCAACGGATTACCCGAAAACCTACCAACATATATATAAGCTACACATATAGTGTAGCTTCTTGCCGCGTTATCCCCGAAGGGATCGCATGTGGCGAGTTGAACATATTTATTTTTACGGGTAAGGGGGCCGGCCTTACCCCAACCACTTCAGTTGAAGTGGGGGTTTCCCAGCTCCCGAGAGGGCTGGTACTCATTTATTGTGAAGGCTGCTCGTTAACCTTGCCGGTATTTTATTTTGGGGTTTGAAATAAACACCGAAACGGGAAATCATTTCCGACACCCTCGGCGAGCTCACGGTATGGAACGCAAGCACTCTACCAACTGCGCTATCGACCGGACTCACAGAAGTACAATAATCTCCCGAACATTTTCATAAGGACACAGACATAACTCGTAGATGGCGCTATGTCGCAGTTTATATGCAGTTTTAATATTAAGACAATAAATAAGAGTGCAACGTTGCAGCGACGCGGCAAATGCAATTTTTAATTTCATCCCCTGTCGCTGAAGTATAAAACTATTCAATTTAACTCAACCACAGCGTTTTAACTAGAATATATGAAAAGTAAAACGCTTGCTAGAGGCTTTGTTTTATTATACATGTATTTTTGGGCGAGCGTTATATGGTTTAATTTAAGCGTAAAGTTTTAATTTGGGCTAGATGGTATTGCAAGAAGGGTTGATACTATAATCTATAATCTATAATCTAAGTTGCAAGGATATATTCATTTAAAGCTCTCAGATGTATGCCCACAAACCAACAAGTGTAGTTCGCGCTTACAAATGCTGAATGTGTACTTACAAATAAAATCCAAACCTCAAATGAACATAAGCCCCACAACTTTTGCCGACCTTCCCTGAAACAGGGGTGACATTGGCAAAGTGAACCATTTTTTACAGTATGGGTGGTCAGCCTCATACCAACCTATAAGTCAAGGAATGTACGTTAAATCAAAAAAGGAAATCTAGGATGTGTTTAAATTACGGTAAATATATCGCACGTTTAATAATAAAGAGAAATAACTCGAAAATTGGGAAAATCGAGATTTTGTTATAAAACGCAAGAACAATGCGAGAAGAATAGGTAGAATGCGACAGCCGTTCAATTTGGACGAAGATGACCGAGATAAAGCATCGGCCGCCTTTTTCATCCCATACAAGTTGTATTGGCTGTCTGAACTTCAAACGTGATTTCCCAACATTCATGTTTTTTGAGTTATTGCTCTTTATTATTAAACGTGCGATATGGAAATGATGATGAAATGAAATGACTTAGGTACGGATATTTAATTCATACATGAAAAAAATATAGATTGCAGCGTTTGATTCTATACGAGTCGTTCCAATTGATTCAGCAGTCTTCTTCCCTTGTTTTTTCAAAATATTTGAAAATCATTCATAATCAAAACTTAATTAAGTGAAATTTAAGATTCACAATGAATGTATGCGTGCAATAAAGCAGACATGTGTAGGTACCTCAGTTCGCGCTTAGATATTATGCCGCATGTGCCGCAAAAACGGCAGATTTTGGAGAAAACCACTCTTTAATACTTTCCGTAAACTTTACTTTACTCAAGTTTTGCAACTCGTACTAAGATTACTGTTCTCCAAAACGGTTATAACCAACACATTCGATCCATATAGATGATCCATAGATCATCATTTTTATGTATTAAAAATTCACGTTAATTTGACGGCCGAGCCTTGAGTTTGCCGTGTGTGAATAACACAGCAAGACTTTAATTTTACGTTTAAATTCAAATATGTATGTAAAATGAAAAAGTACCTCTAGTGTGCGTGTTTGTTTCGATACATTTTTTCGTTAAACACTACGGTTGAGTTTAAACGTCGCGTTTTCTACTCGTGGTCCTTGTTACACAACCAAGGTGATCTCTTGATTTGTAGGGGTTGCCATCTCATCCCTAAACTTCGCCATCTTAAACTTCTCACCAACTCTAAGCCCGGGATTCAGAGCGGCAACCGTCCGGTTATTTCTTATTGAAAGCATCCATCTTCCCGGACGACCTTTTTCCCCGGAATCTCCCTATTTCACCCGATAAACCTATTTTATTTGAACCCAAGTAAAAAATATAACCTTTTATCTGAGCCAAAACCATTTGCGAAAAAAATAATAAATAGTATAGTCAATAATCTAAGTTGAAAATATATATCACATTAAAGATTCATATCAAATGCATGCCCACAAACAAACGCGAGTATTTCTAATCTAATTTAATCTAATCTAAGTTGCAAAGATATGTTACATTGGAGATTCACATTACATGCATTCTCACAACCAGACACGTATAAGTTCGCGCTTGCACATGCCTCATGTGAACCTACAACATAAAAACCAAATCTCAAACTCAGTAGTTCGCGCTTACAAATGCTGAATGTGCACTTACAAATAAAATCCAAACCTCAAAATAATAATAATAATTGGACAATTTGTATACAGCGCCGTTTAGTGGCACTAGCCACCCCAAGGGCGTTCTTATGTGTTGAAGCTTCTGTTAAACAAATGTGTCTTAAGCAACTTCCTGAAACTGACAACACTGGTCTCTGTTCTCAACTCCAGAGGTAGACTATTCCAGCAGGATGGACCAGCCTAACTAAAAGCCCTGTCTCCGAAACCGGTTCTGTTCCGTCGAAGCAACATAAACCCTACAACTTTTTCCGACCATCCCTGACACAAGGGTAACATTGGCAAAGTGAACCATTTTGTACAGTATGGGTGGTCAGCCTCATACCAACCTATAAGTCAAGGAACATAAGTACACATAAAAGCATTTCTGATGTTAAATTACCTTTATGTCCTATTTTTTCAGGATGGTCGGCATGAGGCTGACCACCGATACTCTAAAAACTAGTTCACTTTACCAAGGAAGAGCGGCAAGAGTTGCACGGCTATGTCCATTTGAGATTGGGTTTTTATGTTGCAAGTGCCTCCTTATTGGAACGCATTTAGTAATGATTCTTAATGTAATATAGATTTGCAACTTAGATTACAGATAGATAATTATATTGAAAAATACGAAATTGTTTGGTCGAATGGAAATGTTTTTATTTGATTGAAAATTTTCATTCCAAAATCAATATTCAGTTCCGCTAGAAAGCAATACCTTTTTAATATAAATATTTCATTCGCGTCCCGTATTAATTTCTCTTAAGAGGAACCGTATTGAAATTCTGGATTGAAAAGGGAATTCCATTTGTACTCTCTAAGCATTGGCACGTGCGTGTTATGTAAAAATATCCTGCATAAAAACATTTTCAGTTTTGATGACTGAAAATGAGCAAAATATTAAAAATTTGGATTCTTTCGCGTATTTTAATTTTTAAAATTTATCCGCCAACGTTTCGTTTCAACTACAAAAAAAATCAAGGATGATTACTGAAGCGATGCGGTGACTTTTGTGTACACTTTAAGTTGCTATTTTTTCTATTTTTCTTACTATTGTGCTACCGTTTCACTTTGTACTATTTTTTAACATTTGATGTTATTATGATTCGAACTATATCAAACGGTCCTGATACCAACTTTAACATAGTAACATCTGCCGCTATTCCCTGAAACGGGGTGGTATTGACCTCTCTATTTTATTATAATATTTCATTCCTCTCTAACAAAATCATTCCTCACCCTATCACTCCGTCTTTTCCCAATCATACTTCTTAAGTAGTCCATTTCTACTGTATGGGTTGTGTTATGTTATTTTACTAAATAATCGGGCCATCGCTCCGCAGTTCTCAGCAGGATGTAAACAGAGTCAGACGTCGGCGACCAAGCACCAAGTGGTGCAAGAGGGGGCATTACCATGGAGCTCCTTCCTTCCCATCTACTTGGATTTTCTACCAGCAAGGCACCCGCCTAGTGGATCAGAGAGGGGTTCATAGAAGCGCCCACCCAGGGGCTCAAACGTGTGGAGGCGTCCGCCTCGTGAGCCGCCGCTGCCTTAGGCCTTCAGCTCGGAACTCCAGTCAACAGAGTAGGGAGTGTTTTAGTGACAAGGTGCAGGTCGGGCCATTCCCTTATTTCCCCTTTTCCCCCCATATTACTAAAGTAAATAAACCCTTATTTGTTCATGTTAAGCTTATCTTTTAATATACAACCCTTCCCAAATACAAGTAAGCAACGCAAGGAAAGAACCCCACGCCCTGAGAGTGATACTGATGATAGCTAGCCGGAGTAAGTATCCTGTAGGTACATCCTGGGAGATACTTTTCAAAGCTAAACATAACAGTTGTTAGCCTCATACCACCAACCTATAAGTGAAGGAATATTCTAATATCTTCTTATATCGGAATATAATTTTAACTGTGTAGTTGTTTTGATTGTAACTATGTCACAAGATCGTGATTCCAACTTAAACCTAGTAACACCTGCTTTCGTGAAACGAGGTGGCATTGACAAAGATGACTGAACATTATACGCCTGCCGTGATTCCGAGGTGTAACAAGTGAAGGGAATGAAATGAAATGATTCTCCTCGCTTCTCCTCGGCAATGTTTTGATTCATAATTTATGTTCACAATGAATCTCCCCAACATGGAATCCCGCTTTGCATCCACACGGCAAATGTATTCTAATATATTCTCAATCTCTTTGAGCGGTATTATGCATTGGCTGAAGCAGTAGTTGCCAACCTTTCTGCGATCAAGGACCGCTTTCAACTTCTGAGTCGTCTCACATTAGTGCGTGTTTGTCTTATCTACAATAGAGGTACCTTCACATGAGCAATGTTTGCACGTGTACTGGACCAATTTCTCTTGTGAATGTCAATGTCATGCCGGATTCACGCAAATGTGGCAAACGTTGCAAAGTTTATGTTCATGTTAGGTTTGGTTTATTGTGATTGTACCGACTCATGCAGCATGTGTAAGCGTGAACTTACATATGCCTGCTTGTGGGAATTTGTTAAATCATCATCATCTTCTAAAGGCATCGCCTTGTTGTGTCAGCCATTTGTCTCTGTCTGTTGCCATCCTTTTGAGATGTAAATAGGAAAAGAGATTCATAAGTCGCTTCACATCATTGAAAGATGAAGTTGATTGAAGTTGTTCGTTTAACCAAGATGTTGCCTTCAAAGATATTGTTAAGAAAGGTGCTATGTCTACTGGAGTGCCCTGTTAGCTTGGCTTTCCTCCTCAAAATGTGACTGATAAGCTCTCGTCTCTCTTCTACGTCCTTTAGCACCTCTTTGTTGGACTTCTTTTGGACCCATGATGTCTTGGAATTGTTTCTCCAAATCCAAGTCTCGAATGCCTTAAGCGGTCTTTTTCATATTTCTGGATGATCCAGGTTGTGCATCCATACAATAAAATCCTATTCATTAAATATGAGCCTGAAATTTAAATATATCTTTGTCACTTAGATTATAGGCTATATAAGTTTCCTGTATGTGTTTGCGCAAAGGGTTGTGACGAGCCATCATTGAAGCTATCTGGAACGTTGGAATCGAATCAAACCACTGCTAATAATAGTGATCTAACAAAAGTAAATAATCTGGGATTGAAGAAGACGTGCTGCAGTATTGGTGCGACTTTAAAACATAAAATTGAGGCTCTCACAGACCAGCAGCTTGGTATTACTGGCAAAATAAAAAGACGCAGACAGCTCGCTGGCTTGGTAGATCAAAAGAAATCTTCGCTTGTCAGGCTTTAGTCGGTCTTTTATTCGGGCTTCGATTGCGAATATAAAACGGAATGTCGATATTTGAAACTGGGGAGCTTTCCGGGACGGAAGGCGAGGAGTGAAGGCAGAGGAGGAGTAAGGAAATGCGGGGATTCCCCGTTCCGAGTTATGACGTCGCTTCGTTGGACGCTGAATAGCTGGATGGAAATATACTTCGGATGGAATTAGATTAAGAGCAAAGACAATATTCAATATAATTCAAATAATTCAATATAAACAATATTCAATGATTTTTTTTATTCCTTTTGCATTTAGTTTTTTTCTAAGAGAGATATTGCAATTTAAAATCTCTTGCGCTGAATATATCTGATGAAAAAAAGATGAGTTGGTAATTTTTTGATAGCGTCGTTTCGTGATGTAGTCACTCCAAGGGCGCTTGTGCATATGATGCCAAAAATTTGCTCGTCTTCAGAGCGTTTCGGAACTTTTCATGGTCCTCTATCTCTCGCACAGTTTATTTTTTTAAGAAATCCTGTACGGGAGGCTCCCCAATTCTTGTAAGTCTTGGGGGTCTATGTCACCTTGGAAGGGTGCCGTAGAGGTGTTGCTTGAGTTCTTGCTTCTGTCGTGAGGCGCTGCAAGGAAGAGGTGATTGATGTTGGTTTTGAATAAAACTAGATTAAAGTAAGTAAGAAAGTATAGACAGTATTGTATATGTATTGATTGTACAACTGTTGTTTTGTATTATCCAATTTGTATTGATTGTACGGTTTCTTATAATTTAATATTTCGGATACCCTAATGTGATTGGTTTTTACCAAACTTTAAAATATAATATGTCAACCTAGGTTAGAACAGTCAAAATTTTGAATCAATATTTTGAAATCAACCAATAGGTATAGGGATTTGACTTTTTAATTTTTTTTTATGTAAGATCGATATTAATTTTAAACTTAAAAACATTACCTACGTGTAAGTTCGTGCTTGCATCTGCTGCATTTGTATTTACAAAATACAATAAATAAAACCTCAAATTAATGCACACCCTGCAACTCTTACCAACCTTTCCTGAAACATTGGTGTTACTCGTATACTCGCATTAAAAAAGTCAACCAATTTGTCCAGTCATCGTTTGGAAAACCAAAAATACTCAAACAGAAATACTTTAATCTATAATCTAAGTTGCAGAGATGTATTAACATTTAAGGCTCTCAAATGCATGTCCACAAACAAACACGTGTAGTTCGCGCTTACAAATGCTGAATGTGTACTTGCAAATAAAATCCAAACCTCAAATGAACATAAGCCCTACAACTTTTGCCGACCTTCTCTGACACAGGGGTGACATTGGCAAAGTAACTTATAAATCATACCACATAAATAAAAAAAAGAAGCAATACCCGAAACCAAACATGACAAATACACAAATCATTTTTTTTAATCAAAAAATAAATAAAAAACGTCTTGTCCTCATGATGGGATAAGGAAAGAAAGGTCAGGAGGTCATGTTCTTATTTGTACAATAATATAATAAAATGTGTATCGATTGTAAAACTTTTTATTTATGCAAAATTGTGGATACCTTCAGAATTTGTAACTTATTTTAAAATACAATTTTAATATAAAAATTATATGTTGTGGTATTACAAAACCATAAACGCTAAAATAAAAATATGTATTGTATTGATTGTAGAGGCATTAACTTTGTAATCGTTCATCATTAATGATAAAAGAAAAACAGCTTTGTTTTCGATTACGTGAGTAATACATCGTCAATCAATCAATACATCGGTGGATCAATTAATTGCATCGTCAGGTGGATCAATTAATCATCAGGTGGATCAATTGATCCACCTGACGATGCAAACGGATGTTTGCAAAACCGGTTGTGGTATATAAAAAAAAAAAAAAAAATACTCACGTAATCGAAAACAAAGCTGTTTTTCTTTTATCATTAAAAATATGTACATCAAATTGAAAATAACAAAACCTTTATCGCTTTTTTATTATCCTTAAAGCACTTTTCCAAAAGTCCTCTTTTTACGACATGATATTTTCAAAAATATACTCCTTCGGTGTGGGTATCAATTTTTGCATGTAAATTCTGACAGCTCTCACATTTCTTATGTTGACAGGTGAGAAATGAGCCAAGCTTCCACTGAGCTTAATATTACGTTCACAGACACCCAACAAAGACTATCTGGTGTTTTTTTTATTAACCTGAGAGGTTTTTTCTTGCTTGCCAAAGCAGACATCTATGTACTCATGTTTTTTTTTCTCTTAGTTGTTAGCTCTACGACACTCAGGCGTTTTTCATAGTGGAAACTGGTATGAGGTAAATTGGTATGAGGCTGACCACCCGTGCTGTACAAATCGGTTCACTTTTGCCAATGCCACCCCGGTTGCGTGTTTCCCTCGCTACTGTGGGTTCGGCGACAATTCACGCTGAAGTACTGCCGCGCACATTTAATTAATTATCTAGTTTCAGTTTTTTCATATTATCTCGAAAACTGTTTACATTACCTACCTAAAATATTTTTCATAGACTCTCTAGACATTGTATCATTCTATAATTATTAAGAAAAAAAAATGTCCAAAATATTAAACAACAAAATTAGAAGATAAAAATGTGAACAAAAACGTGTTATTTTAAATATTTTTTCGTGGCGTCATTTTTTAAGTTTTATATAATATTTTAAATTTAAAATTAAGATAAACAATCAATTAACACGCGTGATTTTTTCCTATAATGTCACTTCTTTACAAAGGCCATAAAGTGTAATGACGTTACTTCAGCGTAAATTGTCGCCGAACCCACAGTAGCGAGGGAAAGACGCACCCCGGTTCAGGGAACGGCGGCAGGAGTTGCAAGGTTTATGTTCATATAATATGTATGAGGATAATTTATTTAATTTAATTAATACATGACAAAAGAGCGCCGTTTTTGTGTGTTTCACATCTCAAAGGCCCTCCTAATCATGTGAGGTTTTGTTTATTTGTATGCATACATGCAGAAAGTGTAGGCGCGAACCTACATGTGCCTGTCTGTGGGCATGCATTTAATATGAGCCTTAAATGTTAACATATCTTTGCAGCTTAGATTATATATTATAGATTATATAAACTACTTTTTTTTTTTTGTTAAAAGTTGATTTAATGCTGAGAGCTCATATTCATTATTTTAATATTTTAATGAATTTTTAAACTATATCTACCCAATGGCATCTGTTGATCCAGGGTCAAAGTGATTGACGATAAGACACGACGCAGACGGGGTTCGAACTTGTTATTGCCGCCCACGCCTTGTCCCCTTGATCATACCAGCAAATTGTGATGTCCTGATCATTTGTAGCAAGGGTGCTAGCTGCGTATTGTTGTGTGTTGTATTGCTTTTGTCTATAGTAACTAAAAGGAAATAGCGATTGATATTGGTCTGAAATAAAGCAAGTTTAAATTTTGCTTGGAACACTTGCAGTTGAACAGATAGTAGAACAATTTATAGTTTAGTTGTTTAGTATTAAAGTACACTTTTTTTCTTTAAGGCATCCTGTGTGGAAGGCTCTTCTAAAAGGCTTGGAGGTATATGTCACCCTGGAAGAATGCCGCAGATGTGTTTTGAATTGTTGCTTCTGTCTTGAAGCTGAAAGGATATAGCGATTGGCGTTAGTTTTGAATAAAAACGTATTAAAGTGGGAAGAAAACACATAAACTGGTAGATCATTCCATTAACGGGCAGTTAGGCAAAGTGATGAGTCATAATTAATCTATAAACTGAGATGCAAATATATATTACATTAAAGATTCATTGTACATGCATTCCCACAAGCAAACACGTAAAAGTATATACCGCATGTGAACTAACAATATTAAAACCCAATCTCAAATGAACGTAGGCCCTGTAACTCTTGCTGACTTTCCCTGAAACAGGGATGATATTGGCGAAGTAAAACATTTTTTTACAGTATGGGTGGTCAGCTATACCTACCAACTTTAAAGTCAAGTCATTAAAAGCCGAAATTCTCCTAGTGCTTAGATCGGCTTCAAAGTACTTTATAGTATAATTAATATGCAATAATAGTTCTAAATGTAGAACATGTTGAAGCGGAAGCAAGTAAACATGCCTGTCTAAACAGATCTGCCTTAACACCTTAGGGTTATAGCAAACACCCACCCTTGTTTTTGCTTTAGTTGTTAAAGCATCCATCCACTCGCGTTTTGTAAACAGGCGATGAGTTGTGGGCTGTACATATAGTGTACCCGTATACCGCAGACACTCTATTCCTATGCAGATCATGGACGGGCAAATCTAAGCAAGGGATGAGAGCCGCGGGCTGTAGTTATGCATATATCGTCGTGCAAAACACTTCATACGCTCCTACAATATGTGTTTTTTTTTATTAGATTTGTGGAAAGAAATGCAATCCATCAACTTATAACGCTAGACCACACATATTAAGCCACTCAGCAAAAATTAAGAGAGTTTGACTGGGAGGTGTTAATGCATCCTCCATATAGCCCTGACCTTGCGCCTTCAGATTTCCACCAGTTTCGGTCTCTTTGGCAGTGTCAGGTTAACATCAAGAGAGGACTGCCAAAACTACTTGTTTCGTTTTTTGATCAGAAGTCCTAAAATTTCTACAGCAACGGGATCATGTCTCGACCTACAAGATGGCAGATAGTTTACGAACAAAATGGCATGCATGTTCTGTAATTAAATGTAAATTAACTTTGAAAAAAAATGACCTGAATTTTCATATAAAATGCGAAAAAACTTTTTCCCGACCTATTATTTTGCCTCGCCAGTTTTCTTCGTGCGAAAGCAGAAGCTTGTGTGCACGCAATGGCATCTGTTGAACCAGGGTCGAAGTTATGGTCAAGTAGGCTAGACGCAAGATTCGCACCAACGTTTTTCGGTTCCAAATACGTTAGTCGAGCATGCGCCTCTACCCATTACCACCTATAGGTATCATATCGTTGCTCTACCTCCTCGGCCAAAACCGAGTAATATTTTATGTTAAAAATTCCATTCCTTCTTTAACTATGCTCTATAAGTAATAAGATCAACTAGGATGGTAAAACTTCTTGAAAAGAAAAATAATCCTCAAATCAATCGCAGTTTTCCAATTTTAAATGAAACCTCAAAAGTAATTGACCACATAATACATAAAAACTGCCGTCAGGTCTGTAGTCAAGTGGTTAATTCTACGGTTTCGTAATAGGAAGCTAGTCGCTTAGCAACGATACAACTTTTCTATGTATTTTCTTTTCTATACTTTAATTGGCGCTTGCTATAGCGATGGCCAAGCTCGCAGAGAGCTTTTGAGGAGGGATTACACAGAAACAGCGTTCAACAAAAAGACATCCAAATCTACAATTTTAATTAAATGATACGCATGTTAATCAGCATTTCAATAACGAAATGAAGTTAGTTTAGTGCCTGAAGTGTTGTTTTCTATAATTTTACTGATTTGAAGAAGATGTGATGATTGTCAATATATAGATTTTCAATGGAAGCTTAAAAAAACCAGAACAGACTACACAAAAAAGAGTAACTGCGCCTTGAAATTTTCCTTTCTTTTTCTGTTCTTTCGTGTTCTGCAAATATTTTCGCGACTCATAAGACATGTGATATTTGAGCCTCTTCTCCATATTCCTCCCACACTGGTTGAGTAATCATTTAGCAAAGTATAAAGCATTCTACTCTTACTCTAAGACTGTAAAAAGTTACGTTATAACTCAGGTATAACACACAGAAAAAATACACGGAAATTAAAACAGCAGCTCATGCGAGCGTGTAAATTTCAGAATATTTCTGGCAAACGCAATTGTTGAGTTATTTCTTGGGGTAAAGAGGAATATCGTTTATGTACATACATATGCATGCCCCATTGTGACAGAGGGGATGAATATGTGATGGACCATCAAGGGATGAGAAATATTATGCTTCTGTGCGGTTATGAGAGCTTTACCCCAAGTATAATACTTTTTTCTAACTCCCCTTGATCGCGAAAACATAAAAAAATGTATGAAAGGTACTTCAGTCACTAGGTTTGCTGTTTTATCTACCATATATATTTTTTTATTCACGCAATTGAGGGTAGTTTTATATTTAAGGTACTTGTGGTTAAGACTCTGTATAAAGAATGAGAAAAATAATAATATGAAGAAGTGTTTTGATATTTTTGTTGCAAGAATAATTTATTATCTCTGTTGCTAAGATACAATAAAATTTAAGATTCATATTTCATAACAACATTTCAAACACGCTTATGTTTGCATTTCAACACGCTGAATGTGTCAGGCGCGTGCATAGGGTATGGGCAAATACATTTCAGAATAAATATTTTCTCCCATTCTAACTTCCTAACAATGGCTGCAGTCGAACTTCAATTTTGAATTTTAAATCTCAAAATGAAGCTTAAAGGCTTTTTTTTACCATATATACCGCATATGGCTGTATGGGATGCACGCCCCTGGAACGTGTAAAACAAAATAAGACCGAAACCTCAATTGAACATAAAAACTTCTACTCTTGCCGACATTCCCTGTTTCCGTTTCCATTTCTGACACCCTTGGTGCGGATCGAACCCTAGTTCTTTTGCATTGCAGTGTTTGACCATCTCGAATATTGAAATAAATATTTCACAATCTGTAAATAATGATAACCATGTGTTATGTTTTCACAAATGAATAAATTTCATACAAATAATGATACAAATATAACACATTTTTGACCTAAAATAATGTAATCACTACCCTATTATAAAATAGCTTTATGACTCCTCTCCTCATTGTGATTATGACTGACGTGACTAAGTTTCACATGTAGTGTAACTTCTTGCCACGTTCTCCACGAAGGGGTCACATTTGGCGGGTGGAACCTATTTTTTTCAGTTATATCTGATCGTGATCTGAGGTACGAAAACATTTGTACCTAAATTTTTACTTAAAAAATAAAAAAAAGTGCAAATAAATAGTGACTAAAGAATAACTTGTTATTTCTGTATTTTCTTTTTAAATAAGACATATGTTCAAGGAAGCATCTGAATAAAAAATGACATGTATTTTTACTGACAAAAACTCTATGGAGATTGATGTTCACATAGTGCTTTCTTAGATGACTACTAGCAGACGACAATGCACAGAGAGTAGCTATGTATACCAAATACAAACTATATACGACAAGTCATCAAGGGTCTAAAATTTGTATGAAAATAAAATAGCGCCGCTTTAACTTATCAAACAAAACCAGAAACACTCGATGACTTCTAGTCGCAGTAAAAGTTGTTGGATGTTTATACTCGGAGTTCTGGGTACAAAGGGCGTCTACAGGAAATGGAACACTTGTCGGGCCCCAGGCCACCGGAAGCGAGCCGAAGAGCTACGAGGATAGCCGAGTGCAGCCGAACAGGCACTTAGTAGTGCAACAATCACTTTCAATGACTGGATACAATGTACTACATGTATAGTGAGCTGGAGAATTGTATACTGTGTATGTGTATTTAGCAGTCCACAGCAAATTTCACTACAGCATTTTGGCATTTCGTTCTCTCATTGCTCGTTTGACTTATCTACCATTTGAATCAAATGAAATTGTTTAAGAATCACATTATACTTTTACACAATCTGAGCTTAGAAAAAAGGTAAAACACGATAGTGTAAGAATTTTCTTTCGATATTTTTTCAAAATTGATTTCCAGCATTCATATGACACATTCGTCCAGTACCTACACATACACACATTTCTCAATTAAAATTACCTCTGTTTGAGATAAGACAAACAAGCACTTTGGTGACGTATATATATTATATAAATATTTGTAACAATTATGCTCCTGAAGATGCCTTATTAGTTATGAGGCAAAAACGTTTGAGCAAAAAATAAAATTAAATTTGAATTAAAACTTTGTTTTTCCAATTGAATTTAAAAAAAAACTTTGGTGACGTATTGTTAAAGTTCGATGAATTTTCTTTTATGACCAATTTAATTTTTTTTTGGAAAAATTGTATCCTATGCATTATAGAATAAGTGTGCCAAAAACACAGCCCGTCGAGACTTTTAATAAATTTTGCATTGCTCTATTTACCCGACCGTGCAACGTCACCACTTTTTTGTCATTTTGAATTGTGCGGATCTCATTTTATGTCTTCGAAATTTTCATAGAGAAAGAATAAAAAATATTGTTGAATCGGCAAACGTTAAATAAGAAAAGATACGGTAATAGTAAATCTCTTAACTTTATTGAAAGCTGACGGCAGGATTTCCTCTTGTGGTAATAAAAATACCTTATGGGACAGTAGGCATATTTCTGCTCCATCTACCCCCCTCCTCCCAACACCCCAAACCGCTCCTGAGCCATTTCACGGGGGTGTAACCTCCGATATCATTAAATGTACGTCTCAATCATAAATATTGACTGGTTATATCTGTGGACTAGAAACTACTTTAACAAAAATAGACACTATATCTGTTGACGCTTTATAGCGCCATCTTCCTTATTACCTATAAAAAATACTGTTATGTAAATATGAAATGTAAATATTGAAATAAGTATGGGTAGTTATAGTTATAAGAATCCTCATAAGTATTGGTGGGTAGGATCGATAATTGTGTATAAGTGTAGAATTCTCTAGGCTAAGTAGGTATTTGTTATAATTATAGGAATTCTGTATTGTATTGGTGGGTAGGATTGATGGTTGTGTGTGTACATAGAGAAGTCTCTAGGTATTACGTGAAGCATCGAGAAATAATAATTACTATGCCTTTCTGGAGCTGTCTGGCAACTATAGGCCTAGATTGTACTACTTTAGAGAGTATAAAGGGTGCGAGGGGCCTGCAGGGCCAGCAGTATCATACGAGATTTACAAACATAAGAACTAACTTGATCAGTGAACAGAAACCAAGTGGAATAGTCGAGAAAGCTTTGTGAAAATAAATATGTAAAAGTGTAAAATAAACAACTGGATAAGAAGACCTGTGTATTTTAATTTGAAAGACTTTTGAACCCTATATCGTAACAATACTATAAAATAAACGATAGCCAGTCGGTATCTTCCGAAATACCGGAAATGTCAGTGTCATTTTTTGACCCGCTCCGTTTTAGACTGACCGATATATTGTATGTATCCGGTCTGATGATATAAAATATGGCAATATGTATATCCGTTTTTGCCTCATCCGTAAATTGTTCAATCCTTCTTAATCTTCGTATTTATACCACATACAAGTTCCGTTTGTGAACAACATATTTGTGAACTGTTTTTCCAACTATGATCGATCTGTGAAGGAAGAATTTTTTGAGAAACTAAATGAAGAAATGTCGAAGCAGACCATGCCAAGCATTTGTGAGGAACCACAACACATCTGCGGAACATACCTCGGTGAATGAGATCCTTCTGGTTTATTGTTTCCTTTTGAAGCAAGTGACGTTGGGTTCACTAGGCTTTCAAAGACCTGTGGCTTCATACTAACCAATAACTCACGTTAGTTCTCTCATATATTTTCACCTTGGGATGGTCCACTTGTAGCCATCCCATACTTCTTCCAGTTCCAGTTTTTTGGAATGACCCATTTACAGTAATTCCATCATAATATACCCCTTTCAGTGTGGTACTATTTACACGTGCCTCACCAATACCCGTATTTGCAAATCGTTTTTAGTTAGAAAGAGAACATATGTAGATCTTCACGGTCTCTTAGTTTTCAAAAAAAAAAAGGTGAAACTATGAAATATTTCTATAAAGTTAGCAACATTGAAATTCATGCCTGCGCCAACTTATTGCGCAAAGTAAAATTTACAGGTTTAAAAAATGACAGTATTGTAAAACATTCCGGCAAGTATAATTATTGGGTGTAAAAAAAATGGAGAAAGTAAGGAAACATAGAATTTCGCATGATTATTAAGTATTTTGTGGTGTTTGGTCGCTCTGTATTTGACATGTGAATTTAAAGTATACTTCAATGTCGTATGCCAGTTTCTTCTCCATCAATATTATAAATCAACGATCATAAACCCTTATCAAATACCACGCCCCTAAAGTAAAACACGCTACGTTAGCATGTTATCAAATCTGTACGGAAGTAAAAACGGTCACTAGAGACCTTTGAAGATTCAAAAACTTTTTTTATGAAACGCTTTGCTTGAGTTGAAGCTAAAACGGACTGACCTTTGGGGTCGGAATGCTGAAAATTGTCCGGAGAGGCGAGATATTAAAGGCTGCCGAATAGAAAGCAGAAAAACGTCCTTTCAGTAGACAGTAAATGACTTCGGAACTAGTGAACTGAGAGCGATAAAGTTATAAGATTTTGTTCGCAGAATGTCTTGTTGGCCGAAAAATAATTATTAAAATTGTGTGAAATGTGGGGAAAATTACGTCCTTCTTCGAGAGCCAGGAAATACGACTTCGACCATTGGTATGGTTGAAGGGATACCGCTGGCGCTGCCTTAGTTCTTGTTTACCGTATTTGCCATTGAGAAAATTTTACATGAGCAATGTTTGCATGTGTACTGGACCAATGTGTCTTATGAAAACAAGAAATTTATTTAACAAATATTTAAAAGAACTCTCACATTATCGAGTTTTATGGTTTTTCTTAGCTCAGATTGTGTAGAATTTGATTCTTAAGACAACTGCATGAAAAAGTCATATTTGACAAGATTGGCGTATACGGTAAACAAGAACTGGGAGAGCGATACGTCTTTGGCATTCGGATTAGCATTTTTGAAACCAGCGTAAATTCAAACCCCGCCTGCGCTGTATTCTATCAAAAATACATTTGACCCGAGTTCAACAAATGTCATTGGGTATTTATTAATGAATATTCTTTAAAATATAAAAAAAAAAAAAATTATATGATAATGTTAATACCTGTTCATAGTCAGGCAAAATAGGTTGGTGAATTGCATCCTTTTCACAAAAATATATAAAAAAAGAAAGAAACACACTTGAAAAGTTTGGAAAATGAGTAAGCATTTCTCCTTGACTTATAGGTTGGTATAAGGCTGACCACCCATACTGTAAAAAATGGTTCACTTTGCCAATGTCACCCCTGTGTCAGGGAAGGTCGGCAAAAGTTGTAGGGCTTATGTTCATTTGAGGTTTGGATTTTATTTGTATGTACACGTTCAGCATTTGTAAGCGCAAACTACACGTGTTTGCTTGTGGGCATGCATTTGAGAACTTTAAATGAATATATCCTTGTAACTTAGATTAAAGATTATTGATATTCCTTGACTTATAGGTTGGTATGAGGCTGACCACCCATAGTACTGTAAAAAATGGTTCACTTTGCCAATGTCACCCCTGTTTCAGGAAAGGTCGGCGAAAGTTGTAGGGCTTATTAAAAAATTAAATTAGGCTGATTTATTTGGTGAGCGCTGTTTTTGTGTATATCACACCTCAAGAGCCCTCTGCGAGCTTGGTCGTCGCTGTAGAAAGCGCCAATTCACAAGCAAGACCCAGTTGTTGTAAGGCTGGATGGACCTTTTGATGACCGGTCTTTGGTAAAGGTTTATGAATTTTTCAACCCAGCGAAGAGCAAATTTGAAAATATACTTAAATGGTATATTTTTAGTGCTCCGCCGGGATTCGAACCCACGACCTTCCAGTTACGAGTCCGAAGTGTTACCACCTGGACTACGGACCGGCTTATGTTCAATTGAGGTTTGGATTTTATTTGTAAGTACACATTCAGCATTTGTAAGCGCAAACTACACGTGTTTGTTTGTAAGCATGCATTTGACAACTTTAAATGAATATATTATCCTTGTAACTTAGATTATAGATTTTATAGATAGATATAAAAAACAAGCGTAAGTTCGAACCCCGCCTGCACAATATCTTATCGACAATAACTTAGACCGTAGTTCAGCAGATGTCATTGATTAATTGTTAATGAAAGAAAACATTAAAATATTAAATAATTAATTGTTGATTCATAATGTTTATACCTATTTATAGCCAAGCAAAAGGACTAGTGAATTTTATTCCCTGTACAAATCGATTTAAAAAAAAAAAACACACGTGGAAAGCTTAGAAAATGATTGAGTATATCTTTTTTTTTATTGTGGTGAAAATATGGCGCATTTCAGCTTTAGGTCTTATTTTTTAACACTTGCAGCATGCGTAAGCAAACTTACACGTATTTACTTGTGGAAATTTATTGAATTTATTTTTGCAACTTAGGTAATATAATGTATTAAAATACGTAGCAAACGTGTTAGAAATGCTATAGCGATGAAAGCGACAAAAATTCCCATCAATTCCACGCGATGGCTTTCTAGTGCCATGGAATAGCCTCCTCCCATTGTCTTTATTCCTTATATTGCACATTATACCATGTACATGATACGTTTACCTGCAGTGAGGACCAAATTCCAGCTGCGCCACATTCACTATACATTCAAGCGTTTTCCGTCCGTATTTGTATGGAAATATAACCTTAAATTTATATACATTTCTCCCACAGGCACACCAGCCGCATACCACATGCTCTGCGTCTACATAATTATCTACCTGCTGACCAAGAGCTACCACTAGTGAGAGCCAAAGAAAAACAACCGGACAGCGAGATGGCGCGTGGGGCAATTAAAAAATAATCAACACGGCTTCAAAGAATGGCAAAAAGTGAAATGGGTTGTAGCTTTATGTAAAGGAAAATATACTACTTCATCTGGATATTAAAATGATTGTAGTACTACACATATAGTGTAACTTCTTGCCGCGTTATCCCTGAAAGGTTTCGCATGTGGCGAGTGGAAACTATTTATTTTACGGGAAAGGAGGCCAGCCTTACGCCAACCACTTCAGTTGAAGGGGGACTTTCACAGCTATCAAGGGGGCTAGTACTCATTTCTTGAGAAGGCTGAGCTTGCCGTTTTTTTTTTTATTTGAGATAAACACCGAAACGTTAAATCACTTCTGACACCCTTTGTGGGAATTGAGCCATAGACCTTTGGCATGGGACTCAAGTATTCTACTAACTGAGCTATCGAACAAATTAAGCAACGGACCTTAAACGCTGTTTGTACCTAAGTAAACCTTGCCGTTATTTCATTTTGGGTTTGAAATAATACCGAAACGGTACAACATTTCTGACGCACTCGGTGGGATTCGAACTCAAGCTCTCGACATGGAATGCAAGCACTCTACCAAGTACCAACTGAGCTATCGATCGGACAGAGCCTGGACTAGACTGCATAAAGAGATGAATAGAAGTTTTCGAAATGAGAGTCTACTGGAAAATGCTTCGGATATCTTGGTGTGATCGGGTCACCAATAAAAAAGTCCTCTGAGGCACGAATACTTCTAAAAAAACTTCTGCCAATCATGAAACAGAGAAAACTCGACAATATCGATCATTTTATGAGGAATAATAATACCGCCTTCTCTAATGTGCGGTCTGTAGTCTAGTGGTTAAAATTTTGGACTCGTGATTGGAAGTGATTACAAATCCAGGCAAATCACGAAAAATATTAATTTAAAAAAAAAAATCTTCGCTAGTTTGAAAAATTACCCTGCTTTTACCTAAGACCGGTCAACATGGACCCGTCCAGCTTTACAGCAACTGGGTCTTGCTTGAGAATTGGCGTTTTCTACAGCGACGACCAAGCTTGCAGAGGGTTTTTGTATGAATCACACTTCAAGAGCCCTCAGTAAGCTTCATCATCGCTATGGAAAGCGCCAATTACAAAACCAAGACCCAGTTGCTGTAAAGCTGGATGGACCTGTGGTGACCGGTCTTTGGTAAGGGTAGATTAATTTTTCAACCCGGCGACGAGATTTGAGAAATTAAATATGTTTGTATGCTCCGCTGGGATTCGAACCCATTACCTTCCAGTCACTAGTCCTGAGTGTTAACCACTAGACGGACCAGTTGTATTTAATAATATTTATTTACCTCTGTAAAAGATGCATGCTAAATGCACACTTAAAATGCAGGTGTGGACAGTGGTATGGATTGTATAATATCTGGTTGCAGTTATGTTCTGGAAACTGCGGAGGACCGAGTTGCCTCTTCCTGTGTCGGCCCATGCGTCACTTCCTGCCGCAGGAAAACCTCCCTTAGTCTCAGTTATTTAGCAACCCTTGCACGGAGTCCAATCTAATCTAATCTTAGTTGCAAAGATATGTAACATTGTGAGTTCACATTACATGCATTCTCACAAGCAGACACGTACTAGTTCGCGCTTGCGCATGCCGCATGTGAACCTACAATATAAAAATCAAATCTCAAATGGACATACACCCTGCAACTCTTGCCGACCTTTCCTGCAACAGGGGTGCCTTTGTAAAAGTGAACCATTTTCTACAGCATGGGTGGTCGGCCGCATACCAACCAACTAACATATTTAAATCACAAATAATAACAATTTTTAAATATTTGATCCAACGTTCTTTTTTACTCTAAAAATCCCAAACACGTGCAGCATGTGTTTGCACTTACTTTTTTTTCTTTCTTAAATGCCATTAAAAAAAAACGCAACTAAGCTACACATATAGTGTAACTTCTTGCCGCGTTATCCCCGAAGGGGTCGCATGTGGCGAGTTGAACCTATTTATTTTTACAGGTAAGGGGGCCGGCCTTACGCCAACCACTTCAGTTGAAGTGGAGGTTTACCAGCTCCCGAGAGTGCTGGTACTCATTTCTTGTGAAGGCTGAGTAAACCTTGCCGGTATTTTATTTTGGGGTTTGAAATAAACACCGAAAAGGGAAATCATTTCTGACACCCTCAGTGGGATTCGAACCCGAGCTTTCGGCATGGAATGCAAGCACTCTACCACCTGAGCTATCGACCGGACTGCAATAAATGTTTGCAAATTAGATTATAGATGATAATATTAAGAGTGCGGAAAAACACTGATTCGGAAACTATAATTGAATTTTTAAGAAAAATGTTTCGTTGTAAAAGCGTTGAACGAGTTTGGGTTTGAAAATAGCTCTCCTAGCTTTTGCCTGGACACTGTCCGGTCGTCCACTTAATTAAGTATATGTACCTACGTATTATATACCTGCTGTTATATACTTTAAATAAATTATAATATATTATATCAAATGTTGGTACACTATATAGTTATGGATTATAAGTTCCCAACCTATGGGCCGCAAACTTTTACCGTCGACAATTTTTTTTTTTTTTAAATCAAGTCAAAGTTTATTGTTTCATATTAAACTTTTTAGGATAAATTCAAATAAAACACTGTTTATTTTTACTTATATAATTTATGTGCTTTGTAATGGCGTCTGGGAGAGACCGCGCCCTTGAGAAGCTAAACCTCAGCATCACGAAGTCCATGAAGGAGGAGCTGACCAGCAACCTGACGGACCTGAAGGAGAAGATGGCTGACAACGCCAAGACCCTGCAGGAGGACCTAGCAACCATGGAGGCGAAGATGGATCCTGTCAGGATGGACCAGAAGTCAGGACCCTGAAGGAGGAGATAGTTGATAACCTCACTCATATTTCATGTATTCCCACAAGCAGGCATATGTAAATGCGCGCCTACACATGCTACGTGTGTAAAATAAACCAAAAATACAATAAACCATCCCTGGCATGAACATACAACTTGCAACTCTTGCAGAACTGCCCTGAAACGAAGGGATATTGGCAAAGTGATTTTTTTTAAAGATTGGTTTGTCAGCCTCATAAAAACCTGGTATTGGGATGGACATTTAAGGCTCATCTTTAGTGCGTGCCCACAATCAGGCACATGTAAATTCATTATTGATGCATGCTTACACATGCTGCATGTGTGCCTCACATTAACATAAACCTTGCAATTCCTACCACCTTTCTCTGAAAACTGTATTGGTAAATGTGAACCAAATTCTTACGGCAGGGGGACCAGCCTCATACGGTTATCAACATAAGAGAAATTAATAACTTCCAAATTCAACCATCACTTTGAATTATGTAATTGCTTACTGTAACGTTGTCACCATTTCACTAGGTGCGGGCAAAAAAGTCTGAAGACGTTCCTCCAGTTATAATAATCTTACATTAAAAAAATATTTTTTTGTTCTTTTTAAAGCTTTTTTCAATTTGAGGGGGAGGGGTCGTTGGTCACATGGTTTTTACCAAAAAGGGGTAGCCACAAGAAAAAGATTAGGAAACTGCTTTCTAGGTCCTACCGTGGAATAGTCGGACCGCAATATCACATATATTACCTCCACTGCTGGAAAATGCGGTAAAATAGCTATGGAGGTATGTGGTGGTAGACCTCATACATCCTTAGTATAAAACAATACTTTAAACTTAACTGAAGCGTTTGCCGGAATCAGTATATAAAGTTAAAAAGCGCCAATAGTCAGCGTTTTAACCCTCCGATGGGCACAACCGGCCAAACAGTCACAACAACGTTTTTCTTTTTCTTCCTTGTTCCTTGACTTATAGGTGAGTATGCGGCTGACCACCCATGCTGTAGAAAATGGTCCATTTCGTTAATGTCACCCCTGTTTCAGGGAAGGTCGGCAAGAGTTGCAGGGTGTATCTTCATTTGAGATTCGGGTTTGTACGTTGTAGGTTCACATGCGGTCTTATACGTGTCTACTTGTGAAAATACATATAATGAGAATCTTCAATGTTATATACATATATTTGCGACTTAGATTAGATTAGATTCCTGCACTCGTAGGATAATGATGTTGGGATGATTTATTTGGTGAGCGCTGTTTTTTGTGTGACTCACACCTCAAAAGCCCTCTGCGAGCTTATTCGTTACAAAAATAAAATTCTCAAGCAAAACCCAGTTGCTGTAAAGCTGGATGAATCTTAGTTGAATGAATTTTTCAACCCAGCGAAAAACATATTTGAAAATGTAAATGGTACATATTTTTTGTCCTCTGCCGGGATTTGAAGCCAAGACCTTCCATTTACGAGTCAAAAGCGTTACCACTAGACTACGGACCAAAGGTAGGTCCGAGCTTGTGGATTGTAGTAGTCTACTGTCTTTCAATGATTCTTAGCGCACTGTCACCTTAATGCGAACATATTCCACCCCTTCAGGGGAAACGCTAGCAAGATGTTACATTATATGTGTAGCTTAGAAGCGTTACATTTATATGTTAACGAAGATTGCTTTAGCTTTGCCTGCATTTCACCCGAACTCTGATGGAGGGTTAACTTCCATATTTTTTGGTAAAACTTTATAGTTGAGTTTGAACGTAGAATTTGCGAATGCGGACTGCATTTCTGAAAGCCAAGATAAAGGAAGCCTACTGAAAGGGGCAAATGCTCCGTGAAATTTGGCTGCACGACAAAAAAATGTTAATTTAAAATGAGGACCCTTTAGTTTTGTGTACATAAGTAAAGATTTTCCGCTTTTTGGAGAAGTTAATAAAGATTTCGCTTTACAAAACTATGAATCATGAAATATAAGAAAGTAAGAAAAAAATGCTATGTCTTCCCAATAGCACTATATGGTATGGAGGGATGGACGCTGACACAGACAACGGAGAGACGAATTGAAGCGTTCGAAATGTGTCTCTACCGAAAAATACTTCGAATCTCCTGGTGTGATCGGTACCCTTAGTAGGTACGAGTTGCAAAACTTGAGTAATGTAAAGTTTACGGCAACCATTAAAGAGTGATTTCCCCCAAAATCTGCCATTTTTGTTCTTTTTTTCATCTTTGAAAATTTATTCCAATAAGAGCAGAAATGCCACCCCCAGAATACAATCTCACTTCCAGACGTTGCTAAGGTAGAGCAGAAATTTTCCAGTCATTGTTCCTACTTATAACGCTGGGGCCTTATTCACACTCGACACTGCTTTAAGTGCCTTTTCATACACAACGAATACTATCCATTTTGTTAATGGTTTCGTATGGGATCACCGGACAAAACTTGTGAAAGTTTTTATACATCCTCATACTCTCTTCTTTTGATCTCAATAGAATTTAATTATATACATATCTAATCTAATCTAATCTAATCTAATCTAATCTAATCCAAGCTGCAAAGATATACATCATTTAAGATTTAAATTAAATGCATTCCCACAAGCAGATATGTATAATTTCGCGCTAACACATGCCGCATGTGAACCTACAATATAAAAACCCAATCTCAAATGAACATAAGCCTTGCAACTCTTGCCGTCCTTCCCTGAAACAGGAGTGACATTGGCAAAGTGAACCAATTTTTTATATTATGGGTGGTCAGCCGCATAACAACCTATGAGTCAAGGAACATACATGACAAATTACATTTTTTAAATCAATAAATAACAATATATACATGGACATAAAAAAAACTAAATCATAAAACCAATTTCACTTTAACAAACCCTAGCCGCCAACATCACAGATCAACCGCCATTTCTTTCTATCATTGCATTCTTCTTTCATTTCCTCCAGAGTCATAACCTTCTTCATTCAAGCTCTTCTTTTATTATGACTCTGGATATTCCATTCATTCGCAATTTCGGATTTTTGGTCCATCCATACCTTTCTCGGTCTTCCTCTACCACGACATCCATCTATTCTACCAACATATACTTTCTTCGTCAGTCTTTCCTCATTCATTCTCTCCATATGCCCAAACCATCTTAACAAACTTCTTTTAATCTTCACTTTCACACTTTCTTTTGCACCACATTCTTTTCTTACAAAATCATTCCTCACCCTGCCACTCCGTTTTTTCCCAATCATACTTCTTAGAAAGTCCATTTCAACAGTATGGACTTTACTAATTTCACTTTCATTCACCGTCCAGGCCTCGCTTCCATACATCAAGGTGGGTAAAAGTATGCCACTGCGTACCGCCAATCGAGCATTTTTCGATATGTTTTGATTTTTGGCGATACAAGCTGTGGCACCCAGTACACACCTGCCCTTCATTACTCTTCTTTACATACAAAATTGCTTTTTTATTTCTGCCCATGAAACTTAGTGTTGGTGGAAGCAGTGTGTGGGAACTAAGTCTAGGGAGGACTGTGAATAGAGGCGATATTAGAAAGGATTCATTTTGAATTCCAGGCACGCGGCCAAACCTCGTGGTCAGCGGATGTATTTGACAGAATATGTATCAAAGGATTGCTTGCGCCGAGTGCGTACTGTGAGAAAGTGTATTTCAGGATACTCATACATCATGAAATGTACCTTGCATCTTGTTACGAATGTGTAGTTGTGTGCTGTGTTTGTCTGTGTGAGTTTACGAGTATAGTAAAGTCTGTGAAGTCTCTCTAGAAATAAATAGATGTAAAGTGCTTATAAGGGCAATAATTTGTTCGAGATTGACGCTCTTGTTGCATTTCCCAGAAACAGGGGTGGCATTGGCAGAAGAACAGGTGGTCGGCCACATTTTAACGTATAAATCAAATGACAAAAAAAAAATGCAACATCTAATATAATCTAATTTAAGTTGCAAAGATATGTACCATTGGGGATTCACATTACATGCAATCTCACAAGCAGACATGTATAATTTCGCGCTAACACATGCCGCATGTTGACCTAAGTTGACCTATAACCTATAAGTCAAGGAATTACTAGCTTTAAAATTTAGATTATAAATTATTATAAAATAAAATTTCTAAATAGGTACATAAACAAATCAAAGAAATCTATCTAAATGTTAACAATAAGATTTTCATATTCTAAGCCGCCAACATTGCAGATCAAGCTGACTGCTAGTACGAGGTTATATACTAAATACGTTAAAAAAATTGTTTTTGAAACTTCTTAAAATAATTCAGAAGATGCAGTGAATTTTGACGCAAAGAGATGATGACGCATAAAACAGACCCTATGTCTCGTCAAAAAATTCTATTACTGCAATATCGTGAAACCTTGAGGTAGTTTTTTTGTTTAAATTATGCGCATATATATTTCACTGAAAAAGTTGTCTGCTCTCGGCACTAGAAAATGTAATATAATACTTGCACGACATGTGATGTCAAAAGAAAAATGACAGAGATTCTATTTTCATGTGGAGGAGGCATCAAATGAAAACCCCAGTGGTGTTATGCAGAGACAGACGTAGACTCAAACTATTACTTGTGCTTAATCAACTATGAATTTGTCTTCTAGTATTAGGTCTATGATCTGTTTATTAGAGCACTTCTGTGATGCAGAAGACCAGTTTTTTTTTCACTTTGCTATGATTTTACTTTGGGTTCTTTTAATTTAACTGCAATTTATTTATTTAAAAAGGTTACACAGTGCTGTTTACTCTTCTCGCTCTAGCTTATATGGACTTCGCGGCTCAATGTTGAAAGATACTCTCTGGCTCTCACATGACCGCCGCCCCTATTTATACAGCTCATACCTGATGAATGTGAGTTGTGAAATGGCTTACCTGAGAGCAATGGCTGGAAAAACACTGAATGATAGAGTACGTAATGATTGGGTGATGAACGAGTGTGGTATAAAAGAGAATATGAGAATGAAAGTACAAAAAAGTACGATGAGATGGTTCGGACATCTCGAAAGAATGGATGATGAACGACTAACGAAGAAAGTGTACAAAGGAAATGTCAGAGGAAAGCGCGGAAGGGGAAGGCCGAGGAAAGAATGGTTAGACCAAATAGGTGAGATTGCGAAAGAATGGAACCTGCAGAGTGAAAATAAGAGAAGAGTATGTATGAAAAAGGTGATGAATATTGAGGAAATGAAAGTGGTTTGTAAGGACAGAAAAAAGTGGAGGCGCATCTGCGGAGGTACCGGCCACCCCTAGTAGAACGGCGGCAGGATACAGTACAGATACCGTCGATTCTCGCGTATTCGAGAATATGCCACATTCTTACGACGAGCCTGCAAAATAGAGGCCACAGTGAGATGGAGCAGATGCAAGGGTTTTTATATTGGAGAGATCGTGTCTCCAGCATGAGTCATGCAAGACCTTCACACATTGTAGCTAATGAGATTCTATTGGGTCTACGCCCAGCTGGAAGACTTTCTTAAAGGTTTTTTTTTTTTTTTTTTTTTTTTTTTTATTTCATAAACAATTTTTACAAGAAATGTAAATCTTAAAAATTAAACATTTTTGTCCCGATAAACCAAAAAATTTCAGTTTGTCATCGGGTGCAACAATCAAATTAAAAAATATAAGTCTTAGTATTTAGTGCTAGTATGAAATAAAAAGTAAATTAAAGTTAAAATTAGGAGACAAGAGTAGAGTAAAAACACAAATATAGTTAAGGTAATTAATATAAAAAAGTTCTTTCTCCCAGCCAAATCTTCAAAGATATTATAATTTTATTAATGTTTGTAGATTCCTTTTTAAAGTCCTTTGGCAACAAATTAAATATTTTTGGCACAAGGTAATCCAACGTTCTTTGTCCATATTTGTTATTAATTCTTGGCACAACTAGTCCTTCATTAGATGTAAATCTTGTTTGGTACACATGCTCTAGTTTATTTTTATATTTATCATTAAACAATTGTTGACATATAATTATGTTCCATAGTATACCCTTAATAGGCAAGACATTTAATGATTGGAATAAAAATGGTATATTCTGCCTTTGGTTATACACATTTATGGGAGCAATTAATTTTAAGAGAGCATTTTGAACATTTTGTACATTTTTAATATTGGTGGCGCAAGAATGTCCCCATGCAGTGAGGCCGTATCTTATAATGGACTCGGCAAGCTATAAATATACCAATCTTAATGTAGGGAGCGGCAATATAAACTTTAACTTATATAATTGTCCAACAACAGATCTCAGTCGTTTGCACGTTTTTGAAGTATGTGTGTCCCACTTGAAGAAACAGTCAATTGTTACTCCTAGATAAGTATAATCGCTTACAATGTCAATATTTTCACATAAACAAGTTCTACAATTATTGGTGACATGAAGGCATTCATAATTATGGGCTTTTATGGTTGGCACAGTACTAATTCTAGCATGAGGGGATCTAATATGCATAATTTTAGTTTTTTTTGAATTAATTAAAAGACCTGCATCATGACACCAATTCTGCAGTTTATCAAAATCATTTTGTAACATTGTGTTACATTCATCTAAATTCTCACTAGATATGACAAGTGCAGTATCATCCGCATATACATAATATTTTACATTTGAGAAAATATATTTAATAAAAGATACATAAATTATATATAATATAGGGCCTAAAACAGATCCTTGCGGGACCCCAGCACTGATGTTCTTAATATCACTTTTAGATCCATCAATATTAACAGTCATGGTTCTGTTAGAGAGGTAATTTTCAAAGAGATGTAAAACTGGGCCTCTAATCCCTATGACATCTAAGTATCTAAGCAATTTTAAGTGATCAATTGTATCAAAAGCCTTGGAGAAGTCAATGAATAATACTAATACATGTTTTTTTATTGTTTAATTCGTTATTAATATGATTGGAAAAACTTTGAAGTAGAATTTCTGTACTTCTACCCTTCTGAAATCCATATTGATTGGTATCCAGAATTTCAAATTTGTTAAGATATTGAGTCAACTTTGAGAAAATGTATTTTTCAAGTATTTTTTCAAGAGCAGGTAATATACTAATTGGCCTATAGTTTCCCATTACAGAGTGATCACCACCCTTGTAGATTGGTCTGATTAGGCTACATTTTAATTTCAGAGGAATTATTCCCTGGTTTATAATTGAGTTAATTAAATGTGTAACAAGAGGTCCCAATATTTCCACGTGTTTTTTTAAGTCAGTCATTCGGATAAGGTCAACTCCTGGTGTTTTAGAGTATTTTGCAAGATTTATTATTTTTACAACTTCAGATAGTTTAGCTTTAGGTAAATAAAAGCTATGTGGAAGCATATCAGGCTCTGGACCAGCAATTTTTATACTACAAACGTGCATTAACTGGGATACATTATCAGAGAAATACTTAGCAAATTCATTGGAAACACTTTCAATGCAATTATATTTGTTGTTTACAAAATATTTTTTTATAACTTCATCACAATTTGTTTTAGATTTTCTGCCTAAGATTTTGTTACATTCATCCCAGGTTTTTTTTATGTCCTTGAAACAATTCTTAAATTTATCATTATAAAAAGTTAACTTTAATTTCAAATTTTTTTTGTTCAAGTAATTACGTATCGTTTTATACTCCTTTTCATAAAACTTATTACTAGGTGTACTCTTCCATCTCCTAAATAAGATGTCTCTTTGTTTTATTTCCTGTAGAATCTCCCTATTTATCCAGTCTTTCGTAGCGTTAGGTCTATTTTTATTTTTATGGCACCATGGAAATAGGCTTTCTTTATACAAATTATCAAAAGCATTACAAATTTTATAGTATAGTAATTCGCAATCATTTTCTTCAAGAAGAGTATTCCAGTCAGTTTTAATAATATTACTATCTAACCGTTTTTGCGACATAATGAACATTGGTTTATTTTTGACAACATTATCAGATTTATTATTCCATCTATACTGAAAACTAATTGCTGTCGCATAATGGTCAGCTATAAGATATTCACATACACAAGCACGTATATTTACAGAGCAGAAACCACGCCCAACACTTACAGGATCATTTGTTATATACCTCAAATAAATATGGTCAATACAAGATTTTGTAACAATATCATTGACTATTGCTTCTCTAGTTACATCAGAAATACATTTTACCATAAAGTTATTAGCTAATATGTTTTCATAAGATATGGTTATCGGATCACATTCGTTCAGCAAGTTTAAGTTGATATCCCCAAGAAATAATATATTATCATTTATGTTAGTGTAATCATTAAAAAATGATGAAATTTCAGTTAAAAATCCCTGTTTATTAAGGTTAGGTGGTCTATAAAGAGCAAGAATGTGAATAATAGATTTGTTTGGTAGTGTCAAAGTTCCAAAGACATTTTCAAAACAAAGAGATTGGAGGGATTTTTGTACAAAATTAAATTTTTTACTAACATACAATTTTATTCCCCCGCCCATTTTGCTACTTCGGCAGAAGTGGAAACTATTGAATTCAGGCAAGTTATAAAAACAAGTTTCGAAGTCCTTTATTGAGGTTTCACAGAGCATTAAGATATCGATAAACTTTAAACAATTTCTAAAATATGCATTAAAAATATCCCAATATTTACAAATTGAACGAATGTTCAATTGGACACACACAATATTATTTTTATCATAGGCTCCATCCTTTAACTCAATAAAGTCTTCTAGTCTATTCACTCTTATAAAGTCTATGTCACTCTCGTCATCAATAATATTAATGCTCATTGTATTTTTTTACTTTTGACGTAGGACTGCCATAATAGGAGTTAAAAAATAAAAATAAAGTAAAAAGCATACATGACAGGTAAAAGTACAAAATAAAAAGTGGTAGGTTATCATTGTTATTTGATAAAACAGAAGTCAGTACATACATATTATACAAGGTATAAATATTTGGTAGACATGTTATAATAATGCATTCATTGTAAAGTGCGAACACTATCATATATCCATAAATACAACAAAACAATTTACATTTCACAACATATCTATCATCAATGTACAAATAAAACAATATACACACATCAGTATCATTACTAATCACAGGTCCACCATATACATGAATTATTATATTATGATAGGATAGAGAATATAAAAAGAAGAGATAACAGAGTGTACTGAAACAGTGCAAAGGAAGTATAAAAAGAAAGCATTTAATATTCAATATTTTGTTCTGCAAGAAAAAGCATTTTTGAGTAGATTTTGCATTTTATTTTATCATTGGCCCTATGTTCCGTAGGAAAAGACAACTTAAATCTTTCGTTGTGCTTTGTGCAATTTTTACATTTTGGAGGACCCTCCTTGTTTGTACAATCTTTGTACGTATGAGCACCTCCACAATAAGTACAGCATACGTCATGTTGGCCGTCTCTTTGCAGACATCTCGCCGCACTGTGCCCCCACATAAGACAAGAGAAGCATTGAGTAATTGCATTCGCATCTTCAACTGGAATCCTCTGATATCCTAAATTAACTTTAGCCTTCATAAGTAATACTCTTCGTATAGTAGGGTCCACTTCCACGATGTAGTTTGATGTGTCATTATATTTGCTTTTAATAATTTTTTTAACACGGAGCATTTCATCAAAGTGTTGATCTGGATTTAGGGCAGAAATCTCAGAGTTTTGAGTCACAATATCCTCCAGGAAATCATCCTTATCATAATCATTCTGTATACCTTTCAAAATCATAGTAGGTTTCCTTTTTTTCAGTTCATCAACGTTAACATCCTTAAATTCGTTTTCTATGCACTTCTTCAATTTATGCGCATCATCTTTTCTGTTACATTTTATGATGACTCTATTTTTAGAAATTTTTTTCACCTCCTCCACACTTATACCAAGATTTCTTAGTTTAATTTTTTGGTAAATTTCCTTAATAAGGTCATGAGCAGAAGAGTTATTTAACGGGATTAACATTAGATTGTACAGATTATTAACGTTTTTCGCATTAGTTTCGTTTTTGAAAACATCATCGAATTTCACTTTTATGTTGTCAGAAATAGTCTGGATAGATTCTTCTATGTGATCTAACTTAGACTCTATTTTATCCTGCGAGGCAGCAGAGTTGACAAGGAAGATCAAGTGTTCCATTATACCACTAACAGCATCACTGACAGCTCCGCGCTGATCTTTAGATAGGATATTAATTGCCAGCAGTTCTTTGATTTTCTTTTGATGAATTTTAGCGTCCTTCAGCCTCTCGACGCAGGATAGGGAGTTGGAATTAACGGTTGTGTTCATTTTGTATGAATTTATCAAGGAAATATAAATTGGAGATTGGTTAGGAAACAATTTGACAGCTGTATGATGAGAAGCTTATTAACGATGGTCACAGTAGGTAGGTAGGATGGTAGTAGTAGGTACTATTTGCTCTGCACGCTGTCAAAATCAGATGACTCGTATTGCAAATTAATAAATCTTTTAATTTGAGCACTGTTTATCTTTACAATACCAAACCCACAATATATGTGGCAAAACACACGTTCAGCTACAACAATATACACTTAGAACTCCAAAAATCAACAAAAAAAACAGTAAAACTTCAAATTAATATAAATAAAGTCGGTTAATGCGTGTTACTGCACTCGATACAGAATTGTCTATGATTGTTATGATTGTTAATAAACACCGAAATAGGAGTGAATGATTTCAGACACCCTTAATGGGGATCGAACTAAGGCTTGCTAGCACGAAACGCAAATTAATAAAAAAAACTTACCAACTGAGCTATCAACAGGGCCCAAAGGGTCGCAGATGTAAAAGCCAAAATTACATTTTTGTAAAGAATGCTTTGTTTCTACGATCATGTGCATAGTTTGCCTCGGATTTTTCGTTATTCAAAGACTACAAAGAAAAAAAATGGAAGCAAATCTTCAATCATGTTATTTTCCTTTTTGTAATAAGGGTATCATAGTTTTTCTGTGAAAATCTTTTCTCCCAGTCCCAGTTTTGATACGAGGCTTTGTTTTGTAAGCCCGGAAAACCTTTTCAGTCCCTCGGGAGGAACATTTCAAGGCAGAAACATTGTTTATTTCATATCACAGGTGTGGACCCCTTGAATTCCTTATAAACAATAATATCTCCCGCCTGGTAGGAGGTTTATGTAAAAATTTCGATAGCATTATAAAAGGGTTCCACCATGCAGCATAAATTATTCAAGTTTGCATACAAAATGATTTTTTTTATTATTTTAAGTGACTGTAATTTTTTGAATAAATCAGCTTAGTCCGTTAGATAGCTTAATTTTCAGAATACTTGTGTTCCATACCAGAGGGCTCACTCGCTACGAAGAATATTGGCCATGATGATGATAAGGATGCAGAATCCATCTTTCCGGGCTTGTAGACCAAGGCCCAATAATCCTTTTGTAGGCTGCTTTATTATTTTTGAAAGGCTGCTACGTTTCGTCAGTAGCATACGACTGACATCTTCAGGGCTTGTACTTAGACTGTACAAAAGGATTATTGGACCATGGTCTACAAGCCCAGAAAGATGGATTCTACATCCTTATCATCATCATCTGAAGCCGGCCATGAAAGCCTAAAAACACTTAATATTGGCAACGATTTCCCGTTTCAGTATTTATATCAAACCCAAAATCAAAACACCAGCAAGACTGTTCGTTGACTAATACGTTGTTATGAGGCTGATCCCTCATGCAGTAAATCTTGGTTCACTGGTACCAAAGGAAAGTGAGAAAACTTCAAGAACGGGTGGAAGGAGTTTCAAGGTTTATGTTATTGTGAGGTTTGGTTTATTTTGTGTGTACACATGCAACACGTGTAAGCGTTAACTTATGTGTGACTGCTTCAGAGTGTGCATTTAATATGAGTCTTAACGTAATAAATCTATGCAACTTACATTATAGCTTCACGAGCCTTCACAAAAAAATGCAATTAGCCTTTTTGGTAGCTGAAAAATTCCACATTTAAGCGAAGAGGTTGACCACAGATCACGGAACGGGTTGACGTAATGTAATAAATAGATTGGCACATGCAAATTCTGCATTAAAAACGGGGTAAGATATTGCACTATATGTGCAGCTTTTTTGCGTTTACGTTGGGAAATAAACTTGTGCTCTCAGTTCATCCTTGATTACCACACAAACAAAAACTTATTACTCTGAGTGACTTTGGCTACGTCTCAATCTAAATCTAAGCTGCAAAGATATGTATCATTTGAGATTCATATTAAATGCATTCCCACAAGCAGACACGCATAATTCAGCGCTCATACGCAAAATAAGCCCTGCAACTTTTGCCGACCTTCCCTGAAACAGGGGTGACATTGCCAAAGTGAATCATTTTTTACAGTATGGCAAAGTGAACCATTTTTTGTCTGGCTATAAAACGTCAAAAATAAGTAGGTTAAGTCTTCAATAAGGTTTCGCCTAACATTTTTTTTTTTTTTTATAGATTCATATTGTGAAAACGAAGTCTGTTTGTTTTTTGGCATTACTCGACTGCCTTTTTAACATAATATGTATTTTTATATTTCCACAGAAGATGCGTCTATGTACGCACATAAAGTTTTTCCGGTTTTTACATTTCTTTTCGGGGAAAAGCATAAATCTTGGTTATACAACTTGTTCATATCAATAAAAAGCGAAAACATACCTTTCTCAGTTATACTACGCTTATGTACTACCTATGTAAGTTATTCATACGACCCTTACACAATTTTTCTGTGTTGAAAAATGTTTTACTGAAAAAAAATCCAAACATAGCTTACAGTTTTTAAAAATTAATATGCTAGTGTTACCGGTCCGTAGTCCAGTGGCAACACTTCTGACTCATAAATGGAAGGTCGTGGGATCGAATCCCAGCGGAGCACCAAATATATACCATATATATTTTCAAATATGCTCTTCGCTGGGTTGCAAAATTCATAAACCTTTGCCAAAGACCGGTCACCAAAGGTACATTCAGCCTTACAGCAGCTGGGTCTTACTCAAGTATTGGCGCTTTGTAGCGACGACCAAGCTCGTAAAACACCTCTGCGGCACTACAACGCGTTTCATAGACCCCTAGAGTCTCTTAAATCTAGGGAGTCTCCCGCACAGGATTTCTTAAAAAAAAAAATTGTCGTCAAAAATGTGAGAAAATTAAAAAAAAAGCATACATGAGAAAAACTAACAATAACACACAGAAAAAAATGCATGTACATACACTGGTGCACGGAACATAAATGCATGGAAGTAACTGCAGAAAATATTACACTAGAGAAGGAATCAAAGTGATGGCTGAGTAAGCCTTAGACTCCTTGCCCAATGCTGCCATCTGCCCAACTCCCATTTAAGGCCTCTGGTTGTTGTTTCGAAGTATATGTATATCATATTAAAATCTAAAAATTCTCTAATGCAAAAGAAATACTTGTGTTGACTTTTATTTTGACGGATTACTTGAGCGCTTAGCCGAGCTTTTAATATAATATTTAGTACATAAAAGCTCTGGAAGATGGCCGGAGCTTTTTATCTAATAGAGGACAGGAATGATGAATGCGCATGTAAATAAATTACTCGGTAGGATTCCGGTGACCTGAAGCAGCAAGGGTCGAGAGCTTTGGTCTTTCCACGAACCCACCGGCCTATAGAAAAACCTCAGTTTTAGAATGCTTTGATTAACGTTCTATATGAAAACAATTTACATTCACATAGTTATGAAATTGCATGCACATAGTAGTAGTCCGGTCAATAACTCTGTTGGTAGAGTGCTTGAATTCTATCATCACAGTTCTCATCAAGATCATCATCATCATCATACTTCAGGCTGAAGAAGCCCATCGTAGAAATGGGCGAAACGTCCGGAAGCTCCAGCTCCCACAGACCACGGCAACAGATCTCGGAAAGCATCACTTCAGTGCTTGAATTGCCATGCCGACAGCCTGGGCTCGAATTCCACCGAGGGTGTCAGAAATAATTTCCCGTTTCGATGTTTATTTCAGACCCAATATAAAATACTGGCAAGGATTACTCAGCCTTTACAAAAAATGAGTACAAGTCACCTTGGGAATTTTTATTTATTTATTCCACACGACTCCAACATCTCCGCCTTACATTTTGGTATGCACTAATTGTCGAAATTTACTTCGAACCGCAAAATAAAATACTGGCATGGTTTACTCAGCCTTCACAAGAAATGAGTACCAGTCACTTCAGAAGCCGGGAGCCTCCGACTTCAACTGAAGTAGTCGGCGTAGAGCCGGCCCCTTCAGGCCGAATGAACAAAAACCCTGCAACTTTTGCCAACCTTCCCTGAAACAGGGGTGACAGGGGCAAAGTGAACTATTTTTTATAGCATCCTTGACTTATAGGTTGGTATGAGGCTGACTACCCATACTGTAAAAAAATGGTTCACTTTGCCAATGTCTCTCCTGTTTCAGGGAAGGTCGGCAAGAGTTGCAGGGCTTATGTTCATTTGAGATTAGGTTTTTTATATTGTAGGTCCACATGCGGCATGTGTGAGCGCGAAATTATGCGTGTCTGCTTAATAATAATAATAATAATAAGTAACACTTGTATAGCGCCTTTTCGTGAATAAGTCACTGCAAAGGCGCTTTGTAATAGTCTTTGAAAAAATGAGTTTTGAGCCCTTTTCTAAAAGCTGCCTCAGTCTTTAGCTCCCTGAGGGTCGCAGGGAGATAATTCCAGGCCGTCGGAGCAGCAACGATAAAGGCTCGGTCACCAAACACCATCTTTGTGGTTCTGCGCGGCAGCTGGAGCAGACTTGTGGGATTAATAATAATAATAATTTATTCATTAAAAATAAACAGCAAAATTTTTTACAAAAATTAATACAAAAATTTATACCAAAACACCTCTTAACATTACATTATATTACATTTGTACACATAAGGAATTTAATTTAACAAGAAAATAATATCTACATGTGCCAAAACTAGGAAACTCCTGTGTCTCAGGCGTGGAGAACTTCTAGACAATATTATCTACCTAAATAATTACTTTTACATTTATTCATATTTTTATACTATTGTCTTAATGCATTTAATATGAATCTCAAATGATACATATCTTTGCAACTTATTGATTTAGTTTTAGATTTAGATGGGTTGACAGCTAAACTATCAGTCAAGGAATAGCAAATATATAAGTGTTTCAGGTTTCGTACAACTTTTCAGCAAGGATTTTCGAAATTGGAGGTCCCACTGAACTCCGTTGTGTATTTATCATTTTTCACCCTGATAAATGATTCCCAAAAAGCACTCTGGTAAAATTCTAAAAAGCTGGGCCCATGCAGACTGCTCGCAGCTTCAAATATTCATTTTTTTTCTCATTCTGAGATATTGCACGACTTGGAAAATGTTTTTCCGAGTGTTTTATGATTGAAATTCATGTTATTTTTTTCATGTAAATAACATTATTTACCAAGTTTTTGCTCCTTGGCCTTTTAATGGATTTATTTGCAATATTTTGAGTGTTTCTCGGAGTATTCGATAACTCTAAAGCATTTTGTTTTTTAAAAGCATTTGGAAATATTTTTAGATTTTTGTTCAATGTTTTATCCATGAGGAATAAATTGAGTTTTTGAAAAAACCACGCATAACCTCACATATAGTTTAAAAAAATCAATGAAATACTTATGTAAAAATAATATATATATTCTAAGTTGCAAATATATACCTATCAACATTAAAAACTCATATCAAATGCATACCCATAAACAGACACGTGTAAGTTCGTGCTTACGAATGCTGAATGTGTACTGACAAATTAAAACCAAACCTCAAATGAAGATACACCCTGCAACTTTTGCAGGCCTCTTTTGAAACAGGGATAACATTGGCAAAGTGAACCATTTCTTATTGTATTTTTGGTCAGCCTTATACCAACCTATAAGTCAAGGAATGTATGTGATGTTGGAGTATAAATACAATTTAAAAAGCAACGGGATGTATCTTCAGAGTGAATGTAAAGAAAGGATATATTTTAATAATTACACGTTAGCTTTGAATGAATATATTCTTGCAACTTAGATTATAGATTATGGATTATAGAATAAACAGAAACATTGAAATTTAAAGTGAATATTCAAAAACAAAAATTCAGGAAAGCATTGATGGATAAAATTCATATTGTAAAAGCCTCTTTTTTGCCGCCTGAAATTCGAAAGGGAGTGGCACATTCGTGGATCATCTTCGTATCCGTGTGGGTTTCAGAAAAAAAACAAACTGGGAAATTGTGTGTAACGGGAAAATTGTATTCAGAAAGCTTCAACGCCTGCCAACAGCTTTTTTTGTTAACATTTCATCTTTAAATTTTCAATCAATAGTGTTATTGCAGTGGTGGGAAAAATGGTTTAAAATACTATGGTTGTGTAGAGTACATTTCAAGGATCACAACCATATATTCTATGGTAAAAATAAAAATATCATTGATAATTTTCAAAACTAAAATGCCGAGAATTTGAATCCCGCCAAAACGCAGCGGGGCTGCCTAGCCACGCTGTGACGTCAAAATGACGTAGATGGATCCGTCGGTCTTCGAAGGCCTAACGGTACACTCCATAGATCCGAAGATCCATAGACGTCACATCCACCTTAATCAAAAAATGACCTGTTTTACCGGAAATCGAAAAAGCGCGAATTTTTAAAGAGCTATAATTTAAAAACTAAGCCAGATATTATTTTTTAAAAAACGCAGACGCATTTTTAAAAATGTAGTCTATCATTTTATGAAATAAAATAAAAAAGAGAAATTAGCCCATTATCGCATCCAGCGTAAAAACTCACTTTAGACACCTGATGATCCATGGATTGAATTCTTCTGTTAGAGATGACTGCTTTAAATGGGAAAATAGCTGTTATATGGTAACCTCATGAATATAAATAAATACTATTAGCGTGATTTTTTTGGTGAGTGCTGTTTTTCTATGAAACACACCTCAAGAGCCCCCTTCGAACTTGGTCGTCACTATAGAAAGCGCCGATTCTCAAACAAGACCCAGCTGCTGTAGGGCTGGATGGATTTTTGGTGACCTGTCTTTTGTAAAGGTTTATGGGTTTTCCACCCAGCGAAGAGCATTGCGATTGCAAATATAAATGATTTTTTATGCTCCACTGGAATTCGGACCAACGCCCTTCCATTTACGAGCCCGAAGCGTTACCAGTAAACCACGGACCGGTTGATGTGGCTAATAATGATGCTACATATTATCTTGTTCTCTATGAATTCAGATTTTCTCTATTGACGGTGAACTTTTTTTAACATTGGTGTAAGTTTTTGTTTGAAAAACTAATATATATATATTTTTTTGTATATACTAATGAAATATTTGAGAGGGGAACAAGCGCTCGGAAAAATTAAGAAAATTAATTAATCATGTTATATACTGCGGTTTCATTGTTCTTGTAAAACAAAATAATTACCGAGAAGCCAGTGAAATTTATTTTCCTTATAAAATAAAAAGAACATTACGTTTATTATAATAATTAACGTGGCCACAAAATTTACAGGTACCTACTTATAAAAAAACAATAGCTGTGTTTCCAGGGATTTGTTTTTCTTCTTACTTGACGTAATAAAAAAAATAACCATTATATTTTTCTTTTATAAAAAACACGTGTAATTTGAAAACAAATTGGAATAATTTGAAAACAACGAAACAAGAAGTTGTATTTTATATGCAACTTAGTAGCACATGGGATAATATTGCTTTGCTCTCATTGTAATTTTATAATTATTATTCTTGATCCGAACTGTAGTCTGACATCTGGTGACCGCGGTGGGCATTTTTTTTATCAATTAGTCGAGACACCAACCAAAAGGACTATGTTGCTCGTTTCTTTAATAGATTTTGCTTGTAGCCTTGAAAACAAAAAGATGTACTTATACTTTTATAATTTAGTCTGTATTTGTTGCCCTTTCTGTCCCCAGTCTTTGTAAAGAAAAGTTGTTCGGTTGGTACTTGTAAAAAACGTGATATTAATTGTCGATTCGTCCCATTAGTGCTTGTTTGTCTTATGCCTTTTGAGGTTATTTCACATAAGCAACGTTTGTATGTGTATTAAACCAATGTGTCTTATGAAAACCGGAAATAGATTTTGAAAATATTTAAAACAACTGTCACAACATCGTGTTTACGTTTTTTTTCTTTGCGCAGGTTGTCTAGATCGTGATTCTTAAGGCAATTTCATTTTAAGGTCATCTTTGAATCAAATGGTAGATAAGGCAAACAAACATTGGGGGGAACAAATTGTAAAAAGCGTTGTATGAATATATTTTTAACACAACTACTCCACCAGGAATCAAACTCACGATCTTCGTAATATGAGTCTGTACTGGACTAGGTACAGACTAAACTGGACTACAGACCGGTGCCATTAAAGGAAGAAGAAGAATAAGTATTGTATTATTTGCATATATTTTATTAACCAATACGTTTGCAACACAAACTTTATGTCATTCTAGCCTCGTTTCATGTAAGCCAAGTTGTGACTCGAATTTAAACAGTATTTTAGTTCTGTGACTGAGAAAAACAATAAAACAAAAAAATGTATAAAAGTTTAAATCCCCGCTAAGAGATTTCTTCCATGTCTGGTATTAGCTTGTCTTTGCAGCAGAAGGACGACTTAATCCCGTGTAATTAGTTTTAAGTTTCACCCATACCTACAATTCCTATGGAGCAAGCCAACCCGACTTTAGTACAACACATTAAATCCACACTCAACCACGTGCTTCCACCAAAAACGCATACAAACTTAATTAGCACATCAGGTGAGCGTTTTACTTTGTCTGCAATTTTCGTAGACTTGAAACGCAGTCAAAACTACAATTTCTACGGAGCAAGCTAACTGAGGACAGTGACTTTAGTATAACAAATTAAATCCACATTAACCACAATGCTTTAAACATAAATGTATAGAAACTTAAGCAGTGCACCTATTGAGCGTTTTGGTTTTTCGTAGAGTTAAAAGTTTTTCGTAGAGTTGAAACGCAGTTAAAACTACAATCTCTCAAGTGCAAGCCAGCTGAAGATATCGCACGTTTAATAATAAAGAGCAATGACTCAAAAATTGGGAAAATCGAGATTTTGTAATAAAACGCAATAACAATGCGAGAAGAATAGGTAGAAGTGAACCATTTTTACAGTATGGGGGGTCAGCCTCATACCAACCTAAAAGTCAAGGAAATCTACAGTCATAACTACGATACCCACAGTTTCATAATTTCAACTCAAAACAGCCTACTTAAGTATAAACATGTCATTAAACTTCAAAGACACGTTGAAATTAAGCATCCAAACACAAATAAATTAAAATCCAAGCCTCAAATGAACATACACTCTTACGGATTTTGCGTGAAACAGGGGTGATCTTAATCTAAATCTAAGCTGCAAAGATATCGCACTCTTAAAAATAAAGAGCAATAACTCAAAAATTGGAAAATCGAGATTTTGTAATAAAACGCAAGAACAATGCGAGAAGAATAGGTAGAATGCGATAGCCGTTCAATTTGGACGAATATGACCGAGATAAAACATCGGTCGCCTTTTTCATCCCATACAAGTTGTACTGGTTGCCTGAACTTCAAACGTGATTTCCCAACATTTTTGTTTTTTGAGTTATTGCTCTTTCTTATTAAACGTGCGAATTATGTATCATTTGAGATTCATATTAAATGCATTCCCACAAGCAGACATGCATAATTTCGCGCTCACACATGCCGCATGTGGACCTACAGTATAAAACACCCAATCTCAAATAAACATAAGCCCTGCAACTCTTGCCGACCTTCCCTGAAACAGGGGTGACATTGGCAAAGTGAACCATTGGGGTGATATCGGCACATATTATTGATAGACTAAAAATAAAGTCATTTACCTAATAATAGCTGCAGGGTGTATGTCCATTTGAGATTTGGTTTTTATGTTGTAGGTTCACATGAGGCATGTGCAAGCGCGAACTTGTACGTGTCTGGTTGTGAGAATGCATGTAATGTGAATCTCCAATGTAACATATCCTTGCAACTTAGATTAGATTAGATTAGATTAGATAGCGTTGTTTTTGTGTCTATACTTATTGGTAAAACTCTATGAAAAAAAACTCAACTGAACTAAGCTACACATTAAGTATGACTTCTTGCCGCGTTATCCCCAAAGGGGTCGCATGTAGCGAGTTGAACCTATTTATTTTTACAGTTAAGGAGGCCAGCCTTACGCCAACCACTTCAGTTGAAGTGGGGGTTTCCCAGCTCCCGAGAGAGCTGGTACTCATTTCTTGTGAAGGCCGAGTAAACCTTGCCGGTATTTTACTTTGAGTTTTGAAATAAACACCGAAACGGGAATCATTTCTGACGCTCTCGGTTGGATTCGAACCCAAAATCACGGCGTGGAATGCAAGCACTCTACTAACAGAGCTATCGACCAGGTTGCATACTAGGGTAACAGATGTACGAGTATGTAAGGGAGTGACTTTACTTTTATACAGGAATCTAGCTGAGTAGACGTTTCTCCGCCTTGGCATTCAGCTTTTAATCCGGGAAGGAAATTTAATAGTTCTACTAAGTGCTGTGTTAAAGTTGAAATGCATGTTTCATTAGTTTAACATTTAAAGTATCATTTTTTATTTAACATTTAAGTATCTCATCCCATCACCGAAGTTAACCAACATTGGGAGCTACATCGGATGCTACTTGGATGGGTTACCGCTCAGGTACACACCCCGTGTCCAGTAGCCCAGTAGCAACACTTCGGACTCGTAAATGGAAGGTTGTGGATTCGAATCCCGGCGGAGCACAAAAATATACCATTTGTATTTCCAAATATGCTCTTTGCTGGGTTAAAAAAATCATAAACCTTTACCAAAGACCGGTCACTAAAGGTACATCCAGCCTTACAGCAACTTGGTCTTGCTTGAGTATTGGCGCTTTGTAGCGACGACCAAACTCGTACACCTCTGCGGCACTACAGCAAGTGTCATAGACCCCTAGAGTCTCTAGAATCTAGGGAGTCTCCCGCACAGGATTAAAAACAAAAAAAATACTCTGCTAACGTTTCTCAAGTAGAAATCTCAACAATATGACTATATTGTCCGCTCGACTGAGCGGATAAGGTGTTGGCACTTGAACTGTGAAGGCTAATCAGCTGTTCACTTGCGGCCATCTTGGATTGACAGATCTTCATGCAAATATTACCGATATTCGGTAGGTAAGAATTACCGTGGTGATGAGACTGCCAGCCCTGGTGGTTTTTTTAACAAGCTCAGGTTAGAGTCCAGCCGTTTCCCAATAAGATGATAACTGTAATGCTTAGAGGTATTTATTAATTAAGAATTAAATTAAAATAGGAAACAATGAAATATTAGTCAATCGCTTGGTGAATTGCATTCTTGTTCGCAAATTGATTGTACTAAGAAGAAATATATATTTAATAAATGCATTAGGTACTATCAAAATTGCTATTTTGGTTGACATTACAGACGTGTAACGTTTGACCGCCGAGGAAAAAAAACCAAATATTTTCAAATTCATTCACAGTCTAGTAAAATCTGAAAAGAAAGATACGAAATTAAGTGCTTTGCAAAGGGAAAGAGATATAAGTACTGATATTTAAAAAAAAAAAAATCTATGATGTCTTATAATCTATCTATAATCTAAGTTGCAAGAATATATTCATTCAAAGCTCTCAGATGTATGCCCACAAACAAACACGTGTAGTTCGCGCTTACAAATGCTGATTGTGTACTACTTACAAATAAAATCCAAACCTCAAATGAACATAAGCCCTGCAACTCTTGCCGACATTCCCTGAAACAGGGGTGACATTGGCAAAGTGAACCATTTTTTACAGTATGGGGGGTCAGCCTCATACCAACCTATAAGTCAGGGAATACGAGTAATGAATAACATTTAAGTATAAAAAAAAAATATATACATATATAATATATATAATATATATATATAAACATATTTATTTATATATAAATATATATCTATTATATAAAAATCTAGGGGGTATTTGCGTCTGTTTTTTTCGAATTTGTAAAAATGTTTTTCTAAAAAGTGTTTCTCTTGATAAACTGAACTAACGCTCGATTCCAGAATTTTTGGTGTTTGTTTGTTTGTTTGTTTGTTTGTCCGTTTGTTTGTTTGTATATTTGTACCATTATAGGCGCCCAGACCGTTCGCAGCACGATGCTGAAATTTTGCACACCCCCATAAAGTGTTAGTGGCTAAACAACTGTCAGGGTCCGGATGACGTCACGTGCATATTTCGCATACCTGCCATACAGACTGAAAGTTGAAATCTTGCCGCTGGCGGCCATTTTAAATTTACAGGCTTGATATTCGAAACAGTCATGACTCTTAGTAATTTTAACAACTTTTGGAAGAAACTTTTTCGCAAAAAGTAAATTCTTCAAACAACATTTGTAAATACCTACATAGAAAAAAATAAAAAATAATAACTTTCAGGTAGCACAACGGGCGCATGCATAATGTTGGAACATTGAAATTAAGCATGCCACCTGAACATAAACAGACTTACATATTTTCAAAAACACAACAAAATACATGAAGGATTAAGAGTAGCTGCCGTACATTTTTTTTGGTTTCTTAAATATTTAACATTCAACTGGCGTTCATTTTAAAAGTCTGAAGGTTTTTCCTCAATGATCAATTTGGTTTTGCTTATGTCAACATTTTTTGAAAGAAAACTTTTTTCAATGACAACTTTTTTCCAACAAAATTTTGAAAAACCTGATTTTCACAAAAAAGTCAAATTTATAAGTAAAAAAATCAACTGTTTTGATGCTACACAAACAATTATAATTTAGCGAAATGAAATGATATGTAATAGGACAATCACGCCGAATATATATTTTGCATACCCGCCATACCAACTAAAAAAATACATTGCTCTGCAGGCGGCCATTTTGAATGTCTAGGCCTCATACTCAAATATAAAATGCATTTTAGTAAACCCCATAAATGTTGGAAGAAACTTTTTTTCTACGGCAAATTTCTTTGAACAAATATTTAAAAAGTAATATTTCATGCAAAGTGTCTTATATATAAAAGAATAAAAAAAACTGAATCTTTTTTTTTTTAATTTTCAAAAGTCATTTTTTTCTAAGAGTTCTGTCGATGGGTCGAACGTTTTCCCATACTTAGATTTTTTGTAGATTGTGAGTTTAGGCATTTTAAGGTATCTTCAGGTACCAAGCAGTATCAGACACTAAAATATCGTGAAAAGTATCACAAGCAGTTTTAAGATGTCAAAAGATAATTCAGAGCAGGACGAGCAGTTTGAAGACATTTCATGACAATAAGAGCAGCTGGAACTATCTAAAAACAAAAGCACCAGTACCAACAAAACAATGCCGTACAGCGAACGCAGTCATGTTTCATGCCACTATAAGACAATTGCAAGCAACACAGGTACGCTTAAGATACCATTACCAGCAAAACGAAAAAGAGCAAAAAAGACAAGTTATACACTTAAATGATAATCAACGGGAAGAGCATCATTATAAACCATCACCAGAAAAATAAAGAGCAGAAATAAAAAGCAGGATAAAGACTTCAGCACCTGCACAACAATAGGAAGTAGCACGATCAGGCCTGGGATTCTACCACAAAATTGTCCACTTTTTGTTGTTGTTGTTGGTCAGTGCTCATGGATCTTTTAAAAATCAGAGCAGGGGTAAAGTGTGCTGGCGAAGCCGGACTTTAATTTAGAATGCCGTAATCGGCAGGCTATTTAACTTAAATTCGTTTTTCGTAGATTCAAGATTTTCGGAACATGAAAAGAATTCAATTACCTTTTTATCACAAAATTTATTCAATTATATCTTAAAGCATTCAATGAAATAAAAAACATATTGGCAAAAAATTATGGCGAAGCCAGACTAAAACCTGCCCGGAGGGCCTAGCAGCCAACCGTGCGAGAGCGCGGTTTGGTCTGCTAGTCTTACATATAAAAAAGGACAGGGTATTTGCGTCTGTTTTTTTCGAATTTGCAAAAATGTTTTTCTAACAAGTGTTTCTATTGACAAACTGAACTAACGCTGTGTTCCAGAATTTTTGGTGTTTGTTTGTTTGTTTGTATATTTGTACCATTATAGGCGCCCAGACCGTTCGCAGCACGATGCTGAAATTTTGCACACCCCCATAAAATGTTAGTGGCTAAACAACTGTCAGGGTCCGAATGACGTCACGTGCATATTTCGCATACCTGCGATACAGACTGAAAATTGAAACCTTGCCGCTGGCGGCCATTTTAAATTTACAGGCTTGATATTCGAAACAATCATGTCTCTTAGTAATTTTAACAACTTTTGGAAGAAACTTTTTCGCAAAAAGTAAATTCTTCAAACAAAATTTGTAAATACCTACATAGAAAAAAAATAAAAATAATAACTTTCAGGTGGCACAACTGGCATATGAATAAAGTTGGAACATCGAAATTAAGCATGCAACCTGAACATAAACAGACTTACATATTTTAAAAAATACAACAAAATACATGAAGGATTAAGAGTAGCTGCCATACATTTTTTTTGGTTTCTTCAATATTTAACACTCTTCTGGCGTTCATTTTAAAATTCTGGAAGTTCATTCTCAATGATTGAGTTTGTTTGGCTAATATCAACATTTTTTGAAAGAAAACTTTTTTCAATGACAAATTTTTTCAAACAAAATTTTGAAAAACCTGATTTTCACCAAAAAGTCAAATTTATAAGTAAAAAAATCAGCTATTTTGATGATACATTTACAATTCTAATTTTTCAAAATGTAAAGATATGTAATCAGACAATCACACCAAGTGTATATTTTGCATACCCGTCATACAAACTAAAAAAATATATTGCTCTGCAGGCGGCCATTTTGAATGTCTAGGCCTCATACTCGAATTTAAAATGCATTTTAGTAAACCCCATAAATGTTGGAAGAAACTTTTTTTCTACGGCAAATTTCTTTGAACAAATATTTAAAAAGTAAAATTTCATACAAAGTGTCTTATATATAAAAATGAAAAAAGTTAAAAAGTTTTTTTTTTTTTAATTTTCAAAAGTCATTTTTTTCTTAGAGTTCTGTCGATGGGTCGAACGTTTTCCCATACTTAGATTTTTTGTAGATTGTTAGTTTAGGCATTTTAAGGTATCTTCAGGTACCAAGCAGTATCAGACACTAAAATATCGTGAAAAGTATCACAAGCAGTTTAAAGATGTCAAAAGATAATTCAGAGCAGGACGAGCAGTTTAAAGGCATTTCATGACAATAAGAGCAGCTGGAACAATCTAAAAACAAAAGCACCAGTACCAACAAAACAATGCCGTATGGCAAACGCAGTCATGTTTCATGCCACTATAAGACAATTGCAAGCAACACAGGTACGCTTAAGATACTATTACCAGCAAAACGAAAAAGAGCAGAAAAGACAAGTTATACACTTAATTGATTATGATCGTGTCGAGCATCATTATAAACCATCACCAGAAAAATAAAGCGCAGAAATAAAAAGCAGGATAAAGACTTCAGCACCTGCACAACAATAGAAAATAGCACGATCAGGCCTGGGATTCTACCGTAAAACTGTCCACTTTTTGTTGTTGTTGTTGGTCAGTTCTCATGGATCTTTTAAAAATCAGAGCAGGGGTAAAGTGTGCTGGCGAAGCCGGACTTCAAACTGCCCGTAGGGCCTAGCAGCCAACCGTGCGAGAGCGCGGTTTGGTCTGCTAGTGTTTATATATATTAATATATCTTCTATATTAAAAACGGCATTCTTGTTGGAGTATCAATTTTTTTTTCCGTTCCACGTTCTTTGCGTTTCCCCCTCCCCCCCCCCCCCCTACACGAGAGTGCACCGAAATCAATCGATATTTTTTTCAGAAATTTCGATATTATTAAAAAAAATTTAAATGCATTTTGTCGATACTTTTTGCCATTTGCCCACCCCTAGTCTTACACACCCCCTCTTCAAATGCATTTACATACATTGTTATGTTATTTTAAATAACATATTATAAAAAAACAATCCCGAAGTGTGCAGTGTCTGTTTGTGGGCCGAACGGTCACGGAAACGGCCGAACTGCGCCGTGCGAATCAATCGGCCCACGCTCGTGAGTTCATCGTTAGTTCCCGGCGAGATGTGAAGTGAGTCAGACGTTAGCGACCAAGCACCAAGCGGTGCAGGAGGGGGCACTACGATGGAGCTCCCTCCCCCCCCATCTACTTGGATTTCCTGCCAGCAAGGCACCCGCCTTGTGGACCAGAGGCATAGGAGCGCCCACCCAGAGGCTCCCACATGTGGAGGCGTCCGCCCTGTGAACCGCCGCTAGCCTGGGGCGCTGCCCCAGGCCTTCCGTTTAGAACTCCAGCCAACGGAATAGGGAGTGTTCTAGTGACAACCTGTAGGTCTGGCCAATCCCTTATTTCCCCTTTTCCCCCCCATATTAGTACAGTAATAAACCCTTATTTGTTCATGTTCAACTTATCTTTTAATTATACAACCTTCCCAAGATATAAGTAAGCAATACCAAAGAAAGAACCCCACGCCCTGAGAGTGATGCTGATGAGAGCTAGCCGGATGTAAGTATCCTGAAGGTACATCTGAAGATACCTTTCAATCTAAACATAACAACATAGTTTGCACGCATACAAATTTTGGATGGAATAAACGCACATTTGTGTTCATATTTATTTACATAGCATAATTTATGCCGTTTTTATCGAAAAGTTGTAAATTTCCCATGTTTACATTTCACCCAAAAGAGTTGTTTGATATTTAAACGAGACAGGTTTTCGGTCATTACTCATTCTAGTTCATTTCCCTCCTGTCGGATGAACTTTCGTTTGAAAACGATTTTTCGGAATTTACTACCCCCCCTCCCTTCCCTCACTTCCCTTCAAAGGGTCGAAATAATACCTACACAAATCCCTTTTTGTAGCTTTGAAAATATCGAAGTATGAATAGTGGAGTCGATATGTAATGATAGAATTGTGTTTGTACCAATTGTACCCATCCTTAATCTAAATCTCAATCTAAGCTGCAAAGATATGTATCATTTGAGATTCATATTAAATGCATTCCCACAGGCAGACATGCATAATTTCGCGCTTACACATGCCGCATGTGGACCTACAATATAAAAAACCCAATCTCAAATGAATATAAGCCCTGCAACTCTTGCCGACCTTCCCTGAAGCAGGGGTGACATTGGCAAAGTGAACCATTTTTTACAGTATGGGTGGTCAGCTGCATACCAACCTATCAGTCAAGGAATTCCCATACTAATAAATAACAATATAAATCCAATCCAATACTAATTTATAACAATACTAAGATTCACCGGTCCATAGTTCAGTGGCAACATTTCGGAATCATAAATGAAAAGTTGTGGGCTAGAACCCCATAGTAGCACAAAAAATGTACCATATATATTTTCAAATGTGTTATTGTTCACTCTTCTCGCTCTAACTTGTAAGGACTTCGCGGCACAATGTTGAAAGAGACTCTTGGCTCTCACATCTATTTATACCTCTATTTTTACGTTGGTTCTCGCGTATTGGAGAAAATGCCACATACTTTCACAATGGATTTTTGCGAAACACTTCCAGATTGTTTGACACACACCAGCGTGCTAAGGCGCATGTAGGTACTTTAAATCCATAGTTCGTAACAATATATTGCTAATGGTTGACAATTGTGACTTTCAGAAAAATGTATAACTAAATATTAGTATAACATCTTGGACCGGTCCGTAGTCCAGTGACAACACTTCGGACTCGTAAATGGAAGGTTGTGGATTCGGATCCCGATGGAGCACAAAAATATACAATTTATATTTTGAATGTGCTCTTCGCTGGGTTAAAAAATTTATAAACCTTTACCAACGACCGGTAACTGAAAAGTCCATTCATCTTTCCAACAACTGGGTCTTGATTGAGAATTGGCGCTTTCTACAGCGATGACCAAGCTCGCAGACGGCTCTTGAGGTGTGATACACACAAAAACAGCGCTCACCAAATAAATCAGCCTAACATTATTACGGTATATCAGTAAATAAGTCTTTAAAACAAACAAAAAATTACACGGTTTTGACGATGTTGAATTACAGAAAAATGCTGCTAATTACCTCTCACATTCAGTAAAACAGAGGAGTGGTCAAAAAATATGATGATTGCCCTTTTTAAGTAATTTAATCCTCTGTTCGTGAACGGTCTTAATGCTGTCAATTAATTTTCTTTCCAAAATGTAGGTATGGAGCTCAATACGTAATAATAACAGATTATAGATCATGAACCTCAAATTCCTTGCTTTATAGGTACGTATGAACGATGGGAGAACGCAGCGAGAAGTTACACTGTGTGTGTAGCGTAGCTGCGTTATTCCAGTCATTTTCAGTTTCGTCAATCTGGTAAAACCATACAGTTCTCGCGTGTTCTTTTTCTGTTATTTCACACTTCCTCTGTTTATTGGTACACTTTGTCAATCTTTCCTCATGGATTCTGTCTACATGCCAAAATCTATCTTGTAACATTTTTTGTACCTGCACTTTCACATCATCTTTCAGCTTGCATTTCTTTTTTACCCATTCATTCATCACTCTACATATTCTGAGTTTTTCTTATGATACTTTGAAAGTGTTTCATTTGATGATGATGATGATGAGTTGATTATTTCTTTAAAGCGCCGTTTCGTGATGTAGTCACTCCAAGGGCGCTGGTGCAAACGATGCCAGAAATTTGCTTGTCTTCAGTGCATTCCGGAACTTTCCATGGTCCTCTAGCTCTCTCACATGATGTGGCAGGTGGTTCCAGGCGAGAGGGCCAGCAACTGCAAATGCACACTCTCCAAATAATGTGTTAACTCTTCTTATAGGTTCTTCAATTCTTGATTTGGCTCCAGTCTCAGCCGAGCGCAGTGTAAGGCCATTTCCACTGCGCATACTCAAAACACTCATAGAACATGCTTCACTACCGTACATCTACCTTAATAATAATATTAGGATGATTTATTTGGTAAGTGCTGTTTTTGTGTATGTCACACCTCAAAAGCCCTCTGCGAGCTTGATCCACTCTGTAGAAAGCGCCAGCTCTCAAGCAAGACCCAGTTTCTGTAAGGCTGGATGGACCTTACCACTAACAAAAATATAATTGGTCCTCAGAATGTGGAAGATAAATAAGCCCAATGAAAAGCCCAATAAAACCTTGGTTAAAATTTGAATACAAAATAATCTATACCTTTTCCTGTCAGCATATATTTTTTAATACGATTCACATCAATGCTTCAATTGAATAAAACATCTCTTGGCAAATAAAAAAATGTTGAATGACATTTAAACCATCAAAAGACAACCTTGAAAAATAATTTGCCAATATCGTTTTGGTTCCACGCATGCTCCATAATACGCTTTTTGTATAAAAATAATTCAATTGGAGTAGGAGGCTCTAATAAAACATGAATAGAAGCAAAAAAACCTACGCGCGATTGAAAAGGATTTTGGGCCAAAGCTTACCGGATCAAGGGTGGTTCGAAAAATGCGACCACACCAAGGCCCCCCCCTTCAAGGGGCCCGCAAAGTCTTTTCCATTTTCCTCAATTTAAAATTTGAAAATAAGTTGATTTGACATTCAATACGGATCAATAGACGATATAGAAATTGTTAAACATAAGTTAAAACGCCATAGTTACATAGTTCTCAGTACCTCAAGTACAAAACATTGCGTAAATACTCTATCATCGAACAGAAAAATGTACGGAAGATACCACAGCAACTAAGCTACAAATAAAGTGTAACTTCTTGCCGCGTTATCCCTAAAGGGGTCGCATGTGGCGAGTTGAACCTATTTATTTTTACAGGTAAGAGGCCGGCCTTATGCTAACCAATTCAGTTGAAGTGGGGGTTTCCCAGTTCCTGAGAGGGTTGGTGCTAATTCCTTGTAAAGGATGAGTATTGAGTAAACCTTGCCGGTATTTTATTTTGGGGTTTGAAATAAACACCGAAACTGGAAATCATTTCTAACATTCTCGGTGGGATTCGAACCAAAGCTCACGGTATGGAATGCAAGCAGTCTCCAACTGAGCTATCGACCGAACAGCGCCTCTATGTTTTCTAATACATATATCGTATATTAACGTGATGATGGAGTATTTACGCAATGCTTTATAGTCACGGTGCAGGTTTGTTTAAGTTCTCCACTATCGAAAAAAATGGGGTGGGGGGCCCATGTCTCTCTTCGCACCAGGGCCCCAGTTGGACTTAATGCAGGTCTAGTTACCTATATTATTTTCTACCTTTATCCCCAAATAAAACGTTTTAATTTCGTTTAAACTCAACTATGGCGTTTTACTAAAAATCTATGGGAAATAATAATACAATGTTTTCAGTTTTCATACACTTTTGGTGAAACGTTAACGCAAAGGTTTATACTTGATATTTGGATTCTGGAAGCTACAAGGTACAAATATTTGATATCTCAAACGCAATCCCATATCTTGAAATATAACAAAAATTCTATTCGGATCTCGTAAAAAAAATACACCTACTTGGATTTGAGATTCTAGGGTAAATGAAATTTTGGAGAGTGCCTTTCGTAATCAAGATTTTTGAAAAGAATTTCGTTGTTTTTTTTTTCTACTCTCTGAAAATCTTTTTGTATGTGGTTTTATTTTAGGTTACTTTTTCAGTGTATAAAATGGATTTGAAGTTTTTGATAATTTTGATTCTTTCCAAAGTATAAATACCGAAATATAAAAAAAAAGTCCGCAAAAAGTACGTCTGTATTTTAAGGGCACACTTACACGAGTCTGCATGCGAGCACTCATTAAATATGAATCTTTAATTCTCACAGTTTCCTTGATAAATGCGTTGGTTTCGTGACTTATAGGTTCTTATGAAGCTGGCTCCTCATGCTTAAAAAAAAAATGGTTCACTTTTTCCAATGCCACCACGGTTTCAAGGAAATACGGCAAGAATTGTAAAATTTATATTTGTGTGAGGGTTGGTTTATTTTGTTTGTAAATTCATACATTCCTTCTGTTGTATACGTACAGTGTTTTTTTTTAATTGTACCTACATTCCTTGATAATGATGATGATGATGATGATGATGAGTTGATGATTTCTTTATAGCGCCGTTTTGTGATGTAGTCACTCCAAGAGCGCTTGATTTATAAGTTAGTATAAGCCTGACTACCCATAAAACCCCTGTTTCAGGAAAGCTTAGAAAATGTTGCAGGGCTTATGTTCATTTGAGGTTTGGATTTTAATTTGTAAGTACACATGCAGCATTTATAAGCGCAAACTTACACGTGCTTTTATTTGGGCATGCATTTAATATGAATTTCCAATGCTTATATATCTTTTCAACTTAGATTATAGATTGATCATAGGAAGAACAAACACGATCTTATCATTTTTAGATATGATGAAAAATTCTACAATTTGAGTTGAATTAGCTCTCTGCAGACTCTGCAGAGGCTCTGGCCGCCCCTAGCGGAATGGAGACAGAGTACCAGTTACAGTTATATATATATATGAGGATAATTTATTTAATTAAAAATCAATACATGTCAAAAGAGCGCCATTTTTGTGTATGTCACACCTCAAGGGCCCTCCTCATCATGAATGAGATATTTTAAAAAGGTGCTATTTGAGTGCTTTCTTAAAAATGCCAACAGATTCCGAAACCCTCACTCCGGGTGGCAGTCTGTTCCACTCCACTGGTCCCGTAAACCGGAAAGCGCGATCCCCAAAATTAGTGCATATTTGACGGCGAGGCTGCATCAACCTGACAGCTCGACACCCCGCTGACCTAAGTGTCCGCCCCCTCACACTCACCTCAACGGGGGAAAACATGTCTGCCAGATATGATGGAGCCAAACCATTTAGGGCTTTAAATACCATCAAACACACACGGTAGACCACTCTCTCAGGAAAACGAAGCCAGTGTTGTTCTTTCAACAGCGGAGTGATGTGAGAGAATTTGGACATCCCGAAGATCAGTCTTGCGGCCGCATTCAAAACAGACTGAAATCTGTTCAGTTGCTTCTCTGACTGGCCGATATAAAGTGTGGAACAATAATCAATTCGGGACATCACAAAAGCACTCACCAATGTTTTAACCACACCCGGCGGTAGACACCTCCTGATAGCCCTTATTTGGCGTAGGCCAATACAATTATTTTGAATAGACAATACTATCTTGTTTATTAATTATATCTCAATCATAAAAGCAAAGAAAACTGCGTATGATACATTTCAAATAATTAGCTTTGAACAAGTTCCGACCTTCCAGCAACCTTCCAACAACCTTCCAACAAGTCATTTCCAAAATCTGAGCGGAGCTGATGCTGCTCTAATATTTATGATATCACGTCCCCTTAGTGCGTGTTTGTCGTATGTCCTTTATAATAATAATAATAATAATATATTTTGTATTGTTTGTGTATTAACACTGTAATTTTTTTTGTGCTTTCTGAATGTAATCCTATAGGATGATGACCTATAAGGTCGAAAACGTTAGTAAACTTTAAGCTTTTTAAATAAATTATATAAGTGAAAATAAACAGTGTGTTATTTGAATTAATTTTAAAAATTATAATATTTAATAATAATAATAATATATTTTTTTACCTACCTGACTATAATTTTATACCTACTGACTAAATGTATTAAAATTAAAAAAAAAATTTACTGTAATCATACCTGAAGATGACCTACTAGGCCGAAAGCGTTTGTAATTTGTTTAAAAGATTTTAATCTTGTTTAAATAAATTTTATTGTGAAAATAAACAGTGTTTTGTTTTGAATTCATTCAAAAAAGTTTATAAATTATATAATGATAATATATTAGGATGATTTATTTGATGAGCGCTGTTTTTTTGTAAACCACAACACAAGAGCCCTCTGCAAGCTTGGTCGTCGAAATGGAAAGCGACTCAATTCTCAAGCAAGACCCAGTTGCTGTAAGGCTGGATGGACCTTGGTGACCGGTCATTGGTATAGGTTTATGAATTTTTCAACCCAGCGAAGAGCATATATGGAAATATAAATGGGATTAATATTTGTGCTTCGTTGGGATTCGAACCCACAACGTTCCATTTACAAGTCTGAAACGTGACCACTAGACTACGAACCGGTCAAAATCCGTAAGAGGTTATTTCACATGAGCAATGTTTGTATGTGCACAGGACCAATGTGTCTTATGAAAACCAGAAATAAATTTTTCAAATATTTAAAACAACAAATCGCATTTTCGTGCGTTGCGTTTTTTTCTTTTTTCAGATTGCGTAGAATGTGATTCCATCATTGAATCATGTGGTATATAAGCCAAACAAGCACTCAGGTGAGGATCATGTTTTGCCGACATCTCCTCAGCGACATCTAAAAGCAGTATTGAATAATTAATTACGATTAGAATAATTACAATTCCACTCAAGGTGTCCTTGTGTTGTATAATATGCCCTTGGAAAATTATTACCATTTCAAAGAAATCATAATTTACAACTTTTTAGAGTTAGTGTAGTTATATTTTAGTTAAATATTACTCAAACTTTTATTAAAAATACTCAAATTAGAGTTAACTACAACCGAAAACTACCAAAGTATGAAGCCCCGCCCCCAAATCTTCGAAATAATTAAAATGCCATTCAAAAGCTTTAAAACAAACAACTATTCATAAAAATCATATGCCTAACCTTCATTAAGCTAGAACACCACACCAAAAATGTTCAGTTTACAACAATTTTGATGTATCCTTACATTAAAAAAGAACATCTGCTGTCAGTGAAGCGCCGCCATCTTGAAAATCGAAAGTTAAAGTTACTAAATATTTACTGCCGAAATTCGGTGAGTGAAATATTATGATGATTTAACTAAAATTGCATTTTAGTTAACTTTACGAAACTTCAAAATACCGGACCTAGTGTATTATTAGACACTGGAAATTTATTTTTATGAGAAAGGATACAATTTTTATAATTCTTAAAACTACACAGTTAATTATTTAATCGGATATTAGACAAACCGTTAGAAGAGAACTTACATTATTTACGACGTTTCGTTAGCGACGCAGCAAACCTCTTCAGGAGACACCTGCACAACGACTGAGGATGAAAATAATGTAAGCTCTCTTATAATGGTTTACTTTACGTTTCAGGGAAGGTCGGCAGGAGTTGCAGGGTGTCTGTTCATTTGAGATTCGGGTTTTTATCTTGTAGGTCCACATGCGGCATGTTTCAGCGTGAACTTATACGTGTCTGCTTGTGAAAATGCATATCATGCGAATCTTTCATGTTACAAATATTTGCAACTTAGATTAGATTAGATTAGATTAGATTAGAGCATTTATTTTACCTCAAGTACTTTCGAGTCTTTTGACTTCCTTACGTCATTGTCTGTGTGTAATATAATCTAATCTTTGTTGAAAAAAATGTATCATCATTTAACGTTCATATTAAATGCATGCCCACAAACAGACACGTGTAAGTTTTCGCTTACAAATGCTGCATGTGTGCTTATAATTTACAAGCCAAACCTTAAATGAACATAAGCCCTGCAAATTTTGCCGACCTTCCCTGAAACAGGGGTGACATTGGCCCACTCAACCATTTTTTATCGCGTGGGTAGTCTGCCTCACATCAACCTATAAGTCATGGGATACCAATACATCAGAGGTGCCCATACGGTCAATTGCCGAGGAGAGCTAAATTTTTCAGTGATCGACCTTAAAACTGTAGCTTTTTTCAAAAGAAAAATGTATCGTCCTCGTCTCACAAATGACCACCTGACAGCCTGCTTGCGTCTAGCTTTAACTGAGAATATCCCTAACTACGAACATTTTGTGGAGGACCACCAATGTCACGCTTCGACATCAGCATCAAGATAATTTTAATTTATATATTGTACCAGTATTATTTTAAGTTCTTTTTGTAATGGTAAAGATTGAAAATTTAATACAGATTTGACATTTTGCACTCAATGTAGTTTTACTTATGCTATTTTTTTCTTAAATACATGTTTATACATTATGAATTATAAGTTATATTTGGTGAGATAAACAGTTAAAATGTCAATCTCCTATTCATCATTTTTTGGTAGATAGATCTCTTCAAGAAAAAATATGGGCACCTCTGCTATACGTCACATCAAAACTAGAGACAGATTCAACTAAGCGATCCTTATATCTCTTCTCTATGCACGTGGTATGCATGGTTGAACTCTCTATCTGACAGTCAGCATCCCTGACCACGTGACATGACTGTCACGTCCCTGTAATGGCCGCTTTATGGCACATATGGCTCACCTACTACCTTTACAAAGTGACTTAGTATTGGTACAAGTGGCTTTGTACAACTTGTCTATTTTGTACATTTGGTACAAGTATAATATCTTGGTGTAAGTGATGTTTGGAACTATTGGCAAAATTACGTGTCGGGCGATTTTATGGGATTTTGAAAATATTTTTTCCTCGATTTCATTCAGTGACTCGAATATCTTTTTTTAGATTTTGTAGGGTTTGTGTAAATACACAGTGAAAATTAATTTTAATTACAAAAAATTTTTTTTTTCTACAACGTAGTTTTTTTTTCACAATAATATTTTCTACCTCAAGCATTTTCGACCTTCAATACTCAGGTCATTATCAAGACTCTTGATAATTGCCGCGTTTCCCCGGACGCGATGCGACGTGCTCGCATGTGGCTAGTTAGCCTATTTACTTTTACGGGTAAGGGGGCCACCTTACGCCAACAAATCACTTCAATCATATCCATCCCCTATTTCATACATTTCATTCTTTTACATAACGCAACTAAGCTACGGGTCGTATGTGGCGATTCGAGCCTATTTATTTTTACGGGTAAGGGAGCCGGCCTCACACCAACCACTTTCAGTTGAAGTGGGGATTTCCCAGCTCCCGGGGGGGTTGGTTCTCATTTCTTGTGAAGGCTGAGTAAACCTTGAGATCGAACCCTTGCTCTTGGCATGGATCTCGCCAATTCTCAAGCAAGACCCAGTTTCTGTAAGGCTGGATGGGCCTTTGGTGACCGGTCATTGTTAAAGGTTCATGAATTTTTCAACTCAGGGAAGAGCAAATTTCAAAATTAAATGGTATTTTTTTTGTGCTCCGCCGCGATTCGAACCCACAACCTTTCATTTAGAGTCCGAAGTGATACCACTGAACTACGGACCGGACATTCGCGTTGTCTTATCTAATCTAATCTTATCTAAGTTGCAAAGATATGTTACATTGGAGATTCACATTACATGCATTCTCACAACCAGACACGTACAAGTTCGCGCGTGCACATGCCTCATGTGAACCTACAACATAAAAACCAAATCTCCAATGGACATACACCCTGAAACTCTTGCCGTCCTTCCCTGAGACAGGGGTAACATTGGCAAAGTGAACCATTTTTACAGCATTTGTGGTCAGCCGCATACCAACCTATAAGTCAAGGTACTGCGTTGTATATCCCATATAAACTATTTAGTACATTTTAGTAGGAGTAATTACTTCACATTAAGGACAAGTGAAACACTTGAAACATGTGTGCATAGTTACTTCATACATATATGTCCGTTACCTTTGTGTGTCGTGTCCCAAAGACCGCTTCCACCCCCCCTGCCTTTACATTGCTTCCTGCTCCCACAGTCAATAGTGGCCCATGAGTTGTGAACTACCATGAACCTCATGCTGCCGCACAGACAGAAATATCTCAAGCTCATCATGGTTACCTATCTAGAACATGTCCTCACAAGAGACAGCAGAATATTAATGCATGGAGTAATTTATTTTTCTTTTCTTTCATAAAATAATAATAAATAATATAAGGATGACCAAATTTGGTAAGCGCTATTTTTGTGTTTATCGCACCTCAAGAGCCCTCTCCGAGCTTGGCCGTCACTGTAGAAAGCGCCAGTTCTCAAGCAAGACCCAGTTGCTGTATGGCTGGATGGACCTTTCGTGACCGGTCATTGGTAAAGGTTTATGAATTTTTCAACCCAGCGAAGAGCGAACTTGAAAATATAAATGGTATATTTTTTGTGCTCCGCCGGAATTCGAACCCACAACCTTCCCATACAGAGCCCGCAGTGTTACAACTGATCTACGGACCGGTCAAAAAACTGTAAAACTTTAACAGAACCTGTACCCCTGTCACCATTTTGCTACAGGTGGCCAGAGCCTCTGCAGATTTGCCTCCATCTTCTTCCTATCCTTGCAAACATCTTTCAATTAATTCATATACATACATCACCTTTTTGGTACATTTTCTTCTTTTACATTCGGTTTGTGTATCCCATTACTTCACATTTTCACCTATCTGATCCAGCCATACTTATTCCGATCTTCCCTGTCCTCTTTTCCTCTTTGACATTTCCTCCGTATATAAGTATTTCATCATTCATTCCTTCTAAATGCCCAAACCATCTCATCACATCCTCTTTCAACTTGCATTCGTCTTTTACCCATTCATTTTAAACTCTATCTCTGAGAGTTTTTCTTGTCATACACCTCAAATATTTCAACACTGATTATTTACTGATTTCGCTGCCATTCGTAGTTCCTGCTTCATTTCCATACATCAAAGTTGGTAACAATATCCCATTGTGTACCGACATTCTCAAATCCATCGTCAGCCTTTTGTTTCTTGCAATTCTTCCTTTCGCAACTACCACATGCTTTCCCTTACACACCTTTTCTCATTTCTCTAAATTTGGACATTTTAGATATCATTTTTGCTAATGCCAAAAAAGGTGGATGAACATTGCTGCAAGTTAAACGACGTGTTGTAATGAATATTGTGTCATGGTGTGTTATTTTGTGTGGAATAAATTACCAAACCAGTCCGTAGTCTTGGTGTTAAAAGACTTCTGACTCGTAAACGAAAAATTGTGGGTTCGAATCCCGGCGAAGCACAAAAAGTGTGTCATTTATATTTTCAAATATGCTCTTCGCTGGGTTAGAAAAATTCATATACCTTTACCAAAGACCGTCCACTAAAAGCTCATCCAACCTTACAGCAACTGGATCTTCCTTGAGAATTGTCACTTTTTACAGCGACAACCAAGCTCGTAGAGGGCTTTTGAGATGTGATTCTCACAAAAACAGCGCTCATCAAATAAATCATCCTTATATTATTCTTATTATTATAAAAAGAGATGAACAAATGAATCATTTTGTTTGTAAGGCAGAATTTCAACATTTGAACAAATCTGTCTTTGCCAGAATGAACCGTGCTTGGCTGTCGTAAAACAATATTATAATATTGTTTGATTTTCCATCTCCGGTCTCTGAGCGTGTAATACTGACTAGAAGGAAGCAAGGCATGTACTGGGATGTATTATTAGGTATATGAGTATTGTATAAGTATATATAAGTGGGATGAACCATACTGTTTTAGGGACCCAAACATGTGGTGTTTTATGCTCTGTACAAACGATAGCTATGCAGTCAACATTCTTGCACGCGTAAATAACATTAAAGACGAATAAATAGCGAATGAATGGGATATCCAGAGTCATAATAAAAAGGAGAGCTTGTATGAAAGAGGTTATGCCTCTGGATGAAATGAAAGAAGTATGCAAGGCGTTTAAAACATAGATTTTTAAAAAATTGATTATTTTTTAATTAAGAATTAAAAAAAAAAAAAAAATTGAAACTTTGCTTTATTCCACTTTTATTGATTTTTTGAGTAAGTTACAAATATTTTCGGAATCACTTCCATCTTCGGGTAATTAACAATTACTAAAATTAAACTTAAAAATGAAGACAGTGGAGTGAGATCTTAAATAATAATAATAATTGGACAATTTGTATACAGCGCCGTTTAGTGGCACTAGCCACCCCAAGGGCGCTTTTATGTGTTGAAGCTTCTGTTAAACAAATGTGTCTTAAGCAACTTCCTGAAACTGCCAACACTGGTCTCTGTTCTCAACTCCAGAGGTAGACTATTCCAGCAGGATGGACCAGCCGAACTAAAAGCCCTGTCTCCGAAACCAGTTCTGTTCCGTCGAAGAGGCAGTTGAAGCCTGTTTACGGCGTCACTCTGTGCAGAACGAAGAGTGCATCGTTTTCCACCTATCTGGTCGACTCTGCACAATTCACACAAGTACGATGGGGCAACTCCTCTGAGGGCATTAAAAACAGAAACACATATTTTGTACTCAATCCTCTCTGGGACTCGCAGCCAATGAAGGCGCCGCAACAGAGGAGAGACATGGTCAGTTTTTCGTCCTCCTAAAAGTAATTTGGCTGCAGCATTAAAGACGGACTGCAGTCTAGACTGCTGAAACCTTGGAAGACCCCAGAACAGACCATTGCAATAATCCAGTCTCGACACAACAAAGGACGCAATGAGAATCTTAGCAGCTTCGGATGTCAAACAGTTTCTGACCCATCTCAACTGCCTCAGGTGAAAAAAACAGGAGCTCACAGTCGAGCTTATTTGCGTACTCATGGAGAGAGTGTTGTCAAGATGGACCCCAAGAAACTTAATTGAGCTAGATGGATATACATCCAGGCCCATTACTTTAATTGGTGAAGAGCCAAGCAAGTGTTTCCTACCAGGAGACGACATCCAGATGAATTCTGTCTTGTCTGGATTCATTCTAAGGCGACACCTTGCCATCCACTCAGCCACCACTTCAATGCACCGGACCATCTCAAGACTACAGGCATCTGTCATAGATGGCTGACAGAAACGACAAAGTAGAATATCATCAGCATAAGAATAGTAGCTGGTGCCGTTCATCAGTACAGTGCTCTCAAGATCATTTGTGTACAGGGTAAAAAGTAAAGGCCCGAGCACAGATCCCTGAGGCACACCACAGTCCATGGGCATACCTGATGACTCACCATCAACATCCACAGTCTGACATCTGCCTTTCAGATATGAAGATAGCAATTTAGATACTCCTCCTCGGACTCCGTACAACCTATCAAGCTTAGTGATGAGTATACTGTGATCAACAGTGTCGAAGGCAGCGCTCATGTCAAGTACTGCCACCATGGCAAGAGCACCGTCCCCAACCGCAGCTATCACATCATTCACAATGCGAAGTAAGGCAGTCTCAGTGGAATGAGCTTTTCTATATGCTGACTGAAACTTAGACAGATATCCGCCTCGCTCCATGTGCTGAGTGAGTTGCCAAACAACGGCCTTCTCAATAATTTTCGATATAAAAGGAACGGACGACACAGGTCTATAATTTTCCACAGAATCAGCTGGAAGGCTTGATTTTTTGAGAATTGGTGTAACAATTGATTTTTTAAGTTCCGTGGGAAAAATACACTCTGTAGTGAGAGACTTGTTGACCAATGCTGACAGAATAGGTGCCACCTCACTTAAGCATCTTTTGACCAGCCATGTTGGAATTGGATCTAGTTTACATTGCTTGTTTGGACATGTGAGTACAAGCTTAACAACATCATTCAACAAGACAGGCTTAAATGAAAAAATAACATAATAACACTCAAAAATGGGTAACTTACTCAAAAAATCAATAAAAGTGGAATAAAACAAAATTTCAATTTCTTTTATTTTTTTAATTCTCAATTAAAAATAATAATTAAAAAAAAAAAAATCCACAGTGTTTCACAAATATCTCTTAAAAATTTAGATTTTTCACTTTTTATAGAATATGTTTAGTAGGTTTTGATTTTTACTGTTTAATTGTTTAGTGTTTGTTCTTTTATATACTTATTTGTAAGTAATGGTTTGTATTCTTTTACTTATTGGTTGGTATGAGGCTGACCACCCATACTATAAAAAATGGTTCACATTACCATTGTCACCTCTGCTTCAGGGAAAAACGACAATCAAAAATATCACGCAAATATGACGAGTGTGGAGCGATCTCTGCGTAGGGGTACTTACAGAATAAGGGTTGTGCGTCTGGAGAATGTGTCTGTAAATATTTTATGAGGCTGTATGTAAGGAGGGTAAATACATCACAGGCTGATGGGAAGTCCCGGGAAATGACCGATGCGAAGGTCTGTTTGTAGCAACGAGCTAACACCAGCATGGAGTACGAGCTACGAACAAATTTCTATAACACATGATAAATTCAAAATTTAATAGAAGATTTAAATAGGGTCTAGATTATTCAAAATTCTAAAAACGACTTATAGGTTGTTATGAGGCTGACTACCCATTCTGTAAAAAATATTTCACTTTGCCAATGTCCCCTCTGTTTCATGGAAGGTCGGCAAGGTTGCAGGTTTATGTTCATTTGAGGTTGAAATTTTAATTTATATGTACACTTGCAACACTTGAAAGCGAGAACTTACACGTGTCTGTTTGTAGGCATGCACTAAATAGGAATTTAAAATGTTAATATGTATATCCTTGCAACTTAGATTATAGAGATTATAGAAACAATGTATGCAGTTCTGTTTTTTATACCATGGCGAAATATGATTCTCAATACAAATCTTATATGAAACCCTAAGTACCTTGAATTAAAGGTTAATTGCAGATCATCCTCAGTCGTCGTGCAAAGAGGGTGTCTTCCGAATACGTTGGCTACGTCGCCAGCGAAGCGTCGAGAATAATGTTACATCTCTTATAACGGTTCTTCTAATATTCGATTTTTTTTTAACTGTGTAGTTATTATAATTGTTAATGTTAATACCTGTTTCTGACCAGGCAAAATAGGTTGGTGTATTAAATTCCTCTGCAGAAATCTATTTTGAAAAAATAAGCCTGCAGATATTGATACTACAGGATAATCCATCGTCTTCCAATTGAAATTTCAAAAAAATTTCGCTCAAAAAGCGTACTCTTTTACACCCTACAACTCTCAGGTCTGCTCTCATCTTTGTTTTGTTTCTGTTTAATCCTACTAAGTTCACTCAGCAATTCACTAAACACACCATCCCTCTCTTTGTTTAACTTCACTCTTCATCCTCACTTTGAAACGTTACATTTTTTGTGCTTCAGCATCTGATCTGTTGTTGGATGGTCACTTATCAGTTTGTTTACTTTACACAATTTACATCTTAGATTTGATTACATTAAATAAGAATATAAACATCAAAACAATTCTTCTTCTCTTTTTTCAATCCTGGGATTGGCTTGCAGCAATTTCTTTCACTCTTCTCTTCCATTCTTCCCTGTCTTGTGCGGCTCTTTTAAGGTCTGAATATGATGAGCAGCGCACGTCCACCAACAGGTCCTCCAGGTATTCTTGGCGTGGGCATCCCCTAGAGTTGGTCCCCTCGGTCATCCCCTCCATTATGGCATGCAAGAGACCTTCTTGTCGTATTACAAGGCCGATCCATCTTGCACGCCTTTCGGAGAAGGTCCTGAGCAGATGCCTTCCTGAAATGAAATGAAAAATGAAATGAAATGAAATAAAATTTATTCCTTCAAAAAAACAAATGTAATGAAGGAATTACACTGTCTCACTAGATCTGTGATCTGTTCTGAGACAGTGGAATCCGCATCTCAACAAAAACTTCCTCCTTCGATTCTTTGGAGAACCTCTTCATTTGTAGTTTGGTCTCTCCAGGAAAACAATTACAAATCCCAAAATCTAATTTAAATATTATTAAAAAAAAACGCCAACATAACATTTCACACACCGTCCCAGTACTTCTTTGTACTTCCCAGTACTTCCACGATTTGCTTCAAAGATGACCTTTATACAAAACCATCTTTAGAATCTCATTTATCGACACAATCTGAGCTAAGAAAAAAACATAAGATACGATAATGTGAGAGTTGTTTTAAATATTTTGAAAATCAATTTTCAATTTTCATGAGACGCATAGGTCCAGTACACATACAAAATTTGCTCATATGAAATTACCTGTGTTGGACATAAGCACTAAGGGGACAAATTACCAATTTATTTACCTTACACAATGTTCCAGTACTTAATTGGCTTGTCTACCATTTGATTCAAAGATGGCCTTTAAATCAAATTTTCATAAGAATCACATTCTACATAATCTGAGCTGGGCAAAAACGTAAAACTCTACCATGTGAAAGTGTTTTTTAGTATTTCCATAACCAATTTACACATTGGTTCAGTATATATACAAAGATTGCTCACGTGAAATTATCTCATTTAGAGATAAGACAAACAAGAACTAAGGGAACGAACAGAAACCGTCAACATTGCAGATGATCCGCCATTTTTTTTTGGTCTTAAACACTTCCTTCATTTCATTCGGAGTCATATTCTTTTTCACTACTTCCTTGGCTTGTAGGCTGGTATGAGGCTGACCACCCATACTGTAAAAAATGGTTCACTTTGCCAATGTCACCCCTGTTTCAGGGAAGGTCGGCAGGAGTTGCAGGGCTTATGTTCATTTGAGATTGGGTTTTTATATTGTAGGTCCAGATGCGGCATGTGTGAGCGCGAAATTATGCGTGTCTACTTGTGGGAATGCATTTAATATAAACCTCAAATGATACATATCTTTGCAACTTAGATTTAGATTTAGACATAAATTATTATTATTACTTTTGACTAGACTCTTGTAAGTAAGATTAAACCCCCACAACTTCTACGTAAGTGCCTGTTTTTAAAGAGCTCAAAGGATTTAACGATAATAAAAACATTTAATGTATATTTAAGACGCCCTCGTTCACTTACCTATGTAATTTTCTGGTACCTGTACCCTTAGTACGAGTTGCAAAACTTGAGAAAAGTAAAGTTTACGGAAAAGATTCAAGAGTGACTTCTCCCAAAAGCTGCCGTTTTTGTTTGTTACACTTTATGGTCTTAGCAAAAGAGTTACAGTGATGAAAAAAATCAAGTTCAAACAAACAAAAACGGCAGATTTTGGGGGAAATCACTCTTTAATAGTTTCCGTAAACTTTACTTTTCTCATGTTTTGCAACTCGTACTAAGGGTACTGATGTTCAAATTTCACGTTTAAACTCAACAATAGCGTTTTACAAATAATATATCAAAATTAAAACGCTTGTGTGGAGGCGCTGCTGAAGTTCTCCTACATTTTTCCGATTGAACGTATTGTACTTCTGGTGGATATGAGGATAAACTTTTAAGAAGCTTAACGACGTAAGGAAGTCATCGAGTACTCTTTTTCGAGTATTTTTTGTCTTAGAAATAAAGACGTATAAAAGAGACTGACCACCATTACTGTAAAAAAATATTCACTTTGCCAATGTCACCCCTGTTTCAGGGAAGTTCGGCCACAGTTACAGGGATTATGTTCATTTGATATTGGGTTTTTAAGTCAATCTTTCATATCAACCTATAAGTGAAGCAACGAGCAACCTTCATTAACACAATTTGTTTTTCTTACTGCTCTAAAAAAGGTTTGAATTTTAATTTGCAAGTTCACATTCAGCATTTGTAATCGCAAACTTACACGTGTCTGTTTGTGTGCATGCATGTAATATGTAAATCTAAATCTAAGCTGCAAAGATATGTATCATTTGAGATTCATATTAAATGCATTCCCACAAGCAGACACGCATAATTTCGCGCTTACACATGCCGCATGTGGACCTACAATAAAAAAAAACCCAATCTCAAATGAACATAAGCCGTGCAACTAATATGATTGTCAAATTTTACTTTATCTTTGCTTCTCAGATTATTATAATTACAGAAAGAGTCGCTATCCAATTTTCTTACAAAATTTGGAATACTCAATGACTTTTTTTCGTCTTACGATATAATTTCTTATAAGTCTATACTCGAGTGAGTCGGAATACAGAGCTAGTAAAACCAGAGGCGTACCTAAATATTTTTTCTTCAAGATTAATGCTTCGTTAGTACAAATTATGTGGGTAGTAAAATATACAAAAATAGAAGAGTGTCTGTTTTGTGTTTGCTTGTTTAAGAGAGGGGGAGAGTATTTTTTATTTCTCTTCGACTGTAAAATGAAGCACCAAGTGTTGGATAGCTTTTAGGCAGCCATATTTTTCTTTTAAGATTAATATGGTCGTAATTATCTTAAAATAAATGGGGGTGAAAATATCATGTAAATTTTTTTGTCGTGTTAATTTTTCAAAATTGTTTAAGGTACCTGCATGATTTTTTGTTGTAAAATTTCTGATGTCTTATTATATTCTATTAGCATTACTCTATAGTTAATTAAAAAATAAATAAAAGGAATGTCATTTATAAACTTATTTTTGTCTGGCCAGAAACAGCTATTCTTATATACCTAATCAAGGATAAGTTGCAAATATACATCTATTAAATTTAAGATTCATCTTGCATGCATTCTCACAAGCCGACACGTGTTATTTCGATTTGCAACATAAAAACCCATAGCCCTGCAACTCTTGGCGACCTTCCCTGAAACAGGGGTGACATTGGTAAACCATTTATAACATATTTTTACCAAACTATAAGTCAAGGAACTGACATTATTAATTAATAATTCATCATTTTTCAATTTCAATGAATTCGTATTATTACTTATTACCCAATGACATGTTAAACCAGAGTAAGAGTTAACGTCAACAAGCCCAACGTAACTTGAACTAGCGTTGTTTTAAATTAAACACACAAGTCAAAGCCACCGCCTTAACAGCTTGGTCATAGCGTCAAATACAAACATGCGTAAGATACACAAGTATCTCATTCTTTCACAATTTTTCTAATCTTTTCAAGCCATACCTTTTGTGGTCATACTTTTCTCTGGATCCTTTTACATTTCCATTCCATCCGAAAGAAGTGTGTAAGGACAGAAAGAAATGGCGGTTAATCTGTGATGTTGGCGGCTAGGGTATTTTAAATCAAAATTAGTTTTCTGTTAGTTTTTGATGTCCATACATCTGTATTATAATTTAGTGATTTTAAAAATGTAATTTGTCATGTATGTTCCTTGACTTATATTAGGTTGGTATGCGGCTGACCACCCATACTGTGAAAAAATGGTTCACTTTGCCAATGTCACCCCTGTCTCAGGGAAGGACGGCAAGAGTTGCAGGGCTTATGTTCATTTGAGATGGGTTCTTATAATGTAGGTCCACATGCGGCATGTGTTAGCGCGAAATTATACATGTCTGATTGTGGGAATGCATTTGATGTAAATCTTAAATGGTATATATCCTTTCAGCTTAGATTAGATTAGATTATATTCACATCAGGGTTTTTTTTCAAAAGCTTACTCAAGAGATCTCTTGACTTATAGGTTGGTAAAAAGCTAACCACCCATGCTGTAAAAAAAGTCCTGCTTTAGGGAATGTTGAAGATTTGAAGGATTTCATTTGAGGTTTGGTTTTTAATTTGTAAGTAGGTACACACGCAGCATTTGTTACCGCGAACTCACACGTGTTTTTTTTGTGGACATGAATTTAATATGATAATATAACTTTGCAACTTAGATTTTAGATTAATGATAATTATTTCTTACCGAAAATTATCAAACACTTGAGCATGTTTATAAGGCAAAGAAATAAGAGAAGCTCAATTTACGAAAAGTTGTCTAAAATTAATTCAAAGGTAAAGAGTTACTAATTACCAACACGTTTTATTTATTTAAAAACAGCTCGATTACCTTTTACCTTTCTACCTGAAAGTAATTATTTATTTACCTGTAAAATAATCAACAATTTCCTTTTGTTTCCTGGGAGATGTTTTCCTCACTGAAACATAAACAGCGCCGAATTTAAAGCGACTAATTTTTGCTTAAAAACATCATCTATTAATGAACAGTCCCTGCCGAAATCATGAGACGCAACACGATTTATAGAACTGTATTTGATTTTATAAATTATAATATTATTATGTACAAAATATTAGGAAAAAGGTTATGATTCTGGAAGAAATGAAAGTAGTATGCAAGGACCGAAAGAAATGGCGATTGATCTGTAATGCTAGCGCTTAAGGCTGAGGCTTTAAAAAAAAAACAATTTTGTATAGAATATATTTAGTAGCTTTTTAATTTTTTACTGTTTAATTGTTTAGTGTTTATTTGTTTTTTTATCCTCAAATGTTATTAATTGCTTGTATTCCTTGACTTATAGGTTGGTATGAGGCTGACCACCCATACTGTCAAAAATGGTTCACTTTGCCAATGTCACCCCTGCTTCAGGGCAGGTCGGCAAGGGTTGCTGGGCTTATGTTCATTTGAGATTAGGTTTTTTATATTGTAGGTCCACATGCGGCATGTGTGAGCGAAATTATGCGTGTCTGCTTGTGGGAATGCATTCAATATGAATCTCAAATGATACATATCCTTGCAGCTTAGATTTAAATTTAGATTAGATGTACATATTTAAAACAAATAATAAATAACTTTATTATTTATTTTAAGAGTTCAGCTTTATTATTTGAGTAAAAATACTGATGTTTTATGAATATATTACACAAAAGAGCTTTCGGTAACATATATACATTACTATTCTTAAAGAAACAATTTATACGTCAAAATACTTCAAGCCACTCAAATTTGGTTTCGAAATATGTTTCTTGACTGATTGATCGGTATGAGGCTGACCACTCATATTCATTCTTGCCACGTCCTGCCCGAAGGGATCGCATGTGGCGAGTGAACCTATTGTTTGTACAGGTAAGGGGGCCGGCCTTACGCCAACCCCTTCGTTTGAAGTGGTAGTTTTTCAGCTCTTGACGGGGCTGGCATTTGTTTCTTGTGAAAGTTGAGTTAGCCTAACGGGTATTTTTATTTTAGGTTTGAAATACACACCGCAATCATTTCCGACACCGTCAGTGTGATTAAAATCCGAGCTGATGGCATGGAATGCAAGCTTTCTACCAACTGAGCTATCGAACAGACTGTAAAAATACTGTAAAAATGGTTCACATTACCAATGTCACCTTTGTTTCAGGGAAGTTTCACAAAAGTTGCACAAGGGTGTATGCACATTTGAGTTTTGGATTTTCATTTGCAAGTACACATTTGTAAGCGCGAACTTAGAGGTGTCGGGTTGTGGGTAATGGGCATGCATTTCATCAGAATGACAAATTTGATGTTTTATTTTTAAATGTCAATTCACCAACCTATTTTGCCTGACCAGTTGTCTATATTCGCAAGCAGAAGCTTGTGTGCATACAATGGCATCTGTTGAACCAAGGCTGAAGTTATGGTCAAGTGAGCTAGACGCAGATTTGAACCAACGTTATTCTTTTCCAAATACGCTATTCTAAGACGCGCCTCTACCCTCTCGGCCATAACATCGATAAAAAAAACACCTTAGATTGTAGATTATAGATCGTCAACGTCGGGAATAGGTAAGCTCTGCAAATTATGCCACCGTTCCCTTAAACAGTGCGTCAAATATTCCGACCAGGGACCGTATTTTAAATGTTCAGGCAAACAATACCGTCTTTGATTATCTCGGCAGCTATTCAAGGCGATCCCCGAGCATTCCAAACGGAAGCTTTCTGTTTGTTTTTAATTACATTTTATCCGGCAGGAGCACTTAGCGCCAAAAACCAGGACGCTTCTGGAGATAAGCTCGTATATTGTTGACGACTGAGATGGGAACGGGTATTTTTAAACGCAATTGTCAAGGTATTCTTAGCCTGATGCCTGTTTTATGGGAATTTTATGAACCTTTTCCTCTTACTACCTCAAGGGTTTTAATTCTTATTCTTCTTTGAGTGCTAAATCGCTGCCTTAGTTCTTGTTTACCGTATACGCCATTGAGAAAATTTTACATGAGCAATGTTTGCATGTGTACTGGACCAAGGTGTCTTATAAAAACAAGAAATTGATTTAAAAAATATTTAAAAGAACTCTCACATTATCGAGTTTTACGGTTTTTCTTAGCTCAGATTGTGTAGAATTTGATTCATACGACAACTGCATGAAAAAGTCATATTTGACAAGATTGGCGTATACGGTAAACAATAACTGGGGGAGCGAAATGGCGGTTGATCTGTAATGTCGGCGGCTAAGGCTAGGGTTTTTCTAATTCATTTACATAAATTTATAATTAGAATTTTATATTTTGTACTTGTTTTTAAAGTTTTATGCATGGTACTATTCTTATTTATTTAAAAAAATGTAATTTGTTTTGTATGTTCCTTGACTCATAGGTTGGTATGAGGCTGACCACCCATGTTGTAATTAATGGTTCACTTTGACAATTTCACCCTTGTTTCAGGGAAGGACGGCAAGAGTTGCGGGGTGTATGTCCATTTGAGATTTGGGTTTTTATGTTGTAGGTTCACATGTGCAAGCGCGAACTTGTATGTGTCTGCTTGTGAGAAAATATAAAATGCAAATCCCCAATCTAACATGTGTATGTCGATGTTATGGCCGAGGGGTAGAGGCGCATGTTCGACTAGCGTATTTTGAACCAGATAACGTGGGTTCAAATCTTGCGTCTAGCCCACTTGACCATAACTTTGACCCTGGTTCAACATAATAGATGCCATTGCATGCACTCAAGCATCTGCTTTTGCATGAAGACAACAGCTGGCCACGTAAAATAAGTCAACGTGAATTGCATTTCTTTCCACAAATCTATTTATAAAAAAACTGTTACTCTGTCACCATTCCGCTAGGGCGGCCACAGCTTCTGCAGAGCTGCCTCTATTTCTTCCTATCCTTACATACCTTTTTCGATTCATCAATATATATCACCTTTGGCATAAAAAAGCTTACCTTGAAAGAAAAGTTTAAAATTCTTACATTTAAAAAATAAGTTTAAGTTATAGCATAAAATTAAATTGAAATAATAGCCGCCGAAAAAAAACACTTGGAAGACAAAATTAGAAAGAAAATTACCTACAGTATATGAAATTGTATTAATTTAAGTTGAAATTACAACAAGAAATAATAAAATTAAATGTACCGTAAAACATAATACAAAAAGTCGAAGTTTATTCTATGTACGCGAATAACACTTTTAGAAACTCTATTTTCATACAAAAGTATTTATTCTAGAGAATGGTTTTAATTTATTTTAATCTGTATTTTCTCTACTCTAAGCGTTCAATAAATTTATTCGGTGAAATATTACTTCAACAATAAATTGTTAATTGTTTTTCTGTTTATAAAGATATTTCATTTCGACAACATAAATAATTAAAACTGGCATTTTGTTACATAGTATAAATATACAGGATTGTATTTTATGATTTGGGGTTTTGTTGTTTTTAGTTCTTTGTCTATCTATTTATATTCTACAATCTAAGTTGCAAAACATATTTATCATTTAAGATTCATATTCAATGAATTCCCACCCAAGCAGACACGTAAGTAAACACATATTAGATCGCGCTTACACATGCCGGATGTAGACTTACAACATAAAAACCCATTCTCATATGAAAATAAGCCCTGAAACTCTTGCCGCCCTTCCCTGAAACAAGGGTGACATTGGCGAAGTGAAACCTTTTTTTCAGTATGCCCGGTCAGCATCGTACCAACATATTAGTCAATGAACTATTACAAATTCTTAAAAAATTGACCACGAATGTAGGCCTGATGCACAATATATATAATATTTATTTATTTATTTTTTACTTGTTGACCGAAAAAAAAACAAAAAGGTTTTATGTACATATATCAATCACCATTTCCTCTCAGTGTCTCGAAACAAAGCAACGCAACACACACCACAGCACTGCGCAGCTAACGGTCCTGCAACCGTGTAAGGACAACTGCAACATCACCAAACCTCTGCGGGACTATAACAAGTGGCATAGATCCTTCTTCTTTTTCTTCTTCTTCAGCCTGTATTGATCGTCCACTCCTGGACGTAGGCCTCCTCTCGCATTTTCTATTCGTTTCTATCCTGAGCGATCCGCATCCATAAACATTTTTTTTATTTAAGTACGAGCCTTGAAGAAGTCTGTCACATGTTCACTGACGAAACGTAGCAGGCTTCTAAAAAGAAAAAAAACAGCCTACAGAAGAAATATTGGACCATGGTCTACAAGCCCGGAAAGATGGATTCTACATCCTTATCATCATCTGAAGCCGGCCATGAAAGCCTAAAAACACATACGAGTGATGATTATTTTGACATACCAAATCATGATAAGTATCTCCGTCCCAGGGTACGCAGCGATTTGTGCCAATTTTTGCTTATTAAGAAATCAGTTATTATTATTATTATTATTATAGTTCATTCTCAGTTGTCGTGCAAAGAGGGCGTCTCATTAAGACGTTGGCTACGTCTTCAACCAACTTAAAATGATGCAAGACCTCTCAAACCAGTTGGTCTTATATCTGAAAAGTTTACCTGAAAAATATCAAAGAACCGTAATTCCAGCTTACACCTAACAATTCTAGGATTCTATTTTGAACCAAGTGCACACGATCCGGCTTCTCAGTAAATAATTAACGAAATTATCCAAACTTTGCTCAATCTCCACGTTAACCAAACCAAATATTGAATTTTCCCAGAAATTAAAATCGTTAATGTTTAAAACGCAAGGGATAAATTTCCACTTTCCCTTGTAAAAGTAAACAAATTAGCGAACTCTACCCCAAGTAGGTAAAAAACATTACTTCTATACTCAACCTTTTGGCGTTTTACCTAAAAATGTGTGGAAACCAAAACGCTCACTAGTGGCGCTTTCTTTGGCTCTAAGCATTTTTGGGTAAAACGATATGGTTGAGGATAAACGCTCAGTCTTATATTTGAGTATCCGTACACAGGAAATATTAAAAGGGTCAACTGAAAAGTAATGGACACATGCTTTAAATACCACGAAAAAATTTACTTAAAAATGCAATAGACATCAAATCGTTCCCTTAGTGCTTGTTTGTCTTATCGCTTCCCCAGTTCTTGTTTGCCGTATAGACATTTTTTTTTAAATAGCACCTTTTAATTTGCAGTTGTCTTAAGAATCAAATTCTACACAATCTGAGCTAAGAAAAATACGTATTTATCTTCAAATGTGCGAGCTATTCAACATTTTCACGTACGATATTGCCGTCATGCCCATGCGCGTCTGGGATTGGCTTACAATTGTAGATGACGCAGTCACGCATGCGCCTCCAGCGTCTAGTGGATATACGGCACTCGAGAACTGAAATTAATTTTTGAACACAGAAAATCGTATGTGAAAATATTGAATAGCTCGCACATTTGAAGACAAATACGTGTTTTTATTAGCTCAGATTGTGAAGAATTTGATTCTTAAGACAACTGCTCTAAAAGGTCATATTCGACAAAATTGGTCTTTACGGCAAACAAGAACTGGGGGAGCAGATTGACGTCGGAGGGATCTGTCACAGCACTAGTAGAAGAAGACGTGATTTTTTATCAGTTGTGCGTTACTTTTCAGTCAACCTTTGCACACAGATATCTAAGCAAAGCGTAGTTATGTGGAGGCCCAGTCCCAGAAGGGTAATTACATTTAATTAGAGCAAACACCGCAGCGTCCCATTCCAGAAGAACTTTCAGATAGTTCAAGAGGTCAAGAACGCTGGCGGTCGAGTCACGTTGAATTCGTATCTAGGATACACTAGGTGGAATTAAGGACGGTCTAGAAAATTATAGGTGAAATTTGGGACGGTCTAGGAAATACAAACTGAAATGAAGGACGGTCTAGGAAATACAAACTGAAATGAAGGACGGTCTAGGAAATACAAACTGAAATGAAGGACGGTCTAGAAAATGATAGGTGAAAGTAAAGACGGTCTAGAAACTAAAAGGTGAAATTTAAGACGGTCTAGGAAATTGTACAAGGTGAAATTTAGAACAGTATAAGAAATGATGTGAAATTTACGAGACTCTAGGAAATTAAAGGTGAAATTTAGGACGGTCTAAGAAATACTGGGTGAAATTTATGAGAGTCTAGGAAATACAAGGGGAAATTAAGGACAGTAAAAGAAATACTGGGTGAAATTTTTGACATTCTAGAAAATAGTTAGTAAAAATAAGGGATTCGAGCCCACAGCCTTCCATTCACGAGTCCAAAGCGCTAACAACTAGACTACGGACCAGTCATATTCTGGGTACGTGGTGGCATGTTCTGCGTAGAATTTGCGTTCTTTTTTAATACGGTCTAGCTTCATAATAGGTGTTAGACATCTTTTTCATCTCTGTATCATATCGATTCAAATATGCCTGTTTTTCAACATTTAATTTTTCAATCATTTTTTGACTACGACTGCTCCTTAGCGACCAATAGACAATATTTAAAAGTTTTGCGGGTTTGTGTATTGACGTTGCGTTGTGAAGAATAATTTAAAATTAACAATGTAAAAAAAAAAACCGATAGTTTTTCTTCGCCAGTATCCTTAGTACGAGTTGCAAAACTTGAGAAAAGTAAAGTTTACGGAAAATATTAAAGCGTGATTTCTACCAAAATATGGCGTTCTTGTTTCTTACACTTTGTGGTTCTAGCAAAAGAGTTACATTGATGAAGAAAATCAAGTTTAAACAAACAAAAACGACAGATTTTGGGGGAACATTACTCAAGTTTTGCAACTCTTACTAAGGGTACAGTTGATTTATTTCCTCGAGCGCTTTCGATTACATCACACAATTATCAAGACCTTATTGTTTAACTTGTAAAGAAAAACTTTGTGTTCTATTTTTCACATTATTAATTTAACAAATATTTTGTAAGAATTTTCCTTAGAAAACCAACCAATGGAAAGTCAATAGTTTTCTGACGTATTGAAATGAACAGAGTCTCATCCTTTACTCTTATCTCCGATGTGGAATAGTAAATTTTATTTTTGATAGATTTAAAGATTGAGTGCGTTTTTATCCCTCCCTCCATTTTCATCACTACATAGTCATCACCTGATTGTTGTTAGTTACGCAGGCGCAACTAAACACAACTACGCTACACATACAGTGTAACTTCTGACCGCGTTATCCCAGAAGCGTTTTGCATGCAGTCAGTGAAAACTAGTTGTTTTAACAGGTAAGGAGGCCAGCCATACGCCAACCACTTCACTTGAAGTAGGAGTTTCCCAACTCTCCACGGAGCTGGTATTCATTTCTCGCCTAGGCTGAGTACAACTTGCAGATAATGTATTGTGAGTTTTCAAATTAACACCAAAATGAGAAATCATTTCTGACACTATAATCTATAATAATGTAACGAAATACACTGGTAGATGCTTATTGGTGTACGTGTTTTTTGAGAGAATGTTCTGGCCCAGACGATTGTAGTTGTAAGGTGTGTATGTGGGTAGAAAATGGACTCTTCAAGAAATAAATATGTCCAGAATCGTCTATACAAGTGTGGTGGTAGAACTTTCTAGGGCCTGCTGGAATGGCCCCTAGGTTCCGCTATAAGAAGGGTGACAATCGGCTGGAGCGAGTAGTCTTTCAAAGCACTCACACAGTGGCATAGCTAGTTACTAGGGCGACCAATATGGTGTAAAATAACTGTAATTTGTGCAAAATAAATAAGTTTGTTAAAATAAATCTGTTAAAATAAGTCTGTTAAAATAAATCTATTGTAAGAAAGTCTGTGTAAATAAACTGTATGGCAAACTTGTGTTGAACTTGTGTTTTAATTAAGGACCCTCAGAAGACACGTAACAATAATCTTTAATCTAAGTTGCAAGAATATATTCATTCAAAGCTCGATGTATGCCCACAAACAAACACGTTTAGTTCGCGCTTACAAATGCTGATTGTGTACTTGCAAATAAAATCCAAACTCAAATAAACATAAGCCCTCCAACTCTTAACCCTCGGTGGAATTCGAATCCGAGCTCACGTCATGGAATGCAAGCACTCTACCAACTGAGCTACCGACCGGGTTACTTCATTCCCTGTAAGGACATTTTGTTTAATTGTGGGACCCTATTATTTCTCATGTTCTGCTCCAGCCTTGCTCCTCCCTTGTAGTGCACGTGAAACTAAAATTCAAGCCTCGGGTTTTACCTTCCACGTAGTCAACGTGTTTAATCCCGTCCAATTTGCATAGTAATCACGCCCTACTGCACCCGGGGGTAAGGCTCTTATTGGCTTGTCGGCGACGCTCGTAAAACGATGAATCAAAAGATTCCCAGATGATTACATTCCCGATTCAGCTCAGTATACCGAGTACGAAACATGCGTAAACTAACCTTGATTGCAGCGTAAATCGAAAAAATGTATGAAAACTAAATGACTCTCAAGGTGTGCCGTCGTATTTTTCATTCATTTTAGATTTACGCAATCGGATGGGAATTTTACGTAATATTTTACATTCCCAATTCAGTTCAGGTGAGTCTAGAGATGTAGGAAAGTTATAAAACAGCGTAAATTCCGAGCGGCTAACTGTTACGCTAACACCGTTTCATTTAGGGTGGACTAGATATCTGTCGAGTATTTTTCAATTTTTTCATTAATTATTGTTTTCACTTTATCAAACGAAATGTGCGGACCTAAGACAAAAAATATCAACAATACTGATTCCTATTCCTTGACCAATCAATCTGTAAAAAATGGTTCAATTTGCCAATGTCACCCCTGTTTCAGGAAAGTTCGGCAAAAGTTGCAAGGCTTATATTCATTTGAGGTTTCGATTTTAATTTTTAGGTACACATGGAGCATTTGTAAGCGTGAACTTATACATATCTGCTTGCGGGCATACATTTTATATGAATTTTGAATGGTAATACATCTTAGCAACTTACCAGTAATAATTTGAATGGAATAAAAGTTGAAGTAGTGAATGAGTTTGACTATTTAGGAAATAAGTTTGAGGCGAATGGTAAGATTACGAAAGAATTAGAGAAGCGTGCCAGCAAAGGAAGATGCGTGATAGGAGCGTTTGGTAGAATAGCGAAGAATAAAAGGATACCAAAGAAAATGAAAATGGCGGTACACAATTGTATTTTGTTGCCGACCCTGATGTATGGAAGCGAGTCATGGACGTTGAATGAAAGATAAGTAAATAAGGCATGCACCGTAGAAATAGCTCATTTGAGAAGTATGACAGGAAAAACACTGAAAGATAGAGTGAGAAACGAATGGGTTCTAAATGAATGCGGAGTAAAAGAAAGCGTGAAAGTGAAAGTTCAAAGAAGTGTGATGCGATGGTTTGGACATATTGAAAGGATGAGTGAAGACCGACTGACAAAAAGAGTGTATAAAGGGAATGTAATAGGTAAGCGTGGAAGGGGAAGACCTAGGAAACAATGGATTGATCAGATAAATGAGATTGCGAATGAATGGAATCTACAGAGTGGAAACAAGAGAAGCATGCATGAAAAGAGTGATGAAATTAGATGAGATGAAAGAAGTATGCAAGGACAGAGTCAAGTGGAGGCACTTGTGTGGAGGTACTGGCCACCCCTAGAGGAAAGGCGGCAGGATACAAGACAAGACAAGTGAATGATATTTATTTTAAGAATAAATAAAGGACCTACATTCCATGTGACTTCAGAAATATCTCAACTCTAAGCCGCATGTGATAAAATAAATAAACCGCAGTTGTAATTAAAAAGAACCCGCTTAAAACACAGCAATATTGTAGATAGATAGATGAGGTTAAACCTATAGATTTACTCAAATTTAGATGTTCCTATAACTTCTTGGACCAGTAAATCCAGACAAAGCATCATCATAATATTATATACCATAGAACTGAAGAGTTATAGGGTCCATAGTTCACACAGTGCACCGCAGTAAGTTTCAATCTCAGCTCGACTCTCCCAGACAGAACTTGTCTGAAGAACACTGGTATTATTGCAAACTCCTCAACTTATATCTGGTCTCTCACCAGATACTCGTATACTCCTCCAAGTATATTATATCTGGGATAGGGTGTCCATCCGTGATGATATATCAGGACTGTTAGTGCTTGGACATTCTTTTCTCGATATTCTTAGAAGATCAAATTTTCATTTGAAATGTAGATTAAAAAAAAAATCACGATGGTTAAGGAGATTGAAGTTCTTAATTTTTGAACACATTTCGCACGTTTAATAATAAAGAGAAATAACTCGAAAATTGGGAAAATCGAGATTTTGTAATAAAACGCAAGAACAATGCGAGAAGAATGCGTAGAATGTGACAGCCGTTCAATTTGGACGAATATGACCGAGATAAAACATCGGCCGCCTTTTTCATCCCATACAAGTTGTACTGGGTGTCTGAACTTCAAACGCGTTTTCCCAACATTCATGTTTTTTGAGTTATTGCTCTTTATTATTAAACGTGCGATTTGTGGAACGATGATTCATAATAGTAAATGCTATATCCAGTGGTGGAAGTCTCGATGGCCGTCGGTAGATCTTACCGTACCGTTTGGAAGATAGGTCGGAAAAAATAATGTCTGTTCATCAACAGCTGAAACATTTTAAATAGAAGAACAAACAGCTGTTCACCCACCGCCATGTTTTATACCTTCATATTTTCAAATATATACGGAAGCCTCGATAGCCGTCAATATCCTACATATCTTATCCTACACCAAAACATGGCGCTTCCTATGCAGCTGATTGTTGTTCCATTTAAAATGGATCAGCTGTTTTTTTTAAAGATTTGTTAATACACTTATTTTTTTTTTGAAGAGGGGAAAATCTTCAAAAGATTCCTGCCATTGTTTCCGCATCATGTGAGATTTTTACTCACTAAAACCCCCCTCTACATCTTGCCACACCCTGGAACTGCCGTCAAGCATGACTTCAGAGTGTGGTGTGTCTTTACATGCACAGCATGTCTTTACATTTCAGTTGCATTAATTGGCAAATCTACACTATCTACATTATGCTAGAACTACACTATCTACATTTTCTTTAGTAACTACATTATCAGCTGTTAATACACTGCCATGTTTTATTCCGTCCTGTCTTCAAATAGAAACGGTAAGATCTACCATCGGTTATCGAGACTTCCACCCCAGAAGTCGGTGTCATATCAACCTATAGGCTAAGATGCAAACAACCTTCTTTAATAAAATTTAAATATTTTCTTAGTGTTCTGAGAATTTAAGATAACATGTTTCAAAAGCCAAAATACAACCATCCGGACAAATAAGAACCATCTTTAAGCTTCAACACATAAAAGCGCCCTTGGGGTGGCTAGTCGCTCCCCCAGTTCTTGTTTACCGTATACGCCAATCTTGTCAAATATGACTTCTTCATGCAGTTGTCTTATGAATCAAATTCTACACAATCTGAGCTAAGAAAAACCGTAAAACTCGATAATGTGAGAGTTTTTTTCAATAGTTTTACAATAAATTTCTTGTATTTATAAGACACATTGGTTCAGTACACATGCAAACATTGCGCATGTAAAATTTTCTCAATGGCGTATACGGTAAACAAGAACTAAGGCAGCGTAGTGTCACTAAACGACGCTACCAATTGGCCAAATATTATTACAAAAAAATTATCTTTTAAACAATTAAGTCATGTGCATCTTTCAGTGCAATGATTGAACTTCAATTTTTTCACTGAAATTTCTGAGTGTCTCAAAATCATCCCGCAAAAATTTGGTATCTCCCGGCATATTCAATCTAGAACGTCCTGGAATGTCCCGACATCTGGGACCGCGCCTTGCTATTGACATCTTTGCGAGGTCGCATAACTAACGCGTCGATCCCGAACCAATATTGCGCGGGATATTGCCTGTAAAGTTCTGATGAAACACGGATTCACTAGGCGCCTGAAGACATTGGCTTCCTATTTTGATATTCTGTTCATAGTCCAGTCTGTAGGGGCAAAAAAGAGCTTTCGCCATGCAAAAGGTGGAGCAAATGCGATTTTGACATATCGCTCCCCCAGTTCTTGTTTACCGTATACGCCAATCTTGTCAAATATGACTTTTCACATGCATTTGTCTTAAGAATCAAATTCCACACAATCTGAGCTAAGAAAACCCGTAAAAATCGATAATGTGAGAGTTCTTTTAAATATTTTTAAAATAAATTTCTTGTTTTTATAAGACACATTGGTCCAGTACACATGCAAACATTGCTCATGTAAAATTTTCTCAATGGCGTTTACGATAAACAAGAACTAAGGCAGCGATATGTTGTTTGGATATAGGACCCTATATCCAAACTATGCTGTATAGTGTATACTATAAACCACTGGACTATGATGCTTTGTGGTGAATTTTACCGAAGATATTCCTTGATGTAAAGGTTAGTATGAGGCTGACCAACCATTGATTTGCAAAATGTATTTTTTTGTGTATGTTTCTTGACTTATAGGTTGGTATGCGGGTGACCACCCATGCTGTAGAAAATGTTTCACTTTGCCAATGTCACCCCTGTTTCAGGGAAGGTTGGCAGGAGTTGCAGGGTGTATGTTCATTCGAGATTCGGGTTTTAATATTGTAGGTCCACATGCGGCATGTTTCAGCGCGAATTTATACGTGTCTGTTTGTGAAAATTAATATAATGTGAATCTTAAATGTTACATATTTTTGCAACTTAGATAAGATGACCAAGCACGCTGAAAAAATGGTTTACTTTTCCAATGCCACCCCTGTTTCAGGGAAGACCGGAAAAAGTTACAGGGTAGAGTTTCATTTGAGGTTTGGATTTTAATTTGTTCGTACACATGCAGCATTCGTTAGCGAGAACTTGCACGCGTCCGTTTGTGGGTATGTATTTAGTATGAACTTTTATTCCTAATATGTCTTTGAAACTTAGATTAGGTAAGGTTAATATATTTTACAAACGCGAGCATAAATTATAGTTAAATACATTTTAGAATAAATATTTCATCAATAATATATCAAAACGAAATTTTTAATAAAAAATATGAACATCAAGCTTAAATTATTGATTTACCATATATTGCCTACCTATTAGGCGCATGTGCCTGTATGGGATGCGCACCCCTGATAATAATAATAATAATAACAGGCTGATTTATTTTAAATTACACATGATAAGAGAGCGCCGTTTTTGTGTGTGTCACACCTCAAGGGCCCTCTCCGATCATGGATAAGACTTTCTAAACAAGTGTGCCTTGAGTGCTCCTCGAAATACACCCACAGATTTGGAGTTCTTCACTCCGGGTGGCAGTCTGTTCCACTCCACCGGCCCCGCAACACGGAAAGCGCGGTCTCCGAAGTTTGTACGAATTTTTGTACGATATTTTAGCCATTGTGAAAAAATATCAGCTAACCTGTTTTTTACAGTTACAAGAACGAAAAATCTTTACACAAAGTTCTAAGACATCTTGTATCAAATGTGTAAAGGATTTGATCCGACGAACCAATAAAATTAATGGTCCAATTTCAAGAATTGAATTAATTCAATTAATTAATAACCCGACCACAATTAATTCAACCGCATGGAAGAGATGAAGCAGAAGTGAAAATAAATTACATCCAGAGAAAGGAGAGACTGTTCTGCACACAGAACAACAACAGAACAAAACAACCCCAAGGTTTTGTGAGATAAAAATACACCGCTGGCAGACGTCAGAGAGGGACAAAGCGAGGGTTGAAAAGGGGTGAAAGGCGACAAAGGGCGTCTCAAGAAGGATCTCTGGTGCGAGCATTGTGGGGAACAAACAGTATTATCATCATACAAGGAGAGCCTTGTTTTCTGTGAGCTGTATAGAATCAAATCCAACAATCTAGGATTGTTTTCGAAAACTAAGTTTATTTCAATAAATAAAAAGAAAATATTTTTCGTACTTACTTAGGCTCTTATGACGTTTTTAAGCTCAAATTTAAGCTGGTAATACGGTCTTTAATCTTTCATCTTAATTTCAAAGATACATTACATTAAATATTCTTATCTTGAAAGTAATATCCCGAATCTCAAATGAACATACACCCTGCAACTCCTCCCGACCTTCCCTGAAACAGGGGGACATTGGCATAGTGAAACATTTTTACAGTATAAGTGGTCAGCTGCAAACAAACCTACAAGTCAAGGAACATACACAACAAATTACAATTTTTAAAATCGATAAATAATAATATGTATGGACTTCAAAAACTAAACAGAAAAACCAATTCCAATTTAAAAAACTAACAGTAATTAAAACAACAAATTATTAATTTGTAACGTGAGTACCTGTTTCTGGCCATGCAAAATAAGTTGGTGAATGGTATTCCTCTCTTAAATCTAAAAATCACCATCACAACGTAAGCTTCAAAAAAAAAATGTTCGCATAAAACTAATTTAAATGAATCAAATAAAATAACATATTTAACCCGCATTATCTGTCTGCTAGTGAGAATGCATGTAATGTGAATCCCCAATGTTACATATCTTTGCAAACTTAAATTAGATTAGATTATCAATTCATAATCAGCCCACATTTTACACTGCACGATTGCAAAAAATAAATAAACACACAGAAATTAGTAAATTTCATAATGAAAATTTCGCAAAACACGAACGAATTTTTACAGGCTCGCTAAAGTCGTGCATTCTAATTGGGAAACTCGTTAAATATAAAAAAAAAACCCTACTACGTGGGGCACACAAAATGAATCATAAATATTTGAATTGCAAACCAAAGTCGGCAATCTAGTATTATTATTTAAAATGAAATAAATACACAAAAACAAAGTAAATGATTTCCTCTATTTTTGTGTATATTTAAATTATTTTTTATATTTTCCTAGATTACCGTGTTTGGTTCTATTTGACTCATTTCTATCCGTTTGAAATTTCAGACATAATCCCTCGTAGGTTGTCTGTCCGTTTTGTGAAAGGACATGATGTTTTTAGTTTTAATATTTTATCAACACTACTTCCCCTGTGCTTGTCGTCTGGCTTATATACCATTTGATTCAAAGACGCAAAACACGTGAATGTGAGAGTTGCATTCAATATTTTCAAAATCGATTTCCAGTTTTCTTAAGACACATTGGTCCAGTATACAGAAAAACATTACACATGTGAAATTAACTCTGTCGGAGATAATAAAAACTTGCACTAAGGTGACGACTAATGGTATATTCAAGGAAATCAGCCTCAGAGACAGGGTTCCAAACCAGGAGATCCGTAGACGCACTGGTGTCACTGATGTCATACAGCGAGTGACCTGCTTAAAGTGGCGCTGGGTTCGTCACGTCGCAAGGCAGGACCATGAAAGGTGGCTGAAAAGGATCGTCCAGTCGCTGCCTTAGTTCTTGTTTGCCGTATAGACCATTAAGCTAATTTTACATGAGACATTACAATATCAATACACAAACCCTTCAAGTTTTACAAGACTTTATATTAATTTTATCTCATTCGAGAATATTTGCATGTTTTGAAAATACCTTCTCACTCAACCCAATCTTTCCTGTGGTTGTTCCACCAATTTTCAGGCCGGCTTATGGCCGCAGTGTTTTCATATTAAAATGCGGCCGTTTTCATACGGTCAGTTAGTCGGGGCTTTTGTTTCCCCAAATACTCCAAGTACAAACCTTCACTTTACAACTCTATCTCAGCGTTTTCCCAAAAAACGAGCAAATACTGAAAATATTTGGAGAAGCACTCTTTCGGTTTAATAATAAATGTTGTTACGAAGTTATGGGTTTATGTCTATGTGTTTTCATTTACTTATGATTGTGTAACTTCTTCTTGCCGCGTTATCCCCTAAGGGGTCGCATGTGGCCAGTGGTCCTTTTTGTTACAGTTGTACAGGTAAGGAGCGCCTTACGCCAACCACTTCAGGGTATGGTACTCATTTCTTGTGAAGTCTGAGTAGACCTTGCCGGTATCGAAACAAAAAATCTTCCTGGCATTGGGATTCTCAATTGAGAACTCAAGCTCTTTACCAACTGAACTATCAACCGGTGTGTCTATGTGTTTTTACTTAATTGTATATGTGGATATTTCATGGTTGCATCTACTCGCATTTGCTTGAAGCGTCCGTTCGAGAAGCCTCTGGTATGATCTGGTATATGCGATAATAAGCTTTAGTCATCCATAAATACGGAGTGCGGTGCTTTGGAGCAGAGAGTACCTCATTAGTACTCAAGCCGATAAACCACCAGAACAAAGATTCAAAGTGTGAACCTTATGTAAGCAAATTCTGAACTAAATTGTGTAAAATAAATTCAGGCCAAGTTTGATTAAAGTGAACCCAAAGTAAATCATAATAGTATTGTTCAATAAACGCTATGGTTGAGTTTTAACGAAAAATAAAGCTTCATTAAGCACAGTATTGAAAGTGTACAATATAGCGTAGATTCACTTCAATTGCGTTAATCGAAAATGCTAGCAATATAAGATGACAAACCTGGAGAGAGATTGTGTTTTCACAGATTTTTTCCGATTTACGCAATCGAGGTGAGTTTACGTATTGTTTTGTACTCGGGGTACTGGTCTGGTCACAATTGGAGATTAAAATAATTGCAACAATGTTACTTTATTAACGTGTAATATTTCAAACAATTATTATACCACCCCTGTTTCAGGGAATGTCGGCAAGAGTTGCATGGCTTATGTTCATTTGAGGTTTGGATTTTATTTGTAAATACACAATCAGCATTTGTAAGCGCAAACTACACGTGTTTGTTTGTGGGCATACATCTGAGAGCTTTGAATGAATATATCCTTGCAACTTAGATTGTAGATTATAGATTATAGATTATACCACATTGAAAATCGTGAATAATTAAATTGTTGGTATTTGTTTTTGCTTGAGCTAAAAAATAGTTTATAGACCTTAAATAAATAAATACAAATAGAGTGCATCAATACAGCAAACAAAATGGTATCAAATTAAATTCGGAATAATTAATTTAATTTTAAAACAATGCAAAGAAATAGTTTTCGTAGACCGACTCGATTCAATTGAATTTTAGGACATTAATTTAACCAGGTGTATAAAAATATTCGATTTTAAACGAAATCTGTACTTGGTTCTATATAAAATATAACATGGCAAATAAAATATATATACGGCCTGAAATCCCTAAAAAAAACGTTTTTTTCTTCTTCTTCTTTTTCAGCCTTTCTCAATCCACTTCTAGACGTTGGCCTCCTCCAATCCTCTCCATTCCTGTCTATCGGCTGCTCGCTGCCTTAGTTCTTGTTTACCGTATAAGCCATTGAGAAAATTTTACATGTGCACTGTTTGCATGTGTACTGGACCAATGTGTCTTATAAAAACAATAACTTTATTTTAAAAATATTTAAAAGAACTCTCAAATTATCGAGTTTTACGGTTTTTCTTAGCTCAGATTGTGTAGAATTTGATTTATAAGACAACTGCATGAAAAAGTCATATTTGACAAGATTGGCGTAGGTATACGGTAAACAAGAACTGGGGGAGCGAGTTATCATTAAGCAAATTGGTACACATTAGAACATTCTTATTATTCTTCTTCATCAGCCTTTCTCAGTCCACTCCTAGACGTTGGTCCTCTCCAATCTTCTCGATTCCTATCTATCAGCTGCTGTGTTCAGCCATTCTCTGCCTGCAGTTCATTTGATGTCGTCCAGCCACCTCAGTTGGGGTCTCCCCACTCCCTGCTTGGACATTCTGGCCACTGAACGATTCTATACGGCCACCTAGCTGATCAGTGACACGAGTGTGTCTGCGGATCTCCTGGTTTGGAACCCTGTCTCTGAGACTGATTCCCAGCATTCTCCTTTAAATTGCTCTATGGCTGGTCCTTCAAATCGTTTAACATGTCAAAAATTGTAATTTAAAAATGCAGTATATCGTAACTTTTCAAATATGTTTAAAAAAAAATTCATTCCTTTTTTTCTTCCTCACCTAATAAAATATTCATTCGCATTCATGCATTCATTAAGAAGTGAGCAGATAAGGATTAAATCAAGATATTTGTTTGAAATGGTGGAAAGGTCCTTGAAATTATGCGCATATTTAATATTGGGTCACTATTATATCACAAACAATCACAAAGTATAGTGATGTGAAGATGGACTGATAAATTTGGTATTTGCCGTTTAATGCTGAGAACGGCAACCTGCTTCCCCAAATGTAGGGAAATTATAATGTGAATTTATTGATATTGATATGTTCATGATTATGTGATTGACGTTTATTATGTGCTATACTCAGAGTGAACTGATAAATATAAAACTTTCCTCTTCATGCAGTATAATTACAACTGAACTCTGGCAACTTCTAAAAAAATGCAGGCATTGAAGTCAATAATTCATACTAGATATCGGCGTACGCGTTCCAAATCCAAATAAAATTCAAGCTGTGTATTCTACTCCAAACAAAAATTCAAGTGTGAACAGTGAATTGTAGCGGGATTCTCGACATGTATTCCAACGAGAGGCAGTCTGCCCTCGCATTGATTTTTGGATGTAAAATGTGGTTTGTGTTTTCGTTCTGTGCACTGTTTACTGGGACTTGTTACGTGATTGCTGGCGCCGGACACATATCTGACACTACCGGCTGCTCCGCCCGTCAGTTCCAGTGCGCCAACGGGCGCTGCATTCCCTGCACCTGGGTGTGTGACAAGGACGACGACTGCGACGACCACTCTGATGAGAGCCCCAAGGAGTGCCAAGCTACAGGAGGCTGGGTGTTGCACGGCAAGAGGGCCCAGCGTAGAGACGCGGGCATGGGCGAGGACAGCCTGCCAGGAGCTACTCCGGCAAGGAGCTTGCCGACTCCCCCCCGATATTTGCCCGATTTATTTTATATTTATAATTTAATAATTTTTTTTTTTTTTTTTTTAATACCTTAACGATTATGATAATGATTTGATTGTTTTAAATATTTGACATTTTTATTTTGACATTTTTATGTACTTACACTTTATATAATAATTGTTATTATTTAATATAATTAATTTATTTTTGTAATTAATAAACCCCATGTTCGCCAATATAAACGCAGTTCCACTCTGCAGAAAAACCGCCATAAACTTGCTCAGAGAGAATGAATGGGTGTTTGGAACTTGGAATGTCAGAAGAATGAATGAGTGTAAGGAGAAGGAAATCGTGAATGTGATGAATGAAAAAAGAATACAAGTGATGGGTGTGACAGAGACAAAAATGAAAGGGAATGGTGAAAAAGTATTAATGAATGGTGAACTGTATATCTGGTCAGGTGTGGAAGATGGGAATGAAAGACAGGGTGTGGGTGTGGTTATAAGTGAGAATGTAAAAGGATGCATAACGGGCTACCAAAGAATCTCTCCAAGAGTTTTGACTGTTAAACTCAAAACAAACAGGATGAAAATTTTCTTGGTGGCCTGTTATGCACCTGTAGATTCAGAGTGTATGGACGTGAAAATGAGATTCTGGAATGAGTTGAATGCAGTTGTGCGCGAAAGCAAGAAGAATGAATACATTATAATTTTGGGAGATATGAATGGATGGGTAGGTACGCAAAGAGATGAGTGTGTGAAAATTGTTGGTCCTAGTGGACGAGGTGTAGTCAATGATAATGGGCGACACCTGATAGCTTTGTGTGCAGAGCACAGCCTTTTTGCATCAAACACATGGTTTCGACATAAGGATGTGCATCTGTACACAAGGCAGATTGTGGGAAGTCGCACAATCATTGACTACATCTGTGTGGATGAAAGACTGAGAGGAGCCGTAAGAGATAGCCGTGTCTATCGTGGGCCTGAAATAGGCAGTGACCACTATCTCTTATGCGCTAAAATAATGATTGGAGAAGTAAGAAAGAAGAAACGTAAGAAGAAAGTAAGAAAGCCAAGAATAAAAGTAGAAAGTCTGAGTGATGAAAATGTGAAAGTGAAGTATAAATCAGAAATACAAAAAAAGTTAAGTGTGAATGAACTTGAAAAGAATGTTAATGAAAAAGATATTGAAAGCATGTGGAAGTTTATGAAAGAAGGAATGATTGAATGTGCTCGAAAAGTATGTGGAGAAACGAAAGGTGGAAGATTGAAAGGGGATGCCTGGTGGAATGCTAAAGTAAAAGAGGCTGTGAAAGTGAAGAAGGAATGTTACAAAAAGTGGCTGAACGACAGGAATGATAGAAAGCTAGAAGATGAATATAAGATAGCCAAGCAAATGGCGAAGAATGTAGTTTATGAAAGCAAAGCGAATGAACAGAGAAAGATTGATGAAAAAATGAACAGGAGTTTCACCGACAGTAGGAAGGAATTCTGGAGATGGGTCGGTGCCAATAGGAATAAAGATTCTGCATTGACCACCCCAGGAATCAAAAGTGCTGTTGGTGAGATGGTATGGGAGAAGGATGAAGTATGTAAGAGATGGAAAGAATATTTTGAAGGGATTTTTGGTCGGGGCGAAAGAATTTTGTTTAGAAAAATGACAGAAGAGAATGAATTTAGGATTTTGAAAGAAGAAATAAAAGTATCTATTGAATGTTTGAAGAATGGAAAGTCTGCTGGGTTTGATGGAATAAATGGTGAAATGTTGAAAGCAGGAGGTGAATGCGTGATAGATTGGATGTACGAATTATGTAAGCTTTGTGTGAATGCAGGAGTAGTACCGATGGATTGGAGGAAGGCAGTCATTGTTCCCATTTACAAAGGTAAAGGGGACAAAAAAGACTGTCAGAACTTCAGACCAATCAGTCTACTCAGTATACCAGGAAAAGTCTTCTGTAAGGTGATTATAAAAAATGTGATTCTGACTACTAGTGAAAGGATTTCCTATATACAGTCCGGCTTTATGGCCGGTAGAGGCTGTGTTGATCAGATTTTTACTCTACGACAACTTGTTGAAAAACAATTGTCGGTGAGGCGGAAGCTGTTCACGGCCTTTGTAGATCTGGAAAAGGCTTTTGACTCAGTAGACAGAGGTATGTTATGGGATGTTTTGAAAGCATACGGAGTGAATGGGGCTCTCCTAGGTGCGGTGCATGCAAACTATGAAAATAGTACAGCATGTGTTCGTATTGATGATGAGTATAGTGAATGGTTTGAAGTTTTTAAGGGTGTAAGGCAAGGATGTGTGATGAGCCCATGGCTATTTAACATAGTCATGGACAAGTGTGTTCGAGATGCTAGACTTGATGATTGTGGATTAATGATAGGAGAGAGCAAAGTGAGTGTTCTACTGTATGCGGATGATGCTGTTCTTGTATCGGACTCAGCAGTAGAATTGCAAACGATGCTCTCTAGATTGAACGAAGCTCTGCTAGGTAATTATTTGAAATTGAATGCAAGTAAGACGAAAGTTTTGATTTTTGAAAGAAATGAAGAAAATACGAACTACGAATTTAGAATAAACGGAATGAATGTTGATGTGGTAAATGAGTTTGTATACTTGGGAAGTAAGTTTGAGAAAGATGGAAGAATGACAGGTGAACTTGAAAGAAGAGTAATGAAGGGCAGGTGTGTACTGGGTGCCACAGCTTGTATCGCCAAAAATCAAAACATTTCTAAAAATGCTCGATTGGCGGTACGCAGTGGCATACTTTTACCCACCTTGATGTATGGAAGCGAGGCCTGGACGGTGAATGAAAGTGAAATTAGTAAAGTCCATACTGTTGAAATGGACTTTCTAAGAAGTATGATTGGGAAAAAACGGAGTGACAGGGTGAGAATGATTTTGTAAGAGAAGAATGTGGTGCAAGAGAAAGTGTGAAAGTGAAGATTAAAAGAAGTTTGTTAAGATGGTTTGGGCATATGGAGAGAATGAATGAGGAAAGACTGACGAAGAAAGTATATGTTGGTAGAATAGATGGATGTCGTGGTAGAGGAAGACCGAGAAAGGTATGGATGGACCAAATATCCGAAATTGCGAATGAATGGAATATCCAGAGTCATAATAAAAGAAGAGCTTGTATGAAGAAGGTTATGACTCTGGAGGAAATGAAAGAAGTATGCAAGGATAGAAAGAAATGGCGGTTGATCTGTGATGTTGGCGGCTAGGGTTTGTTAAAGTGAATTTGGTTTTATGATTTAGTTTTTTATGTCCATGTATATATTATAATTTATTGATTTTAAAAATGTAATTTGTCATGTATGTTCCTTGACTTATAGGTTGTTATGCGGCTGACCACCCATAATATAAAAATTGGTTCACTTTGCCAATGTCACCCCTGTTTCAGGGAAAGACGGCAAGAGTTGCAAGGCTTATGTTCATTTGAGATTGGGTTTTTATATTGTAGGTCCACATGCGGCATGTGTTAGCGCGAAATTATACATATCTGCTTGTGGGAATGCATTTAGTATAAATCTTAAATGATATATATCTTTGCAGCTTAGATTAGATTAGATTAGATTAGATTCAACTTGAGCGTACCTACTCCTCTCAATCATACATACGAAATTTCTCGTTATATAAAATTTCACGCGTAATTTCCCCGAAATAAAAGAAAATTCCCCGACCATATATTTGGTAGGGGGCGAAACGATTATTATCCCCAAGATCTCGGTATTTTTATTGCAGCTCCACACCAGAGCCCCAAGTATAAAAAACTCCTCTAAAATAGATCACACTTTTTTTCAGGAAACTAATCAAAATTAAAACGGTCTCTAGAGTAGTTGACTTAATTTCAAAGCATTTTTTGGTATACGGAATATTTTAGTGTAAACGTAATTTTCTAGCGCTTTTGTGGGGAAAACATCGTCTTGGAGAAGCGCTAGGAATTCCTGAGTTTAGTGCTTTCATTATGGCACGAAAAGCGTTTATTTCTGAGCGTCTTACCTATGCAAACCCACCTATCTGGTATTCATAAAGAATTTCTTGAATCCCATGTCTGCCAGAAATGGATGTTAAGCGTTTTGCTGCATTGTTACGAATGTGTTATTGCGTGTTACTCTTATACATGCCGCATGAGTATTCCTCGACTTGTAGGTTGCTTTTCATACAACTTCTATCAGGATAATGCAATTTCAGAATCCCTAAATTTAAAGGTTGTTATGAGGGTGACCACCCACACTGTACAAAATATTTCACTTTGCCAATGTCACGACTTTTTCAGGGAAGTCTGACAAAAAATGCAGAGCGTATGTTCATTTAAGGCTTGGATTTTAATTTATAAGTACAAAATACAGCACGTGTCTGTTTGTGGACATTTAAAATTAATTTCAATTGGTAAAAAACATTGTCATTTAGATTATAAATACATAAAAATGTTTGCTTACTTAAAAAAAAGAAAAATCAAATCTCAAATGAACGCGAACTCAGCAACTCTGTGGCACAGTGAAACATTTTTTTAGGGTAAGCGTCATGTGTGCCTCCTTGGAGGCATGCATTAAATGTAAGCCTTAATTGTCAATATGTCTTTGCAACTTAGATAGACACTCATACCATCATATTTGTCGTTTATATAGGCACAAAAGAGACGATTCCTGCATGTTATAAATTATTTTACAATGGATTGTTTCACATACTTCCATATTGTTCGATACACACTAGAGTGCTACGTGCACGTACACACAAACTCACACGGTGCTATTCTTATATATTTTAGTCGCCCGTTGAGCCCACGCTTTGACAAACTAATGATGAATTTGTATTAAGACCTGTCAATCCAAGATGGCCGCAGGCGAACAGCTGATTAGTTTTCATACAAATATTACCGATATTCTATAGGTAAGAATGACCGTAGTGATGAAACTTTCAGGCCAGGCATAATTAGTTTGTCAACGCATGGGCTTAACCGAAGACTTAAATGTCTAAGAATAGCCCCGTTAGTAGATAATGCTAGAGGCAGACACAAACATACCAGCAAACTACGTGAATGTACACACAAACTCATAGTTCATAACAATATAATCAAGGAACAAAAGTCTTTTTGAAAACATGCAGCTGTAACTTCTTCTTCGTGTCAGCTTCACACCGTATTGGCCCAGTAACGAGAAATGTCTACAGCTCTTTGGTTTCCCGCAAAGAGATCATCCATGGAGCAGCTTGTCGGACAGGAGGGACAACACCGCAGGTGCTCCATTGTTTGCTGAGCTCCACACTCACATAGTGTAGAGTCCTCCCGTCCCAGAAATCCCCAGGTCAGCATGTTGGCCCGGGCTCCTACAACATTGGTCCTCTATCTGTTCATGGATCTCCATACGGGCCACTCGAGGTTCTTTCCTGGAGGTAGGCTCTCTGAAGGCTTAACAAAGCTCTCCGGGCATTCCTCCTTCCATATTTGTAATCTCTCCGCCACTGGATCCAAAGACAAGGGCTGCACGGAAGAAAAGCTGTAACTGTAACTGTAACTCTGTCGTCATTCCGCTAGGGGTGGCCAGAGCCTCTGCAGAGCTGCCTCCATTTTTTCCTATCCTTACATACCTATTTCAATTCATTCATATCTATCACCTTTTTCATGCATTTTCTTCTTTTACGCTCACTTTGTAGCATCGGTACAGAACGGGTCTAATGCAAACCTCGCGATGTACATATCTATATACAATTTGTTCTCGGCGATATTCAACAAGTGCCGAGTTGTGTTATTCCTTCTCGACTCGCTTCTGCTTTAGGTTTTGTTTTGGTTTTGCCAAGCTCCTTGGAATTCACAGCCAATTTATGGAAGATTTTCTTCAATACCTGTGCCGCGACTGAAAAACTTCACGTTTAATTTCTTACAAAAATGCATCATAACTATAACACTCACAAGAGGAAATTGTTTAGATTTCACTTATTTTTATACACGCTTTGGCTTAGTTTAAAAGTATTTTTTTATACTTGGTGTACTGATCGGTAGAAATAAAAGAAAATATTGTGTTTTCGCATGAAATACTTAAATACTTTGTCGGTGTTATGGCCGAGGGGGCCAAGACGCCGATCTTACTAGCGTATTTGGAATGGAATAACGTTGGTTCGATCTCCGCTTGGGTCACTTGACCATAACTTTGACCCTGGTTCAACAGATGTTTTTGGGTAATTATTAATTAATAAGTCATTAATATAAACAATAATGAATTATTCATTGATGATATTAATACCTGTTTCTGGCCAGGCAGAATAGGTTGGTGAATTGCATTCCTCTTCACAAATCTATTTTTTATAATAAAAAAAAAATGCTTGTATTGCAGGCAGCTGATAATATTTTCTGTGAAACTTATTTTGCATAGATTCAGTAAATAATCTCAAAATTAAATTTTTTGTTTTAATTGTGTGTTTTTACTTGTCTGTGAAATCTCTACATGTTAGGTACTTCTTGCATTTGTCTTGTTCGAGGTGGCTCGAGTATTTGGTCTAATAAAATCTCGCATGTAGCAATTCGTGAGGACCTGTTATTGGCTTCTTGTGTCTACTATTGCTTTTTATCCTGTTTTTTAACGCCGTTGGTCTTCTTAATAAATATAAAAAAAAAACTCGATGATTCGAGAATTATCTTTAGTCTTACTATAAATAGGAACCAAATCTCTATGTTTTTTCGATTGTTATATAAATAAAAAACACCTTATTAACTTTAAAACACTGTTTATATTTCACAAAAATATCATAAATTTAAAAATTAAATTTTAGATTAACTACTAACGTTTTCGACCAATATGGTCATCCTCAGGTAGTAAATTTTTTAACAGAGTTTAAAATAGTCAATATGTAAGTCAAATAGGTAAAATTAATTTAATTAATAAATAAGAATAAAAAAAAGTCCAAAAATAAAATAAGTAATACATTAGGATGAATTATTGAAATAAGAAATCTCTATGTCACAGTCAGTAGTCAAGAGTTCATTGCATTGTGTAGGTGTCAACTCTGAATGCCAATTTTATCTAAAATAAATTGTATAAAAATGTTCACTTTGCCAATATCATCCCTATCAGGGTTTCAGGGAAGGTCAGCATAAGTTGCAGGGCTTATGTGCATTTGATTTATGTCCAACACTCACACCATTGAACAAGTACAATTATTTAAACACCTAAATCAAGAGATACAGACACACTCATACAAGTAAAAACACACTAGGTGTTTTTTTATTTATTTTTAGTGAGACATTACAGAAGTTGTTTTCTCATTAAATTGAAGGTAAATAAAACACATAAGTCATGAAACAATAGTAATAATGATATCTTTATAGATACAATTTTTATTCCATTATATCATCAAAGATAGCAACGTAGGTTTTTTTTCTGAAAAAAAATAAAACAATAAAATATTTTCTGTCTTCAGTTTTATACGACTCATTTTATCTTCAGTGTAAATCCTGTCATAATTCCAGTGTTTATTTTTCTCGGTAATTTTTGTTTTTATATTGTCTAGACATATTGTGAAAACCTCTGTTTTTCTTTCATTTTCACGGAAATCTTATATTTAGGTACTTACATTTTAGGGGAAAAAATCTAAAACAGAAGTCAATTTTTTTACAATTTTTTGCAAAATTCTAAGATGTCTTTACCAATTAAAAAAAAAATAAAAAAAAAATATCAGAATTTTAATTTGAATACCAATTTTTTTACGCTCCTTGAATGTGTTTTTTTTAGGAATTTTAGATTCATACAAGGTTATCCACATCACATTTCATCCATAGTTGATCCACAGCTTATAATTTTTTGTATAGCAAATAAACGTTAGGTGGCTGTTCATCCACGGATTTGTTGTGTGTGAATAACACTGATTGATACGATGTATGTAAATTATTACTATTGCCAATTTATGAAACATAACGCTACAAATACAGTGTAGCTCCTTACCACGTTCTCCCTGAAATGGCGAGTGGAACATATATATTTTTACAGGTATGGGAGAAATCAGTTGAAGTGGGGGTTTCTCAGATTGTCAGAGAGTTTATACTCATTTATTCTAAAGGCTGAGTAAGCCTTGCCTGGTTTTTAGTTTGGGTTGGAAATAAACACAGGAACAGGAAATAATTTCTGCGTCCCTCGTTAGGATTTGAACTCAAGCTTTCAGCGTAAAATGCAAGCACTCTACCAATTACTGAACTATCAACTGGAGTTTGTCATGATGCAGTATAAAAATCAAATAAAATTATTGTACAGATTACAAAACAGAAATATAAAAAGTAATTAAAAATACTTCCCATACTTATTAAATCTCAATTCCAAGCTAAAGCGTTCCAGTACGGATTCGCCGAGAACTTTCAGTCTGGCAACGGTTTTTTTTCTCTCCCTTGCTCTTTTTGCATCCCCCTTCAGTTTTGTTCTTTTTCAATCCACCCATTTCGCGTGGCTTATGCGACCGGCTCGCTTTGTTTGCGTCCACACAAATTGGAATACCATTTAAAGGACTTCTTTGTTGGCGCACAAACAGGTTGCATTGTCACTCGGTTCTTTTTTTAGCGGAGGCAAAGTTTGCGCGATCCCACTTGTTCGCCCGCTTACAGACGAACAAAAGGCGAACAAAACGCCGTGAGATTGAGCAAAAGCTTGTTTAATTAAAATTAAAATAAGATATCAATCGTTGTTTAAGTTAAATTAAAATGCATACATCCATCGTTGTTTAAGTTAATATAAAATGTATTCATCATTTTTTTGCATACTTGTTTAAAGCTGTAAGACCTACTATATTATCTAGGTTTTTTGCAGTAACTTCGTGAAAGCTCAAGGTAGCACCCGTCGATGGCAGATATTGCACTGCCGAAACTAGTAGTGCATTACAAAAATAAACTCACAAGTGAATTAAAACAAAGTTTTTTTTATTATTTTTTAAAAATTGTAAGACCTACGTTTAGGAACCTAAAGCTGTTAATAAAATACGCAACTAACCTACACATATAGACTAACTTTTGCCGCATTTTCCCCGAAGGGATTGCAAGTTGCGAGTGGATTTATTTTACAAGTAAAAGGGGCCAATCTTAAGCATCCTAAGGAAGCCTTATTAGGCGAAAACGTTTAAGCAAAAAAAATAAGAATTAAAACCTTGTTTTTCGTTTTGAATTTATAGTAAACAAAATACAATGGACTTTCATTGTGTTAACAGATTTACCCTTAAAAATATATTAAGACACGTTCTCATTTGTTGTGTAAGCTGGGTAAGCCTTGCCGGTATTTTATCCCACGTACAGTATTTCAAATCAGAAAACTTCAACAGATAAAGACCTCCAGGAGGACCTCTGAAGAGATGGCGTGATAGCTGGCAGTCTAGATCACAGGAAGAAGTAGTTGTACAAACATATTCTTCGGGTCTATAAAAGGAAGTAGAAGAAGATCTTGTTATCTAATCTAATCTAATTTAAGTTGCAAAGATAATATGTTACATTGGAGATTCACATTACATGCATTCTCACAACCAGACACGTACAAGTTCGCGCTTGCACATGACTCATGTAAACCTACAACATAAAAACCAAATCTCAAATGGATATACACCCTGCAACTCTTGCCGTCCTTCCCTGAGACAGGGGTGACATTGGCAAAGTGAACCATTTTTACAGCATGGGTGGTCAGCCGCATACCAACCTATAAGTCAAGGAACAAGTTGTTAGTAAGTAAATAAACGCAAAATTATACATGCATTTATTGTAATGATTATGTAAAGTTGCAATTATGCAGATATACGAATAGCACGCCAGAAATCTAGCGCGCATGCATGTATTGCAGCACTGGGAAAGCGTGTTTAATTATTTTCTGAGAGAGAGCACGAATTATTTGCCTACAACTCATCAAAATTCGTCTCTCTGCATCTGCCACAGGGCGTCATATCCAGACATGGTGGTACATAATAACATGCAAAATAAGGCTTCACTATACGACTGCTTTGGTAAACGATCAACTAAACCAAAAAGGTCCGGTCCGTAGCTCAGTGGTAGCACTGCGGACTCTGAATGGGAAGGTTGTGGGTTCGCATCCCGGCGGAGCACAAAAAAGATATCATTTATATTTTCAAATTTGCTCTTCGCTGGGTTGAAAAATTCATAAACCTTTCCCAATGATCGGACACCAAAGGTCTATCCAGCCTTACAGCAACTGAGTCTTGCTTGAGTATTGGCGCTTTGTAGTGACGATCAAGCTCGTACACCTCTGCGGTACTACAACAAGTGTCATAGACCCCTAGAGTCTCTAGACTCTAGGGAGTCTCGCGCACAGGATTTCTTAAAAAAAAAAACCGTGAATGGTTATGGTGAACTTTGTTTGATAGTGTTTTATTTAAATCCGTCAAAACCCATTATTTGTTCTATCAACAAATAAATGAATCAGTAGAATTAAACAATGTTTTGTTTTCATATATAAAAAGCATATTTTAATTTTGTATTTTTTTATCGCAAGACTTTCCTAAATACTCATAGCTACAAGAAAATTCAAGATTCTGAAATTAAAAAATAATCTACGTCCCGATTGGTCTAAAATTGGTCCCGAATCGTCACATGCGACCATTTTGGAGATAGCGCAGGTAAATGGTTACACTATAGGTGGAGCTTAGTTGCGTTGTGTTTAATGAGAAATTTACATACCTGAACAGAAATAAAAATGGTTGCATCTTGAATGTAATGGAGTTGTTTATTTTGATATCCAAAGAATACTATTGAGATTTGCGGTATACACAATGGCATATTGGTACCGACATTGATGTATAGAATTGAGGCGTGGACAGTTAATGAAAGTAAGTTGTGCACAATAAGTACGGTTGAAATGGATTACCTGAGAGCAATGACTGAATGGTTGAGTCCGCAATGGATGGGTGATGAACGAGTTTGGTATAAAAGAGAATTTGAGAATGAAAGTACAACAAAACACAATGAGATGGTTCGGACATCTTAAAAGAATGGATGATGAATGACTGACACAGAACTATGTCAGAGGAAAGCGTCAAAGAGGAAGACCAAGGAACGAATGGATTGACCAAATAGGTGAGATTGCGAAAGAATGGAACCTACAGGGTGAGAATAAGAGAAGTGTATGTATGAAGAAAGTGATGAATGTTGAAGGCCACCGCTAGTGGAAAGGCGGCAGGGTACAGTAACAGTAACAGTAGCTATGGTTTTATTTGGAATACGAACATAAGCAGTGATTCGTTATGCGAATGCTGTCAAATATGACATAACCGTGTACGCGGAAGGCTTCACTTTTGGGATGCGGGAATCTCTTCAAATGCACAAACCATCTTATTAATTCAAAACCTCTCCGCTCCCCTCAGCTCTCATCCTCTGTGGCATGTAAAAGGGAGTATGGAACAGATTGTACATATGAAAACACATGTTCTTACAAGATTTCATTTTAAATGGATATGTTCACCGTTGCATATTTTACATATTAAGCTTTGGGAGGGTATTTCTTTAGGATATTCAATTAGGATGTTCAATGAGGTGTTTGTTTATAATCTGCTTTAAATTCAATGCCTCCCTTACTTGATTTCTTCATCACAGACAAGAAGGAAATATTCAATTCACTTTACGAGTGAAAGTACCCACTGACAGATGAACGACACAATATTTAATACAACAAACATGTTCTATGTTTTCTTTATTTGTTTCACAATTACGATAACAACAAAATATTTCTATTTTTTTTTAATTATTAAAAAATCTGTTTTATTTTCACTTTTTATTATTATTTTTTTAAAGGACACAACCGTTTTCGACTACACAGTAGTCATCATCAGGTGTTAAAAAAAAAAAAACATGTGGGAATAACAAAGGAATAGAAAATATAAAAAATATAAATAATAAATAATATAAAAATATGTAAATATATTTTTTTTTATCATCTGATGATGACTACTGTGTAGTCGAAAACGTTTGTGTCCTTTAAAAAAATAATAATAAAAAGTGAAAAGAAAACAGATTTTTTAATAACTAAATAGAGATGAATTTTCACAGTGTTAATGCACCAACCATCCAAAATAATATTTCTAATCATAATTTACACCAGCCTTTGGCTCTGAAGCCCAGCAAGCAATTTCTACTTTTTGCGTTCTTTTGTTTTTATTTAGAAATTCAAATTCAAATTTCCGTGTTCCATTCCACGCAACGAATTCATCTCGTTACAACTTAATTGCAAAAGCCTTTTTACTTTTGTTCATGAAAATGTTCTCAAGGGTTTTTATCTTTAATCTATTATCTAAGTTGCATAGATTTATCGACATTTCTATAATCTCTTTAATCTAAGTTGCAAGAATATATTATTATCATTCAAAGCTCATATCAAATGCATGCCCACAAATCAACACATGTAAGTTCACGCTTGGAAATGCTGAATGTGTGCTTATAAATTGAAATCCAAACCTCAAATGAACATAAGCCCCGCAACTTTTGCAGACCTTCCCTGGAAAAGGGGGTGACATTTGTTTACAGTATAAGTGGTCAGCCTCTTACCAATCTATGAGTCAATGAATAAATTTAAGGCTCATATTTAAAGCGTAGTGCTGCGTAATGCATCTTTTGCATAGAGCGTAGTGCTATGCATCTTTTGCATATAGCATAGAGCGTAGTGCTATGCATCTTTTGCATAGAGCATAGAGCGTAGTGCTATGCATCTTTTGCATAGAGCATAGAGCGTAGTGCTATGCATCTTTTGCATAGAGCATAGAGCGTAGTGCTATGCATCTTTTGCATAGAGCATAGAGCGTAGTGCTATGCATCTTTTGCATAGAGCATAGAGCGTAGTGCTATGCATCTTTTGCATAGAGCATAGAGCGTAGTGCTATGCATCTTTTGCACAGAGCATAGAGCATAGAGCGTAGTGCTATGCATCTTTTGCATAGAGCATAGAGCGTAGTGCTATGCATCTTTTGCATAGAGCATAGAGCGTAGTGCTATGCATCTTTTGCATAGAGCATAGAGCGTAGTGCTATGCATCTTTTGCACAGAGCATAGAGCATAGAGCGTAGTGCTATGCATCTTTTGCATAGAGCATAGAGCGTAGTGCTATGCATCTTTTGCATAGAGCATAGAGCGTAGTGCTATGCATCTTTTGCATAGAGCATAGAGCGTAGTGCTATGCATCTTTTGCACAGAGCATAGAGCATAGAGCGTAGTGCTATGCATCTTTTGCATAGAGCATAGAGCGTATTGCTATGCATCTTTTGCACAGAGCATAGAGCATAGAGCGTAGTGCTATGCATCTTTTGCACAGAGCATAGAGCGTAGTGCTATGCATCTTTTGCACAGAGCATAGAGCGTAGTGCTATGCATCTTTTGCACAGAGCATAGAGCGTAGTGCTATGCATCTTTTGCACAGAGCATAGAGCATAGAGCGTAGTGCTATGCAACTTTTGCATAGAGCATAGAGCATCTAGCGTAGTGCTATGCATCTTTTGCATAGAGCATAGAGCGTAGTGCTATGCATCTTTTGCATAGACCATAGAGCGTAGTGCTATGCATCTTTTGCATAGAGCATAGAGCGTAGTGCTATGCATCTTTTGCATAGAGCATAGAGCGTAGTGCTATGCATCTTTTGCATAGAGCATAGAGCGTAGTGCTATGCATATTTTGCATAGAGCATAGAATGAACTCCATCAAACGTGTCAGAAATTAATTTCCGTTTCGGTGTTTATTTCAAAAGTAACATACAAATACCTTTAAAGCTCTCAGCCTTCACAATAAATGAGAACCAGTCCCTTCCATAGCTAGAAAACCAAATATTTAAATTGCTTTATGGAAGTCAGGCACCTTTACCTGTAAAATAAATAGTTTCCTCACTGCACATTCAACTACTTTTATAAGAAGTGGCACTACGTATGAAAATACATTTCAAACATGTTACACAACCTGAAGGAAAAGAGGATTGCTAAGCAAAGAATAATCTCCTTGAAAAATATACACTTTGCATAATGGTATACAACCAAACGTGTACACTCAACCAAAGCGTGTTACCAAAATGGTTGAAAACTTAAACGCTCTCTAGATGCACTGCTTTAGTTTCTATATTTTTTTGGTAAACGTAATGATTGAGTTAAGGTGTAAAGTTGTTTACTTTGAATTGCACTGCAGATATGTACAATAACCACGTGGATATGCGAGGTTTTTAAACATGCACATACTCAATGTAATCCCGCTTGCAAAACTGCGCGTTTCCCGTTCCTCGTATAAAAGGAGACGGTCCTGCTATAAAGCCTTTGCTAGTAAGCAAACAAGCTCATATCGATAATCTAAGTTGCAAAGTTATTATGACAGTTAAGGATAATATTTAATGCATACTGCACAATGCACAATTTGTTCCTTGACTTACAGGTTGGTATGAGATCGACCACCCAAAGTGTAAAAAATGGTTCAATTTGAAAATGTCACAAAGGTCATCTATGACGAGTGAAACCTATTTATTTTCTTAGGTATTTGGGCCGGCCTCGCGCCAACCACATCATTATTGAAAGGGGGGTTTCCCAGCTCGCGAGGGGGATGATTCTCGTTTCTTGTGAAGCCTGAGTAAACTTTGCCGGTATTTTATTAATAGTGCATCTTTTTATACGCGGACTTTGAAAATTCCTCTCATCTCAGACACACACTTTCCCAGCTGCAGTATGTAGGTGCACCCTAGTGTTGCATGTTCCCGCATAGGTGTGCGGCTCACCATAAGATAATCTCTCGAAATAACCGAAATGCGGCACTAGGGTGGTGCGCGCCGCATTTATGAATACGGAATTATGCTAAGCGGAGTGATGTTTGTGTGCGGGACGCTATGCAAATACTGAGCGGGGACGTCGCAAGTGCAAACATTATGAAAATCTCGTGTTTTAGATTTGAAAAAAAAAACTTGAAAAATAATGAAATTCACCAACCTTTTTTCACCTTGCCAGAAAACAGGTGTAAACATCCATCAATAAATCAGATTATATCTGTTGAACACGGGCTTACATCTGTTGAAAAAGCAACTGGCCTGACGATTTTATCGAACCAGCGTTGTTATATTTTAAATCTTTTAGTCAAAATCGGCATCCTGACAGTCTTGGCCATAGCGCGGAATTTAATGAACACGGAAGAGAAATATATGGAAATGATCGTTGAAGCCGGACAAATCTTACACGACACTAGAAAAAGAAAAATAAGAGGATTCTTAACAACTTGAAGATGCATTTTAGATGACTTGAAGATGCAAGGTCCATCCAGCCTTAAAGCAACTGGATCTTGCTTGAGTATTGGCGCTTTGTAGCAACGACCAAGCTCGTACACCTCTGCGGCACTACAACAAGTGTCATAGACCCCTAGACTATCTAGAATTTAGGGAGTCTCCCGCACAGGATTTCTTAAATAAATACATTAAGAAATGGCTCGGCGTCTTTGTAGTGATTGCGATGTGTTAGCGCTGTTTTTGTGTCCTCTCAAGAGTTCTCTACAAGCTTGGTCGTTTCTATAAAAAGCTCCGATAATTTTTGACACCCAGAGTGGGATTCAAGACCTAGCTCTTAGCATAGATTGCAAGTCTTTTAGCAACTGAACTATCGAATGTTGTGTTATATTGTACATCATTTTCTTCAGTATAGAAAGAGAGTTGGAATGGTCAGTCTCTTCTATAGGTACTAGAACGGCGTCGGTTCTGATGAAATATCCTCACTTATACCTCCTCCTCTCGTCACAACAAGGGCAACTCGTTGAACGGCTCACATCCATCCCTTTGCAGTCAATATCAAACCTATGAAAACTTGGTGTTTTCACGACTCATTCCGCTTATGGAACGATTTACCAGTAGGTATGTGTGTTTCCAACCCAATTTAATCTTGTCCTATTCCAAGCCAATATTTTAATCGTCACTTCCTTTCAATGTCTCAAAACAAAGTCAATACAACACACAGCACAACACTACGCAGCTCACAGCTCTGCTACAGAGGATTAGGGCATCAACTACCACATCACCTACAGTACAACAAAAAGTGCCATAGACCCCTAGAGTTTCTGAAATCTAGGGAGTCTCCCGTACTTCTTCTTCTCCTTTTTGTGCCACTTTTATCGAAGATCGGCGATCGTCATGGCTATTTTGACTTTAAATGCTGCGGCTCGAAACAGGGACTTGGTACTTCTGCTGAACCACTGTCGCAGGTTTTTCAGCCACGAAGTCCTTCGGCGTCCCTGAAATCTTCTCCCCTCAATCTTACCCTGTATGATAAGATGAAGGATACGGTACTTTTCATTTCTCAAAATGTGACCGAAGTACATAAGCTTTCTCTGCTTAATATTTGGAAGGAGCTTCTTTTTAGTGCGCGTACAAGATTCTTTAAAAGCAAAAACAAAAATGACATCGAATTGTAAAAGCAATTTTATATTAAAAAAAAAATACTCAATCCGTCGATCATTTTCTGATATTCAGATCTTCAAATATACAAATAATATACGGTCACTCTTTTTACTTTTAAAAAATAAGTCAAAGGCTCACTTTACTGTAAATGCACCGCAGTTGACAAATAAATGTTTCTGATTTGACGTGAAGCAACCATGGACACACATATTTACGTGATGTATGCTGGCCAGCCCCTAGGGAACTTTATTCCCAACTTGGCATTCCTTTTTTCCACTTATACCTTTCATTTGAACTCCCATTCAGCCACCTGCCTTTGCAGCTCTAACACTATTAAGTTCAGGCGTTTTCATATCCGTAAACTTATCAACTATTTAGATTTGTTCAGACTCTCATGCGTCTTGTTTGAGATTATAAATACAGTTTTTTCAGGGTAGTCTGTGCAGACTTTTGAACATCTTGTTAAGCTTATTCTACCAGCAAATTCCTTTTTTTATGGTAGAATAGATCAAGATACGGCACACAGTTAAAAGTTGTAAAAACATGATTTTATATTTATAAAAGTAATTTACATTCAAACAAACAAAACAGTAACATAAATTGGACACCACAGGGGCTTAATGATTTTTTCTATGATAAACTGACCGGTTAATAATAACTACAAAATCTTTACTTTTTTAATTTAATTATAAGAAAACGTGTTCATGTATCCCTTTTTTTTTCAAACGTTTTTCCTATTTAATTTATAAAATATACAACGGACTTTCACTTTTTTAACAAAAAATCCTTACAAATATGTAATAATTTTTGTCATGATTGTCTTGAAATAAAGAGAAAAAATATGTATTTCACTAAAACTTTCGAAGAAGTAAAAAAAGTGTTGTTTTGTCATTATAAATTTCAATTTGTTTTAATCTTTCTCATGTTAAATTGAAAATTTTCAGAACTATGAAAAAAGTTTTTTTTTCATTTTAACCTGTAAGACCACAATAAATGATTATTTGACTTTAAACCTTCAAAAAACCTCAAATTAAATCGTCAAGTTATAGTGCTTTCTGCATTTTTCAGGATGGATGTGAAAAAGTAATAAAATTCTTGTATGCATTATTTCAAGCTATCTATAATCTATAATCTAAGTTGCAAGGATATATTCATTCAAAGCTCTCAGATGTATGCCCACAAACAAACACGTGTAGTTCGCGCTTACAAATGCTGATTGTGTAGGTACTTACAAATAAAATTCAAACCTTAAATGAACATAAGCCCCACAACTTTTGCCGACCTTCCCTGAAACAGGGGTGACACTGGCAAAGCGAACCATATTTTACAGTATGGGTGGTCAGCCTCATACCAACCTATAAGTCGAGGAATATGAATAATAAAATAATAACATAAAAGCAAAGGAAAAAAATACACACTTTTAAGGTTCCTGAGCATCGTAGGGTTTACGTTCTCTCTATGCCATCCACTACGAGGTAAGTTTTAAGCTTTTGAGAGAAAACTTTCATAAAGCGAGTGTAACATGCTTTTCATGAGAACACAAAAAATTCAATTCACGGTGAAAATTTAGTTTCACAGCTGATGCAGTCATTCAGTTGTAACATTTTTGATGTTTTTAAATTTTATAATTTGGAATGTTCCTTGACTTATAGGTTGGTATGCGGCTGACCACCCATACTGTAAAAAAAAATGGTTCACTTTGCCAATGTCACTCCTGTTTCAGGGAAGGACGGCAAGAGTTGCAGGGCTTAGGTTCATTTGAGATTGAGTTTTTAGATTGAAGGTCCACATGCGGCATGTGTTAGCGCGAAATTATACATGTCTGCTTGTGGGAATGCATTTAATATAAATTTTAAATGATATATATCTTTTCAGCTTAGATAAGATTAGATAAGATTAGATAAGATTAGAATTATATTATTTTGACGTTTCAAAAATTATTTTCACTATTTCAGGTTTTGTGTAAATGTTTTTTTTATACACTTCTAGACTATTTCATTGCTAAATTTACCAGTCTTTTGCAAATCAATAACTGTTTCTGAAATTTGAATATAATAAAATATGCAAGCATTTTATTATTTTCTCAACTTTTAAGGGTTTTTTTATTTGATATGAACAATTTAAATACAAGTTACTCTTTTACGCCAATAGCGTGGATAAACGTCAAGTAAGATGATATAAAAAGTGTTCACGTGGAAGTTTCTGTTGATTCTGTTGATCTGAAAAACGCTAGTGTTGCTTAACCGCAGAGTAGAAATGAAATCGGTAGTACGGCCACTTACAAGTAACATATACCCGCTGTAGTAGCTAAAACGCGAGCAAAAAAGAAAAACAATCCCATTATTACTGCAGAACAACATCCCCTCACAAACAAACACCACAAAAAATTAAATATAGAATGTATAATTTAAGTTGCAAAGATATATTCATTTAAAGCTCATAAATGCATGCCCACAAACAAACACGTGTAGTTCGCGCTAACAAATGCTGAATGTGTACTTACAAATAAAATCCAAACCTCAAATGAACATAAGCCCTACAGCTTATGCCGACCTTCCCTGACACAGGGGTAACATTGGCAAATTGAACCATTTTTTACAGTATGGGTGGTCAGCCTCATACCAACCTATAACGCTGCCTTAGTTCTTGTTTGCCGTATACGCCATGAGAAAATTTTACATGAGCAATGTTTGCATGTGTACTGGACCAATGTGTCTTATGAAAACAAAAAATTTATTTAAAAAATACTTAAAATAACTCTCACATTATCGAGTTTTACGGTTTTTTTAGCTCAGATTGTGTAGAATTTGATTCTTAAGACAACTGCATGAAAAAGTCATATTTGACAAGATTGGCGTATACGGCAAACAAGAACTGGGGGAGCGGTAAGTCAAGGAATACTGTGGAGTACTGTAGAATAACTGTGGAATTACTAATTTTCAAACTCTCTCTGACTTTCCAATAATAAACAAAGAACTAATATTTGAGTTGTCAGCGGACGGGAGGTCCAACATGATTGATACCGTTAATTGAGGTCGGTTGACCGGTTGGTCACAATAATGATACATTAGCGTCAGACCGGACCTGCCGCAGCCTCTATGGTGTACCCAGCCTTCACAGTTCCCCCCTTCCATAGGACAGGAGACCGCAAAATTATCGATAATTCAATACCACAAAATTTCAGTACTGAGTTTGGTCTATATACAAGTACATACATAGAAACTGTATATTCCCATAGAAGCCACCATTAATTTTTGATTTATGCTTTTTGAGTTATACTTTGGTAATGGAAAATGTTTTACTATTTTTGTAAATAAAAAGGTTCTTGATAAAAAAAATCACAGCACTCCTTAAAGGTACGTTTATTTCTGAGCATAGTTTTACAAAATTAAACTCTTTGAAGTGTTACCTTTTGTAAGCGCGAACTTATATGGCTCTGCTTACGAGCATGCGTTAAAATTTTATCTTAATTTAGATATATATTTTTCAAATTCCTTTTTAAGATCTCATTTTATATGAAGAGTTGGTTAATTTATTATCTAAAAATTTTGTTAACAGGCGTTTATACCCTTCATAATTTAGTAAAATATAATATCTGTTTTACGTATGAACTATAATTTATTCTTAGAATTTCAGAAGGGAAACGTTCTTACCCATTTAGTATCCCATACACAGATACATCAGGATTCTACGAAGAATGGGTTCTTAGAATCAATCAGAAATTCATGTAAATTTTCGTAAATAAATTAAAATTTCCAGCTTAAGGCAAATTCATTATTTTTATACATTAAAATTACAATTTACTTTGTTTCCATTTCTAGATTGTTTGCAAAACAAGTTTAAGTTAATTAACAAAAGCAAGTTATGGTTTTAATTAATGAAAGCCTTGAATAGGTGATTATTTCCATCGCTTTCCTCGGGCTGTTTTTTATCATTAAAAACGCACAGGCTCTTGGCTTTTGTGTTGGTTGGCGGAGAGGGTGCAAACGTTGGAAAAATGTATGAAAATTAAGTAAATTAAGGGAACAAAGGAGGGATGAAGTTGTATGCATAACACATAATGACTAAGCTGAAGGAGATCTTTCTAACAAAATATTGTTATGATTTTTAATAGTCTTCAAATTAAACACTGGTCTTCTTTTAGGATATTTATTTAATAGTAAGATTTATTTTTACACTTCAACATTTAATTTTGCAATTCAAATTTATTTATTTCACAGATGATTTGTGTTCACTTAAGCTGTCTAAGTCTTCAAAGGTACAATGTCGCAAGAGAACTCCACTCCTGCAAGCTGTTTGCGGCTTATATACCCCAGAAATAGAAGCTTCTAAAGGTGAATTTTGCCAGAAGCTTCTCGAAGCACATGACAATCTAGTGAGTTGTCTATGTGCTCAACAATCATCAATCCTACCCACAAATATTATACAGAATTCCTATCAGCTATAACTAATACCTATACCTATCTTAATATTTATATTGCATATACTATTTACATAACAATATTATCCACAGCCTACCTCAGGTAAATTATTATGTAATTCAGGGTATTTGAGTAAATTATCAGTAGGTTTTTTTGTCTAGGGCTGTAGGCCGTGAAATTCCACCACGTTGTCAAAAGTTGCAAGGTTTAGGTTCATTTCAGATTTGTAAGTTCACATGCACCATATTTTGTAAACGCGAACTTACACGTATTTGGTTGTGGACATGCATGCATGAATCTGAAATGATGGAATATCTTCTCAAATAAGCTAAGATTATGTAAAATTAAACTGTAAACCCCCCACTTCAAATGCAAGTGGTTGGTGTGAGGCCGGCCCCCTTACCTGTACAAATAAATAGGTCCCGAATCGTCACATGCGACCCCTTCGGGGATAACGCAGGCAAGAAGTTATACTATATGTGTAGCTGAGTTACGTATATATGAAGATTAGATCGCGAGGTATTTTGTAAGACATATCACATTTCGGTATTTATTTCAAACCAAAAATTGTTAAGCCGGCAAGTTTAACCTTTAACAGAAATGAGAAACTTCCAAGATTACAATCATCGTTTAAGATGATCTAATCTAATCTAATCTAATCTAAGCTGCAAGGATATATACCATTTAAGATTATCATCAAATGCATTGTTCCTTGACTTATAGGTTGTTATGCGGCTGACCACCCATACTGTAAGAAATGGTGCACTTTGCCAATGTCACCCCTGTTTCAGGGAAGAACGGCAAGAGTTGCAAGGCTTATGTTCATTTGAGATTGGGTTTTTATATTGTAGGTCCACATGCGGCATGTGTTAGCGCGAAATTATACATATCTGCTTGTGGGAATGCATTTAGTGTAAATCTTAAATGATATATATCTTTGCAGCTTAGATTAGATTAGATTAGATTAGATCGTAGAATGTAGATAATCAAAAAATCGGATGGTGCGGATTGTCTTTCATGTTGTAAAATAAAATCACATGTTTATGAATTATTTATGCAAGCATAATTTGCTTGATATGTGAGTAGGTTAATAAGAGCGTCTGCTCCGAGTAATAATGGACGGGTAGACGTACCAACGAGTCCAGTCGTCGGGAGCTTGGAGTATTGGATGCCTTGACATTTTGCCAGTTTATGTACAGAACGGATTCTTGAGGTCCTCGAGTACCTTCTCTGTTTGTCTTCGTCTTGTCTTTGCCTCAGATGTCTTCATTTTGTTTTGTCTTTTACAATAATTCTACCATCTCCTCAACATTGATCACTCTCGCGCGAAATTATACATATCTGCTTGTGGGAATGCATTTAATATAAATCTTAAATGATATATATCTTTGCAGCTTAGATAAGATAAGATTAGATTAGACATTCCCACAAGCAGACATGTATAAATTCGCGCTAACACATGCCGCATGTGGACCTACATTATAAGAACCCATCTCAAATGAACATAAGCCCTGCAATTCTTGCCGTCCTTCCCTGAGACAGGGGTGACATTGGCAATGATAAACAGCCAAATTACTACAGCTGTTATTGAGTGATGCTGTTAAAAAAAATGTCATTTCATTTTTATTATAATGATGACTATTTTTTTGAAGGTATTGTAATTACAAAATCCTTGTTATGTGTGTTTATAACTAAATACCGTTTTCATGAAATAAATATTACAAGTTTTGTTTCAGGGCTGGCACAAAATAGCGCTTACAGCTTGGGATGGCGGACAAGCGCTAAAAGCATTCCCATTTGGCGGAAGTAATTTTTTTGGCAAGGCGACAGAAAAGCGCTATCTACGGAGAGCATGTTGGGCGGTCAAGGAGAGATCTCCTCCTACAGTGCTCGCGTGCTTTTGTGTACAATTGTGTAAGCATTTGTTTTACAGGAAAAACAATGCTCGCCGAAATCTATAATAATAATCTATAATCTAAGTTGCAAGGATATATTCATTTAAAGCTCTCAGATGTATGCCCACAAACCAACAAGTGTAGTTCGCGCTTACAAATGCTGAATGTGTACTTACAAATAAAATCCAAACCTCAAATGAACATAAGCCCCACAACTTTTGCCGACCTTCCCTGAAACAGGGGTGACATTGGCAAAGTGAACCATTTTTTACAGTATGGGTGGTCAGCCTCATACCAATCTATAAGTCAAGGAAGAAATAAAACTGAGAAAATATTTTTTTTTTTTTTTAATAATAATAATTTATTTATTTATACAAACACCTCTTCACATTACATTTGTACACATAAGAACTTAACTTAATAAGAAAAATACATGTGCCTGAACTAGGAAATCCTGTATCTCAGGCGTAGAGAGCTTGTACACAATATATACCTAAGTAAATAATAATTATTACATTAATTCATATTTTAATACTACCATCTTAAATCTTGGTTCTAATACTATAAACTTAGTTAACTCAAGATATTAGGATAAACAAATGTAAAATAGAAACATAAATTTACTCAACTACAATTAAGAGCTTCTCTGTATCTTCGTAGGTCATGTCTTGTAGAGTGTCATGGAGAGTCAATTTACAATTTAAGTAATTTAAGGGATATATGTCTATCAGTGCATTTAGCCTATTGTAAAGGAATGGTCCTAAGAATACATAGAATTTTTTTGTAAAAGCATGTCTTATTGCTAGTTTTGGTGGACAGACTAAATCCTTTCGCCTTTTATTTGCTAGCTCAGTGCTGAAGGTAATGGCTGCATGTTGTTTCAGGACAATGCTCATAATGAAAAGCTGTCGCACTGTTAGGACTTTACATGACTTATATAGGATGTTGGTGGGGAAAAAGAAAGGTCGGAAAGTTGACACCTTGAGAATTGCTCTCTGAGCTCTCTCAATGGTTAGTATCAGAGTTTTATTTGCTCCACCCCATGAGGTGATGCAGTAACTTATCAAAGATTGGCATAAAGCAAAGTAAACTCGCCTTATTAACATTATGTCTGCAATATGGCGCAATTTTTTAAAAACAAATATCAACTTACGAATTCTGTTGCATAATACTCCAATATGGTTTTTAAAAGAAAGATTTTCATCTATTATTACACCTAGGTATTTTACTGTACTTGTTATTTTTATAACTGGGCACATACATTGCCTGTTTTTTGGATTTTCACAATAATGAGCTTGTAAGGTTGAATTTGACTGAGGTTTTGTTGATTTACGCATCGAAAATTTGATATAATTTGTTTTTTCTGGGTTAAGTGTCAGTAAGTTGTGTTGTAGCCATTTGTTGACAACATTGAATCCACGTTGTGCGTACTCAAATGCTTCTTTTTCTGTATTAGCTGAGAAAAGAAGGGCCGTGTCATCAGCATAGGATATGATTTTACCATTCTCTAGTTCAAGGTTACATAGCTCATTAATGTAAATCAAAAACAGAGTTGGACCTAAGATACTTCCTTGTGGAATTCCAAAGGAAGTGTTTTCCTGTTCAGAGCTTAGTACCTCACCTATCCTTACTCTTTGTGTACGGTTTTCTAAATAGCTTGAGAAGAGTTTCAGCTGGGTGCCTCTTATTCCTATGTTCTCAAGCTTGCGCAGCAGAATAGGGACAGATACTGTATCAAAAGCTTTAGTGAGGTCTAGGAAGATTCCTAATGTGTGCTTACCGCTATCCAATTCTTGTGCTAAATAGTCAGTCATGTGCTGGACTGCATCCGCAGTGGATACTTTACATCTAAAGCCAAACTGCGTTTTAGACAAAATTGACTTTTCTTCCAAATATTTAATTAATCTGTTATTAATTATTTTTTCTAATATTTTTGACATAGAAGGCAAGAGGGAAATGGGTCTAAAGTTCGTTACTTGTTCCTTGTTACCAGATTTATACACAGGGATAACGACAGCTTTTTTAAGACAGTTCGGAAAAACTCCTGTAGCCAAACATCTTTGGACAATACTTGTTAGTGGAGACAATAAAATGTGTCTAAATTGCTTAAATATGTTGTTAGATATATTATCCCATCCAACTGCACAGTTGTCTTTCAAATTAATTATTATGCTTTCTACCTCGGTTTCATCAGTATCAAGTAATACAAAGGATGACAATACAGAGTTACACCTTGAGGTACTGCTTGTCCTTGGAGACAGTTGATACCGATTCTGTACATTCTCTGCTAGGCTCTTGCCGATATTTATAAAGAAATTATTTGCGTGGTTAACAGATGCTAACTGTGTTGGAAGTGCTTGTAACAGACCTAGAGATGATTCATTTTGTTTTGAGGTAAATGTAACCTCTTTAATGCATCTCCAGATTTTTTTATTATTTGATCCTGCTTGTTCCAGGGACATTTTATCGTAGCTGTTTTTAACTTTTTTTATAAGGTCATTGCAAAAATTTCGATATCTTTTGTACGTCAATTGCAAAGTTGAATTATCTGGGTTGGATTTAACTTTTAGATGAAGTTTATCCCTGTGTTTCATACATCTTATTAAACCAGGTGTCACCCATGGTTTTATATTAAATCTTTTGTTACTCATTCGAACATTGGTTGTGCTATCTTGTATTGCTTGTTGGATTTTTTCAATAAAAAATGATGCACAGAAATGTAGATCAGTGGATTTATAAACTGGCTCAAAGTCAATATTACGTAAACAAACTTCTAGTTTGTTTGTATTTAATTTTTGGCTTGTTCGCACTTTCCCATTTTGTTTTGAAAAGTTGCAATTCAAGGTAAGTAAAACTGCATTATGATCTGTAATTGATGAGTCAGTGACTAAGGTCGTCGATGGAAATAGCGTTTTAAGCATTATGTGATCCAAACATGACCCACTTTTATGAGTGGGTAATGTGTGAGCAGGAAGTAAACCTTGAAAACAACAAATGTTTAAGTATTCCAAAACAGCGGCATCCGTATTTTCTGGAAGGATATTCATGTTCATGTCACCAATTACAATAAGAGTTTTAATGGAAGATAAGTTCTGTAAGGTGGCATTTAAAGACTCATTGAAATTTTGCATATTTCTAAAAGACGGAGATCTATACAAGGCTAATATCGCGATTTGTGATCCAATTTTAATCAATAATCTGTTACAGTCATTCATATTTGGTTCTTCGATTGAGATATCAAGGTCGTTTTTAGCATAAACTATCACACCATCATTTTGATTATAGACTATATTGCTTTTGTATATATTGTATCCTGGCAGTGTTGGTAGATTGTACTGTTTAGAAAGCCAGCATTCAGTAAAAACTATAACGTCGCAATTGATGTTTAATCTTTGCTGGAAAATACTAAAATTGTCAAAATTTTTATAAATGCTGCGTATGTTTTGTGTTAATATGCTTAATGTTTTACCGTTGATAGGAATGTACTGTTTGCAATTTTCAACTTCACAGACCTTTGCGTCAGATACAGAGAAACTATCTAAGTCATGAATCATGTTTATGTTATGAATCATAATATCTTGTAGGATAAAATATTAAATTTAATTAAAAAGTAATAGGAGAAAACAATAAAAAAGAAAAAACTAGTACCTAGTATCTAGATTGAAATACTAAGATGAAGGTAAAAGGGTAACGAGGTCAATTAAATAAAAATAGATTGACGGCGCTCTTTAGGCGCCTCCATAATCAATTGAGTTGATGAATCTCTTCTCAGCCATAATTTTTGCCGGACAGTCAACAGCTCCTGTTTTGTGATTACTGGGTTTTTTGAAGTGCAAGCAGGAAGCGCATTTTCCTTCTCCTTCCTTTTTTGTGCATTCCTTGTGTGAATGGCCTTGTTTCCCACAGTGGCTGCAGGTGCAGGTTGACTCCCTGCAAGATTTGGCGGCGTGTCCATAAAGTTGGCATTTGAAACATCTAGTTACCAGAGTGAAATCTCTCACAGGGCAAGAAGACCAGTTGATGAAGACTCGTTCTTTAGTAATAAGGGCTTTACGAATGTCTGCAGGGACTTCAATGATGAAGTTGCAGGTCTCAGCATCCCTTTTACCTGATTTGTGGCTAAATTTAACGGAGTTCAAAAAATTTTCCAGAGTTAAGGACTGAAAGTTTTCCGACAAATTTTGTTGGTAGAGGCAGGACAGGACTTCTTTATTTTGCATAGCTGTTGGCACGCCGATGATCGTAATCCTGGGCTTACGTTTATGAGGCTCATATTGAATATAGGCTGTGAGCTAAGCTTGGTAAAATGCTCGCTTAAGCGACTCGAATAGATGAAAACTTTTCTTATAATATTGCTGATCGACCATTCTGTAGTCTAGTGGTAAAGTTTCGGATCTGTAAATGAAAGATCGAGGGTTCGAATCCCGGTGGAGCACAAAAAAAATACCTTTTATATTTTCAGAAATGCACTTCACTGGGTTAGAAAATTCCCAGCCTTTACCAAGGACTGGTCACAAAAGGTCCATCCAGCCTTACAGCAATTGGGTCTTGTTTTAGTATTGGTGCTTTTTATAGTGGCGACCAAGCTCACAGAGGGCTCTTGAGGTGTGATTCACAAAATAAACAGCGCTCAACAAATAAATCATCGAAATATTATCATTGCATTTATATGTAGTTCGGTTGATAGCTGTGTCAGTAGAGCGCTTGCGTTCAAACCAGATGGTCAGGGTTGAATTTTCAAAAAGGGTTGAAGTAATGATTTCCTAATTCACTGTTTATTTCAAGTACGCCAATCTTACTGACACGGTTTACTCAGCCTTTACCAGAAATGAGAACCTTTTACTTTGGCATCATGAGCCTTTACTTCAAATCAAGTGGTTGGCGTATTGGTGGCCAGCCTCATTCTTACCTTTAAGTCGAGTAAAACCTTTTAGGGGGAAGACAATTAATACACAAAAAACTATTAAAATGAGCATTGACAATTTTAAACACTTCAAAAGTTTTTACATACATATTTAATAACAGAAACCTGTAAATCTTGCTTCCTTTCCATCGTACAAGTGTGCCTTAATTGATTTACTGTATGGGTGGCCAACCTCTCAAATTATATTCACTAATATATCACTTTGAAAAAAAATTGAAATATTTATCACATTGAAAGATTGAAAAAAAAAATATATGTATATTTATATGAAAATACGTGCATAACATATGAGAGCCTCGAGTATAAAACGGTTCGTAAAATTGCGTATATCGAAAATGTATGGAATATACAACGGCTCACCTAGTGAGTGATTTTGTTTTCATATATTTTTTCAATTTACGCGATCGAGGTGAGTTAACTAATGCTTTATACTCGAGTAACTGCACAGTCAGAATGGAAATAATTAACTTACTGGCAGTTCTGCCAACTCATCACACCTCGACCACACCGTATCATGACGCTGCATTTCCTCCCTCATCACAATCCATCGGAAAATCATCGGTACTTTAATGCAAAACAACTATAAATATCCATTAAAATACCAATAAGTTTCACTTCACAACGTTATAATCCATTTTCACGTGAGTTAGTGCTAGTATTTGGTACTTTCATACTGAATTTCATTACCTAGTAGAGGGAATACTGTTTAATTACAGTGCATTTCTTTAGCCCTCACGATACAATGGAAAGTATTGGTATTTTCATTCAATGCAACTCTTAAAATTCCCCAAAATACCAATTATTTCAGCTAAGAAACATTTTGATTCACTTTGAAATAAGACTGCAGAGCTATTTGGTATTTTTGTACTGAATTTGTTCATGTTTTTATGGAGAGTACCATTTTGTGTCTGGGGTGGTTTTTGAGAGGGTTGGTGCCTTCACTTGCAGGCAGTACGTGCACTGACGTCATCAATCTTCAGTGACGTCACGTCTCCCGTAGGAAAAGGCCGCTGACCAATTAATCATATCAGGTCCGGCCCCCTTTCATATAGAGACTTTGCTAGTATCGATTTTGGCAGTATTGACTATTATTCTATAACTAATATAGTCACAAAGAGTATGTACATATATTGCAAGAACAAATGTAGAGGAAGAGTGAGAGAGGTATGGATGAACCAAATTACTGAAATAGCGAATGATTAGGATAACAAAATAAAGACGCACTTCGTTCTGCACAGAGTGACGCCGTAAACAGGCTTCAACTGCCACTTCGACGGAACAGAACCTGTATCGGAGACAGGGCCATTAGTTCGTCTGGTCCATCCTGCTGGAATAGTCTACCTATGGATTTGAGAACAGCGACCAGTGTTGGCAGTTTCAGGAAGTTGCTTAAGACACATTTTTTTAACGGAAGCTTCAACACATAAACGCACCCTCGGGGTGGCCTAGTGTCACTAAACTGCGCTATATAAAAATTGGCCAATTATAAAATGTACAATAGTATACTGTAACTGTAAGCTGTAACTGCAACTCTGTCACCATTCCGCTAGGGGTGGCTAGAGCCTCTGCAGAGCTGCCTCCATTTTTTCCTATCCTTACATACCTCTTTCAATTCATTCATATCCATCACCTTTTTCATGCATTTTCTTCTTTTACGCTCACTTTGTATATCCCATTATTTCACAATCTCCTCAATCTGATCAGTCCATACTTGTTAAGTTTACTTAAAGTATAACTTATAGTTATTTTTTATTTAAAAAAATATACAATGGACTTTCACAGTGTGAACCACCAAATCCTTACAAATATCTTTTTATCCGTGTCAGACCTCTCACGAGTACATTCAACAAAATAACGAAATGAAGGATAGAAATATTGGAAACAAAAGAAAACCAAAATTGTATTATTGTTAAATTCTAAAACAAAAGTTGGTGGTGGAAGCTGCACAAAGAAAACAAACGCGAAAGTATCGCGAAATTCATCAAAACTTTTTCGGTTGATGAAATTTCAAAGAGATATTTGTTCTGCCTTTGGGCGGATTCATTAATTAAATTCTGTACATAAATAATTTGATGCGGTATAATAAAACTTGTAAGCCGGATGTTGATAAATGATTAAAATTTAAAACTTTAGGCGTTTGATTAAAATTGATAAAGTTTCTCGCGTATTTGCAAATTCCTTCCATTCAAACGATTACCGGCACAGCTCAAGTATTTGACATTTTGTAAACAAATAAACTTTGTATTTGAGTACTTCAGTTTGTTCAAAAATTTATGCAATAAATTTCAGTTAACTAATTTTGAGCATTTTCTTTACTTATTGTTTTAATTTAAATTGTTGAGTAACTTTTTAGTATTTTTCCATATACGCCTTTAGCCTGAAAATTTCAAACTCGAGTTTTACTTATCTAGAAATGAATGATTTTTTTTCCATCTTAAGAAATTAAAATGGCTTTCACATTTTTTTCTGATTCAGTACCCGTAGTACGAGTTTTTTCACAATACTAGAAGTATTGAATATTCGAGAAAAATGTATGTGTACTTGAAAAGCACCTCTGGCGAAACAAAAAACACCTTCGGGGAGAAAATTATACAAATTGATCATACGCAAAGTTTAGTTTAATTTTTTTATAATAAAGAAGTAAGTTTCTTACATTGTCTTCTCAGAATATCTTCTGAGCAGTCAGTTCATCCTCAGTCGCCGTACAGATAGGATGTTCTCCTGAAGACGTCGGCTACGTCGCTGACGAAACGTAGAGAATAATGTAAGTTCTCACCGAACGGTTCGTTAAATATCCGAAAATTAATATAATCGTCAAAATGTCAAACGACCGTAATTCTAACTTAAACCTAACTATGAGCAGTCTAAAGTATGAGATTGCAGAAAAATGGCATAACTTTAATTATATTTATCATATCGTTAAAATCAAAACAGCTCTTTAATTAAACAAATAAAGGCATTTATTGGCATTCATATTAATGTAGTTTTACGATTTGTTTATGTCACAAGGATAAAAAAAGCCAAAATCTTGTCGGGTACCATACTTCGAAAACGCAGTTATTTGCTTGGGCATAAACAACACAAAAACCATCGTAGAGCTATGGGAGTTAGCGCATTAGAAAGAGTTGAAATTTCAAGTAGAGAAACATTCATAACTCATTTTTTTTACCAAAATGCCGCTTTTAACTGCCTTTTAACCGTCGATACAAACTTAAGCAGAGCTTTTAGTTAGCGTTTGAATTTCAAAGTATTTTTTGGTAAACGCTATGTTTGAGATTTAGGGTGGAATTTTATACTAAAACTGCTGAAGAAGTTGTCATTTAGTTGTATTTTACAAAAAATGTATACATACTAAAACAGAACCTCTAGTTAGCGTTTGAGTTTCAAAGTATTTTATCAGTTTGATGGTGAAATTTTATACTGAGGTTTCTGAAAGAAGTTGTCATTTACTTTGGATTGGTGAGCGAATGCGCCGATGTCGTAGGTACTACCTTTCTCAAGAAATATAAATCTTAGCGCGTTCAGAGTGGCAGAATAGTCCGATATGTGAGATGTACTTCTCATTCCCCCAGTGCTTGTTTAGCTTATCGACCATTTGATTCAAAGATGACATTTAATATGAAATTGTCTTAAAAATCACATTCTACACGATCTGAGCTAATTTTTGTTAGTGTGAGAGTTGTTTTAAATGTTTTAAATATTTTATAAGACACATTGGTCCAGTACACAAACAAACGTTGAAGATAAGACAAACAAGCATAAACCTAACCTAATGTAACCATTTAGCACAGAAAGCTGATGTATTTTGATAACATTCTTAGGAATGAGAAATGCCGCCTTCTCCAACTTTTCATCCTAGGAAAGTTTGAAGGGAGAAGACGCCGAAAAAAAAGAAGGATGAAGAAATTTCTACAATTACTTGTAGAACAAAAACACCAAACCGCTATTTAGAGCTGCATTATCTAAAGTAAATAAAAACCATTCTGATCACCTATCTATAATCTATAATCTAAGTTGCAAGGATATATTCATTCAAAGCTCTCAGATGTATGCCCACAAACAAACACGTGTAGTTCGCGCTTACAAATGCTGATTGTGTACTTACAAATAAAATCCAAACCTCAAATGAACATAAACCCTGCAACTCTTGCCGACATTCCCTGAAACAGGGGTGACATTGGCAAAGTGAACCATTTTTTACAGTATGGGTGGTCAGCCTCATACCAACCTATAAGTCAAGGAATACGAGTAATAAATAACATTTAAGTATAAAAAAACAACAAAATCTTAAAAATAAATCTATACAAAAAAAGTCAAAAAATTCTTCCAAAAGACAAAACGACACATGACTTAAAGTCACAGTTTCAAAACGACACATGACAGAACGACACCTGACAGAACGACACATGACAGAGTGATGCAGTGATAAAACGACACATGACAGAACGACACCTGACAGAACGACACATGACAGAGTGATGCAGTGATAAAACGACACATGACAGAACCACACAAAACAGAACGACACAAGACAGAACGACACATGACAGAACGACGCATCGAAATAGCATCGCAATGGCAGTACATCACATGAAAAAACCTCACTATGACAAAATATTATAAGAAAGTCGTTCTGATATTTTTTCATGTTTCGTTTATGGTATGTTCTGCTTGCGGTATGTTTTGTCATGTGATGTTTTGTCCTTGTGTGGTTTTGTCACAGAGATTTATTTTTTGTGTTGTTTTGTCATAGTGATGTTTTATCTGTTCTGTCATGTATCGTTTTGTCACTGTCTCATTCTGTCATATGATGTTGTGTCATGTGTCGTTATGTCGTTGGTCGTTTTGTCACTGTGCCGTTCTAAGCCGTCACCCTCTGCGGGAACAAGAAGGAAGGGGATGAAGGAGAAAAGGAAAGAACAGCTTGAAGGGTAAGTTTCACCCCTGCCTTGGTTTTAATTTTTTTTTCTTGGTGTACGAATTCCTGAATTTTAAAGGTCTTTTTTTCTTTTCATGCCACCATTATCGAAGATCGGCGATAATCATGGATGTTTTGACTTTAGATGCTGCGGCTCGAAACAAAGACTTGGTGCTTCTGCCGAACCATTGTCGCGTTTTTCAGCCACGAGGTTCTTCGACGTCCTTGAGATCTTCTCCCCTCAATCTTACCCTGTATGATAAGATGAAGGACATGGTATTTATAAAAATGTGACCGAAGCTATGTGACTGAAGTTTATTTTTGACATTCCTTTTTGTCAGCTGTTTATCGTTCATTCTTTCTAGATGCCCAAACCATCTCATTGTTCTTCAAGGGTGATTCACACAAAAGGAGCACTAATCATAAATCTTTTTGTGAATCATTTAATATTTATTTCTCCGAGGAATCCACTGCGCAGTTTGCTTGCAACTTGGTTTGCCAGCTTAATAGTGTTTCGCGCGACCTTGCTGCACGCTCCTGATAGGAGGCGAGGATGGCAGCGGCGTGCTGCGGTAGAGGCAAAAGTAAGGGGCGCACAAACCTTCAGACCGACTTCCAAGATTTACCAAGAGTTGTGAAATTATACATGTGGGAAGGATTGCTTTTTTTGCTGTGTTTGCGTGAATCACACTTCAAGAGTTTGTCAGTGTGGACACCGATCTAGGAAGTATCAATTCTCGAGCAAGATCCAGTTAAGATCCGTATAAAAATACACCCATCTATAATAATCTATAATCTAAGTTGCAAGGATATATTCATTTAAAGCTCTCAGATGTATGCCCACAAACCAACAAGTGTAGTTCGCGCTTACAAATGCTGAATGTGTACTTACAAATAAAATCCAAACCTCAAATGAACATAAGCCCCACAACTTTTGCCGACCTTCCCTGAAACAGGGGTGACATTGGCAAAGTGAACCATTTTTTACAGTATGGGTGGTCAGCTTCATACCAATCTATAAGTCAAGGAATATGAACAATAAATTACATTTAAATATAAAAAAGAACAAAACCTTACGAAGAAATCTATACAAAAAAAGTCAAAAATTTCCTATGCAAAAAATGTAGCAAATGAATACACCACCATTAGAAATCAACACTGCAGATTAGCCGCCACTTCTTCCATAAGAAGATATATTCGCGCTTACGCATACTGTATGTGGACATACTTACAAAATATAATATCAAAATTTCAGATAGACATATTGATGAATCTCAGATGCCCAATGAAACAATTTTGACCGTTCTGTTGGTCAGCCTCACACAAACTAATAAGTAAAAATAATTTAATTCTACAAAACGTGTTCGATTCGATGGCTTGTTTTTTATTGATAAAGAACCGTGCCACATTGCCGTGTGACGTTTGCTCAATCAAAACAGAACTATGTTTCAAAATTTGGGTTCATTAGCAATAACGATCTATTGCTAGAGGTCCGAAAACAAATCAACTAGGGGTCAGAATTCTCAGTAATCATAGAAGCAACCAAAAATCAATGATGCTGGAGAGCTGCTTTCCGGGATTGTTGCCGTGGTCTATGGCAGTTACAGCTTCTGGACATTTCACCCATGCCTACGACGGGTTTCTTCAGAGTGAAATGATGAAACAGCTGAAGAAACCCATCGTAGATATGGGTGAAACGCCCGGAAGCTCCAGCTCCCACAGACCATGGCAACAGATCCTGGAAAGCTACTCTTCAGCATCATCAGCCAGCCGTGTAAGCCTAAAAATCCTATTAAATAAGGAAACAGAACTTCCAGACAATAACAGCCGAAATCTCATTATTATATCTAATCTAAATTACGAATATATGTTACATTGAGAATTCATGTTATATAAAGTCTCACAAGCATACACGTATAAGTGAGCGCTTGCACATGCTGCATGTGAACCTACAACACTAACACCCAAATCTCAAATTAGCATACACCCTGCAACTCTTGCCGACCTTCCATGAAACAGGGATGACATTGGTGAATTAAACTATTTTATACAGCTTGGGTGGTCAGCCAGATACAAACCTATAAGTTAAGGAACACAGGAAATAATTTTTCTTACAATACAACATTATATACGAGTATCTTACACCCTCTTCGATTGAGCACACAATTCAATTCTTACATTTCCGTCCCCCAAAAAGTATAAAGTTTTCATTAAAATGTCATTAATAGAGAATGATACATAAATAACATGTAACAGATGAGAACAAGCCCCATAACAGGGGTTGGTTTTTGCAGCTAAGCCAGGCACCTCCCCTACGCAGAGATTGTCCCACCCTAGTGAGACCACGGTCACACTTGCCCCTATTGCTTGTCAAGTTTCGCCATGGGGTGGTTTTCAATATCGGCCGATTCTAATAAAGCAGGCAATATAGGTATATATCTATCATAAATCTCTTAGCTTGAATATATCTTTATTATTAAATTTATTTGTTTTGATTTTTTGAGTAAGACGGTGAAAAAAAAAAGCAAAAAATTAAAAATCAAAAACAATTTTTTTTTTAGTGTTGATCTGTTAACACAGTGAAAGTCCATTTTTATAAATATTTAAAAATATAAATGGTAAAACATTGTTTTAATTCACTTATTTTATTTGTTTATGCTCGAATATTTTTGCTTTTGTTTTGAAAATTGTTTTGAAAATTATTTTATAAAAATATATTTGTAACCATTCTGCTCTTGAAGATGCCTCATTAGTAGGGACTGGAAAATTTCGCGATTGCGATAAAACGAATTTATTCGCGAATTTTGATGTTTTTACGCGAATAACGCGAAATTTCAGGTTTTACGTAAATATCGCGAATTTTCGTACTTTTGGTAGAAATTGTGCGAATTAAGTTGTCATGTATCGCTTTTGCAACGCAACGATTTTGTGGGAAAGAAAAAAATCCTGCGAAAACCCTTTGCAAGGTGCAAAGCACAGGAAAATTGGTCTCTTTCAACGTTTAAACACGCTAGAACGCTAGACGCGGGGTTCGATCCCCACCTGGGTCATTTGACCATAAATTTGACCCTGGTTCAACAGATGTAATTGGGTAATTAAAAATGAATAATTCATTAAAATAAACAATAATGAATTATTAATTAATGATATTAATAACTGTATCTGGCCAGGCAGAGTAGGTTGGTGAATTTCATTCCTATTCACAAATCTATTTTACTAAAAAAAAACAATGATAAGCAGAACTGTCCTGGATCATCCAAGCAGACTTGAATCGTGACATCAATGAAGGAAAATACTTCAAGGAGTGGAGCTGTTGCTGGATTAGCCAAGAGCACAACTTGAAGCTTTCATAAAAGCCAACATCCCTTGAAAAATGAGATAACCCTCATCTAGAGACTAAATGCACAAAAATTTAATATTTTAAAAGGATATTTGCAGGGTATTCGGAGTGTCATTGAAATATTAATACTTTTTTCAATCAATGGTTTTTTGTAAACAAAGATTATTTAAAAAAAAAAAAAATTTTTTTTAAGAAACTAAAATTAAAAAACATTGTTTTGTACCACTTGAGTATTTTTTATTGCAAAAACGTTTTCGGTGGGTACTTCCACCATCTTCGGTTGCAGATACTCGTATTGATTCAGATTTTGTTTATACATTATTTTTGAAGGTACATTTTGTTGTTTACATAATAAATTGTAAATATTAGTAATATATTTTGTTTTGCAATTATATAAACCTTTATTTTGATCTAATCAACCCTAAAAATTACACCGAATCTCCCCGTTTATCATGAAAAATAACGCGAATTTCCCTGTTTTTGATCAAAAATAACGCGAATTTCACAAAAAAATAACGCGAATTTCCTAAAAAATAACACCACTATTTTCCAGTCCCTACTCATTAGGCGAAAATATTCGAGCATAAACAAATAAAATAAAGTGAATTAAAACAATGTTTTACCATTTATATTTTTAAATATTTACAAAAACAATTTGTATATTATGGTTACGGAGCGAGTAAAATTTAGTAATGTACGACTGGTTTTGGAAACAATGTTTTTTGTATCTGATGATGGAAACATTGTTTCCGAAACCGGTCGTACATTAGTAATTTTTACTAGCCCCGTAACCATATACAAATTGTTTTTGATTTTTAATTTTAATATTTTACAAATGAAAGGTCACAAAGTGAATGCCTCATCAATTAATGAAAAAAAAAATGGCACCCAGAAAATAATTAATTTTTATCAAAGGTCAGAAATCATTATGAAAAAGTTATGTAAATAAATAAATTGTGACATCACACGGCCGGGAGGCTAGAGAAAAAGCAAATCATTGTTACGTTATTGGTTCCTTCACTTGTAGGTTGGTATGGTTAACTCGGGATTTTTTTTTTATATTTACATCTATCGATAATTTAAGTCGCAAAGACATACTTCATTAAAAAATCATATTAAATGCATTCCCATGAGCAGACACGCATAAGTTCGCACTTACACATGCCGTATGTGGACCTATAATTTAAAAACCCAAATCTCAAAACCTTTGCAACTCCTTCCGACCTTGCCTGAAACAGGGGTGACATTAGCAATGAGAACCATTTTTTACAGTGTGGGTGGTCAACCTCATACCAACCTATCCGTCAAGGAATAAAATACACAATGTCAATACACAAATCCTTACACTTTTATGAAATACCCATTTAAAATTAACTGAACAACGTAGGTACGTAATTTGTCTTTATATAAATGTAGTTTTAGAACAATGGTATTTATAGTATTTATCTACATACACTATTCCCCTTAATAGCATTAGAGTTGATCGTAGAGAAAGCAAATATGAATCAATAAACTCGGCGTAGAGCTATTCCCCAGCTCCGTAGTACTTATTAAAGTTAGCATGCTTGCTTTCCAGTAGTCTGGAAGTCGGTATAGTGCAGTGCTATGCAACCTTTTTACACTATGTTACACAAAAATATTCTACTTATGTATATAAAAATATTTGTAACCATTCTGCTCCTGAAGATTAGGCTCCATGAGGCGAAAATGTTCGAGCAAAAAAAAAAAAAAAATAAGTGAATTACAACTGTGAATAAAAATTGAAAACTTGTATTGACACAAGTTTTGTGAGGGTTTTTCCTCTGTCCTTCTGATTGACACAATTAATAATGTAACAGCCACTTTAATATGTTTACTTTCATTCCTTTCACAATGTATACACAATAAACCACAGCACAATAATATTAATTATTCTTAATTACACATGCTTGTGGCTCTCACGCCAGGCAAGCTTCTTCCCTCTTTTTGCATTCTTTTGTTTTCCTTTTTCCATTCAAATTTAAATACAATGTTCCTTTCTACCAAACAAACAAACTCATCTCGTTACAATACACCTCCTTCCTCTCATAAAAAAAAACATTCCCAATTTTTTTTTTTTTCTTTTACAATGAGTAAATAATGTATCATAATGCTCAGCCGGCGCCACATATTTTGTTTTATTTTAAGGATAAATTTCAAAAATATGAAAATAAAAAAAAACCTGTTTCTGATACATTATTCAGTCATTAATACCTTTTTTAACAATACCAATTATTTTCATACTAAAATTAATATATTTTTTTTTAACACAAATTTCATATTCAATACATCACATCTTTCCCAATATTTAAATTTATTTCAAATTTATTTTTCATTAATAAATTTATCAGTCCATCAATTTTTTTTAAAAACTTTACCTTCATATGTAATACTTTGTTTAATTTATGTTTCATACCTTCATTCATGCAATATTTCATAATTCATTCTTTCACTGATCACTTTTATATCAACTTTCACCGTATCATTCATCACCTCAAATTTTTCATACACATGAAAATATGTTTTTTTTTTTTTTTTTTTTTTTAATCTAATTTGATTATGTCCTTGATGTGATATTTATTTATAACATTTGTGTCTATATCTTTTAATACATAGACTATCTTGCTAACTTTCTTTTCTATTCTGGCTTTGACAAATTTTGGAGCCAACTTTGTACAGAAGTATTTCCCTGCATTTGATTTTATGAAATTTTTACGCCATACAATATCCCCTTGATCATAGACACGATTTGATCTACCTTTATTATAATAATTTGCATTTTTATTATATGCATCCCATAAATTTTCTGTTACAATTTTGTATAATGTGTTTAATTCCTTCATTTTATCTTTATGCATATCTCTATATTTATCTAATTCTTCCTTTGATTCTATTTCATCATTTACTATTTCACCATGAATTTCACCATTTAGTACAATCTCCCTACCTCTTGCTAATACATTAGGTGTGTATCCTATTGCTAAATTGACTGTATTATTTATTATGCTTTGTACTGAATCTAAAAAAGTATCCCATTTTCTTTGTTCATTTTCAACAAAAATAGCTAATGTGTATCCTATTGTTCTATTATATGTCTCTACATTATTGCACATGGGAGTATATAAAGTTGTATAAAATATTTTCTGTACTCCATATGAGTACATAAAATCTTTAAATGCATTAGACTTTAAATTCTTTCCATTATCTGTTATTATCGTTTGCGGTACTCCTTCTGTTAAAAATATTTTATTTTCTATTAATTTTACTATTTCTTCTGTAGTAGCTCTTCTTAAAGGAAATAACCAACAATATTTGGTAAAAACATCTATTATTGATAATATATTATGTATATAGCCCGTACTTGATTTTGGTAATGGTCCTATCAAATCAATACTCAGCATTTTTAACGGTCTATCCACTCTTTTTCTATTTTCCATTTTTCCTGCTGGAGGTAAATTATTCGGCTTATACATTTTACATTTTTGACATTTATTTATAAAACTTTTTATATCTGCATACATATTTTTCCAATAGTAACATCTTGATATGTATTTATAAGTTTTAAAAATACCTGCATGTCCATTATCATGATGATTCTTTATTATAGTTAATCTATTGTCTATAATAGGTATCTCTTTCCAATTATATTCCTCTGTGAAAGGATTATCATCATTTATTAGTTTAAATAATTTATTATCTACCATTTTGAATTTTTTGTATTTGTGTGGTGTTTTTGTACATCCTTCTGCGATATTATTATACCAAGGATCTGCAATATTTGAATTTATTACTTCCATTTCTTTAGTACCAGGAATCCTAGATTTTTTTTTTTTATTAGGATGATTTATTTGGTGAGCGCTGTTTTTGTATGTATCACACCTCAAGAGCCCTCTGCGAGCTTGGTCGTCGCTGTAGATAATACATCTGGCACTGTATGTTCTTTCCCTTTTCTATGCTCAATCTCAAATTCATACTGTGAAAGTCTCATGGCCCATCTTGCTAATCTACCTGTTGGATTTGATATTTTATTCAAGAATTTTAATGCCATATGATCAGTTATTACCTTGAATTTCATCCCATCTAGATAAGATCGAAAATGTTCAATTGACTCTACAATGGCAAGAAGCTCACGTTCTGATGTCGAATAGTTTTGTTCTCTAACTGTCAAACTTCTTGAAAAATATGCTATTGGCTTTTCGGACCCATTGATATTTTGGTTTAATACTGAAGCTACTTGATTTTTACTGGCATCAGTGTGTAAAAAAAATCTTTTGTGAAATCCGGACATATTAATACAGGGGCTGTGCTTAAGGCTAATTTTAAATTATTAAATGCATCCTCAGATTCTTTTGACCAATTAAAATTGTTCTGACCTTTTTTACCTCTCAATAATTTATTTAGTAGATATGATATCTCACTGCAGTTTCGTATAACTTTTCTATAAAATCCTACCAAACCTAAAAACATTCGTAGTTGTTTTACATTTTTCGGTGAAGGATATTCCTCTCTCCTTCTGATTGACACAATTAATAATGTAACAGCCACTTTAATATGTTTACTTTTATTCCTTTCACAATGTATACACAATAAACCACAGCACAATAATATTAATTATTCTTAATTACACATGCTTGTGGCTCTCACGCCAGGCAAGCTTCTTCCCTCTTTTTGCATTCTTTTGTTTTCCTTTTTCCATTCAAATTTAAATACAATGTTCCATTCTACCAAACAAACAAACTCATCTCGTTACAGTTTTCTGCTTATAAACGCGGCATGTGTACTCACAAATTAAGCCGACCTTCTCTCAAACAGGGGTGGCATTGGCAAAGTGAACCATTTTTACAGTATGGGTGATTAGACTCAAACCAACCTATAAATCAAATCCAAGACGTGCAATTAATTTGACTTTAAATATGTACGGCAAATGCTGTAACTTCAGATTTAAAAATATTAATATAACAATAACTAAATTAAAAATATTTGTTAACCAGTTTTATCTTCACAATTATACAATATTTTAAAGAATAACTAATAGCATTTTCATTACGTAGTTGACAGCGCTTAGTAGGTATCCAAATCTTGGCACGTTAGTATGCCGTGGAACAAGGGTTGCGCAGCACTGGTCTAATAGATTGAATTTAACATCCATTTAGTAAAGTGTACTATTACATCAGCTGTATGGACTTGTGTTTTCAATTTAGCAAAGTGCGTTAGATTAGATTTGCCATAATATCGTAGCCATTAGTGCATCACCCATTTACCTTTGAGAAATTACAATAGTATAATCTTTTATTGAGTAATATTGATGTTTCGTCCCCCAGTGCTTGTTTGGCTTATCTGATTCAAAGATGACCTTTCAATAAAATTGTCTTTTCGTAACACAACAAATGCTATCTGAAATTCTGCTCCTGAAGATGCCTCATTAGGCGAAAATGTTCAAGAACAAAAAAAGACATAAGTAAGTGAATTAAAACTTGTAGCGTAGCATATCTATATTATTAAGATTTTACTTGATTTTGTTGTACTCATATTATTACTGCTCGGAGAGAGAAGGATCTGGAACATAATATTATGCGGCCGACTTCATCCCCGCCTGTTGTAAGGGATGGAGTAGGGAAGCTTGAGGGCCAAGGGTAGTGAAGGTTTTCCCCTCCAGGGGGAGATCAGCTGCCCAAATCATATAAAAGGCCAACCAGTGGACGAACTCGTCAGTTGAGAAGGATCCTATGGGCTCCAACCCACCTTCTCTCTCCCCCCGACGTCATAATGCTTCTGTGCCAGGACATACATGACTGAAGGGGTTATTTTATGTATATTATATATCACACACTCCTTGAGCAAATGGGCCGAGCAAGCTTCTTTTCTAGGACTTCTCACACCTATGTCTCACCTCCCTGTACCTCTTGAGCAAATGGGCCGAGCAAGCTTCTTTTCTAGGACTTCTCACACCTATGTCTCACCTCCCTGTACCTCTTGAGCGACTAGGTCGAGCAAGCTTCTTTTCTAGGACTTCTCACCCCTATAGCTCACCCCTTTTTTCCACCTGAACAACAAGGACAAGCGAGCTTCCTTTCTGGGACAACTTGGACCTAAGATTCATCCTTCCACACCTCACAAGCAAGGCAGCGTGCTTTCTTGACCTCCTTGGCTTACGGGTGGAACCCTTTCCCTCTTTATCACAATTATAATCATTATCCTATTGTCAAAGGGTAATTAATAATGCTCACGCCTGTGACTGGCGAAAATATGCATAGTATGACCTGCTTGAGGTCATTCTCTTTCAATGTAATTATCACAATATTGTAAGGGGTTGGTTTCCCCGCAATTTCCCTGATCATGGGATGATAACATACTGTATTGTTAACTGATCTATTATTGTTCTGATTACTGTTTTATATGCTTTGATACTGTACATTTTATATTCAATAGAACTCACGAATTAAATGTAAAGGCAAAGAATCAATAAATGCATCACACCCAGTAGGCGCCTTACAAAATGGCGCCCAACTTAGTGGCTTGAATTAAATGTACAGTGAAAGTTAATTGTGTAATATCAGTAAAATCAATGATTTCAAAAATTTGCAAAATCAGATGGAATGCAAAATTGTAACTTCCGCATTGACATTATGTGGGCCATGTTACGTGACGCAATGTCTTTGTACTTAAACAATAGGGGGAGATCCCATATGGGATGGCTCTCCATTGAGATTTTTTGTCAACAAAAATCTTTGAAAAAACGGGAAGTTAACAGAAATCCCATACTAATGGTTTTAAAATACCAATTGTCTAATATAACAATTGAACAGTGGTTGAATTATGTCACTTTCTACAAATAATTATCTTGCTTTGTAAAATTTTGTTTTGTGATGCACATTCCTTTGCTTGAAGATGGTCGAAAGTTCACATCTGGCACGAGAATACACAGACGGATGACATTCCTGGGAGACCGGTGGCGCCCGTCCTGAGATGGCCACATGTGACACAAACAAAGGACTGACCTGGAAAAAGGGACGAGCTTCAAGGACCACCAAAGAAGATTGCATCTTACAATTTAAAATTGTTGAACACAAAAACTAATGATTTGAAAAACTAATTCTCGCTTAGGAAGATACATGGACTTGCCTAAGAAGAAGAAAGCCTGCACTGGAAGACAAGTTCATCACCGGAAAACAACACATGTCTTCGCACCGGGAGACTGCCCTGCAGCGGAAGATGGACTTCCTCCCCTGACGAAAAGGACCCGCTTCTAGAAGACATGCTGCCCCCAGTTGGTGACTCATCTTGCCAAGCAGCCGTGAAACCATTCACGCTGGAATACTGCCATGCAGCCTCGTGAGCCACCGTAAGCACAGTTATGGAGAACTGCCAACCGGCTTCGTGCGCTGCTGTGAGCGCAGACATCCCTGCCATGCAGCCTTGTGCGCTGCTGTGAGCGCAGACATCCCAGCCATGCAGCCTTGGGCGCTGCTGTGAGCGCAGACATCCCTGCCATGCAGCCTTGTGCGCTGCTGTGAGCGCAGACATCCCAGCCATGCAGCCTTGTGCGCTGCTGTGAGCGCAGACATCCCTGCCATGCAGCCTTGGGCGCTGCTGTGAGCGCAGACATCCCAGCCATGCAGCCTTGTGCGCTGCTGTGAGCGCAGACATCCCTGCCATGCAGCCTTGGGCGCTGCTGTGAGCGCAGACATCCCTGCCATGCAGCCTTGTGCGCTGTTGTGAGCACAGACATCCCTGCCATGCAGCCTTGGGCGCTGCTATGAGCGCAGACATCCCTGCCATGCAGCCTTGTGCGCTGTTGTGAGCGCAGACATCCCATCCCGCCATGCAGCCTAGTGTGCTGCTGTGGACGCAGACATGGACAACTGAACCTGCCAAGCGGCCTTGTGTGCTGCTGTGGACGCAGACATGGACAACTGAACCTGCCAAGCGGCCTTGTGTGCTGTTGTGGACGCAGACATGGACAACTGAACCTGCCAAGCGGCCTTGTGCGCTGCTGTGGACGCAGACATGGACAACGGATCCTGCCAAGCAGCCTTGTGTGCTGCCGTGATAACAGCTACGGACGGCTGTTCCTGCCGGCCAGCTTCCTCAGCTGCCATAATCACCAGAGATATGGACCTCAGCCACCAACTTCACCATCATCCTGTCGAGAGGATGACCACACTTCCTAGAGCCTGTCCGGGACGGCCTTGGCTCTAGGAGGGGGAGTCTGTAGCGTAGCATATCTATATTATTAAGATTTTACTTGATTTTGTTGTACTCATATTATTACTGCTCGGAGAGAGAAGGATCTGGAACATAATATTATGCGGCCGACTTCATCCCCGCCTGTTGTAAGGGATGGAGTAGGGAAGCTTGAGGGCCAAGGGTAGTGAAGGTTTTCCCCTCCAGGGGGAGATCAGCTGCCCAAATCATATAAAAGGCCAACCAGTGGACGAACTCGTCAGTTGAGAAGGATCCTATGGGCTCCAACCCACCTTCTCTCTCCCCCCGACGTCATAATGCTTCTGTGCCAGGACATACATGACTGAAGGGGTTATTTTATGTATATTATATATCACACACTCCTTGAGCAAATGGGCCGAGCAAGCTTCTTTTCTAGGACTTCTCACACCTATGTCTCACCTCCCTGTACCTCTTGAGCAAATGGGCCGAGCAAGCTTCTTTTCTAGGACTTCTCACACCTATGTCTCACCTCCCTGTACCTCTTGAGCGACTAGGTCGAGCAAGCTTCTTTTCTAGGACTTCTCACCCCTATAGCTCACCCCTTTTTTCCACCTGAACAACAAGGACAAGCGAGCTTCCTTTCTGGGACAACTTGGACCTAAGATTCATCCTTCCACACCTCACAAGCAAGGCAGCGTGCTTTCTTGACCTCCTTGGCTTACGGGTGGAACCCTTTCCCTCTTTATCACAATTATAATCATTATCCTATTGTCAAAGGGTAATTAATAATGCTCACGCCTGTGACTGGCGAAAATATGCATAGTATGACCTGCTTGAGGTCATTCTCTTTCAATGTAATTATCACAATATTGTAAGGGGTTGGTTTCCCCGCAATTTCCCTGATCATGGGATGATAACATACTGTATTGTTAACTGATCTATTATTGTTCTGATTACTGTTTTATATGCTTTGATACTGTACATTTTATATTCAATAGAACTCACGAATTAAATGTAAAGGCAAAGAATCAATAAATGCATCACACCCAGTATGCGCCTTACAAACTATGTTTTATCCATTTGAATTTTTAAATAATTAAAATAGACTTTCACTGTGTATCAGTGGAAAAGAGTGCCATACAACTCGGTTCCCATCAGCTTCCCTTTTAAAATGAGGCAACAAAGTGGTTAAAAAATATAGGCACAAAGTAAAAAAAATACATTTAAAACAAAATAAACAATACGTAATTTTCCCCATTGAAACCATGCAGTCTACTTTTTTTTTATCATTTTTGCCTCATTTTAAAAGGGAAACCGATGGGAATCGAGTTGTATGGCACCCTTCGCCACTGCTGTGTAAATAGATTAACACTAAAAAATATAATGCTATCTGTTTTGTCAATGATTTTGGATGAGATTGCCGGACAAAACGTGCAAAAGATTTCATACATCCCTTATCTTCTTCTTTTGGTGCCACTTATATCGAAGATCGGCGATCGTCATGGCTACTTTCACCTTGAATGCTGCGGCTTGAAATAAGGACTTTCATCAACCCAGTGCTTGTTTGACTTATCTACCATTTCAAAGATGACATTTCAATGACAATTTTTTAGAATTACATTTTACCTAATCTGAGCAAATAAAAGAATTTAAAGCAGGATAATGTGAGAGTTGTTTTAGATATTTTTAAATTAATTTCCAGTTTTCATAAGACACATTATTCTAGTATACATACAAACATTTCTCGTGTGAAATTATCTCAGATGGACATAAGACAAATTAGCACTAAGGCAACGGTTTCCAAACTTTATGCTACCATGCGTCCCTAAATTTGTTTTTCGCGCCTGCCTCCCTACGTATTATTTTTTGAAAAATTGAAGATCATTTTTGCGCCTCCCTTGGTCATAGCCCGCGCACCCCTGGGAGGCGCGCCCCCCAGTTTGGAAACCGCTGCACTAAGAGGATGTGTTGGTAGAGTGCTTGCATTGTGAATCCCGACAAGAGTGTCAGAAATGATTTCCCGTTTCGGTGTTTATTTCAAGCATAAAATTAAATACCGGCTAGGTCTACTCAGACTTCCCAAGAAATGAGTACCAGTCCTCTCGTGAGCTAGGAAACCTCTATTTTAACTGAAGTGGCTGGCGTAAGACCGGTAAATGTAAATATATCATTGTGACTTCGATCACAGACTGAGGATCACATGCGAGATTTTAATAGTAAAAATGTAATTTGTTGTGTTTGTTCCTTGACTTCTAGGTTGGTATGCGGCTGACCACCCATGCTGTAAAAATGGTTCACTTTGCCAATGTCACCCCTGTTTCAGGGAAAGATGGCAAGATTTGCAGGGTGTATGTCAATTTGAGATTTGGTTTTTATGTTGTAGGTTCACATGAGGCATGTGCCAGCGCAAACTTGTACGTGTCTGGTTGTGGGAATGCATGTAATGTGAATCTCCAATGTAACACATCTTTGAAACTTAGATTAGATTAGATAAGATTAAAATAATATTCGATCAATCTCGACCAATATAAATATAAAGTATTTATAAGTACCTAACAGATTTCATTACAGACAAACAAAACTCACAGTAACATATTCGTAGCAATATATACTTAGATATCATTCACTTGGGTAATATTGCGCAATGACAGTGCACTTGCCGAGCCCGGAATGGAGTGATATTGGCAGAGAGATGTGGACGAGGGGACACCGTTATACCGCCCATACACGGGGGTGGTGATGCGAGGGTGAGAAAAGCTCTTAGGGGACGCGCGACATCTCTCAGATGCCGTTTGATTGATTCAAATTCTACAACTCTTGGCACTTACTATCCGAGGGTGTAATGCAATTTTTGCTTGCGTCATCATTCTGTTTTTGAAAATATATCGTATTGGGTTTTCAAGTTTTTAAAGATAAAAAAACAATTGTGTATTGTTAATGATGTAAAAATAAAAATAAAAAGTTATTCTTCACAATTTGATTTTTTTTCGATTGCTTTCGATTTTTTCACACCATTGTCGATAGCTCAGTTGGTAGAGTGCTTGCATTCCATGCCGTGAGCTCGGGTTCGAATCCCAACGAGGGTGTCAGAAATGACTTCCCGTTTCGGTGTTTATTTCAACCCTCAAAATAAAATACCGGCAAGGTTTAATCAGCCTTCACAAGAAATGAGTACAAGCCCTCTCGGGAGCTGGGAAAACCCCCACTTCAACTGAAGTGGTTGGAGTAAGGCCGGCCCCCTTACATGTAAAAATAAATAGGTTCAACTCGCCACATGCGACCCCTTCGGGGATAACGCGGCAAGAAGTTACACTATATGTGTAGCTTAGTTGAGTTAGTTGAGTTGAGTTATTGTCAAGAGAACAACACCAAAAATATAAAAATGGTGAGGTAGCATCGAAAGCGCTCGAGTAAATAAATCAAATCGTGGTGTAATGCGTTGTTCTGTCATTATATAATATATTCATTTTTTTTAAGAAATCCTGTGCAGGAGACTCCCTAGATTTCAGAGACTCTAGGGGTCTATGACACTGGTTGTAGTGATGTAGTGCTGCAGAGGTGTTAACGAGCTTAATCGTCGCTAAAAAGCGCCAATACTCAAGCAAGACCCAGTTGCTGTAAGGCTGGATAGAATTTTAGTGACCGGTCTTAGGTTTCATGATTCTTTCAACTCAGCAAAGAGCATGTTTGAAAATATAAATGGAATATTATTTTGTGCTCTGCCGGGATTCGAACCCACAACCTTCCATTTACGAGTCTGAAGTGTTGCTACTGGACTACGGACCGATCAAATGTATTGTGTCGTTTTGTCGCAATGTCATTCTATCATTTTAGTAAGTTTGTAATATTTCTGTATAAACATTTCATCGACGAAAAATAAATAGGTAGAATAAAAAATAAGTTTCAATCCTTTTATAGTTTTCAGTCAAGTCTAAATACAAAACGAAATCTCATTACGTGTTTCGAATTACTTTTCCAGGAAAAAAAGAACTTTGAAAGCTATCTACAATGGTTAACAGATGTCCAGGAAATATGGTATAGCATCTTGAGAACAGATTAATGTTACCGACAAACTCAGACGCAGCCGGCAACCTATCAAAGTCGGGACAAAAAAGTTCACTACAGATTGAACCCATAGTGCTTGTTTTTCTTATGTCCATCAGAATTAATTTCACATGAACAATGTTTGTATGTGTATAAGACCAATGAATCTTATGAAAACGGAATATTACTAAAAAAATGTATTTTAGAAAACTGATTCCTTGACTTATAGGTTGGTATGAGGCTGACCACCCATACTGTAAAAAATGGTTCACTTTGCCAATGCCACCCCTATTTCAGGGAATGTCGGCAAGAGTTGCAGGGCTTATGTTCATTTGAGGTTTGGATTTTATTTGTAAGTACACAATCAGCATTTGTAAGCGCGAACTACACGTGTTTGTTTGAGGGCATACATCTGAGAGCTTTGAATGAATATATCCTTGCAACTTAGATTATAGATTATAGATTTAAATGTAGAAAAAAAGCCTAACACTGCGCTCGGTTGAAACTGGAGCCAAATCAAGGATTGAAGAACCTATAAGAAGAGTTAACGCAATGTTTGGAGAGCGTGCATTTGCAGTTGCTGATCCTCTGGCCTGGAACCACCCGCCACATCATGTGAGAGAGCTAGAGGACCATGGAAAGTTCCGGAATGCACTGAAGACAAGCAAATTTCTGGCATCGTTTGCACAAGCGCCCTTGGAGTGATCAGTGCATCACGAAACAGCGCTATAAAGAAATAATAAACACATCATCATCATCATCATAGAATGCTACCTCTAGGACCCGGTATTTTCAACGTTAGCATAGCAATTTTATACTGAATAAAAAAGACGCACTTATGTCAATGAGTGTTTTTTTTTTATATCAGTTTAAAGTCAAATAAGCTATTCTTGAAAATACCGGGCTCAAGAGTTCAAAAACTACGCACAGATTGTTTCATAGTTAAATTTTCATTTTTCTCGACACGTTTTTACAGTCAATGGTCAGAAGATAAAATCCAGCAAAGTTCACAAGTCCATAATATGAAAGTGGAGAGTAAACATAAAGTTTCCTTTTGATCCTGAAGCTTTGACAAACGAATCTTGTTTTTTATTCCCGAAGCTTGGGTCGGCAATCGGAGGATTTCCTCTCGAGATATTAATTTTTCAATTTAAATCGAGAGGAAATTTTTGTTTTTCAGTCGCCGAACAGATCTGTAAAAGCTTTTGAATATTTTTTCAGCGAATGTATGAATGTTTAATGTGGCATCCGAATGTCCAGACGTAAAAGAAAAGTTGATAAAAGTTTTTTCATTAATATTTCTGATGTCTAATGAAATTTTACATGTTTGAAAATGTTTTTAGAATAAAAGTAAGAGGTTTTACATTCTAATTATTTAAAAAAAAAATTACGTCGTCGATTTTTTCTTTTTAAAGTTAAATAATGAAGGAGAAGAACTTAGTGTGGGCAAAGGACATCGTGTCTGAAAGACCTGCGGCTCGAAACAGGGACTTGGTGCTTGCAAACAATGTTTGAAGGAAAGAAAAAATATTTCATGTTTAGTTCCTTGTATTTATGTAGGTTTATGTGAGGCTGACCGCCTATAGGTACTATAAAATAATGCTCCTGCAAATGCCTTTTAAGGTGAAAATATTTGAGTAAAAAAATAAAATAAAAGCTAAAAGTGAATGAAAACCGTGTAATTATTTTAAAAATAAAAATTATAAGCAAGTTTGTACTAATTAATGAACATGTTTTATAATTAATATATTTGAACTAAATATAAAATACGTCAATAAAAATCTTGGACGTTAAGTATGTTTAAGCGATGGTTATTTTATTGATAGAAAAATACGGAAAAATATTACGAAAAAAGACTTTCTTATTTTGTGTACATTTTAAAAAAGAGTTTATATTTTCAAATAATGCTCTTCGCTGGATTGAAAAATTCATAAAACCTTTACCAAAGACCGGTAACTAACGGTCCATACAGCAAGTGGATCTTGTTTGAGTATTGGCGCTTTGTAGCGACGAATAAGCTCGTAAATACCTCTGCGGCATAACAACAAGTTTCATAGACCACTAGAGTCTTTGAAATCTAAAGAGTTTCCCGCACAGGATTTCAATGAAAAAAAAGATCCGTTGCATATTCTTAAAAACGGACAGAAATCTAACAGTCTTACAATATTTTTTTCGAAATTTGAGATGTCAGAAATTGCGAACGTTTTCAGTGTCATAAGCCTTGCTGAGCCAGGTTACATAAAGCGTGATATACACGTACATTCCCCATATATTCAGGTACTACGGGACGCAGAGCCTTCATATAAAATTCTGATCTCGGCGGCCGTGTATCGCCGCCTGTACAGATTTTTTTCATCGCGGACGTGAGCATAATGCTTCAGGCTATGCGGGAAAACTCATCGATGGGAGTTGGACGCCTTAGCCAATAATCAAAGTTGCACGGATACTTTCGATAGAAAACATGCATAAAACTGGTGTTTTTCGATAAGAATGCGTTAAAACGCGACGAAACTTTTTCACCGTGATTTTTACGAAATATTTTTTTTAACCTATAGGTTGGTATGAGGCTGACCACCCATACTGTAAAAAATGGTTCACTTTGCCAATGTCACCCCTGTTTCAGGGAATGTCGGCAAGAGTTGCAGGGCTTATGTTCATTTGAGGTTTGGATTTTATTTGTATGTACACAATCAGCATTTGTAAGCGCGAACTACACGTGTTTGTTTGTGGGCATACATCTGAGAGCTTTGAATGAATATATCCTTGCAACTTAGATTATAGATAGATAGATAGATAACTATCAAATTGAGAAAATAAATGTTATTTACCCTTTCCCTTTTTCCTAGCCAGAAACATGTTTTAACATTATCAATTAATAATTCATTATTTAATAATTTTAATGAATTATTCATTAACAATATCCCAATGACATCTGTTGAACCAGGATTGAATTTATTGTCGATAGGACACGGCACAGGCGGATTTCAAACAGGCGCTAGGTTGATAGCTCAAAAAGGTCGATAGCTCAATTGGTAGAATGCTTGCATTCCATGCCGAGAGCAAGGGTTCGATCTCAAAGGCTTACTCAGCCTTCACAAGAAATGAGAACCAGCCCCCCGGGAGCTGGGATACCCCCACTTCAACTGAAAGTGGTTGGTGTGAGGCCGGCCCCCTTACCTGTAAAAATAAATAGGTCCCGAAGCGCCACATGCGCCCCTTCGGGAATAACGCAGGCAAGAAGTTACACTATATGTGCAGCTTAGTTGCGTTTTTTTGCGTTGCTAGTGTCAATAACACACATTCTATTACCAACGCCTTACCCCTCGACCATTCCAGCGACAACGACAGTGGATCACATGTATGACATTCAACATACTTATTTTTAAAAATAAGGGAGACAGCGTTACACCAACCAATTGCTTTTAAAGTTGGGATGTTCTTATTTCCAAGAGTTAGTTTGAAATAATTCAGACAGTTTATATGACAACAAAGAATGTTAAATAGCGTATGAATAATGGACGCATAAATTGATTTCTTAATAAAAAATATAAGATTGTTGCGCAAAATTGGGACCAAATTGTTGTAGACCATACAGTCAGCAGGCCTTTATAAATTTTTGGCGGTTCGCATGCCAATACAGCTTCTGGTATTCCCTCCCTGAAGCCAAGCATACAACTTTACGACTGCGTTTTACTAAAAAACATGGAAAATAAAACAGTGCTTCAAGTGGACGTTTCAATTTCCATACATTTAGGTTAAACTCCATGTTGGAGTTTCAACGGAAAGTTGTATACCAACTTAGAGTATTGGTAGACCTCCCGCAAGGCGGACCCGTCGGCATTTTGGGCCGCGAAAAAGTCAACTCGGGGCTTTGCGAGGCCTAAGGGCTCCGAAAAGGGATCAATTCGATTTTCTTTGCTACACAGTTATTGTAAGGGAGGGAAAATCGAAAATTCTATGGTATTGACCGCTTACATAGTATAAAGTATAATGTTTTAAGGCGTATTACAAATGGAAGAAAAATGATGCAATAGACATGCTGTGTTATAAGAAAACTTACGTTTTTCTTGATATTCTCCAATATCCGAATACATTTTTTAACTGTTTAGTTATTTTATTGTTAATATTTTAAACGACTGTAATTGTGAAATTGAGGAACTCAGAAATCAGAAGTATGTGCGATACTGAAGACATCGTCAGATGGAGCAGGAAGAGGAGACGGTTCTGGAGGGACCATGTAGACCGCATGAACGAAGGAAGGATAGCCCGAGTCATGGTACAGAAGATACCGGACGGCCAGGTCACCCTCACAAAAGACGGAACATCAACTGGTCTTCTGCATCACAGGAGGGAGCTCCACAATAAACAGATCCATGATCTATAACCAGAAGAAGAAGCAGACCGTAATTTCAACATAAATACTGTTTTATGCTTCTATGCAGTATTCCTGTACTACGCTATTTGGACATGTGGAATAGATTTTTTCCATAGCTAATGGAGGCAGCCTAACGTAACCATAGATACTATTTTGCTTTGTTTGTAATCCGATTGACATAAAAGTTCACACAATTCATTTGGTAGTTAATTTGCATAAAATTTGGTCAGATCCGATGAGCGGCTTAACTAGACATGATGAGCAACTTTTATATTCGTTTAACATAATGTTTGGGCTTCGATCGACATCAAACTTCACAGGAAGGAAATAACAACTGCAGAAGCAGTCAGTTCCAGCAAGCTTGAACAGCCAAGTTAAACACTTTATCCCGGTTGTCCGTTCTGTTTCGTTAAAGCAGAAATTCATTCTCTAAAAATAAGACAACATTATAGAAAAAAGTGTTCATCAAAAAAGATAATCTTTTCAAAACAGAATTTAAACATAAATCAATCATTTCATGTACCGCAGACATCAAAAATTGTTTGCCATTCTTTCCATTTGTCATCAAAGTATTCCATCATCTTTATTCTGTTATACCTTTCAGAAAGCCTACACACCAATATTAGCTTAGGATATTTTTTCAAAGGAATATTTTTGACAGCGACATGACTTTGGTCTCAGGTTGTTCCCCCTGCTCCTTCCCATATCAACCACCCCTTTCCCTACACCCCCATGTCAATATTTCTTCTCATATACATACTTCTATCCCATACCAATCCTTTGCCTATGAAAGTATCATGGTGTTGGAGTAGGTGAGCTAGGGGTTGATTTCTTGATACTTTACATCAATGATGACCGGTCCGTAGTCCAGTTGCAATACTTCGAACTCGTAGATTATTATTATTTTTTAGATTATTTAAGATATTTAGATTATTATAAAATTTAATAAAGGCTAAATCTTACACTTTATGATCTTAGCAAAATAGTTACAGTAATGAAAAAAATCAAGCATGTTTATTAATTTTTTATCTTATTTATTAAGCTTGAACAAAAGTTATAACTTAAGAATTGCCACCACAAAAAAATATTTAAAAAAACGCGTTTTTTTACATTTTTAGCTTTTTTTTCGTGTGTGCTGTATTTTCGAATTTTTTTTTTGCTTTTTAATTACAGAACTATACATTGTTTAGGTTTTGTACTCAACATTTTTTTTATAATGTCAATAGTTGTTGAGTAAATATGGAAAAACTGTGTTCTTTGATTAAATTAAAATTTAATTCATTTAGTAGTTTCAGTTTTTCCATATTTACTCAAAAACTATTGACATTATAAAAAAAATATTGAGTACGGAACCTAAACAATGTATAGTTCTGTAATTAAAAAGCAAAAAAAAATTTCCAAAATACAGCACACACGAAAAAAAAGCTAAAAATGTAAAAAATCGCGTTTTTTTAAATATTTTTTTGTGGTGGCAATTCTTAAGTTATATATTTTGTTCAAGCTTTATAATTAAGATAAAAAGTAATAAACATGCTTGATTTTTTTCATTACTGTAACTATTTTGCTAAGACCATAAAGTGTAAGAAACAAAAACGGCAGATTTAGCTTTATAACACGCCTTAAAGGTCCATCCAGCCTTGCAGCAACTAGGTATTGCTTGAAAATTGACGCTTTCTTTAGCGACAATAAAGCTCAAAGAGGGCTCTTGAGGTGTGATACACACAAAAATAGCGCTCACCAAATAAATCATCCTAATATTTTAAATAAAATTATTTTTTTCTTAAACGTAGCTTAAGAAAATTATCCTAATATTTGACAAATTGACTAATATTATTAACCGTTTCTGACCAAGGCAAAATACTCGTACGTTGATGATTTGCATTTCTATTAACAAATCTATTAAAATAAAATTAATTGAATACGCCATTCTTTCATTCATCTTTTGTCTTCCTCATCTGATGAAGAGATGTCCCTCACACCCTCATCCTCATACCCTCTCTTTCAACTCCTACCACTCTAACCCCCCCCCCCCTCCTTTCCCACCTTCCCACCTTCCCACCTTCCCCTGTAGGCGGAATTTGCGGCTGTCATTGGATGCCATTTACGTTGCGGTAAAGCGTGCGGAAAAAAAGAACCGTCTACGTGCAAAACTGTACTGCCAATGTATGGTGGCGTATCTCATTATATGGATGTATGTAGTAGATACTGTACTAAATTCGGTACTCCGTCCCCCCAGTGCTTGCTTGCCTTAACTACCATTTGAAAGTTTTGAGATTAGAAAAGAGATGGTGGATTAATTTTTTTAAATAAATTGAATTTCCCTTGACTTAAAGGTTTGTGTGAGGCTAACCTTCCTTACTGTAAACAATGGTTCACTATGCCAATGTCACCCCTGTTTCAGGAAAGGTCGGCAAAAGTTGCAGGGTATATGTTCATTTGAGACTGGGGTTTTTATGTTGTAGGTTCACATGCAGCTTATAAGTGTCTTCTTGTGAGAATGCATGTGATTTGAATCCCCAGTGTTACGTATCTTGGCAACTTACATTAGATTTGATTAGATTAGAACTGAATACTGACTTAGTCAATGAATTTATATACTTGGGAAGTAAGTCTGAAAAGCTTGGAAGAATGACCGAAAAATTTGAAAGTATAATACTTAAGGTCAAGTGTGTAATAGGTGCTACTGCTTGTATCGCCAAGAACAAACATCTTTCAAAAATGTTCGGCTGGCATAGCGTTCTCCTGGTGTTTTTGTGCCTTATCTACCATTTGATTCAAAGATGACCCTGGAATGAAATTGTCTTAATAATCACATTCTACACTATCTGATCTAATAAAAAACGTAGAACACGCTAAGGTGAGAGCTGTTTTAATACCTTCAAAATCAATTTCCAGCATTTGTACGAAAAATTGGTCCATTACACATACAAAAATTTCTCATGTGAAATAACCTCTGTAAGAGATAAGACAAATACGCACTAAGATGACGACTCGACTAAGTGGTTTTGTATGCCGAAAGGGTGAAATAGTACAGGTGATTAATCATAATTAAGATGAAAATTTGAGAAAATCAGGCACTTAATTTTTTGTTCCAATTAGTGGAATACTGTTTAAATCGTTTTTTTGTTTATGTTAACAAAATGTAATTAATTTTCGGTTTCATAAAAAAAATATTAAACTTTAAATACACATACAAAACGCAGTGTAAGGAATGTCAAAATTTTAATTAGGACTATGAAACAGTTCACTAAGATAAAAAGTTGGTGATAACTTTGTATAAAAAAATACATTTTCGAAAGTTATAAAAACATTTTAGTCTGCTTTTTAATTTGATAAATTTTGAATCAAAAGTAATTTTAGCAGAGATTTTTAATAATAGGTCGGAATTGGAATTGTTTTACAGGAATGAACAATAAATTTGTTAAAATAAAATGGCATTTACATAAATAGCAATGGGGCCATAAAAAGGTAACTTGGAAAAACATTACAATTATTTTATGTAACCCAAAGCCCCGCTGAAAATTTCATTTCGCTTTTCGTTGGCATTTAAATTTTATTACACATTTGCCTGAAGTTAATAAGGTGGAGAGATAAGCCGGAATTTCAAATAAAAACCTTTATTTTATTTTCCAAAATTGAACATAATTTCTTTCACGTCTTTACTTTTTTTGTTACTCGTATTAATCCGTAAGAATACATTAAATATGTAAAAATATATACTGTTTTTGCGACATGTACAAAAATATACAAAATAGAAAATCAAATATTAGTTCATCACTCTTGCCAATGCCGCCTCTGTTACAAAGGATAGCGGCACAAGTTGCAGAGGTTATGTTCAATAAAAGCTTAGGATTTATTCAATAGGAATGCTTCTGTAATCTAAGATCCTTAACTTACTGAGCTCAGCGCGGATGGTAACGCGTTCGATACACGTCAATGAAGGGCTCCCGTCAGGCACATTAGCTTCAGTAACCTCGACGTTCTGGGGAGGGTGGGATTTCTTAGAGTCATGCGTTAGCCCCTGATTTGAGGATTCTCTTTTTCCTTTCTTGAGTAGAGTAACTTTAGCTGATTAACTTCAACGGGAAGGCCTTCCGCCGCCAAAAAACATTGCAGGTGAAGTATCACCAAGTGAAGCGACCCCGCATGAGTTGTATGAACTTGGTGGGTGGAGGTTGGTAAAGTGCCTGTAACCATTCAGATTCATATAAATGAATGCCCACAAGAATTTAACACATGTATGTATGTTAACACATAGACAATACACATGCTGCATGCATAGTTACAAAATAAGACGGAAGCCTTAAGGGAATATCGACCTTTCCTTATTTCTCTATAACAGAGGTGTCATTGTCAAAGTGAATCAATTTTCACAGTATGTGTGGTCAACAACATTTTAAGTATGTATTTAAGTATATATCTATCAGAGTATGCAGAACTTAAGAACGAACTTCACCGGGTTTCGTTGTGGGCATGTATCTAATCATTAAAGTATAATGATCATTTATTAAATCACACCTAAAAAGCTCTCTGCGAGCTTGGTCAGCGCTATAGAAAGCGTCAATTCTCAAAGAAGACCCAGTTTCTCAAAGGTTGAATGGATCTGTGGTGACCGGCCATTGGTAAAGGTGTATGCATTTTTTAACCCAGCAAAGAACACATTTGAAAATATAAATGGTATATTTTTTGTGCTCTTCTGGGATTTGTAACCCAGAACCTTCCATTTACGAGTCCAGAGCGCCTACCACAACATTACTGAAAAGCTTAAAATTTAATATTGTGATGTAATTTTATAAATATAAAGATAATCGTTCTATAGGTAAACTTTGATCGTAAGTCCGTCAAAAGTGTGTATTAAAATTTTTGAAGCTATTTCTTTTATTGCTTTTTTCCATATTTTATTTTAGTATCGGAGTTTCTTCCACTGCACGCACGTATTTTTAGAGCATGCAAAGTTATTTCTTTGCTTACGATATATATTTTTTATTACAACTTCCGACTCAAAGCTGAATTAATTTTTATGCAAGTCATATTCCGTAGCGTGAGTATTGAAGTATTTAACTTTGTATGGGGAAAAAGGTTTTACTCCTATTTCTGATAAAAAACGTTATTCATGAAGCTTTCTCGTTTTTAGTATAATCATTTCAGGAATTCATTGATTTGTAGGTTGGTATGAGGCTGATCAAACTTGCTGTACAAAATGGCTTACTTTGACAATGCCAAACCTTTTTCAGGAAAGGTTGGTAAAAGTTACAGGATGTCTGTTTATGTGAGGTTTGGATTTTAATTTATAAAAACACATGCGTTAAATTGATATGCGCGTAATAACACGTGTCTGCTTGAAGGTATGCATTTTATCTATAATCTGCGTTGCAAACACATGTTGACATGGATAATAAATTTTAAATGAATGCCCACAACAGACTTACAACATACAAATCAAAATCTCAAATGAACTTAATCCCAGAAGCTTCAACCTTCCCTTAAAACAGGGGTGGTGACATTGACAAAGTGAACTATTTTTTACAGTTGGGTGGTAAACCACGTACCAAACTATAAGTTAAGGAACATACATAATAAATTACAATTTCTAATAATCGCAATTAACAATAATAATAAAGAAACATTTACAAATTACTCATTAATTCTCTATGTTTTTTTCTGTTTAAGTCTTTAACAATGTCCTCTTGAAAATGACGTTAGCAAGTCGAAAGTACTTGAGGTGAAATAAATGCTCAAATTGTGAAAATAAAACTCTGTGTTTGTTTTATTGTTTATACTTACAAATAAACATTTACAATTATGCTTTATATGAACAACATCGGAGATTTTCATTCCGCATTATTTGTATTGGAATAACAGCTCATCTTGGTCGTACAAAAACCAGTTAATAATGTAGTACACTCGCCTAGGGAAATCCTACATGTTGTGCGGGTTGCATTCATCCTGCAATAAGGCGCACTTTGCACTCGCACCCCTCGAGACGCTATCTCTACAAACTACATGTACAAAACTCTACGTTATACGTTCTACGACCTACGTTCAACGTTCTACGGCTACGTTTTACGTTCTTAAAAACTCTACTTCTACGCGTTATATTCTTAATAACTCTACGTTCTACGTTTTATGTTCTTCAAAACTCTAAGTTCTGAAATCTTCCAAACTCTACGTTCTACGTTCTTAAAAACTCTATGTTCCACGATCTACGTTCTTCAAAAATCTATGCTCAACCATAGCGCTTTACAGAAAATATGTGGAAACTAAATATTCAACAATATGACCCCCAAAGCAACGCAACTAAGCTACGCATATAGTATAATTTCTCGCATGCGTTATCTGTGAAAGGGTTGCATGTTGGGATCTGGACCTATTTATTTATACCGGTAAGGAGGCTGGCCTCAAATCAACCCCTTTCAGTTGAAGTGGTGCTTACCAGCTCCCGAGGGGGCTGGTTCTATGTATGTATATGGATTTGAATGAATTGAAAAACGTATGTATGAAAGACAGGAAAAAATAGAGGCAGCACTGCAAAGGCCCTATCCACTTCTAGCGGAACGGGAACAGAGTTACAGTATAATAGAAATCCTGAATCATTTCAGCACTCCACGGGCCAGCATTTCTCAATGCTCTTTTGAAATGGATCGACACTTCTACACCCTTTGAGACAAAGCTGTGGAGCGGTATTATCCCGAGGTGTGTCAGATGCAGCCCTGCAGCGGAATGAAATATTGCTAGCGTGGCTTTGTGTCCCTTAATTTATTTTCTACAACCGTTATTTGTTTGATTTTTGATTCACAAAATAAAAGTATATTGTTCCTTTGGATAATCGTATGATCAAGCTATGAAAAATAGCTCAGTACCCGTAGTACGAGTTTTGTCACAATACTTCGAGTTTTGTGAACAAACTCGTGCTACGGGTACAGAAATAACTAAACTTCACCTTAATGCTTGTTTGGCTTTTCTCCAAAAGAGGTAATTTCACATGAGCAATGTTTGTACATGGTCTGGACCAATGTGTCTTGTAAATGCTGGAGATTGATTTTGAAAAGATTAAAAAAAACCTCTCACATTATATTGTTTTACGTTTTTTTCTAAGCTCAGATTGTGTAGAATGGGATTCTTAAGACAATAACATTTTAAGGGCATCCTTGAATCTAATGGTAGCTAAGCCAAACAAGCATTCAGATGAGGCTTAAGTCAAAAGATAACAATATGCTTTAAAAATACGTAAAAAGATTTGTAGAAATATGTTTTTATTTATTATTCAACCACAGAGTACAATACAACAACATAGTTTCATCCACATAAGCATCATCACGTCACCTTCACGCTAAAGAAGTCCATGTTAGACATGAGTGAAACGTCCGGAAGCTCCAGCTCCCGCAGACCACGGCAACAGATCCTGGAAAACATCTCTGCAGTATCAACAGCCAGCTGTAAGAACATACCACTCCTAGCCACGTCAATAGATCTTATTGTATGATAATTATTGCTAATGATAAGCTAATCAAACTGCTAAATTTGTTTCATACGAATTGCATGAAACACAAGAAAATCTTCAATTCCTCATTCTGTAAAAGGGAATGAACGACTTAAAAGTTTTATTTATTTATACTCATTAAAAATATTCAATTCATCAAAGCAGAGCCCATACAAAGTGAGCGTAAAAGAAGAAAATGCATGAAAAAGGTGATGGATATGAAGGAATTGAAAGAGGTATGTCAGGATAGGAAAAAATGGAGGCAACTCTGCAGAGGCTCTGGCCACCCCTAGCGGAATGGCGACAGAGTTACAGTTACAGTTACAGCCAAATATCGACACCTTAAAGGTACAACTGAATAAGAGAAATATTAAACTTATTTGGGTTCCTCAGTTAAATGTAAAAAAAAAAAACTACGAGAGATAACACAACAGATTTGTGAAAATCCTGCAGTTTAGACCTTTTTCATGAGCAGTTCTTTATAATTTACTCACTTACATACATAAGTACTATGAGAAATTACACTCATTAAATATTTTATCCACGATTTCTCAAATAAGCGAATCAGCATTTATTTTCTTGTGAATGTTCCTTGACTTATAGGTTGGTATGCGGCTGACCACCCATGCTGTATATAATAGTTCCCTTTGCCAATGTCACTCCTGTTTCAGGGAAGGTCGACAGGAGTTGCAGGGTGTATGCCCATTTGAGATTTGGTTTTTATCTTGTAGGTTTACATGCGGCATGCGCAAAAGCGAACTTGTACCTACGTGTATGCTTCTGAGAGAATGCATGTAATGTGAATCCCCAATGTTACATATCTTTGCAACTAAGATTAGATTAGATTAGGATATTATTCAGTTAAAATTAAATTTAAATTAAATAAAATATATTTTAAGACCATAACTAAAAGCGCCCGATTGTTATTTGAACGCAAACTGCATCACACTGCAGCAAGCATTTTCCAGGCAACCGTAAATCCACCATTAGCGGCGCGCAAATTTATTAATGTTCTCTTCCGCGCTATAATTTTTACACTAATTAAATCCCGCAATCTGCGCGAACCATTATTTCCTAGGTTTTATTTCAGCACCGAGTCATTACTTCGCTAAATTGGCAGCCTGAACTAGTGAAATTTGCAAAATCTACCCATTGGGACTTGAAGGCGCAGTAGTTTTGCAAAAATATGCACAATTACTGGCAGGTGAGGTTTTCGCGCATATGCTTGAAAGTCTTCTTTAATATAAATCGCTTAATACCATCGCTTTTCTTCCAATAGAAAATATGAAATTAAACTTGAATAGTTGTGGATGACGCAGAACTTCTTTGTATCCAAGGTTGTACATATCTCTCATTACTATATTTACTTTATTTTTTTATTGTCTTTAAACTTTGTTTAATTATGTCTCCCATTACTATTTTTAGTTTTATATTTTCTTTCTATTGTTTTTTTTAATTTTGAATAATCTCTTGTACCTAATACTCTTCTCCTTTGTTTAATTTAAATTGTCTTTATACGTGAGGACCTCTAATTGGCCTCTTGTGCCTACTGTTGCTTTTAATCCTGTTTTTTAAAGCTGTTGGTCTTCCTAATAAAAAATAAATAAATAAATAGCTTAAACAATTTTCATCATAATTTTTCTCAGTAAAAACTGACGCTCGACGCACGTCAGGAGATAGTCTGCTTAAATTTTACAAACTTATTAGTCAAAATTCAAAATATACGTATTGCTTAATTATGTGAAAACAGTGAATAATATAAAAAATGTGTTCATATTGTTACGATTTTTGTTTCGGATACTGTTCAAATAAAACTCTACTCTTCTTTTTACTTATTTATTTTACACGTTTATTTTTATTTTTACAAAGACACTTCCATTTATTTCATTACACTTGGTTTTAGTTCACTGGTCGAATTTGTTAATTGTATGTATTGGTGGAGTTCACAGATAAGACTGCCCAGTGCAAGCAACTTGCACCCTTTTATACTAAGAGAATCGAATACTCCGGAAGATATTTTTGCTCGATGCTTCTCGAAGTACTCGTCTAGAGTAGGTTGGAGCGTGCTTGTATGGAGTTTTTTTTTTTTTTCGAATTTAAAAAAGGCGGGGTGCGAAATCAGTGCTCTGGTACATACATATTAAGCACAGAAAATTTGGATTCAATATCTTATCTGCAAATTGTGCCCCAAAGCCCTTGAAATATCACAAATATTCAAAAAAGTGGGTAGTGCAATAACTGGTTTCGTATAAATTCTAACCATAAATTATAAAATTTCTTACTTGCTGTTGACGAACGATAAACACAACTTAAGAATAATAGTGAAAAAATCCTTAAAAAAACATGTGCTTACCCGCGAAATATCGTTGTCGATTAAGTAATTTTTCGCGCAAATTTGCTATGTTCAAAACAGGGAAAACTTGTCGGGTGGAGATCAACCATCCACGTCTGGCAGTCCAGTAGTTGTAGTAAACTCGGATACAGCTACTACAGCTACTGCTATAGCAAGCAAGCAGCTCAATAAACTTAATTTGCCAGTTGTAGCCAGAACACTGGATCGTTATGGCGTTTCCGATCGGGCAGGAGCTGCCATCGTGTCTGCTGCATTACAAGATATCGGATTGGTGACTGAAGATGATTGCAAGAATGTTGTAGATCGCAGTAAGATCCGCCGAGCCCGTACTCAAACTAGGAACGTGCAGATTTCCACTCAGCTTGACCTAGGGCAGTCCATTTGTATCTCGTTTGACGGACGAAAGGATAAAACGTTAGTCATGGAAGGCAAGCGCAGAATATTGGTAGTAGAAGAACACATCACTCTTTTAAAAGAACCTGGGTCACAATACATTGGCCACATTATATGCAAGTCAAGCGATGCTAAAACTATTGCCAACAAAGTTTTAGCTTATTTTGTAGCGAAATCGATCGATACAACTACAATCACAACCATCGGATGCGACGGTACTGCCGTTAATACTGGAATTCATTCAAGTATCATACGCCTTATAGAAAAAACATTTAAACGACCGCTCCAGTGGCTAGTGTGTCAGTTACATGCGAATGAATTGAGCTTGCGTCACCTTTTTGAATCTATCGATGGGACGACAACAGGACCCAAGAGCTTCAGCGTTCAGCTGGGAAAACAGCTGAAAAACTGCGAATACATCCCAGTAGTTGATTTTATACCAAAAACATGCAACCTGCCAGACATTACAAAAGTTCGCGGGGATATAAACACAGACCAGCTTTATTTGTTGGAAATATGTCAAGCTATTAGTGCAGGACATTGTGATGAAAACTTGGCAAAGAGGTCTCCAGGAAAAATATGTCATTCGCGTTGGTTGACGACAGCCAACTCATTTCTCAGGCTATACATTTCTACCAATAATCCGACTGAAAAACAGATGACTGTGACTGAATTTGTCTTGAAGTTTTACGCACCGATGTGGTTCCACATTAAAACAAAACCTTTGTGCGTTTACGGGGCAAAACACCTACACGAAACCATTAAATTGACTCGGTATCTTCCAACACACTTGAAAGAAATTGTCGACCCCGTGATACAAAGGAATGGTTATTTCGGTCACTGCGAAAATGTACTAATTGCAATGTTGAACGACGAGAGAAGCCACATCCGAGAACTAGCTGTCAGGCGAATCGTGAAGATCAGGGAACAAACGTCGGGGTTCGCTCTTATCCGAATCTTCAAGGTGCCAAGCTTGAACTTCAACGCAGAACAATATTATGACCTGATTGAATGGGACAAAGTTTCTGACCCACCAGTCCTGAAACAAATTAGCACCGAATTATTGAAGGATGCCATCGTCAATCCAGATATAGTGGAAACTCAGATTTTGATACTCTTTCGCCAAATGCCCTGTCACACTCAAGCAACTGAAAGATGCATCAAACTTGTGACTGAAGCGTGCTCTGCTGTATGTGGCCCCGAAAGACGGGAAGGATGGATAAAAAATAAGTTGGAATCCTGTAAAATTATGCCGATTTTCAATACCAAGAGAGAATACAAAACTAAGTAATTTTTAGAAATTTACCGTATTTTCAACCATTTTTAAAAAAAAAATCTTGTGTTATTTGTGTCACTGTTTCACTTTATTCTTTTGTTGGTAGTCAACAAATAATATTAATATATAAAATATGTAAAAATACTTATAGTTTTTTTTTTACTGAATTCAATTAGAACCCCTGTTTTTGGACTTTTTTGTTTTTTTCAGTGACTTTGTGGCACAATTTCCACTGAAAATATTGAAATCTTGTAATAGTGTCTTTGTTCGTATCCCTATGGAGCACCAATTCCCCACTCCGCCCAAATCAAAATCCCAAAAAAAAGTTCACGCTCCACCTTAGTCTAGAGCCTTCTCTATTTACACACAATTATCAATCCTACCCACCAATACAATAAAGAATTCCTGTAACTAATACTTTTACATATTTTAATATTTACATTGCCTTTTTACATAACAATATGAATAAAAAAATAACACGTCCATGGCTTATCATTTTCAAGAAAGAGCGAGATTGACAAAAATCTCTCCCTGACCAATTATGCTCAAAATTTATTGCACGTATTGAATAGCGCACGAATTTTGTGTGCAGATCTGTTTCTCTTATTTAGAGGATTTTCATCAGTATAATAATCATAATTTTTAATTTATTTTGTTATTTGTTAAGTGTTTATTTATCTCTCCAACAAATGTATTAACTGAAATCATAAAATGAAAAGAAAAAAAACAAAATGTATGAAGAAAGCGAAGAAAGAAGTGTGCAAGGACAGACATGCGCATATTAGGTAGGCAAAATATTATGTTAAAAACACATTTATGCTTGACTAGCAGACCAAACCGCGCTCTCGCACGGTTGGCTGGTAGGCCCTCCGGGCAGGTTTTAGTCTGGCTTCGCCATAATTTTTTGCCCATATGTTCTTTATTTCATTGAATGCTTTTAGATATAATTTAATAAATTTTGTGATAAAAAGGTAATTGAATTCTTTTCATGTTCCGAATATCTTTAATCCACGAAAGACGAATTTAAGTTAAATAACCTGCCTACTCGTGCTGCGCACGATTACGGAATTTTAGTTTGAAGTCCGGCTTCACCAGCACTTTGTACCCCTGCTCTGATTTTTAAAAGATCCATGAGAACTGACCAACAACAACAACAAAAAGTGGACAATTCTATGGTAGAATCCCAGACCTGATCGTGCTACTTCCTATTGTTGTGCAGGTGCTGAAGTCTTTATCCTGCTTTTTATTTCTGCTCTTTATTTTTCTGGTGATGGTTTATAATGATGCTCTTCCCGTTGATTATCATTTCAGTGTATAACTTGTCTTTTTTGCTCTTTTTCGTTTTGCTGGTAATGGTATCGTAAGCGTACCTGTGTTGCTTGCAATTGTCTTATAGTGGCATGAAACATGACTGCGTTCGCTGTACGGCATTGTTTTGTTGGTACTGGTGCTTTTGTTTTTAGATAGTTCCAGCTGCTCTTATTGTCATGAAATGTCTTCAAACTGCTCGTCCTGCTCTGAATTATCTTTTGATATCTTAAAACTGCTTGTGATACTTTTCACGATATTTTAGTGTCTGATACTGCTCGGTACCTGAAGATACCTTAAAATGCCTAAACTCACAATCTACAAAAAATCTAAGTATGGGAAAACGTTGGACCCATCGAAAGAACGTTAAGAAAAAAATGACTTTTGAAAATTAAAAAAAAAATCTTGTTAACTTTTTTTATTTTTATATATAAGACACTTTGTATGAAATTTTACTTTTTAAATATTTGTTCAAAGAAATTTGCCGTAGAAAAAAAGTTTCTTCCAACATTTATGGGGTTTACTAAAATACATTTAAAATTCGAGTATGAAACCTAGACATTCAAAATGACCGCCTGCAGAGCAATGTATTTTTTTAGTTGGTATCGCGGGTATGCAAAATATACACTTGGCGGGATTATCCTATTACATATCATTACATTTCGCTAAATTATAATTGTTTGTGTAGCACCAAAACAGTTGATTTTTTTACTTATAAATTTGACTTTTTTGTGAAAATCAGGTTTTTCAAAATTTTGTTGGAAAAAAATTGTCATTGAAAAAAGTTTTCTTTCAAAAAATGTTGAAATAAGCAAAACCAAATTAATCATTGAGAAAAAACCTTCAGAATTTTAAAATAACCGCCAGGAGAATGTTAAATATTGAAGAAACCAAAAAAAGTGTATGGCAGCTACTCTTAATCCTTCATGTATTTTGTTGTTCTTTTGAAAATATGTAAGTCTGTTTATGTTCAGGTGGCATGCCTAATTTCAATGTTCCAACTTGATACATGCGCCCATTGTGCGACTTGAAAGTTAGAATTTTTAATTTTTTTCTATGTAGGTATTTACAAATTTTGTTTGAAGAATTTACTTTTTGCGAAAAAGTTTCTTCCAAAAGATGTTAAAATTACTAAGAGACATGACTGTTTCGAATATGAAGTCTTTAAATTCAAAATGGCCGCCAGCGGCATGATTTTAATGTTCAGTTTGTATGGCAGGTATGCGAAATATGCACGTGACGTCATCCGGACCCTGACAGTTGTTTAGCCACTGACACTTTATGGGGGTATGCAAAATTTCAGCATCGTGCTGCGAACGGTCTGGGCGCCTATAATGGTACAAATATACAAACAAACAAACAAACAAACACCAAAAATTCTGGAATCGAGCGTTAGTTCAGTTTATCAAGAGAAACACTTTGTAGAAAAACATTTTTGCAAATTCGAAAAAAACAGACGCAAATACCCCCTAGATTTTTATATAATAGACTAGCAGACAAAACCGCGCTCTCGCACGGTTGGCTGCTAGGCCCTCCGGGCAGTTTTTAGTCTAGCTTCGCCATAATTTTTTGCCCTTATGTTCTTTATTTAATTGAATGCTTCGTATTTGATTTAAGGTTTTTTTTCATGTTTTTCTATTAGTTATTTTCAAAATTAGTTTTTAATTTTTTTAATTTCCTGTTTTTATTGTTGTAATTTTTTGGTAAGGATGAATTTCATGTTATTTTATTTGAAAATTTTAGATTTTATGTTTTTTTGTATTTTCTGTTTTTTTTTATGTCTCTAAGTTTTCATTAATTTTTGTTTTTTTTGTTAAATTTTAAAATTTATGTTTGTTTCAAGTTTTGGTTTCATGTTTTTCGGTAATTTTTTTTAATTTGTTTTTTTTAAATATTTGATTACGTATTTCTTTATTTTTGTTGTTGTAAGTTTTTTTAATGTTAGATTTCATGTTATTTGATTTTATTTTTTTTATTCATTTTTGATTTAGCGTTTTACAATTTTTAATTTTAAAATTCCTTTTTTTTTGTTTTTTTTTTTAATTTTTGATTTCATGTTTTTCGATTATTTACTTTGTTTTTTTTTTAATATTTGATTTCGTTTCTTTTTTTTTTTTTTGTAAGTTTTTTTTAATCTTAGATTTAATGTTATTTTATTTCATTTTTTTTTATTAATTTTTGATTTTGCGTTTTTTTTTTTTAATTTTAAAATTCATTTTTTTTCGTTTTTTTTTCAAGTTTTTTTTAAATTCTTGATTTCATGTTTTTCGATTATTTATTTTGTTTTTTTTTTATACTATTTGATTTCGTGTTTCTTTTTATTGTTGTAAGTTTTTTTTAATGTTAGATTTCGTGTTATTTTATTTCATTTTTGTATTAAATTTGGATTTGCATTTTTTTTTTTTAATTTTTGATTTCATGTTTTTCGATTATATATTTTGTTTTTTTTTAATATTTGATTTCCTGTTTTTTTTTTTGATGTAAGTTTTTTTTAATGTTAGATTTCATGTTATTTTATTTCATTTTTTTATTAAATTTTGATGTTGCGTTTTTTTCTATGTTAAAAGTTTTTTTCTGTGACCCGAAATTCTTTTTGATTTTTGTTTTTTTTTTTTTAAGTTGTGTCAAATTTTTATTTTTGACCATTTTTGATTTTTTATTAAAAGGATTATTTTACATTTTATTTTTGGCATATAAATCCACTCTTTAAATTTTCCACGATTACGAAGACGGTAATGTTATGTGATTGGCTGTTGGAGTATATAACATGTCAGTATATAGGTACATATTACATAAGAGATTTTTGTTTAAATTTCGTATTTGATTGGTCGATAGAAAATAACTTTTTAATTTTCCACCATTTTGTCGCGAAACCAAAATTTCATTGGCTGTACAGTACATAAGGCATATATATATATATATAAGGATAATTTATTTTAATGTACACATAACTAAAGAGCGCCGTTTTTGTGTGTGTCACACCTCAAGGGCCCTCTCAAATCACGGATAAGATTTCTTGTAAAGATGTGTCTTTAGTGCTCCTTTAAAGACACCAACAGTCTTTGCCTTCCTCACATTAGGTGGCAGTCTGTTCCACTCCATTGGTCCCGCAAACCGGAAAGCACGGTCCCCAAAATTAGTGCGTGTCTGACGGTGTGGCTGAACCAAGTCCACCACGCCATCCCCTGCAGATCTGAGCGTTTGGCGCCTCAAATCCCTCTCAACGGGTGTAAACATGTCAGCCAAATATGAAGGAGCTGTACCATTTACAGCCTTATACACCATCAGACAAACACGGTAGACCACCCTCTCCGGAAAACGAAGCCAATGCAGTTTCAAGGCATGTTGGTATATAACAATAATGGATTTCATTGGTCAAAAGTATACGCCTATTTACCTCACACAATGTATACAAAACAATACCCTCAAGAAAGAAAAATGATTTTGTGAAGAATTAGGTATTTTAATGTTTTGTTAGAAAAATATAGCCATTGAAAAAAAACATCTTTTGAAAGTTGTTGAAATAATCAAAACAAACTCAAAAATGTAAAAATAAACCTCCAAAATTCAAAATGGACGCCAGGAGACCTCTGATTATTAGAGAAACCAAAAAAAATGTATGGCAGCTACTCTTAATCCTTCATGTATTTTGTTGTATTTTAAAAAAATATGTAAGTCTGTTTATGTTTAGGTGGCATGCTTAATTTCAACGTTCCAACTTTATGCATGCGCCCGTTGTGCCTCCTGAAAGTTATTATTTTAGATTTTTTTCTAGGTAGGTATTTACAAATTTTGTTTGAAGAATTTACTTTTTGCGAAAAAGTTTCTTCCAAAAGTTGTTACAATTACTAAGAGACATAACTGTTTCGAATATGAAGTCTTTAAATTCAAAATGGCCGCCAGCGGCAAGATTTCAATTTTCAGTCTGTATGGCAGGTATGCGAAATATGGACGTGACGTCATCCGGACCCTGACAGTTGTTTAAGTTTGAGCATTTTATGGGGGTATGCAAAATAGCAGCATCGTGCTGCGAACGGTCTGGGCGCCTATAATGGTACAAATATACAAACAAACGGACAAACAAACACCAAAAATTCTGGATATGAGGTTTAGTCCAGTCCGTCAATAAAAACACTTGTTGGAAAAACATTTTTGCAAATTCGAAAAAAACAGACGCAAATACCCCCTAGATTTTTATATAATAGACTAGCAGACCAAACCGCGCTCTCGCACGGTTGGCTGCTAGGCCCTCTGGGCAGATTTTAGTCTGGCTTCGCCATAATTTTTTGCCCATATGTTCTTTATTTCATTGAATGCTTTAAGATATAATTTAATAAATTTTGTGAAAAAAAGGTAATTAAATTCTTTTCATGTTCCGAATATCTCTTAAGTTAAATAGCCTGCCTACTCGTGCTGCGCACAATAACGGCATTTTAGTTTGAAGTCCGGCTTCCCCAGCACACTTTACCCCTGCTCTGATTTTTAAAAGATCCATGAGAACTGACCAGCAACAACAACAAAAAGTGAACAATTTTTTGGTAGAATCCCAGGCCTGATTGTGCTACTTCCTATTGTAGTGCAGGTGCTGAAGTCTTTATCCTGCTTTTTATTTCTGCTCCTTATTTCTCTGGTGATGGTTTATAATGATGCTCAACCCGTTCATTATCATTTAAGTGTATAACACTTTGTATGAAATTTTACTTTTTAAATATTTGTTCAAAGAAATTTGCCGTAGAAAAAAAGTTTCTTCCAACATTTATGGGGTTTACTAAAATGCATTTTATATTCGAGTATGAGGCCTAGACATTCAAAATGACCGCCTGCAGAGCAATGTATTTTTTTAGTTGGTATGGCGGGTATGCAAAATATATACTTGGCGTGATTGTCCTATTAGATATCATTACATTTTGCTAAATTATAATTGTTTGTGTAGCATCAAAATAGTTGATTTTTTTAATTATAAATTTGACTTTTTTGTGAAAATCAGGTTTTTCAAAATTTTGTTCAAAAAAATTTGTCATTGAAAAAAGTTTTCTTTTAAAAAATGTTTAAATTAGCTAAAAAAACTTGATCATTGAGAAAAAACCTTCAGAATTTTAAAATGACCGCCAGGAGAATGTTAAATATTGAAAAAAACAAAAAAAGTGTATGGCAGCTACTCTTAATCCTTCATGTATTTTGTTGTTCTTTTGAAAATATGTAAGTCTGTGTATGTTCAGGTGGCATGCCTAATTTCAATGTTCTAACTTGATACATGCGCCCATTGTGCGACTTGAAAGATAGAATTTTTTATTTTTTTCTATGTAGGTATTTACAAATTTTGTTTGAAGAATTTACTTTTTGCGAAAAAGTTTCTTCCAAAAGATGTTAAAATTACTAAGAGACATGACTGTTTCGAATATGAAGTCTTTAAATTCAAAATGGCCGCCAGCGGCATGATTTTAATGTTCAGTTTGTATGGCAGGTATGCGAAATATGCACGTGACGTCATCCGGACTCTGACAGTTGTTTAGCCACTGACCCTTTATCCCCCATACCCCCTATGCAAAATTTCAGCATCGTGCTGCGAACGGTCTGGGCGCCTATAATGGTACAAATATACAAACAAACGGACAAACGGACAAACAAACAAACAAACAAACAAACAAACACCAAAAATTCTGGAATCGAGCGTTAGTTCAGTTTATCAAGAGAAACACTTTTTAGAAAAACATTTTTGCAAATTCGAAAAAAACAGACGCAAATACCCCCTAGATTTTTATATAATAGATATTGAGGTTTTAAATTAAAAAAAGTACATTCGATTGGAGCTATTTTGGAGAAATGGGGGAAAATATTTATTCTGAAATATATTGGCCTATAACCTAAGCACGCGCCTGCTGGATACAAGAACAAGAAATTTCAAATAAATATTAGATGTAAATCTAAGCGATGATAAATTTGGTGATAATGGAGACGCCTTCATAATAAAACACTGCTCAGAGCCCATAATAAATTCCCGCTGACAGTGTCTTCTGTTACATGACATTAAATTCCAATTTGGAATATCCCCGCTGATATTGCAGAGCACCCGCCATAAATCTCTATTCGTGCAAAGAACCGGCCGCCTTTTACTTCATATCTCCCCCTTTTCGCCTAATATTCCCGCATTTAAGCTTTCAATCTGGATCCGCTTATGTAGGTGGCGAGGCTTTGGTAATGGCATATTAAATTCTAAACCTTAATCTTGAAATATTTCACAAATCAGAAACCTGGTGGGTGGATTTATTGCTCAAGCAAAAAATATAATAGACTCAGTTGAAATTTGAATTAAGAAGGTTTTTCTCAGTGGGAGAATGTCACACTTTTAAAAAACTAGAATTATCTTTAATGTCTTTAACCTATAATCTAAGTTGCAAAGGTATGTATGCATTTTAAATTCATATTAACCTACCAACAGACACACGTAAGTTCACGCTGTTGAATGCTACATGTTTGCTTACAAATTAAAACCAAACGTCGAATGAACATAAACCTACAACTTTTGCTGACCTTCCCTGACACAAGGGTCACATTGGCAAAGTGAACCATTTTTTACAGTATGGGATGGTCAGCTTATACCAACCTATAAGTCAAGGAATCAGTTCAAATTTGAATTTAGAAGTTTTTTCTTAGCGGGAAAATGTCACACTTGTTTGACACTAGTCACTAGAATGATCTTTAATGTCTATAACCTATAATCTAAGTTACAAATATATATTAACATTCAAAACTCATATCAAATGCATGCTCATAAACAGACACATGTAACTTCACGTTATCAAATTCTGCATGTGTACTTACAAATAAAATCCAAACCTCAAATGGCCCTGCAACTCTTGCCGACCTTCCCTGAAACAGGGGTGACATTGGCAAATTGAAACATATCTTACAGTATAGGTGGTCCACATTCAGTACACATTCAGCATTTGTAAGTGCGAACTTACTCGTTTGTGGGCATGCGTTTGATAGTGAGTTCCGAATGTGAATATATCTTAGCAGCTTAGATTATAGAATATTATACTCGTATGTGAGCCAACGCAATGTTTTTCACAAGTGTCACTATTCCTTGACTTATAGGTTGGTATGAGGCTGACCACCCATACTGTAAAAAATGCTTCACTTTGACAATGTCACCCCTGTGTCAGGGAAGATCGTCAAAAGTTGTAGGGCTTATGTTTATTTGAGGTTTGGAATTTATTTGTAAGTTCACATTCAGCATTTGTAAGCGCGAACTACACGTGTTTGTCTGTGGGCATGCATTTGAGAGCCTGAACTGTTAATATATCTTTGCAGCTTAGATTAAAGATTATAGATAGACTATAAATATTCTTTTCTTTATTTAAAAAAAATGAATTTTCACTGTGTGAATACACAAACCCTACAAAATCTTATAAATATTGCATTGTATAATAAACTGAGAGGAGAAATAAAACTCACCATAAAATTATTGTAAACAAACAAGCAAAAATGTTGAAAGAAGCGACTGAGAAACAAACAAAAATACAGTGCGGGCTCAAATATTCATGTATTCGAACAAGATTTGTGACAGAAACATCTAGAAAAGGAATTTAAACTAGCGATAAGGAAGCAAGGGGTAGTGTTATGCGAGACATACCGCTGCCTTAGTTCTTGTTTACCGTATAGACCATTAAGCAAATTTTACAGGAGCAATGTTTTTGTAACTTTTCAAATTGTTTTGGTGAAACATTGTGGAATTCCATTTTAAATATTTGATTAAAAAAATATTAATAAATAATTTTTAGAACACTTAAATGAAAAAACTTTGTTTTAATCCACTGTGAGTATTAATTTTTTGAAAAAACGTTTTCGGAGATCATTCTCCATCTTCAGTTTCTTATATACTAAACTTAAAACTAATAACAAGACATGTAATTTATGTGGGAGGGAGAGGGGCTAAAATTGAAAGAAGGGGGGAAGATATGGGCGGGATCTGGACGTAAACATTGTTGGTTGAAATAAATTTTAAGGGATAGCAGTCTGTCTTTTAGTTTTAAATTTAGAAACTTTTTCACCTTTATTGCTGTACAATAAATATTGTCATTATTGTAATAATATTGTAATTGACAAAATCGTAATTCAATAACTTATTTTACCGAAAGTACCTACTGTAGGTCTGGCATTAAAACAATCCATACAAATCAATATAATTTTACGTTTAATACTAAAAAAACGTTTTAAAATGGATATAAGCCAAAGATGTGCAACGAAAATTACGTAAAGTGGAGAAACGGCAAAATGATCGGACTTTGACCGGACGTTTGCGGCAATCTTTTTAGTAAAATACATAAAACAAACAAAAATGTGTCGGTGTGACGTCATGCCCACGCGCGTCTGTGATTGGCTTAGCATGCTTAGAGAATATACGGCACTCAAGAACTGAAGTAAAATTTCGAACACAGAATATCGTATGTAAAAATATTGAATAGCTCGCAAATTTGAAGACAAATACGTATTTTTCTTAGCTCAGATTGTGTAGAATTTGATTCCATTTTTGACTAAATTGGTCTATACGGCAAACAAGAACTGGGGGAGCAATACGACTGTTCGCATTCAAGTAATATTATTGTCTCGTATCCAGTAAGCTGATCAAAGGGAAGGGCGGCATAAATTTCATTCGCTTGAAGATGAAAGTAGCTATCAGGGATTACGAGTGTAAGGCAATAAGTATTATATAAGCAATAAGCATATCGAATGTATGAGTGAAAGAATTATTCATGTGATGGCATAAGTACTAAAAATATATTGTTACGAATATGAGTAGTTGTGTAGTTGTGTTAGTGTAATAATAAGTCTCTCTAGAGAGGAGTAGACGCTTGGGTAGGTATATCTAATCTAAGTTGCAAAGATTTGTAAATATGAGGATTCACATTATTCGCATTTTCACAAGCAGACACGTATAAATACGCGCCTGCACATGCCGCATGTGAACATACAACAAAAAAACCCAAATGTCAAATGAACATACACCTTGCACACTCTTGCCGACATTTCCTGAAACACAGGTGACATTGGCAAAGTGAACGATTTTCTACAGCATGGGTGGTCAGCCGCATACCAACCTATAAATCAAGGAGCATACACACCCAATTACATTTTTAAATGGTTACAGGATGTGGTTTAAAAATGCACGGGACAGTGTCTACGAGTTAACTAGTTACATGTGTGTTATAACAGACTCTCCACTTCAACTAAAATGGTTGGCATAAGGCCGCTTCCCTTATCTGAAAAAATAAATAGGTTTCATTCACCACATGCGCGGCAAGAATTAACATTGTGCGTGTGGCTTAGTAGCGATAAAGTCCCCTTGGTGATATGGGTGGGTGGTCAGCCGCATACCAACCTATAAATCAAGGAGCATACACACCCAATTACATTTTTAAATGGTTACAGGATGTGGTTTAAAAATGCACGGGACAGTGTCTACGAGTTAACTAGTAACATGTGTGTTATAACAGACTCTCCACTTCAACTAAAATGGTTGGCATAAGGCCGCTTCCCTTACCTGAAAAAATAAATAGGTTTCATTCACCACATGCGCGGCAAGAATTTACATTGTGCGTGTGGCTTAGTAGCGATTAAGTCCCCTTGGTGATTGTTTGTCATAAATCCATCAGAGGTAATAACACATGAGCAATGTTTGTATGTGTACTGGACCAATGTGTATGAAAGTAAATTTAAAAAATATTTAAAACAACTCTCACACTATCGTGTTTTACGTTTTTCTCTTAGCTCGGATTGTGTAGAATGTGATTCTCATTGAGAGAACATCTTTGAATCAAATGGTAGACAAGCCAAACAAGCGCTGGGGCGGGCAGGGCGATTTGTAATTGAAAATAAATAAGCCTGACATAAACTCGTATATATACAGGACTTGGATTAAAGACTTTCCTGGTAATATAAGCATTGTACAACAATCAAGCTTGTAGCTGTTTACTATTATGACGGCATACATAAATACACCCTCGGATCCATCAGACGATATTGTTACCGGCTGCAGAACAAGTCCGGTTTCAGCGAGGCCCTTATCGCGTCGCCTCCGGTTTTATTTATGACAGGATTATGCCGCGGTGGTTCCACCCCATGAATAACTTAAAAGTTCCGCACTTTGAGAGCCATGGGACAGTGGGAGTTCGCTTTGACCAGGTCCACTACAGTAACACAGGTACAGTAGAACCACGATTATCCGGGCTTGTCAAATTTGTAGTCGAAGAAATACTTGTAAAGTACATAAGATATGCATCTGGATGTTTTATGAAAGTACACAAATTAGGATGATTTATTTGGCGAGCGCTGTTTTTGTGTGAATAGTACCTCGGGAGCTCTGTGCGAGCTTGTTTGTCGCTGCAAAAAGCGCCAATTCTAAAGCAACTCCCAGTTGCTGTACAGCTGACTGATCAATGTTGAGGAAATAAAAGAATGATGCACTGCAAGAACAATTTGAGACACATCTATGGAGGTATTGCCTACCTCTTGCAGAATTTTTGTTGGATGCAAATACACAAAATATACTAGTTGCGCCAATACTAATAATCATAGTAATATTAGGATGATTCATTTGGAGAGCGCTGTTTTTGTGTATATAACACCTCAAAAGCCCTCTGCGAGCTTGGTCGTCGCTCTAGAAAGAGCCAATTCTCAATCAAAACCCAGTTGCTGTAAGGTTGGATGGACCTTTCAGTGACCGGTCTTTAGTAAAGGTTTATGAATTTTTCAACCAAGCGAAGAGCACATTTAGAAATTCAAATGGTACATTTTTTGTGCTCCGCTGGGATTCGAATCCAAAACTTTCTATTAACGAGTCCAAAGTGTTACCACAGGACTACGGACCGGTCTCAGAACCATATGTTTAATTTTGGGAATTAGCTTCATTGTATTTGCCACATTTTGTCACTGGCGCCCGATACAATGCACAATAAGTACGCAGTAATAATTTCGTACAACTCCGTCGGAGGGAGTTAACTGTTCATCCTTCAACAAGGTATCCGAAGAACTGAAGAATCAGTTCTTTACGTACATTGGCGAAATGTCAAGCCATCAAATACTCCAAGCGTAGCTTCTGACGACTGGACTCGTTGGTACGTCTACTGTCCATTATAACTTGGAGCAGACGCTCATATTAACCTACTAACAAATAAGGCATATTATGCTTGCATAAATAAATCATACATGCATACACATATTATTTTATTTCAACATATGAAAAAAAGTCCGTACCGTCCGAGTTCTTGGTTATCTGCATTTTACGATAACTCAGATAATTGTGTTTCTACCATATAAAACTTTACTTTCAAACTCTACAACAGCGCTAACACTTAAACACGAAAAATAAAACCCTCACAAGAGGCGCTGTTTAACTTTCAATACATATTTGGGAAACGCCACGGCTTAGTGTAGACGTAATGTTTTATTCTTGGAGTTCGTATGCAAAGTGCAGGATAAACTTCAAGGTATTGTGGGGTAGTGGCTTGAGCCACCCTTAGGTCAACTTTGAGAGGATTGTCTACCTGAACAGGATAAAGTCGAACAAAACAGTGGGATTTGTATTCTTTGAATTATTGTAACGTTCAAACAGGTTTAATTTTAGGTAAGAAGTTTTGGAGGATGGCAGTCCCATATAAGAATGAATTTCCTTGCCGAGAAAAAAAATCCACTTTTTTAAACTCACTTTTTGAATTTATTTTGTAGACCAATCTGTAGTTCAGTGGTAACACTTCGGACTCTGAATGGAAGGTTGTGGGTTCAAATCCTGGCGGAGCACAAAAAATATACATTTATAATTTCAAATATGCTCTTCGCTGGGTTGAAAAATGTATAAACCTTTAACAATGACCTGTCACCAAAGCGCTGCTTTACAGCAACTGTGTCTTGCTTAAGAATTGGCGCTTTGTGGCGACGATAACCACGCTCGTAAAAAAGTAGATAGCTCAATTGGTATAATACTTTTATTCCATGCCGAGAGCAAGGGTTTCTATTTTGAGGTTTACTCAGCCTTCACAAGAAATAAGAACCAGCCCCCCCGTGAGCTGGGAAACCCCCACTTCAACTGAAAGTGATTGGTGTGAGGCCGGCCCCCTTACCCGTAAAAATAAATATGTCCCGAATCGCCACATGCAACCCCTTCGGGGATAACGCAGGCAAGAAGTAACATTATATGTGTAGCTTAGTTGCGTTGTACACTGCCAGTTTCAGGGGAAGTAGTACCTCCCAATTTTAAGACGTGTTAGTTTCAATTTACACCTCAAGATGGGAGGTAATGCAACTCCCGAAAATAATTGCCTACAAATCAAACTCCAAAATGAATTTTAATATAATTGAATTCCATTTAAATTTGTTAAAATTTTACTTTCATGGGTTATTATTTTTCAGGTAAGCTTTTATAATTCAAAAGCTCTCCACTCTAAATTTTTTTTTTCACGTTGGGGTCCATGTTTTTCACTTTTTAGTTGCTCCACAACTTTCTCTCCACCCACGTATACTCTCTGTACATCCACAGCGTGTCACGACAAATTGGTCGAAGATAACTCGTCCATGGATAAATTAGTCACACGACAGTTAGTCTACATGAAAATTCAGTCACATACAACTCGGGAACAGATAACTCATCCATAGACACAACGGTCACGGATAATTTGGTCACACGACTTGTCGGTCAACGACATTTCAGTCACATACAGTAAAGGTCCACAGAAAGCTCCATCATGGAAAAGGTAACTCTTTTAAAGACGTTTTTGGTTACTTTGGTTTCAATTGATTTAAATTTTCTGTCATGTGACGGTCTAATGGTTAGCGTTTCGGACTGGAAGATCGTCTACACCAGAGTACACCAAAACCTCTGAGAAGATTTAAGCGCCTGGCTAACCGTTGATAATGCCCATCGAAGCCTATGGGCGAAACTGTACGGAATAAAAACCAACCAGGCCAAGGCTATACACAGCCCGGAAAAAAAGTTATTGCGTCATCCTAATATTACTTCTTTGACTTATAGGTAAGTATGAAGCTGACCACCAATACTGTAAAAAATGGTTCACTTTGCCAATGTCACCCCTGTTCACGGAATGTAGGCAAGAGTTGCAGGGTGTATGTACATTTGAGATTTGGGTTTTTATGTTGTACCTACCTAGGTTCACATGCGATATATGCGAGCGTGAAATTGTACGTGTCTGCTTGTGACAATAAAATTAATATAAATCATAATTGTAATACATCTTTGCAACTTAGATTATAGATGGTGTTGTCTATGGACCATATACTGGATGTGAACGAAATGTAGACGATCAAAACTCATGTGGATGAGCTCTCGTGTGACTGATTCTTCCATGGCTGAGCTGTCTGTGAACGGGTTATCTGTGACCAATTTGTCGTGGTTCCCTCGCCAGACCGAGTTTTGAATATTATAATGCACGCTCTCGCCATGCATGAAGAGTATTATCGTATATTTTGGCTTTTGGATGCACGAAATTCACCGAAACTTTGAGATAATGCCCAACTTTATAATAGTTTCGTAAACTGGTATTATCATTTTACATACCTGAATGCTATTAATGGATAATAATATATACCTAGGTTCAATTAAATTAAAAACAAAATGCTCAAAGTAATCATCATACAAATTCAAAGGTTTTTTTTTGAGGTTAAAGAATTTTATTATATTGATACTTGTTGAATGACAGTGTTCTTGTTTTGTAATTATAATTAAACAGAAATATTTAAATTGAAGCTGAAATATGAGTTAAATAATTTATTATTTTAACAAATGTTAAATGTTGGTTTATCTTTGCTACTCACATAATACATCAATGTCCATATTCCCCTTGGAATATTATGTCTTAAATAAGGATTATTGTTTTGGCGTCGGAGTACAGGCAATTTTTACGACTGCTCTGCACACACAATTGCATTCTCTAGAAAGTTAGGCGCTTCGTTAAGCATGCAGTTGTTGAAATCCACCCGTTGTGTTCACATTCTTTATTATTTCAATGTTATATTTGAGCTGATTACAATGAGCTACTCTTTTTATTCCTAAAACGTGTTGTACAAAGTTAATGTAACTTTAATAACCGCAACGTAAAAAACAGCGTTGATAAATTGATTTCGTAGTAATAAAAATGCAAAAAAAAATCAAATCACCTACAAAGAAATAAATCTTTTTGTTCGCTTTCCTCAACACGAATCTATTTATATTTCAATTTTAACACATTTTCGTTGAGTATACAACTCTACGTTTACACTTGAAAAAAAATGTATCAAAAATAAAACAGCGCTTCAGTGAACGATTCAGTTTTTATATAGATTGTAGTAAAACGCTACGGCGGAGTTTAAGCGCAGAGCTTAATACTTGGGGAAACCTAATAAACTATTCAATCACCCGTGCTACGCATCCGGTCGTAGATTTCCTGTGCGAGTGGAACCTTTTTATTCTTACAGGATGTTGCGTGCTTGTTTATTTCATTACGGGCTGCGATACAATCTAATCTGCAGATAATAATTTATCATTCCCCTTTCGCACTGAAACGTAGTCTATGGTTCTACGGAATGATGTGAAAATACTTGAATATCTTTTTTAAAGCTGTATTAGATTTTTTATAAAAGATTTTGTCTTGAATAACGTGTATCCTGCGCATGTTTCATTAAAATAAATCTGGATTGATGTTATTGACAACCTTAGGCTTCATTAGGAAGATAAAAACTGTACTTCAAGTGAAGCTGTATCTTTTTTTTTAAACATATTTGTCAAGAAGAATGGCATTCACTTACCTATTTAGCTTGGCCAGAAAAACCCCTGTTTCGGAAGGACGACAAGAGTTGCAGAGTTGATGTTTATTTGAAATTGGGTTTTTATGTTGTTACACATGCTGCATGTGCACATGCAAAATAAATCAAACCTCACTAATTGAAAAAAAGCTTTTCAACTCCCACCGCCTTTCCTTAAAACCGGGGTGGCATTGGCAAAAGTAAATCAAGTTCTCACTGCAAGGAACTAAAATACTAATTTCTAATCACAAATACGTCTAATCTAATCTAATCTAATCTAAGCTGCAAAGATATATATCATTTAAGATTTATATTAAATGCATTCCCACAAGCAGATATGTATAATTTCGCGCTACCACATGCCGCATGTGGACCTACAATATAAAAACCAAATCTCAAATGAACATAAGCCTTGCAACTCTTGCCGTCCTTCCCTGAAACAGGGGTGACATTGGCAAAGTGAACCAATTTTTTATGTTATGGGTGGTCAGCCGCATAACAACCTATAAGTCAAGGAACATACATGACAAACGTAAGTTGGATATTTTGGCCAATGTAAACTCTGTCTCAGGGAGAGGCGACAAAAGTTGCAGAACTTATGTGAATTTAAGATTTGGGTTTTATTTTGCTATTCAAATTAAAGATGAATTGTAGACCTTAAAATCTAAATCTAAATCTAAATCTAACGCATTCCCACAAGCAGGCATGTATAATTTCACGTTAACACATGCCGCATGTGGACCTACAATATAAAACCCAATATCAAATGAACATAAGACCTGCAACTCTTGCCGACCTTCCCTGAAGCAGAGAACCTTAAATTTATTTATTTTTGTTCAAACTTCTACGCAACGCATGTTCTATGATATTTTTATATCTGAGAAGGATTGCTAGCCCAAAGCGGAAAAGGTGATTTTTTTTACAGCGAGAATATAAATTGTAAGGATATAACACCGTGTAATTAAGTATATGGATTTACATGAACGTAATTACATAGAACGTAGTACTACTGACTTACATTTCGGTATTCAAAATGTATCGTTCCACTCGTTCCAAATAGATGATACGTAAACAGCTCTATAGGCCATCGCAGGGTACCTACTGCTCTACATTATCTCACACAAATGGGCGTTAAATATCACGCACTATAAATGACAGTTTGAACGAATATGTAGAGCGGAGATGTGGATAAAGGAGTTTATCTTTAAAAAACAGACCTTATTGGAAACAGGTCTGTTTTTTAAAGGTCAATCATTTTTGAGAACAAAAAAAAACGCATGTAGTGTAACTTCTTACCTGCGTTATCCTCGAAGGCGTTGCACGAGGCGATTCGGGACCTATTTATTTTTAAGGGTAAGGGAACCGGCCTCACACCAACCACTTTCAGTTGAATTGGAGGTTTCCCAGTGTCCGGGGGTGCTGATTCTCATTTCTATGAAGCCTGTGTACATCTTGCCGGTATTTATTTTTGGTTTGAAATATACACCGAAATGGGAAATCATTTCTGACACCCACGGTGGGGATCTAACCCTTGCTCTCGGCATTAAATGCAATCGTTCTACCAACTAAGCTATCGACCGCACCAAACTAAAATTCTAGTAAAAAAATTTTTTTACATTCTTTCATAATTTTTTTGCCAAAAGGCATAAAGGCTTTGCAATCTTTTATTTCGTAGCTGTAAAAAGTGTACGAGTATTATTTAAAATTGTGATAAAGCATTTTTCGACCGTAACAAAGCGTTATTCTGGAGATTAAATGGTTTCGTGGACCGCCAGGGGAAATTATCTTTATGGCATTGCTTTATCCAAAGTACAAGTCTTCAAGTTTAAACATAACCATATCGTTCAACAAACATGTATGGATCCTGAAACACTCTCTAGAGGCAGCGTTTTATTTTCCATACATTTTTTGGGAAACGCTTTTGTATAGTATAAACGTGCTTGAGTACTCGTAGAGTGTCACGGGAGCCGTCAAACTTGAACATTAAAGAAAACATCTATCTCAAAAGCAGAACGGATTTTAATTTCAAAGAGAATCCAAGAAACATCTCTCTTATCCCTTTTTCATATATTTGGTGTATTGTGTATATTTCCTTGACTCATAAGTTGGTACAAGGTTGACAAGCCTTACTTTAAAAAATATTTCACTTTGCCGATGTGACCCCTGTTTCAGGGAAGGCTAAATTCTCAGAGCGTATATTCACTTGAGATTGGATTTTTACGTTTTAAGTCCATTTAAGTCCATGTGCAAGCGTGAACTTAGGCGTGTCTACTTATGGCAATTCACGAAATATGAATCTCAAATGTAATATGTCTTTTCAATTGCAATTTTAAAATAAAATTACAGATATATAATGAAAACACAATTTTTTCAAGGAAACAATTTTTTCTTAACCTTTTTTTTTAAAACCAAGTCACTAAAAATGCATTTAACAATGCTTGCATCACGTATGAGTTTAAATAAGGTTAGAGAACTCAAAGAAAGCAGTAATAAAAAGGTTGTTACGCCAAGTCATTTGGAAAGTTTTATGTGTCGCAGCAGAGAAACAGTTGAGTTCCTGACTAGAAGACTAGAAGTACAAACTTAAAAAATGAACTTATCGCAAGTAGTAAAGAGTTCCTTTGTTTGACCGTTATATGTGTTTTCTTATCTGACAAACTGATAGAAATATGCATAAAATGTAGACTGAATATTAAGGTTTTAGATAGACCGGTCCGTAGTTCAGTGGTAACACTTCGGACTCGTAAATGTAAGGTTGTGGATTCGAATCCTGGCGGAGCACAAAAATATACCATTTCTATTTTTAAATTTGCTCTTCGCTGGGTTGAAAAATTTATAAACCTTTACCAATGACCGGTCACCAAAGGTCCATCCAGCCTTACAGCAACTGGGTCTTGCTTGAGTATTGGCGCTTTGAAGCGACGACGGTCAAGCTCGTAAAAAGGTAGATAGCTCAATTGGTAGAATGCTTGCATTCCATGCCGAGAGCAAGGGTTCGATCTCAAAAGCCTCAAAGATCCCAAGAAATGAGAACCACCCCTTCCGGGAGCTGGGTAACCCCCATTTCAACTAAAAGTGGTTGATGTGACGCCTTTTACACAATTTGAGCTAAGAAAAATACCTAAAACTTAGTGGTTTTTTAGTATTTACAAAATCAATTTCTAGCATTTATAAAGCACATTGGTCCAGTACACATGCATACATTCTCGTGTGAAATTGTCTCTGATGGAGATAAGACAAACAAGCACTAAGGGGATGATTTTTTTAAAAGTTTATGAGGTATTACAAAAAAGAGCTTTATTTTCACAAATTGAGCATTAATTCGAGTACTTTCGACTTGCTTACGTCGTTTTCAAGAGGACACCATAATGACGAATGGAAAATGACGGTAGCAATATGAAAGTACTCGAGGTGAAATAAATATTTAATTTATGAAAATAAATCTCTGTGTTTTAAATTTTTATAATTCCTCATAAAAATCAACTTTTACCGTTTGAATACACAAACCCTTAAAAGTTTAATCAAAGTAATATAAATAAGAAGTAAACTAAAGTTACAGAATGTGTCTTTCCACTAAGAAGATTTAATTTTAAGATTTTAAAGCTACGTATTAAATAACAAAAATCTTTATACTGTCATAATATTTTAAGAGACATGTAATGTGTAAACTTTCCAGGACATATTTCACGAGCGGGGTCAAAAGTTTCTTTGGAAAGGAATAGCATTTAAGAGTTGCGCTCAAAACTGTTTCATATTTATGTGGAGTTGAATAATGAATGGTTTTCGGGGCAAGAAAAGTTGAAAACAAAATACGAAGAAGTGAGTGAGAACACTTTTAGAGTGGAAAAATGTTTTGGTTGGGAATAATACAAGAGATAAAACTAAATGTATGAAATCATACCTGATATTTTATTGAGCTGAGAGAATACACTTTAATCGTATATGTGAGAAAAGGAGGCTTCCACTTAAGTCCTAAAATAATAATCGTATGGCGTAGAACCTATTTATTCTTACAATAAAGAGGGTTGAACTTACCACCAACCCCTTCAATTGAAGTGTAGGTTTTTCAGTGCTTTGAAATTGAAGTTTAAGGGTCTGTGTATTGTCGTTGAAAAGATTAATTTGAAAATAATCAGGCAAAAATACAAAACAGCGTTTTTCTTCACGAGTTTGTTTTTGTACCCCGAGCGCTTGCTGAGTGTTAACACGCCATTTTCAAGAGAACAACACACCGTTTTCAAGATAATAACAACCCATTTTTAAGAGTATAATCCAAAAAGCTGTGTTAACACTCTGAAAGTGCTCGAGATAATAAACCAACTCGTGAAGAAAAACTTTCCTCCTATTTTTGCATTATCAATTTAAATTCGTTAAACATTCTAATCTAATCTAATCTAATCTAAGCTGCAAAGATATATATCATTTAAGATTTAAATTAAATGCATTCCCACAAGCAGATATGTATAACTTCGCGCTAACACATGCCGCATGTGGACCTACAATATAAAAACCCAATCTCAAATGAACATAAGCCTTGCAACTCTTGCCGTCCTTCCCTGAAACAGGGGTGACATTGGCAAAGTGAACCAATTTTTTATATTATGGGTGGTCAGCCGCATAACAACCTATAAGTCAAGGAACATACATGAATGGAACTGGAACATACATGAATGGAAATGGAAGGAACAAACATTCATAATATCATATTGTAAAGAACTGTATGAATACACTAACCATATGTTTGTATGATAGTTTAACAGAAAGACGGACCGGTCTTTCCATTCAGATACGTTTGCGCAAATATTTACGCAGAGCTTTGCGGCAGATTTTCGCAACGTGGAAGCCCCTGCTGAGCTCCTCTGCAAATAATGCCACAGGGTTCTGCTTCAAACTTCAACTCATATAATCTATAATAATCTATAATCTAAGTTGCAAGGATATATTCATTTAAAGCTCTCAGATGTATGCCCACAAACCAACAAATGTGGTTCGCGCTTACAAATGCTGAATGTGTACTTACAAATAAAATCCAAACCTCAAATGAACATAAGCCCCGCAACTTTTGCCGACCTTCCCTGAAACAGGGGTGACATTGGCAAAGTGAACCATTTTTTACAATATGGGTGGTCAGCCTGATACCAACCTATAAGTCAAGGAATATGAATAATAAATTACATTTAAATATAAAAAAGAACAAAACCTTACAAAGAAATCTATACAAAAAAAGTCAAAAATTTCCTATGCAAAAAATGTAGCAAATGAATACACCAACATTAGAAATCAACATTGCAGATTAGCCGCCACTTCTTCCTGTCCTTGCATACTTCTTTCATTTCATGCAGAGTCATAACCTTTTTCATACAAGTCCTCCTTTTATTATGACTCTGGATATCCCATTCATTCGCTATTTCAGAGATTTGATCCTTCCATACTATATATTATAATCTTATGATTTTATTTGATACCGCGTTACTATTTGAATTCTTCATTGAGCTTTGAAAAAAAATCCATGTGTGTCCCATGCATTCATTTTTCTTTGTATGGCTAAGTCAAAACTAGCAAGTCATTGCGGAATTACATAACAGTAGTACTATTAGTGCTTGTCTGTCTTATGTGCATAAAATGTGATTCCACTTGAGCAATGTGTGTATGTGTACTGAGACAATGTGTCTTTTGAAAACTGGAAATTTAATTAAAAATATACCTAAAACATCTCTCACATTATCGTGGTTTACGCTTTTTTCGTAGCTCAGATTGTCAAGAATGTAATTCTAAAGACGATTTCATTGAGAGGCCATCTTTGAATGAAATGGCAGATAAACTAAACAAGTACTAGAGGGATGACAGTGTAAAATTGGCACTGAATATATTACCTATTCACCTTCTCTTAAACAAGGGTGGCATTGGCAAAGTGAACAATTTAAACAGGATGTTAGATTTACCCCATACCAACCTATAAGTCACAGAACACAAACAATGAATAGAATTTAAGTGCACAAAAACAAGAAAACTTAAAAAAAATGAAAAATGAAAACAGTTATAGGTATATTAATTACATCAAATGAAAATAAAAAAAGAAGCCGCCAACATTTTAGATCAACATTACAGATTAACCGCCATTTTTGCATTAACGTATACATATAGGTACTTGCTCATAATGTTTAAAAATACTATTATGCTCATTGTCAATCGAAAATTAATTAATGATAATTAAATCAATCATTTATCTGATTTGCATCACGCTTATCAATTTTCAATCAGAGCTTTAGCTTTTCGCACACAAATAGAATCGTTTTAATTCGAACGCAATCTGTTTCATGGCTTTGTGCTCCATAAGCAGACTGTTTGCCGGGCGCTCGCCAAATCTCTATCGACTTTTCGGCCATTGAGAGCGGTTTGCTCTATGACCGAAAATAGAGATTCAAATCGAATCATCACGGGCTCTTTGTTTTATCATCACCTTATTGCTTTTTTGTCTTATCTCAAACAAAGGTAATTTCGCAGGAGCAATGTTTGTACGCGTAAAAAAATAATTAAATTAGGCTGATTTATTTGGTGAGCGCTGTTTTTGTGTGTATCACACCTCAAGAGCACTCTGTACAAATATATCTTACAGGTTGGTTCTTTCCTTAATTTATAGGTTGCTATGTGGCTGACCACCCATACTGTAAAAAAATGGTTCACTTTGATAATGTCGCTCCTGTTTCAGGGAAGATAGGCTAGAGTTGCAGGGCTTATGCTCATTTGAGATTCTGGATTTTATATTGAAGGTCCACATGCGGAACGTGTAAGCGCGCACTTATACGTGTCTGGTTATCGAAATGCATTTAATATGAATCTTAAGTGTAATATATCTTTAAAACTTAGATTGTAGATTATAGAATGCTGGAAATTTGATTTTGAAAGTATCAAAAACAACTCTCATATTATCGTGTTTTACGTTTTTTGTTGTTGCTCAGTTTATAAATAATATGATTCTTCAAACAATTTTATTTAAAGGTTATCTTTTAATCAAATGGTAGATAAGTCAAACAAGCGCTGGGGGAACGTTGTACCCCGAGTAAAAAAAAAGTACATAAACTACTCTCCATCGCGTAAATGAAAACGTATGGAATATTCAACGGCACTCCTGGTGAGTAATTTATATTTGATACATCTTTTTAGATTTACGTTATCGAGAGGATTGTATGTCAATATTTTATACTCACGAAACTGATGAAAAGAGATCAAACGAACCGATTTCAATCAGAGAGTATGAAATGCGTTTCATTTATATTTAAATTGCAGTTAAATTGCAGCGAAGAGCATAATAGTTGAAAATATACATGGTATAAGTGACTGAAGCACTCTCCCACCACCTCCCACCCTATAATCTATCTATCTATAATCTTAGTTGCTATAATCTAAGTTGCAAGTGCGAACTTGTACTGTCTGGTTGTGAAAATGCATCTAATCTAATCTAATCTAAGTTGCAAGGATATGTTACATTGAAGATTCACATTACATGCATCTCTTACATGCAAGCTCCCAACCAGACACGTACAAGTTCGCGCTTGCACATGCCTCATGTGAACCTACAACATAAAAATCAAATCTCAAATGGACATACACCCTGCAACTCTTGCCGTCCTTCCCTGAGACAGGGGTGAAATTTAATTATAAGTATGAAATTTAATTATAAGTAAATATTTTATTATACATAAAAAATTTTGATTGAATTAAAATTACTTACTAATATCTATATTATAGTTTTTTTTACGAAATTAAAGTTTTCATTTTTTTATGAAAATGAAAAAAAATTAAATTTTTAATAAAATAAATTAAAAAGACGAGAAGACCCTATAGATTTTTATATTTATTTATATTTTAATTATTTATATTAATTAATAAATATAAATATTTATTGGGAATTAACTTTAAATATTTAATAATTAAAAGGTTTTATCTTGTCCCTTGACTTATAGGTTGTTATGCGGCTGACCACCCATAATGTAAAAATTGGTTCACTTTGCCAATGTCACCTCTGTTTCAGGGAAGGACGGCAAGAGTTGCAAGGCTTATGTTCATTTGAGATTGGGTTTTTATATTGTAGGTCCACATGCGGCATGTGTTAGCGCGAAATTATACATATCTGCTTGTGGGAATGCATTTAATATAAAACTTAAATGATATATATCTTTGCAGCTTAGATTGGATTGGATTGGATTGGATAAGTTGCAAGGATATATTCATTCAAAGCTCTTAGATGTATGCCCACAAACAAACACGTGTAGTTCGCGCTTACAAATGCTGATTGTGTACTTACAAATAAAATTCAAACCTCAAATGAACATAAGCCCCACAACTTTTGCCGACCTTCCCTGAAACAGGGGTGACACTGGCAAAGTGAACCCAGTTCATACAATTCATGCGGAGTTCCTTTACTCGGTGAACAACATTACAATTTTTCTTCAAGTGGCTGAAGGCCTTCCCGATGAAGTTAATCAGCTAGTGTAACTCTATTCGTGTCAAAGAAAATAAAGTCCTCGAGATCAGAGGCTATTGCATGACGCTAAGGCCCGGTAGTTTCATCGTTAGCATATGCGCCTAATAGCATAAAAATGACTTACTATAGCTTAAAATCTTAAAAACGGTATTTTTAAATATGCTTTAGCAAGAAAATAGTCTAATAGCAACGATATTTTTGCTAGCCAATCTTGGGGAGCATACGTTTTATGCTATAGCTAATTCCAATATGGCGTCTTTTCTCATCTGTTATTTACAGCGGCTATGTAGTTTTGGGTCGAATTTTAGCAATTATTTCCTTAGGAAACACACAATATTTACTTCAATTTTGTCATGGAAAGCAACGGGTCAGATGTCGAAAGAATTACTGATTATGTTTGCAGGTGCAAATCGAAAATATTTCGTCCCCCTCAATGTCTCCGAGTATTTGGTAGGAACGCGGAAGAATTCACTCGGCACATTTGAAATTATTGGCAAGCAAATCACAACGGATTTATTAACCTATCTACAACACAGTTTGTAAAATCCGTTTTTAAATGGCTCACTAAATGTTTTACGCACTTATAATTTAAAATCATATCATATTATTACAGAGCGCCATCCTTGTTGGTGCATTGCAGGCGGACGTCAATATGGCATCTGACAGTTATAAAAAACTACCATAGACAAAAAAATCTTGAATTCGTGGCTGTTGAACATATTATTTATGTGGCCAAATGCAGTATTTGAGGTTTTTTTTACATTTTACAAGTTTTGTCACGATGGTAGCCATGATGGTAGCAATGCAATTACTTCGGGTATCTTCGGTATATACTACAGATAGCCTATAGGCAAAATGCGAATGAAAATACTGTTTTGGTGTTACTATAGCATATCTCGGGCGTAAAATATGCTATATAAACTACTTTAGCTTAAAATGTGAAAATACCGGCCCTAAGGAACCCCCCGTCCCCCGTATTTCGATGTTACTGAAGCTAATGTGCCTGACGGGAAAGCCTCCCTGACGGGTATTTCGCGAGGAGCCATCTGCGTTACCACTAGACTACAGACCGGTCACTTTGTCTTCAATGTCTTTACTTCAACATTCATTTTTACAGGTAAGGGGCCCAGCCTTACGCTTATTACTTCAGTTGAAGTGGAGGTTACCCAGCTCCCGAGGAGGCTGGTAATCGTTTATTGTGAAGACTGAGTAAACCTTGCCGGTACTTTATTTTGGAGTTTGAAATAAACACCGAAACGGGAAATAATTTCTGATATTCTCGGTGGCATTTGAATCCGAGCTTACGGCATGGAATGCACGCACTCTACCAATTGATCTATCGACCAGACTAGTTCTTTTCATGTTCACTTTCAATTGCACCGCATTCTTCTCTTACAAAACCATTCCTCACCCTATCATTCCGTTTTTTTCCCAATCAAACTTCTGAGATGGTTCATTGAACATGTGAACCTACAACATAAAAACCAAATCTCAAATGGACTTACACCCTGCAACTCTTGCCGTCCTTCCCTGAGACAGGGGTGACATTGGCAAAGTGAACCATTTTTTACAGTTTGGGTGGTGAGACTCATACCAACCTCTAAGTCAAGGAATACGAATAATAAATAACATTTAAGTATAAAAAATAACAAAACCTTACAAAGAAATCTATACAAAAAAAGACAATGTATTCCGAAAATTTGAGTATGTAGGTTTGTATATGCATACATACAGGTATATAAATTGTATGTATACATATGTATGTGGGATCCGAGTAGGTATATGAGTGTTTTGACGTCATCACTTTGGCGGGAATCCATTACTGGCATGTTGATCCATCTAATGGCTTTTGAAAATTAATCACGAACTTGTGTTTTCTCTGCTGATTAAATTAGGAAGTATAATATTGTATTTTATGTGTATTTCGACGATTAAAAGGCAATAGAGCATAAGCGTCATAAACCAAATTGTTCAGGAGAGCAGTTTAAAGTTTGAGATTGCAGAAAAATGTCATAACTTTTATATTTTTTATCATATCGTTAAAATCAAAACAGCTCTAAAATTAAAAAAATTAAAGCATTTATTGGGGCTCCTAATTATGTGGTTTAACGATGTTTTACGTTTTTTTTTATGTCACAAGCGCGTTTAGGACAAAAAAGGCCACAATTTTGTCGGTCACACCAAAACCATACTTTGAAAACGCAGTTGTTTGCTTGGGCATAAACAATACAAAAATCATCGTAGAGCTGTGGGAGTTAGCGCATTAGAATGCGCGTAAATTTCAAGTAGGCTAGCATTCATAATTCATCATACTGACTTTTAACCGCCGATATGCATATCTGGAGTTATAATTGCATTAAACATCAAGAAAGGCTCATATTTATTTCATTATTTTAATTTTTTTACCGGCCGTTAGCTCAGTTGGTAAAGTGTTTGCATTCCATGCCGAGAGCTAAGGAGTGAACCCCACATAGGGTTTTTCCATGCCAGATATGTAAGGTTTGATTCTTACCAAGGGTGTAAGAAATGAATCTCTTTTCAGTGTATTTTAGACCCAAAAAAATCCCGTCTAGGTACTGAAAAAAGCTACCTGTAAAAAATAATAGGTTCCACACGCCACATTGTCCCCCCAGTCCTTGTTTGGCTGATCTACCATTTGATTTAAAGAAGATCTGTCAATGAAATTGGGTTAAGCTTCACATTATGCACAACCTTAGCTAAGAAAAAATATTGCCCATTTGAAATAACCTCTGATGGTAATAAGACAAACAAGCACTAAGGGGCCGACATGCAAGCCTTTCGAGGACAGTGCGCAAAGAAGTTGGACTATATGTGCAGCTCTAGTAAAAACCTTTGTTAGGTCTACTTCTTACGCTTAATAAGAAAAAAATCTTAATAAGAATAAGATGAGTTTCCTACTATTTTTTTTATATTTCCTCTTTAAAATTACAAACATATTACATACTATTAACAATTAAAAATAACTTCAATTAACCGGTTTGATTGAGACCAAAATAGCATGCATACAAATCTCTACCTTTCAATCATTTGCATTGGGGTTTCTATTCATCCCTGCGCACAAAAATAGCCTTTAGTCACCAGAATACATAACGAAGTTCTATTCCAAAGAGTCCAACACCGCAGGTTGCAGCTTAATTAGTAAACGTGGCTCATTAACGGCTTGTTTGATGTCCTAGATACGTCTGCATTTAAACTAAACCATAGCGTATTACCAAATATGTATGGGAAATAGAACAACACGCCTAGTGAGGGTTTAAGTTCCAATACAATTTTAGAAAAACAATTTTTTTTAGTAGAAACAAAAAGCTTAACATTTGGAATCCAGCCGATTAACTCAATTATAACGTCTAACTAAAAATAACTAGTAAGCTAAGCTTTCACTAGTGGCGCTATTTAAATTTCTATACATTTTTGGTTACATGCTAAAGTTGAGTTTAAACGAAAAGTTGAATACTTAGTAAACAGTGGCCTTAGTACGAGTTGCAAAACTTGAGAAAAGTAAAGTTTACGGAAAATATTAAAGAGTGATTTCTCCCAAAATCTGCCGTTTTTGTTTCTTACACTTTATGGTCTTAGCAAAAGAGTTACAGTGATGAAGAAAATCATGTTCAAACAAACAAAAACGGCAGACTTTGGGGGAAATCACTCTTTAATAATTGCCTAAAACTTTACATTACTCAAGTTGTGCAACTCGTACTAAGGGTACAGGTACATCAACTAAATTGTAACGTTTTAAATGAAATTTATCGAAGCTGAAACGTTCACTAGAGGCGCTGTTGAAGTTTACATACATTTTTTAGTAAAACGCTATGGTTGAAATTGCATGTGTTGTTGTATACTTGGGGTACTGGACACAAACTGACTGAGATAATTAGTTTTCTGTGTTGACAGAGTTCTAGGTAATCCTTTGCCGTGTCTGAAAGCGCGGTCGAGCCCTGTACAATGCTGATTGCAACTGGATTCCTACTACTTTGCTGGATATGAGTGACTTGTTTTCTGAGTATTGCCCTTTGATAGGAAACAATCAGTTATAAAATATACAATTTCAAAACAGTGTGAGCTTTAAACTACAATATAAATACCAAGACAATTCAAGTTTTTTTTGTGCTGATATAACGTACATTGTTTTGATATGAGTCGTATAAATGCAAACGCCGTCAGCTCCTTACGCGATGATTTTGAGAAAAATAAACTTGTAAAACGACAATACCAGTTGGAGATGACGGCGTTTTGCACGAAATCATACTTTTTCAATTAAAATTACGAAGGATTAAGTGAGGTTTATATTATATCGCACACAGCAAATGATTTATTACACTGCGCAGAATTAAATTCAATCATTATCTCAAAAATCATAAATTTTGGAGATGACGGCGTTTGCAGTTAACGACTCATCACAAGCAGATGTATGTAGGTTTGCGCTTACACGTGCTGGATGTGTACCTACTTACAAAATAAAGCAAACCTCACCTGAACATGAAGTTTTTAATCATATGAAGCGGGGAAGAAAATGATTTAGTTTCTATAAAGACATGAAGCCCCGATTATTGAAATTATTGATTTGCAATAGAAGTAGGTACATGGAAGAAAAATAAAAAAAAATACAGAAAATACAAAAAAGAAGAAATACATAAAAATATATATACCTATATACATATATACACATTTTATTGTTTGTTTTTTGTATAAATGGATGTAATTAATTTCTTGTATTCCTTGACTTATAGGTTGGTATGAGGCTGACCACCCATACTGTAAAAAATGGTTCACTTTTCCAATGTCACCCCTGTTTCAGGGAAGGTCGGTAAGAGTTGCAGGGCTTATGTTCATTATAGATTAGGTTTTTATATTGTTAGTTCACATGCGGCATGTATGAGCGCGAAATTATGCGTGTCTGCTTGTGGGAATACATTTAATATGAATCTCAAATGATTCGTATTTTTGCAACATAGATTTAGATTTAAATTAAGATTGCATTCCTCTTCACAAATCTATTTAAAAAAAATAAAAAAATAACGTGAATATGCTGGTAATATAAAAAAAAAATTCTTACCCACAAATTTACACATACTGTTGTATTTTTAGGGTTCAAAAAGTCTTAAAATTAAAAAAAACTAGTCTTTACAGGATTTTCACTTTAGACTTAGATTTATTGAACAATTTATATTTATTTTTTACAGTTCACATCTATGATTTAGCAATTTAAAATTATTACACAGTTGGTGATCACTTACAATATTTTTCTTGTTCAGAAGCAGAGCGTCGTATAAAGACTGACTCCTGAAAGCCATTTGCCGATCTTTTATCTTATGGCGATAGTAGTTATTAGAAGCCAATTTTGTTGAAACATTCCAGAAAGACGGACTTCTACCAGCTTCGAAAAGGTACATAATTGAATGTCTCTTTACCCTAGGTACCTATATTAATTACTCCAACTCTCATCAGCTATAACTAATACGCCTACCTACCTAACATTTATATGTATTTGTTATTTACATAACAATACTTTACAGTAAAACAAGGGTAGAAAACATCAAAACTCTAATCATGTTTGGCATGTACTAACAACCTTAATGATTAGTGTTATCTCTTGTCGTGATAATTAGTAAGTTTGTGCATGATGATGTTGCCTAGCAGGGGCAACTAAAACAACAGTCGTATCTCTGAGAGGCCTCACCACAGATAATGCTCTGGATTTCCTATAAACACGACTCTACCGCGCTCAAAGTTCGGCCGTTTTCATCGTTATCGGCTGTGGCTTTGACTGTTAATAGAAAACAGAGAAACATAGAGTGTGCGAAATTATCTCAATTTTTATTCAGCTGTATTATGTTGTTAGGTGCTGTAAAAAAGGTTAACTTTGCCAATGTCACCCCTGTTTTAGGGAAGGTCAGCAAAAGTTGCAGGATGTATGTTCATTTGAGGTTTGGATTTAATCTGTAAGTAGGTAAACATGTAGCATTTGTAAGCGCGAACTTACAAGTGTCTGTGTGTGGGCATACATTAAATATAATTTTTAAATGTTGACATACCGTCAGTCTTATGTCCATCAGAGGTAGTTTCCCATGGGCAATGTTTGAATATACACTGGAACAATGTGTCGTATGAATGCTGGAAATTGATTTTAAAAATATTAAAAAGAACTCTCACATTATCGTGTTTTACGTTTTTTCGTGTGTAGAATGTGATTCTTAAGGCAATTTTATTGAAAAGTTATCTATGAATCAAATTATAGATAAGCCAAACATTCACGTGATCTTCATTACGTCAAATATCATAATTTTAAACTTCTTATTTTGTTTTTTTTTGTTCTCCATGGTATTCTACATCCGTAGAGGCTACGTAAGTTGCCGTAGGACTTTTGGCATCGTAGAGCCACCAATAATCGTAGAGTGGAATCAGATGCGATCGTAGTGACACTATCTACAGAGGTTGTTATTAGCATTATTGCTGTGCATTATTGCAGATGAAATCGCTTCATTCTTTTCCCTTTTAACTTTTAAAACTCAATTCAGATAATCGAAAACATAATTGTATAGAACATTTTGGCGAGCAAAGATAAACTGAATAAAATTTTCAAATACATTCATACGTTTAGTATCGTGTATTTGTTAAACATTCAGTACGCTTCTTTTGTAGGTTTGAACTAAATTTATTTTGTTAAGTAAAGAAGCGTGTCTTACACCAACTCCAAATTTTGTAGTGAAGTGGATTTCACTAAAAACGCATAGGTATTTTATCAATTGAACTTAAAATTTAATTTCTTAAGCAACTCAAATGAGCTACATATATCATACAATTTTTTACTTACCTATTTTAAGAGGGATTTTGTGCTTTTGTTAAACCATTGTCACAGGTTTTTCAGCCACGATGCCCTTTATGGTCCCTGAGGTCTTCTCCCCACAATCTTAACCTGTATTATTGAAAGACGGTATTTCTCATTTCTCAAAATTTGACCGAAGTACATCAGTTTTCTTTGTTTTTATACTTCATCCGTTGTTTTAACAAATGTATAAGTGACGTGTGTCTTTTTTTTTCAATATTTTTTTTATACAAAAACTAAAACACAGAAGTAAGTATTCATGTCTTAACCGTCAACCGACAGGTAAAGTTCAAAATATGTAAAATGCAATTATAAACTTTCATACAAAAACCTCAGATAACTATTTCATACTCTCCAGAGATGCTGGATTATGATAATAATATTTGCTAAGGTAATACAGCATTATCACTTTCCCCAAGGTGCTGTCTGTCTGGTTGTCTGTCTGTCTGTCTGTCTGGTTGTCTGTCTGTCTAAAGCAGCGTAGCACTCTAGAAGAACATCCTTTAAGCATGTTTCTTGTTCATCAATCTAACAAAAAATGTGTAGGTACTCTAATGTATTCCGAGAAATATTTTACTAAAAATGTGAAAAATAAATTTCTATTGTCAACTGAAAAAAAACGTAAAGTTACTTTTTTTTTAAGTTTCAAGGTTTGTGTATTGCTTAAGTTTTATATACATTTTAGGGGTTTAGGTATTGTGAAGAAAAAAATTAAATTAATAATATAAAATTATTTCCTCGTGCGCTTTAGATGTTATTACACCATTACCGCGTTGTACCTACTCTTGATAATGGTGTGTTAACATGGACAAAGCTCGAAGAATTTTTTTTTTTTTTTGGTGCACAACAGGTTGCCCTAATTACAGTGCACCCTCACAGCCATCAACAAGCTGGGAGGAACTCTTTCACCATACTTTTGAAGGTGTCTACATTATATAGAAATATATGTATTTTTGACTCATTAATGACTTTGACACTCCGAGTTAAAGGATGCTGTGCCAAGACATCGGTGCGGGTCATTGGTACATGAAAAAGATCATGACCTCTCCCCCGATTATAGTAATTTGGTACAAACAACCTAAAACCCTCCAACAGGGTGGGACTGTCTATTAAACCATTGATGACTTTATAAGTGAGCACCATCAGGGTCCCGTTGCGCCTAGTTTCTAAGCGAAGCCAGTTTTCCGAAGCAGGTCCTCATGGTGCATGAACTGAGGGTAGTTTCCCTGCGTTCTCATGAGGAGGTACCTCAGGAACTTCTTCTGGAGCTGTTCTAACATATTAATGTACTTCCGCTGATGAGGTGTCCACACCTCAACAGCGTACTCTAATTTAGATCGAACGACGCAGCTGAAGACATCCGCCATCGCCCTGGGCTCTGTAAACTGTTTACAGAGTCTAATAACAAAGCCCAGAAGCCGATAGCATTCGGTCGTCAACTGCGTCATATGGTCTGAGAAATTCAGTCTGGGATCAAAGACAACTCCCAGATCCCTAAATGAGGTCACACGAGTTAGTATTTGCCCACCTATACTATACTCATGAAAAGTGGGATTATGAGATTTAGTGAAGGACATGATAACGCATTTCTTAAAATTTAAGAAGAGTTTGTTTTGCTCAGCCCAAACTGCTAATGCGTTCAAGTCCTCCTGTAATTTTAATTTACCCTCCTGTATTTTTAAATAAATCAACTCCTGAAGAAAAACTTGGTGTATTGTTTTCTTTAACAGCCCGGCCATGATACGTTACAATATTTTTCCATGGTATTTGTTTCGAGTCCATATTAATGAAGCAGAATGCGCAGTAATCTGAAATAAAACCTTTATAAAATTCTGATTACCTTCCTAGTAAGCCACTCTACATGTTTTCCTAACTGTCTAGTTAGGAAAATAATCTGCTAGTACAACCTCTTACACGTCAAAATTTAACTTTAGTTCAGTATTTTCACGTACATAACCTTACTTTCAAACTCAACCAAAGCGTTGCACAAAACATGTATAAAAACGAAAAAAGCAACTCTGTGAGTACTGTATTTTCCATTCACTTTCCGTTTGAGTTTTAACGTAAAGTCGGGTATAGTTTTGCCTTCAGACGGATGCTCGCTTGTTGTGGATTATTTCATCAAGTCAGAGCCACTTCGTCCCCTTATTGCTTGTTTGTCTTATGTCCATCAGAGGTAATTTCACAAGAGCAATGTTTGTATTTCATGGTCCATGATAGGTGGTCGAAAAGGATCGCCCAAGAGTGGATCAAGATGTCCAAGCGGGGAGTGTGGAGACGACAACTGAAGCGGCTGAACAAAATCAAGGAACTGCAGGCAGAGAAAGGCTGAACTTAGCAGCCGATAGACAGGAATGGAGAGGATTGGAAGAAGCCTACGTCCAGGAGTGGACTGAGAAAGGCTGAGGAAGAAGAATATTAAGAATGTTTTAATGTGTACCAATTTGTCTAATGATAACTGGAAATTGATTTTATAAATGATTAAAACAACTTTCAAATTGAAGTGTTTTACGTTTTTTTTTTAGCTCAGATTACGAAGGATGGGATTTTAAGACTAATCTAATCTTATATAAGTTGCAAAGATATGTAACATTGGGGATTCATATTACATGCATTCTCTAAAGCAGACACAACGTGTAAGTTTGCACTTGCATATACCGCATGTGAACCTTCAACATAAAAATCCAAATCTCAAATGATCTTACACCCTGCAACTCTTGCCAACCTTCCCTGTTTTTTGCAACTAAGCTACACATATAGTGTAACTTCTTGCCTGCGTTTCCCCGAAGGGGTCGCATGTGGTGCTTCGGGACCTATTTATTTTTACAGGTAAGGGGGCCGGCCTCACACCAACCACTTCCAGTTGAAGTGGGTGTTTCCCAGCTCCCGGGGGGACTGGTTCTCATTTCTTGTGAAGGCTGAGTACACCTTTGAAATCGAACCCTTGCTCTCGGCATGGAATGCAAGCATTCTACAAATTGAGCTATCGACCTTTTTACGAGCTTGATCATCGTCGCTACAAAGCGCCAATTCTCAAGCAAGACCCAGTTGCTGTAAGGCTGGATGGACCTTTGTTGACCGGTCATTGGTACAGGTTTTATGAATTTTTCAACCCAGCGAAGAGCAAATTTGAAAATATAAATGGTATATTTTTTGTGCTCCGCCGGGAATCGAACCTACAACCTTCCCATTCAGAATTCTTCCCTGTAACAAGGTCAAATTGCATGGGTGGTCAACCGCATACCAACTTATAAACAAAGAAGCATATACGATAAATTATATTTTACTATTGGCAAATAATCTATACAAAATACCAAAACAAATATAAGAAGACAATTTTATTTAAAGGATATATTTGAATCAAATGGTAGATAAGCCAAACAAGCACAGGGACGATGCCTTGCATTTGGCACGGAGAAGTATGAAGCGTGCTTGCGAGGTCCATGTGTCAGGGGCATCTTGTGAAGAAAGTTCTCTTTGAAGATCATCATCATGTATTACATAAGGATAAGCTTCAAGAAAGTTTTTTGAAACAGTGTAATGGTTTGTTGAACTTGTTGAACAAAGCATGTTAATTTTGTTTCTTTCCAAGGAAATAAATTAAAAAAGTGATGAGGTTATTTATATAAGCTTCTACTTAATTTTTTGCATGAGAAATGGTAATGGTTATGGATAGGTTCATCCATGCGTGTTTTTGTGCCTAGGCGTGTTAACTTGCTGTATATAAGTGAGTGTTTGAGTGTTTGCTATTTTGTACCTTGTCCTTTTCGCTGGAAACATCCATTCTAGAGGCGTCTCTAACTCGCGAGAATAGGCCTTGGTCCCATATAAACATAGACTGCGGTTCTGTGAAGTGGCAGTGATCCATTAACGCACAAACCGTGAAACCACCAATTCAGAAGTTACAGAGCAAACCATTTTATATAATTGATTTATTAAATTTAAATACTGTACAATAAATTCAACTGCAATTTTATTACAAGTGAACTAGAATTAAATCATAACAATATAGTATTTGCAACTAAGATGATATCAATAATTAAATTTGAATATAATGTTATGTATAGTAACTCGTATACTTATAATTATTAATTACAGCACTGCAATGGGTATTAACTATTATGAAAAAAAAACATACCCTATTTGCATAACTTACGTGAGGTACTCGTATCATATTAGTTCTGCTTTCAACGCCTTTTTACGTATAAACATAAGATCATATTTCATAATGAAACTGTGAAAGCTTTTACTGTAAAAATGCCAGGTTTTTGTGCATAAAAAATAAAAATGCAAATATTCTTTTCACCTTATCTACATCGGTTGAGATAGCTTCCATCCCCAAGTTGTCTGTTGCGGTCTCAGCTAAGGGATGAAACCGCGAATGTAAGCCGCGACCCAGAATTGCATACACCTGCAAGGCAAGGTAATACTAGTAACGGTACAAGTAGACTACTAGTCATGGTACAAGTAGACTACAAGAAACTTGTTGTTACGTGGTGCAGAACTAGACAGGCAGACACGATTGGTGTACTTGCCTAAAAAAAAAAAACCAAAGATTATTGTTCATTTAATTGATTTGTGAATGATGGATGCATTTGACCGGCTAAAATGAGGGAGTGGTCTTTCGAAAAGACAAATAAATGCTGTTTTTTGGTAAAAGATATGTAAGTTTTCTTCAGGTCTGGCACATAAATTATACAGGAATAATGTAATTTGCAAATTTTGACCATTGATTTTGGTGTACCACAAGGATCAGTATTGGGTCCAATTTTATTTCTAATTTTGATCAAAGAAAATGTAAGTAAAAAATATTATTTCTGAACATTTTTTCATCCAAAAAAAACAACTAAACTTTGACAAACAATCAGATTTGCAGGTGAAAGTAATTTGTAATGGAGTTAATTAAGCTTTTGGTGTATTTTTTCTCACAGTTTTTCTAGACCTTTCTCAGTTATTTTCAAACGCTTTTAAGTAGGGGGTGAATTGTGTCAATCTATATCCATATTTAGACCTCTGTGGCTTGAGCAGATGCATTTGAGACTATACAGCTTTCTCATATTATACATGTAGGTGTAGTTGTAAGCCGGCGAGGGGAGGCGCAGTACTGACTGCATTAACCGCACTCCTGATGGCAGAGGAAGCGCTTCTGCAGCCACTCTTGTTTATGACATGTGAGGATACGTGTACCTGCAGGTGCGATGTGATGCTTAAACATCAAGCGCAGTAGGAACTTAGCTGATTGAAAAGTAAGATAGGGCTAAAGGTAGGTATATTATCGAAATAATTTCGGTCTATCGGGTTGTTTTTTTGAGTAAAAGTGCTAGAGCAAACGCTACAATTCGATTCACACCAAAGGTATCAGAAATTGCTTACTATTAAGATATTTACAATAATAATAATTGCACAGTTAAAACTTATCAGATATTGGATGAACCGTTATAAGATAACTTATATTGTTATCGACGTTGCGTTAGCGACGTAGCTAAAGTCTTCAGGAGACACACTCTCCACACGAATTTTAACTGTGTAGTTATTATTATTATAAATATATCAAAATACTGTAATTCCAACCTACACCTTACGACTATTAAGGTGTTGATTTTAAACTTAAAATAAAATATTGGGATTTTTTTCTCAGAAAATGTGGAAAAAAAATCAGAAACAGCTCCATTGGGAGATGGCCAGCCGTTTAGCTATGAAAATAAAAAAATGAAAAAACCATTCACAAGAGTAAAGAGTTAAAAAAAGTTTCAAAAATCATTATTTATACTAATAAGATAGGAAAATTTGACAGCAGTTCTGCAGAGGCTCTGATCACTTCTAGTGGAACACTGAATAGTGATTTAGATTTTTGATTACTTTGAGATTTCAATCACGTTTAATTTCTTTATTTAACTTCTAAGGCAAGTTATATCACACACAGTTTCAATCAAAAATGATTTGCATATAAAAAGTGTTTTATACGGCTTTGTTGTTATTAAATAACCAAACGTTTTTGATTCCCTTAAGAAATTTTTTTGAGAATGTTTTAAAAAATACCCATTTTCATTCCAGCACAGTTTTGTTTAAATCTGAAATTTCTTATGTTTATCCTTGCACAATTAGAGTGCCATCTTTGCCTATAATTAAATAAAACTTCTTATAATCAACGCAAAAGTTTGTGTGTACCGTAGCTGCAGAAAACTTTCACTGAGGTTTCAATTGAAGTTTCACCTACAGTTGGAAGCATCTACGCCATGTGCAGCTACTACGAGAGTCTACGTTTGCAATTTTCTACTAGGACCTACGTCTACACTCACACTTTTAAGTCTATAAAAATGAACGTTTTTACTTTTTACGTTCGTTCTTTAAGAGTCTACGATAGCATCGTTATTGCAAGCTGTTCAAATTATTTTCTACAAGGGTCTACGTTAGCACGCTCCATTTTTTGATCCACAAATTAAAATAGGTCTAATTTGCACCACTTTCGACAATTCTACCATATTGTACGTCAACATCCCTCTACGCCAACTTTTCTATAATCTTTGTTAACCCCTTAAGCGAAAATCATGTATTTTCTCTTTAAAGCCATTGCGACAAATGTGTGAACTCGCAACGATACACGACGAGAGTCTTTATAAGCACATTTTAAGAGAAATCAATTTTGAACCGTTTTTGACACTCAGGTTTCTTTTAGTTCCCTTCAAAAGATACCGTATACTTGTGCCTGTAACGCCTTAAATTGTTCTTTCTACAAAAATCTCCGTTGGCACTCTTTATGAAAGTCTTATTCTGCACCTATTACAAATGTCTCTAAAAGTCTTCTACCAAAGTAAACGGTTTAATCATATTTAAAAACCAATGCTTACATCCTCTACGAAAGTCTACGCTTGAATATTCTACGAAAGTTTATTTTTCAAAATTCTGTCGAAAGTCTACGTTTGTATCTTCTACGAAAGTCTATTTTAAAGTACTCTACGAACATCTACGTTTGAATTTTTATAAAAAGGCTACATTTAAACTGTCTGCAGAAGTTTACATAAGAATCTTCTCTTAAAATCATTTTTTAAATTCTCTACAAAAAATTACATTGGAATCTTCTACGAAATTTTATTTTTAAACCCTCTACGAAAGTCACCGTTTGAATCTTCTACGAAAAATTCTGCTTTTGCATCTACGCTCGCTCTACGAGAGTCTGCGCTCTACCCCTCTACGCTCGGTTCAAAGACAAATAACGCCACTTCCAAAGAAATATTTGCCCGGCCGACACTGGCTGCTCTACGCGGCGCCGCGGGCGAAAATTGCCAAAGTTCCACCGCCTCTCTACGACGCTACGAGCAACTCCTTTATTTGCAGTGGCGGTGTCTTTTTTGCATGGGAACCGTAGAGCAATGAGCTTGTTTTAAAACTCTTTGCTTCGAACTGGCTATTGAAACTATTTTTCATAAAGTATTAAAAAACATCGCTTCTGATAATTTTGTGTAAATAGCTATTTTCAAAACTGTGGAGTGTTGGTTTTCATAAAACAAATCGAAGAATCCCAAAGAGATAAAATGAACGGCTCTTAAAGGAATAAGAGTTTGTGTTTCTATGTCTATCACATTTCACTGGGATGTTTGAGGAGATAAGGCGCTGATGCTCAAATTTGCGTTATTGACGCTAGCGTTGTTTCGAACCCCGTGTGCACCGTATCTCATCGGAAATAGCTTCGACCCTGGTTTAACAGATGTCGTTGGGTAATAAATTATTCATTATAATAAAAAAAGATGTTTTTTAATTTATAGTTCATGTCAATACGTGTTTCTGGCTCCGCATGAAAAGGTTGGGGAATTGCATTTATCTTTGCAAATTATTAATAAAAACATTGTTTAAATGAACATAGTTGATACAAATTATTTGATAATCTATAATCTATAATCTAAATTGCAAGGATATATTCATTTAAAGCTCTCAGATGTATGCCCACAAACCAACAAGTGTAGTTCGCGCTTACAAATGCTGAATGTGTACTTACAAATAAAATCCAAACCTCAAATGAACATAAGCCCCACAACTTTTGCCGACCTTCCCTGAAACAGGGGTGACATTGGCAAAGTGAACCATTTTTTACAGTATGGGTGGTCAGCCTCATACCAACCTATAAGTCAAGGAATATGAATAATAAATTTCATTTAAATATAAAAAAGAACAAAACCTTACAAAGAAATCTATACAAAAAAAGTCAAAAATTTCCTATGCAAAAAATGTAGCAAATGAATACACCAACATAATGGATCTTAAATATTGTACGTACTATTTAAAGTTCATTTACAAAGTGAAATAATGTAATAATTAATTAGCTTCCATAAAACGTGTGCTTTGGATCTTGAAGAAATAAGTCACAGAATTTTGTAATCTTAAATATACATTATGTACTGTAAAAATATAATTTTTCAAATAATTTAAAAACAAACTGGTTACAATCTATCTTCCGAAACATTAAAACCCTTCATAAAATATAACTACATAATTTATTTTAAATTCAGCCACTAAATCTGATTACAAAATTTCACAAATCTTTTGTTTCAGGATTTTTCTTTCAGCATCCTTCGCAGCACTACAAATTCAGCATCAGCTTTAAGTTCAAGACAAACGAACCAGCCAACTCGGTGAGGGATGAATTAGAGCGCGCCCAAAGCCTACTTTGTTTGTTTTAGGGTGTGTACTGTTTAATTAAGCTATAAGGGCGGTAAAATTTCACCAAATAATTAGTTGGGGCCGAGTTTTGGAGGGAAACTTGGCAAAGTGTTCTCGGAGCCCTTGAGTGCTTAAAACTCAAAACTTGCCGGCTTTGAGTTTTATAGGCGCTAGGTATGTATCAAAGTAATCATATCACTTTTTATTTCCAAACTTTTCTTTCTCGTGCAGAATTTTCATCACATGATGTTATAGATATTGGATTAAGACGAATATTTGATATACAAACTTAACTATTTTCTTTTGTACAACTTTCGATTTTGTATTACAGATAAATAAAAAATACATCTTTAAAGAAACTTGTTTTTCTTTTACATGCAGGATGTATTGCCATATTTTTGTTGTGCCTCTAAAGAGTAACTAAAAAGATTACTAACACAGATTTAGAAAAATGGTAGAACAGATTACCGATATCAGGATTTAGACATTAGAATAACTAATATACTAGTATTTACATAAAATATATGTTAATTTTTAACGCTTTGTGTTTAATTTACTATTTTGATAATGATATTGATTTATATCCATTAGAAAAAACTGTTTTTTTTGGTGTTTATTTCATTTCACGCATTCAGAAGTTTCCGATCCCACTCCAGAAGTCGCAACCAATTATTCAGGAGCCGGTACAAATTGGCTCTTGTATAATTAAGCGAAACACCGAAAATCGTAAACAAGCCGGATCCCACTTAGGTGTTCGCTATGCAGGAGGAACAATCTGCCTCTGGAAGCTAGATACCATAAATATACATTACAAGGAGCGAGAGCTCTTCTTGTCTAAAAACTACCATGTACCCCAAGTTCAACCCTGTCAGTGTTGACCCTTTTTCTCTACAATCATTCATTTTTAGGAAGATTTATTTGGTGAGCGCTGTTTTTGTGTGTATCACACCTCAAGAGCCCTCTGCGAGCTTGGTCATCGCTGTATAAAGGGACAATTCTCAAACAAAATCCAGTTACTGTAAGGCTGGATGGACTTTTTAGTGACCGGTCTTTGGTAAAGGTTGTATGATTTTTTTAACCCAACGAAGAGCATATTTGAAAATATAAATGGTATATTTTTTGTGCTTTGGCAGGAATTGAACCCACAACTTTCTATTTACGAGGATATATCTTTACAATAATTTATTTTTACTGTTAAGAATGTGTATCTTCATTGTGTGTCTGTGAGAGTTGGTGTGAGTGTGTGTCTGTGTACGTCTGTGTAGGTGCCTAAATAGCTGTACTTGTATTTGTTCGTAACTGTTATTGTAACTCTGTCACCATTCCGCTAGAGGCAGCAAGTGCCTCTGCAGAGCTGCCTCCGTTTCTTCCTATTCTTACATCCCTCTGTTTCAATTCTTTCATATCCATCACCTTTTTCATACATTTTCTTCTTTTAAACCCACTTTGTAAATTCCATTCTTTCACAGCTTCCTCAATCTGATCACTCCATACTTTTCTCGGTCATCCCTTAGCTTTTTTCCTTTCACACTTTCCCTATATTTACTCGAATTTTCTTGCTTCTTCCTCAGCCTTTCTCAGCCCACTCGTAGACTTTGGCCTCCTCCAATCCTCTCCCTAGTTGTCTATCGGCTGCTGTGTTCAGCCATTTTTTGCCTGCAGTTCTCTTGATATCGTCCAGCCACCTCAGTTGGGATTTCCCCACTCTTTGCTTGGACATCCTAGGCCACCACTGGACGATCATTTTCAGAAGCATGTCATGGTCCTGCCTTGCGACGTGACCAGCCCAGCGCCACTTTAAGCAGGCCACTCGCTGTATGACATCGGTTATACCAGTGCGTCTATAGATCTCTTGGTTTGGAACCTTGTCTCTGAGGCTGATTGTCAAAAACATTTTTAATGGCATTTTGGCGTCTTCAGTCTGTTAGCACGAATGTGCTATTATGTGTCTGTGTAAGTGTGTCTGTGTAAGTGTGTTTGTGTAAGTCTGTGAATTTTGTACTTGTAGGTGCTTTAATAATTGTTCTTGTATTTGTTAGATATTGTGTGAGTATTAACTCGAATATTCTAAATGAAATATTATCTCAAAATCTCGCATGCTCCGGTTCCCAATGTTTCAAGAACAATCCTTATGCCCGGTATAAAAAGAGCTAAGCTGTCTGTAGCGGAAGACTTGTATCTAAGCTTTCGAGCAATACACTTCAAAAGCCACTCTGTGTATGTGAACTGTATCTTAAAATAAATTGTTCAAAATAGATAACTGCATTTTTTAATTGAATTGAACCTATATTCACACACGGTCTAAAAGGGTTAAACTTAAACAAAGTATCTTACAAAAAATGTAGCTTAGAAATGCAGCGCACCTCTAGAGAGCGTTTAAGTAGCCATATTTTATTGGTGAGACGCCATGATTTAGTTTAAACGTAAAGTTTTATACTTGGGTGCGAGTCTAAGGATTAATAGAGAGAGAGAGGAAGAGGTATTAGACAAGGTACACTTTTGTTTGTCAGTTTTAATCATACCACCATGAATTATTATCTTGTTAGTACATAAAGTGCATAATCGAGTGAAATATGGCTTGATATATCGTTAACTTAGTGCATGTTTGTCTTATGTCCAACAGAGGTAATTTTGCATGAGCAATGTGTATAGATACTGGACCAATGTGTCTTATGAAAACTGGAAATTGGTTTAAAAAATATACAAATTGGTTGTAAATGCGTGCGCTCGCATGATTTCTGGTCAGTCGAAATTTACACACATTACTCCTCTTCTCCAGAAGCTTCACTGGCTCCGTATACCGGAGCGCATCGAGTTCAAAGTGTGCACGATGGTCCACAAAGCTTTATTTGGAAAAACACCCAAATATCTCGCTGATTTAATCAAACCAGTCACCCTCGGCAAAAAAAGCCTGACACTGCGCTCGGCTGAGACTGGAGCCAAATCAAGAATTGAAGAACCCATAAGAAGAGTTAACACATTATTTGGAGAGCGTGCATTTGCAGTTGCTGGCCCTCTGGCCTGGAACCACCTGCCACATCATGTGAGAGAGCTAGAGGACCATGGAAAGTTCCGAAATGAAGACAAGCAAATTTCTGGCATCGTTTGCACCAGCGCCCTTGGAGTGACTACATCACGAAACGGCGCTATAAAGAAATCATCTACTCATCATCATCATCATCAAAGTGAACCATTTTTTTTTACATTTTGTGTTATCAGCCTCATACCAACTTAAGTCAACAAATATAATAAAAACACTTGACATGGGATGTTCCATAAGTGTGCTGTATGGATTTTTTTTTATTATATTTTTTGCATAAAGATATGCAATTTGCTTCACCTGGCCGTGAAATTTACGACACTTTTATATTGTTATTTTTTTGGCGCCATTTTAAAGCGAAAAAGCGCGCCATTTATCACGAAAATTTAATAAAGAAGTGTCCAACGACCGCGCGCACCTGACAACTAGTGTCTCTCTAAACTTTAAGTAACGGCACTACTCTGTAACTGTAACTGTAACTCTGTCGTTATTCCGCTAGGGGTGGCCAGAAGCGCTACTCTTGTAAATACCTTACGACCTTAAGGCGTCGAGCTGGCGATTCGTGTCCAAAAATAAGATGTACCGTGGTTTTTTTATCTATGGAGTCCTTTCGCAAGCGCTAGCATTCTCGGACATGTATGGATATCTAAAGTGTAAGGAATTTAGCAGAATAGTGCTGTCTCCGATTCTTCCTATCCTTATATACCTCTTTTAATTCATTCATATTTAGTAAAAACCTGTTTTAAAAGTAGATATCGATTTAATGTACAGCTAGAAAAAAAATAAGATAGTCACCTGTTCTGTCGTGTATTCCTTTCTTTTTGTTTTGCTCTCCTCTACTGTTATTATTATGCATGAAACTACAGTATCAGTTTGCATGGAAATTCTAAACAAAGCCTCGGCACGGTGAGCCGCATTCTGTTTTCCTTTATCGGTGGCGTTGCTTACGGAAAGCTCGCAAGCAGGAGTTTTTTTTCATAAAACGAAAGCTCTAAAAAGATGATGAAAAATATCTGATGTAACTGAGAGAAAAAAATCATTTGTATAGTTTAACTGATGTTGAAAATATGTAGATTATCCAACACTTTCAGGTGTCGAATAAAGTGTAGATTACCAAATTCAAGGAAATGTATGTTCCTTGACTTATAGTTTGGTATGAGAAGACTGACCACCCATACTGCAAAAAAAGTTTCACTTTGTCAATGTCACCCCTGTTTCAAGAAAGGTCGGCAAGAGTTGCAGGCTTTATGTTTCTTTGAGATTGGGTTTTTATGTTGTAATTCAAAATGCGGCATGTGTAAGCACGAATTTATATGTGTCTGCTAATTGGAATGCATTCAATATGAATCTTAAACTACTCTAATCTAAGTTGCAAAGATATGTTACAATGGAGATTCACATTATATGCATTCTCACAACCCGACACGTACAAGTTCGCGCTTGCACATGCCGCATGTGAACCTACAACATAAAAAACAAATCTCAAATGGACATACACCCTGCAACTCTTGCCATCCTTCCCTGAGACAGGGCGCTGCCTTAGTTCTTGTTTATCGTATACGCCATTGAGAAAATTTTACATGAGCAATGTTTGCATGTGTACTGGACCAATGTGTCTTATGAAAACAAGAAATTTATTTTAAAAATATGTACAAAAAACTATCTCAATATCGAGATTTACGGTTTTTTTTAGCTCAGGTTGTGTACAATTTGATTCTTAAGACAACTGCATGAAAAAGTGATATTTGACAAGATTGGCGTATACGATAAACAAGAACTGGGGAAGCGAGGGGTAACATTGGCAAAGTGAACCATTCTTACAGCATGGGTGGTCAGCCGCATACCAACCTATAAGTCAAGGAACATCTTACATGTAACATATATTTGCAACTTGGATTATAGATTTCTTATCTATTAGGCGCATGCGCCTGTATGAAATGCACGCCCTGCCGATTACAACCAGTGGCCACTTTATTTAAAACATTTTTATTCAAATATCTCTCACAAGATATTTTACTTATAAGCAAATACAAATTATATGAATTAGAATGCTATATGTTTGTACTTACATATACTTAGTTTTATGCTTGGCTTCTCGCTGCCTTAGTTCTTGTTTACCGTATCCGCCATTGAGAAAATTTTACATGAGCAATGTTTGCATGTGTACTGGACCAATGTGTCTTATGAAAACAAGAAATTTATTTAAAAAATATTTAAAAGAACTCTCACATTATCGAGTTTTACGGTTTCTCTTAGCTCAAATTGTGTAGAATTTGATTCATAAGACAACTGCATAAAAAAGTCATATTTGACAAGATTGGCGTATACGGTAAACAAGAACTGGGGGAGCGTTCTGTGTTTGTTATGCTTGCAATAAAGGATTGTTAGCTATAGAATATGTTCAGCTAAATAGAATTCATGTGCAAGGTATCGCTACGAAAGATGAGTCTCCTTAGTCTATTTCTGCTACCGCTTATACTATTTATAACTTAGCATATTCTTGCACATTTCTCATTTCACTTGTGTTTGTATCCAGTCGCCATTCTGCTAGAGGTGGACAGTACCAATACAGATTTGTCTCTCCACTTAGTTCTGTCCTTCAAGACTTCTTTCATCTCCTTAACATTGTTTTCAAAGAACGAGTTAAAATTGCCAGTGTTAAGATCTACACCTAATTAAAAAAATATATTGAAATGAAATGGCATTTCTGAAAAATGGAACCAAGAACTTCGCTGAAAAAGCAGATACGATATCTATAATAGTATAATCTAAGTTGCAAGGATGTATTCATTTGAAGTTCTCAGATGTATGCCTACAAATAAACACGTGTAAGTTGCGCTTACAAATGCTGAATGTGTACTTACAAATAAAATCCAAAAAAATGAACATAAGCTCTACAAATTTTTCCGACCTTCCCTGACACAGGGGTGACATTGGTAAAGTGAACCATTTTGTACAGTATGGGTGGTCAGCCTCATACCAACCTGTAAGTCAAGGAATACGAATAATAAAAATATTTAAGTTTTAAAAGAGAACAAAACCTTAAAAAGAAATCTATGAAAATAATGTAGCAAATTTTTAAACCAACATTACAAATCAACATTTCAAATTAGCCGCCACTTCTTCTTGTCCTTGCATACTTCTTTCATTTCATCCAGAGTCATAACCTTTTTCATACAAGTGATAAAATAACAAACAGAAGATTGTTTTATTTTTGTAGTGTATTTTAATTTTATTTCAAGTTTTAATTGTTAACACAAATTAAGATAAAATTACCCCATTAGGTTTATATTTTAAGAGAAATTACAGTCTACATAAAGATTTGTTAATAATACTTCGTTTGAAAACACGATGTAAACACCAATAAATAATATGTCAATATGATTTATCACCATAAGTAAAACAGCTCACATTCTGCAATTTCAATTTAAAATAAACAAAATGCTGTCAACAAACAAAAACGTTAAATTTTCAAAAGTCAAGTCAGTTCCCATGTAATTTCGAGTTTACCTTTATCTCAACATTTTCACATCCACACACTTTCACAAAATCTGACTTCCATTGTCAACTAAACTTCACATTATGTAAATGAAGGCCTCTATTCCAAGTTAAAAACGTTGCGTTTATTCCTCTCGTTTGCGAAAATCGAAAGTGAATGAAAAATAAATCACTGAATAGGGGTGCTATTGCACAACGCAACTAAGCTACACATATAGTGTAACTTCTTGCCTGCGTTATCCCCGAAGGGGTCGCATGTGGCGCTTCGGGACCTATTTATTTTTACAGGTAAGGGGGCCGGCCAACCACTTTCAGTTGAAGTGGGGGTTTCCCAGCTCCCGGGGGGGCTGGTTCTCATTTCTTGTGAAGGCTGAGAAAACCTTTGAGATCGAACCCTTGCTCTCGGCATGGAATGCAAGCAAAAAACGCAACTAAAACGCAACTAAGCTACACATATAGTGTAACTTCTTGCCGCGTTATCCCCGAAGGGGTAGCATGTGGCGAGTTGAACCTATTTATTTTTACAGGTAAGGGGGCCGGCCTTACGCCAACCACTTCAGTTGAAGTGGAGGTTTCCCAGCTCCCGAGAGTGCTGGTACTCATTTCTTGTGAAGGCTGAGTAAACCTTGCCGGTATTTTGTTTTGGGGTTTGAAATAAACACACCGAAACGGGAAATCATTTCTGACACCCTCGGTGGGATTCGAACCCGAGCTTTCGGCATGGAATGCAAGCACTCTACCACCTGAGCTATCGACCGGACTATCGAGTGGACTAAGCATTCCTACCAATTGAGCTATCGACCTTTTTACGAGCTTAATCGTCGTCGCTACAAAGCGCCAATTCTCAAGCAAGACCCAGTTGCTGTAAGGCTGGATGGACCTTTGGTGAATGAATTTTTCAACCCGGCGAAAAGCAAATTTGAAAATATAAATGGTATATTTTTTGTGCTCCGCCGGGAATCGAACCCACAACCTTCCCATTCAGAGTCCGCAGTGTTACCACTGAGCTACGGACCGGTACGCACCTCCCATCTAATTTGAAATTTACGTTATAGAAAAGTATTTATGCTAAGTTTTATACTTGATTTACTGCACCTTTACAGTGCTATTCACACACAGCAAATTCATGGATTAACCCTTACCTAACCTGAATTTTCCATACAAACAAACAATGGTCCATGGATAAGTTATGAATCTAATGTTTTTTTAATATAACTATAAATTGAAGGTTCTAGGTTCGAATCCCAGCCGAGCACAAAAATAAACTACAAACATTTTCAAATATGCTCTTCGCTGGGTTGAAAAATTCATATACCTCTACCAAAGACCGGTCACTAAATATCCATCCAGCCTTGCAGAAACTAGGTCTTGCTTGAGAATTAGCGCTTACTATAGCAACGACCATGCTAGCAGAGGGCTCTTGAGGTGTGATATACACAAAAACAGCGATCATCAAATAAATCATCCGAATATTATTAAATTACAGGTATTTATCTATAGAAGCGAAAACAGCGCTTTTTAAGATACCATTCTTTTTACTATAACGCTATGGTTTTTAAACATAAAGTTTTGTACTAAAGGTCCTGAAAAAATGTATGGGGTTCCGTAAAATTAGCATTTTACCCGTCGTAGAGGTCTACGCACGGAAGCATTTAGCTACGGGCTACGAAGTTATCGCTGTATGTGTCTACGCAGTGTCTCGTGTGGGTTTAGCGTCAGGTTCTACGGATGTATGGTGATAGTGAGTTGAAAGTTCGTTGGAATAACAAGGAAAAAAGCAGTTTGAGAAATCTCAGAGAAAATATTTTTATATGGTGGCAAAAATTACCTGCAAAAAGTACAAAACACTTTTTTCATTTCTCCAACAAGCTGAGTGAATCTTGCTAGGTATTTAGTTTTAGATTTGATTCCTTGACTTGTTGGTATGAGCCTGACCAGCCATACTGTAAAAATGGTTCACTTTGACAATGTCACTCCTGTTTCAGGAAAGATCTTATATACTATATCATACTAACCTATAACTTAAGTTTAAAACTGTGGTTCATTTATTTTATTTATTTCGTTTTAGCGTTATATTTGCACAGTACCGTTTGAAGGTTAATAGATTTCTGAAGCTACATCAAATTTCGGTCCTTAATTTAAACTAAAAATAAAGATCATTTTCAAAACATGGAGGATCGCTACACACCACCTTCTAGATTGTACCAGAACATTCGAATCAACACCTAATGTATCTTGAACAAAAAGACATCATAAATTACCTATCTAATTGTTTATTTATTTCTAGAGAGATTTCTTATTAAACTAACACAGACTAACGCAACACGACTACACAACTTGTTATTTTAGTGCTTGTTTATTTTTGTCCGTGTCTTATCAAAACTGGAAATTGTTTGTAAGAATATTTACAACAACTCTCACATTATCGTGTTTTACCTTTTCTTCTAAGCTCAGATTGTGTTGAATGTGATTCTACAACAATTTCATTAAAATACTGTTTTTGGGTTCGGAAAGTCTCTAAATTAAAACATACAGGTCTTCTTTCAAGATCTTTATTTTCACTCAATTTATTTTTACAATTTATATTTATTTTTTACACTTTTAGCAACTCAAATTTATTTTCACAGTTCAGCACCGCTCACACTCTTCAATCAAAAGCGACTGTCTAACTGGCCTGCTGTATCCAACATTGCGCCTTATATACTGTAGTGACAAAAGTCTCTAGGGACCAATTTGCCAGCCACCTCTCGAACGTTCTACCGGCTTCAAGAGTACAAAGGGATTATTTCATTTCTAGATTTCTTAAGCCTATAATTATTGCTACCTACGATGTACACCTATATTAATCTACTTTTGACATAACACAAAAATAATTATGACTACCTACGATGTACACCTATATTAATCTACTATTTACATAACAATATCATCTTTTGCATGCCATAATGGAGGGGATGACCGAGGGGACCAACTCTAGGGGACGGCCACGCCAAGAGTACCTGGAGGACCTGCTGGTGGACGCGCGCTGCTCAACATATGCAGACCTAAAAAGAGCCGCACAAGACAGGGAGGAATGGAGAACAAGAGTTAAAGATATTGCTGCAAACCAATCCTAGGATTGAAACAGGAGAAGAAGATCATCTTTTAATCAAGTGGCCGACAAACCTAACAATCACTGGGACGACGAACTATACACAGCACTGCATTTTCATAACAAAGTTATAACAGCTTTTTTTCGCAATACATAAATCTCTTTAAATATTCTGGTGGTCATTTCTATGAAACTTTAATGCTCTACGATGCTGTGTATTTACTATTATTACATTCTCTACAGCAGTACATCAGTTGTTTTGTCTGGCAGAACGTTGTGGAAATTCGGGAAACGTCTCAAGATGTTCCACGCAAGGTTTATGCCCGGGCCGCAAATGCTTTATAAACCACAAACACACAGATTTACATGAAAACATAATGTATGTATGTACAAGCTGAGTTATAAATTAGCCACGCTATGAAATAAACTAACTTAATCGGTCCTTAGTTAATTTTATGGTAGTAAAACAAGATTAATATTTATTCAATTAAAACACTGTTTACTTTAACTTTATTTATTTTTCGTTTTAAAAGTTTTCGATCACTCACGATTATCATCAGGTACAACAAAAATCCATGACATTTTGTACTTAGGATGGATGGATAAGTGTGATGTGTTTTTATAAAAAACGGACTGAAAACTGAGTTAAAAATTAAACTTTTTATTAAGAAAAATGGGGAATATGCTGAGCTTATAAATCACTCACCCATTTCTTGTTTGTTGCATAGACCAAGTCTGTCAAATGTGACTTTTTAATGCAGTTGTCTTAAGAATCAAATTCAACACAATCTGAGCTAAGAAAAAAAGTAAAATTCGATAATATGATAGTTGTTTTAAATATTTTTGAAATCAATTTCCTGTTCTCATAAGACACATTGGTCCAGTACACATGCAAACATTGCTCATGTAAAATTAGTTTAGTGGTCTTTACGGCAAACAATAACTAAGGCTGCGAAATGTATTCATTTTATTGAATTATCTTTATACTCGTATTTTGATATTCCTTGTTTTAAAGTTTGGTATGAGGCTGGCCAAGCATACTGTAATAAAATTGTTCACTTTGTCAATGTCAGCCTTGATTCAGGGAAGGTCGGCCAGTGTTTCAGGGCTTATGTTCATTTGACGTTTGTAATTTAATTTGGAAGTACATATTATGCCGTATTTGTAGGCGTGAACTTACACGTGTCTTTTTGTGGCATGCATTCAGTATGAATTTGAACTGGTAATTTATCTTTGCAACTTGGACAATGATATAATACCACAAATCCAGTAGGAAAATTGTCACGTTATTCCACCAGATTTTAAAAGTAATATACATATAATGTGTTTATCAAAAAGCGCAGTAGGGCATAAGCGACATACAGTATTATAATGAAAAAAAAAAAAATTCAAGAAAACACTTATTATATCTTCTTGAAAATGATGTTAGCCAAAAGTCGGAATTACCTACTCGAGGTAAAATAAATGCTCAATTTTTAGAAAATAAAACTTTGTGTCTTTTTTTTTTAATTTGTATACTGTCTCATAGAGTGAATATTATCAAGCAGCATTATTCCAGTACCCGGATCATCATAGGCTCAGCTGAAAATCAGTCTCCCGAATGGTAATTACATTCTGACAATGATTTGCGTATTCAGTAAACGGCAAAGCGATACTGAAATATTACACCAGCACCCGCATTCATAGACGACAACGCTCCGATTGCTAAGCGCGGATTAGTGCTTGCAACTCAACAAGCGATCACAGGCTTAGTGTTGAGGGTTCTCGCAGCATTGTTTGTGAATAGGGGTGCGCTGGTAATAATGGAGTTGTCAGGGTTGCGTTTACACGACATAATGTGAAGCATCGGAGTAGAGAGACAAAGTGACGCATCTCTCATAGAGATGTCTAGTATAAAGTATTGTTATAATTTATGGGCTCTAACCTTATTTAATCTAATCTAAGTTGCAAAGATATGCAACTTTGGGGATTCACATTACATGTATTTTCACAAGTAGACACTTACAAGTTCGCGCCTGAGCATGCCGCATGTGAACGTACAACATAAAAACCAAATCTCAAATGGCCATACACCCTGCAACTCGTGCCTACCTACCCTGAAACAGGGGTGACATTGGAAAAGTGAGCCATTTTCTACAGCATGAGTGGTAAGCCGCATACCAACCTATAAGTCAAAGAATTGGGTTAACTAAATAATAAAAAATTCGGTTTATTTATTTCACACAATTTATTTTCAATAGGGTTCACATTTGATTTGAACACAGAGTTGCTTTCGAACTGTATATCTCGACGGCTCAGATACAAGTCTCGCGCTACAGACAGCATTTGGCCCTTTCTATAGCATGCATAAGGACCGTTCTCGAATCACTGAGAACCGGCGCATGCGATACCTTAATAGAAAACTCGAACAATACAAATACTTGTATCATTAATAATTATTTAAGTACCTACATCTAAAGACTCTACAGTCTCCTGCTTAGAATATTCGGATTAACACGATTGGCTTCTTCAGCTTGAAAAGTGATGATCGTAGACATGGGCGAAACGTCCGGAAGCTCCAGCTCCCATAGGCTACGGCAACAGATCCCGGAAACCATCACTTAGATCTAGAATCCCTACTGGGTCGGGTGACGACCATCGGGAAGGCATTCCGCCCACTGAAAAAATTATAGCATTGCATGAGCGTTCTGTGATACGCTTCCCCGGATGGAAGTGTACATACGGAACGTGTATGAGGATGGGTTTGCGCAACTCCAGCATCATCAGCCAGCTGTGTAAGCCTAAAACTCTTATTCGATATTTTGAATGTTCGTAGTCTATTATTTATTTGCAAGTTTTATTGGAACCATCTCTATTCTCCGCTAGTATTTAGTTAAGCAGTGACACAGGGATTTCTAGGTGAATGAAAATAGCCGCTCGAATTTGCGTTGACAAGTCATTAATCAGGTGTCGGAAGCACGTCAGATCTGTGAATAAATGAACGCCTAAGTGTTGCCCGTATAGGAACCTCAACTAAAATCCCACTCAGCCTAAACACAAAAGCTGGGATAGAAATAGTTATGCTATTTATAGTGAGCAAATATGGAGGAGATGTGGCGGTCCACAAAATTCAAGATGTACACTGCCATTGTTCGGCCAGTTGTGTTGTTTGGATGCAAAGCCTGGAGTCTGACTCAGAAACAAGAGAAATCTCTCCAGGTCTTTGAGAACAAAATGCTTTGTCGCATTTTCGGACCTGTATTTAAAGATGACAGGTGGCGTATCCGGACCAACGCGGAGCTGATGTCCGTGTTTCAAGATCCAAACATAGTGTCGGTAATGAAATCAAGAAGACTCCAGTGGGTCGGACATGTAGCACGTCCAGAGGACTCCAGGATCATCAAAACAGTCTTGGATCGAGCCCCCTCAGGTGTTAAACCACTCGGACGTCCAATGATGCGGTGGGCAGACAACGTTGAAGCCGACGCTGAAGTTCTGGGAGTGAGGGGACCATGGAGGGAAGCGGCACAAGACAGAGAGTCCTGGAGGATTGTGGTGCAAGAGGCCCTGAGCTTTCAAGGCTTATGAGTTGAAGAAAGTAAAGTAAGTAAATATGGAGGAAAGTTGTACTCTTGGTCATTATAATGTTATGTTTTGACTTGGGGTTCTTTTAATTAAATTTCCATTTAAATTCAATTAATGTTCGAGAACATGGTAGATACTTCCCCAAGGATTTTTGAACACTATACCATTTTGTTTGACACTATACCAGAGACATCACACACACCAATCAGCGTGCCTAGGCTCACGTCCACACGAACTCAAACGTTTGTAACAATAAAATACCCATTCTCCCCTTGCACACCTTAACTCTCCTTTGACACACTGCTAACACGTCGATTTTGTATTACTATTCATCTTGTATATTTGTAGATGTGTGTAAGTTTTAGGTCTATCTTGATATTTGAGCTCAAAAAATACAAACAAACATAGAAATCTTGGATTTATTCTTATTATTTTTGGACCGGTCCGTAGTTCAGTGGTAACACTTCGGACTCTGAATGGGAAGGTTGTGGGTTCGATTCCCGGCGGAGCACAAACAATATACAATTTATATTTTTAAATTTGCTCTTCGCTGGGTTGAAAAATACATAAAACCTTTACCAATGACCGGTCACCAAAGGTCCATCCAGCCTTACAGCAACTGGGTCTTGCTTGAGAATTGGCGCTTTGTAGCGACGACGATTAAGCTCGTAAAAAGGTCGATAGCTCAATTGGTAGAATGCTTGCATGCCATGCCGAGAGCAAGGGTTCGATTTCAAAGGTTTACTCAATACTCAGCCTTCACAAGAAATGAGAACCAGCCCCCCCGGGAGCTGGAAAACCCCCACTTCAACTGATAGTGGTTGGTGTGAGGCCGGCCTCCTTACCTGTAAAAATAAATAGGTCCCAAAGCGCCACATAAAACGCAGGCAAGAAGTTACACTATATGTGTAGCTTAGTTGCGTTTAACCTCATACAATACAACAGAAAATACAAAAAAAAATTGTCCAGCCAGAATGAAGCTATTTAACCACGGATTAACGTCGTGTATTACAAATTTCAAGATGGAAACGACGCCAGAAACTGGACATGTTAAAAATAATAAAACTGCGACAAAACACAAGAAAGTAGAGTTTATGAAGTGGCTCGACAACAAGTTGCGATGATTGGTGGCTGTTATTCTCACGGTGGCAAGCTGCCAGGAGACTCGCAACTTTCCCAAAGTCAAAGGCCCTCTAAATCATCGCGGCGAGGTCAAAAATATTGTGTAGGCTAGGCAGAGGGAGAGGGGGGGGACGATAGTTGGCAGGCTTCTCAAAGGGTTGTTTGTGTACTGGGTAGTAAAAAAGCTTTTAGATCCGCTCCGAATTAGGCAGTTAATCTAATTTGTAAAGAAAATAAACAACAACTGAAAACAAGTTTGTTAACGACAAAAAAAAAACTACTTTCATCATACTTTAATAGGCTGCACATAATATATTATCTTATCTTTAGTCTAATTTCAAAGGGTAGGGTAGTTTCAAAGCCTATATTGAGATGCAAACACATTAATCTTCTTCTTCTTTGTCTCATTCATCATTGCTGAGGGTGGTGACCCTTGAAGTAACTAATCACTTTTCTCCAGTTCTCTCTTGATTTCGCTGACCGCATCACTTCAACCATCAAAGTGCCTGCTGCTGTCTTCACTTGATCAGGCAATCAAATGAAGGAACTTCCTTTTCCTCTCTGCCACTCCATGCTATCAATAACAGCCAATCGTATATATTTTGAATTCCTTCACTGAAATTGGGATGAAACTAGTAGAATTACCATTGTTTGTGAATGTAAGAATTCATCTTCATTCTAACCTATACTTTAAGGAAGTCTAATCTTATCTAATCTAATCTAAGTTGCAAAGATATGTTACATTGGAGATTCACATTACATGCATTCCCACAACCAGACATGTAAAAGTTCGCGCATGCACATGCCTCGTGTGAGCCTACAACATAAAAACCAAATCACAAATGGACATACACTCTGCAACTCTTGCCGTCCTTCCCTGTAACAAGGGTGACATTGGCAAAGTGAACCCTTTTTTACAGCATACTAATACTAATAATAGGTTTATAAAAAACAAGCAGTTTCAATTCACTTTTTATTTTATATGCTTTTAAACGTTTTCGCCTCGAAAGGCATCATCAGAAGCAGTGATTTGCAATAAAAATTAATGCATTTTGAGGTGAAAACATTCAAGCATATAAAATAAAAAGCGGATTGAAACTTTGTGTTTTTTATAAAAATAAATACAATGGGTGGTCATACTGTAAAAAATGTTTCACTTTGCCAATGTCACCCCGGTTTCAGGGAAGGACGGCAAGAGTTGCAGGGCTTATGTTCATTTGAGATTGGATTTTTATAATGTTGGTCCACATGCGGCATGTGTTAGCGCGAAATTATACATGTCTGCTTATGGGAATGCATTTAATATAAAGCTTAAATGATATATATCCTTGCAGCTTAGATTAGATTAGATTAGAATACAATGAACTTTTACAGTGTACCACCAAACCCTAACAAATATATATAAAATATTCTTATAATTAAATTTGAATACTTTTTTAAAAGCAACTACTTTTACTTGTATAAAAACATAAGTCTATAGAAAGAGCGTGGAAACTTTTAAACATGTAAAAGGTTTTCGGATAATCTGATCAAAGAACAAAGTTGGATATTGTGAGTGAAAGTTTGGTAGTAAAAACAGGGATGGATAAGTATTCGATGAAATTAATTGCGGTATCCCCAAAAAAAACTTTTTCATTAGCAGACAATGTTTCGTTTGAGGCTTTACAAGTTACAAGAATAATGCCAGCCACACAGCCTCATTTAAGTATTTCACTTTTGCAGTATGAAAAAAACTTTGAAGATGTTTCCCTCAACTGCCATACAACTCGATTTCTCTCGGCTTCCCTTTTAAAATGAGGCAACAAAGTAGTTTATAAATTTAGGCACAAAGTAAAGAAATACATTTAAAACCAAAGAAACAATACTTTTTTTTCCCCGTTGCAACCATGCAGTCTACTTTATCATCATTGTGGCCTCATTTTAAACGGGAAACCGATGGGAATCGGCTTGTATGGCACCCTTCGCCACTGATACCTATTCCTAGCCAAGATGAAATAAGTTGGTGAATTACAATAAATTAAACTGACTTGTTACGGTCGATACCTCAGTTAGTAGAGTGCTTGCATTCCATACCGAGAGCTCGGGTTCAAATCCCACCGAGGGTTTCAGAAATGATTTCTCATTTTGGTGTCTATTTCAAACCCAAAATGATATACCAGCAAGATTTACTCAGCCTTCACTAGAAATGAGAACCAGCCCTCCCCGGGAGCTGGGAAATCCCCACTTTAACTGAAGTGGTTAGCGTAAGGTCAGCCCACTTAGTTGTAAAAATTAAAAGGTCCCGAATCCCCACATGCGAACCCTTTTTGAACTAATTTAGAAACAATGGACTTTAAACATTCAGATTGTAAGGGAAAAATGTGACGTCATATTTTTCTGGTTAAGTGGTTGATTACAAATCTGACCACCACTAGCTCTATTGTATACAATTTATTTCGACAAATCGAAATAGGTATGTGGGTATAAAAATTATTTACTTACCTATTACAAAAATAGGGGTGCAACACTTTTTTTCAATTAACAAACTCATTATTAATTGTTATTTTATTTTTTCTTTTAAACTAAGAGGAACATTTTATTGAAAATAACTTCATTTGAAATCTTAAAAAAAAATCTAGGTAAATACACAAACAAAATAAATAATATCACAAACAGCAACTTACCTTTAAAAGATGTTTTTAGTAGAAAATCGTACACATTTTTTTTAGGTATCGATCAGTAACTTTAAAACTGTGTCATTGTTAAAGTCAATTATTTTCAATGAAGGATATTTTGTAAAGGTTCTTATGACTTATTAACGTGTGTATAATATGACCAAAAGGGCTCCATGCAAAAATGACAAGCATACATTACAGCGTATACCCCAAGACCAAAACTTCACTTTTAAACTTAGTTATTGCGTGTATCCAATATTTTAGGTAAATTAAACGTTCGTAAGAAGTGCTAATTCAGTTTTTATACATTTTTGATAAAACACTACAGTTGGGCTTAAGCGGAAAAATGTATACTTGGACTACTCGCCACCCCAGTGCTTGTTTGGCTTATCTACGATTTGATTTAAATATGACCTTTCAATGAAATTGTCTTAGGAATCACGTACTTCACAATCTGAGATAAGAAAAAAACGTAAAACACCATAATACCAGAGTTTATTTAAATATTTTTCTAATTTTCATAAGACACATTGGTCACACACAAACGATGCTCATGTGAAATTACCCGTGATGGACATAAGACAAACAAGCACTCAGGAGACGTACTGTAAAGGGCAAAACACAAAGTTTTCACGTCGGTACCGGCTATTAGGAAGCAGGAAACTTTGATGGGATATTTTTAAGGGCAACTCGTTATTAATAGCACAACATTAACCCCGCAAAGAGATTTGCTTCGAAAAAGCGGACAGCGAAAAGATTGGGACGTTTTTTCTTGTGAAAACGAGAAGTTCTTTATTTTATTTCCGTTTGTGCCCCAAATTTAAAATGTATCCCTCGTTTCATTGAACGTCAGCAAAAGTTGCAGAGTTTATGTTTATTTGAAGTTTGGATTACACATTTTTAAGTACACATTTTATTACTCAGTAGACAGAAGTATGTTGTGGGATGTTTTGAAAGTATCCGGAGTGAATGCTCGTAAATGCAGTTCATGCAAACTATGAGAATAGTATTGCATGCCTATGGTGGGCTTAGTGAATGGTTTGAAGTTTTTAACGGTGTAAGGCAAGGATATGTGATGAGCCCATGGCTATTTAACATAGTCATAGACAAGTGTGTTCAAGATGCTAGACTTGATGATTGTGGATTTTTGATAGGAGAGAGCAAAGTGAGTGTTCTACTTTATGCGGATTAATTACACCATAATCCAAACGAAAACATAAAAAATCTGGTGACTATTATTGAAGTATATGACATCGCAAAGAGTAAAAAAAAGATTGACATATTTACAATTATAACAGCTACACAGTTAATTTTATTACTCGGATATTATACAAACAGTTATAAGAGAACTTCAATTATCCTCACGTTTCGTTAGCGACGTAGCTAACGTCTTCAGGGAACACCCTCTCTGCACGACGACTGAAAATGAACTCAGTTACATAATTTATTATTGTAAATATAAACAACATTTATTTTATCTTCCTCACCTTTTCATTTGCTGCTGAACAAATTAAACTTCACTGTAAAAAAAAATTGCCAAGGAACATTTATTTTTATTTGTTGGCCTACAAGTCCCAGGCCTTGCGAACCCTGCCGGTGTACTAACTAGCCGGGCGCGTTAATCTTTGCCCTCCCGCCCGCTCGGCTTATCCCCGCACACTTTGGTTTAATCTGAAAACTTTCAGACTTCCTGAAATATCGTTCGTCTTGCAACTACGGACCGTCTGCTCCGGGCGATTCTCTGTCTTGATTCTCCTGTAAAACTCGTTTCGTGATGTACTTGTAATATTTCAGGACAAAAAATAGACAATCTTTTTAGCATTTAAGATTTTTCATATTTATTATCTAATCCTACTATTGTTTTTATTTTACCGGGTTCAATTTAATAAAATTGCGGTTTTTGTTTTGCACCATTTATTCCAGATACGTTTCACATACAGAGTTACTTAACACGTACACGATACGAAGGTCAATTGGATTCTCCCCAGCTACAGAGAGCTTTGGTCCTTATTTATTGTAAGATTAAGAGCATAAAATATTTGAGCATTCTCGAATTATTCAAATCAAATATTAATTATGCAAAAGGCTTCATTACAGACACTAACACAAACAAAACACAGGATTATATATTCGTAATAATTATAATAGATGGGAATTATGTCGCGACTTTTCGTGGGTTAAATCACTTCAAAGGCGATTCACATGCAAACGCAAGTAAGCTACACATTTAGAGTAACTTCTTGGTTTTCTTAGTTTTCAACGAAGGGACGTATTTGGCGAGTAGACCCTATTTACTTGAACAGGTAAGTGGGCCGGTCTTACGCCAACCAGTTCAGTTCGCACTGGTACTCATTCATTTCAAAGACTGAATAAACCTTGCCGGTATCTTATTTTGGATCTGGAAATAAACACCAGGAAATCATTTCTGACCCCGTAGGTGGGATTTGAACCCGAGCTCTCGGCATTGAATGCAAGCTGACCAACTGAGCTATCGACCGGACCATTCGGACAACCGGACAATCTGAGTAGGAATACCAATTAAATTTAAATCTTTACTTAAAAAACTAATTAACGATGCTTACTTTGTTAAAAATTAACATACTCGTATGTATGTTTTCAGAGGCGTTTTTAGTATGTAAATAAATATTATTTCAACTCTTTCATGCACTGTTCTAATCACAATATGAAAAACCCTCTGTGAAATGATCATGTACGAGTGTTTTCACACCGGCTACAATGTTTAGATTAGATGGGCAGTGTTCCTTTCTTGTATGGTCACAAAGAGTGTGTACCAGTGTCGGCTAGTGGTACTTTGGATACTGCAGGTTTTCCAAAATATAAGAAAATATTAAATTTAATGCAAAGAGGATGTGAAAATTAAGGTATAAAAGAACGAAAGAATGATGGCTTAGGAGTGTGGAAAAAAAGGAATGTTGATAGATAGGTAAAGTATTTATACAGAAGAAGAGTGAATGAAAAAAGCGGTAAGAGACAACCGAGAAAAACATGATGTGATCGATTGAGGAGATTGTGAAAGAATGGGATGTACAAAGTGAATGTTAAAGAAGACAATGTATGAAAGAGGTGATGGACATGAATGAACTGAAAGAGGAACGTAAGAATAGGAAGAAATTGAAGCATCTCTGCAAAGGCTCTGGCAACCCCTAACAGAATGGTGACAGAGTAACAGTAACAGATATATAAGAATAGTTTTAATTAATTGTTGATGATCTTTTTTTTTAGTTTTGATCAGAGCCAATGTCACCCCTGTCTCAGGGAAGGACGGCAAGAGTGGCAGGGTGTATGTCCATTTGAGATTTGGTTTTTATGTTGTAGGTTCACATGAGGCATGTGCAAGCGCGAACTTGTACGTGTCTGGTTGTGAGAATGCATGTAATGTGAATCTCCAATGTAACATATCTTTGCAACTTAGATTAGATTAGATTAGATTAGCCCCTTATTTTTCTTGGCCATCGGCCGTCACTGTTTCATACTTTACAGAGAATCCACCCTCCGCAAACCATAAGCTGGAATATTCAAGGAATCCTCCTTTTTGGCCTCTCTCTCTGACGTCACGCTGGTGGTTCGCTAAATTATTAATTCTGCGGCCGCACAAAAATTTACACAGAAAATACAATGTGGGACTTGGAGTAAAATAAACACGAGAATCACAAGGGCGTCGTGTTTAGTCAAACAGAATTTTACCATTTCGCACCCCCTGTGCTTGTTTGGCTTATCCACCATTTAATTCAAAGATTACCTCTAAAACAAATGGTCTTAAGAACCACATTTTAGAGTGACATTGGTAGAGTTAGCATTTTTTTACAGTGTGGGTGGTCAGCCTTTTACCAACCTATGAGATGAATATTCTCATGAATTTTATAGATCTGTTTCCAATTTATCTAAAAACATATCCGCTAATATTGGAGAGATAGGCGAACCCATGGCAAAACAAAACGAGAATCGATGAACATCGCCGCTGCCTCACAAGTAACAACCACTCGGAATTTGCGAATCACATCATAGAGTCGAACCATTCATTCCACTCCCACAGATTAAAACTCCTACACCATATTACCAAAAAAGGAAAAATAATGAATAATTTCGAAAATCTTGTAATACATAAATTTAAATTCTGAAAATAATATAATTTACTACATTGTCTTTCCTAATACCTCCCCTCTTCTTTCATTGTTCCCTCTTAAGCTCCGCCCACCTTATACCCCCTCCCCTTCTATAAGTGATTAAATTCTATCTTTGTATTTTTTATGTTAGTTTTAAGGTAGCACCCGTCGATGGCAGATATTGCACTGCCGAAACTAGTAGTGCATTACAAAAATAAACTCACAAAGTGAATTAAAACAAAGTTTTTATTTTTTCTTTTTAATTGTAAAGATGGACTTTCACGAAGTTACTGCAAAAAACCTAGATAAGACACTATGAAATGCTGATACTTCTGGTACTCTCCGGAAATATTCATTCTAGAGGCACCTCGTCTAGTCAGGAACACGCGAGATTAGGCCTTGGTCACGTATAAATATAGGCTACAGTACTGTGAAGCATGCAGTGATCGATTAACGACCAAGCCAAGAAACCAACAAAACAAAAGTGGGAAGAATGAACCACATTATGCATCTAATTAACTTGCTTAAAAAAATACTGTGAAATAAAATATATTAACGAATTTGTACTAAAAATGAACCCGAGATAAAATCATAATAATATTATCACTTTATTACTGAAATCCAAATAATTTTGAGCCCACATGTGTATTCATAAATGAAGATTAATTACTTGGCTTAAACGGGGCTTATGTGACGTTTTACACCGCGGATTATTAAGGCTCTTTTAGACTTCATATTATGATGTTAATTTATTTGCTCCGCATTAATCCATATTTTTTTATTACAAACATTCATACTCGTATGTACTAAACATGGGACATCCTAATCCTGCGACAAATTTAATCCAAGCATTTTTTTCAGGCTGTGTTTTTGGCATATTTAACCCGAGTATAAAATATTGCGTAAATACTACATCATCGAGTAAACAGAAAAAGTAACTATGAAAGATACTACATCACGTCAAACGAGTATTTCAGTTTAATATGGTTTTATGAATGTGTAATTGTGTGTCTGTGTGATTTGGTAAGCGTTGTGTTTGTGTGAGTCTGTGAGATCTCTAGATGTAGGTTCTTAAATTATTTTACTTGTGTGTTGTGTGAGTGTTTACTCGAATATTCTTAATATAATATTATGGCAAGGTCTCGCATGTGCCAGAATAACTCTTACACACCTATGAAAAGAGACCGGATGCAGTGTAGAAAACTTGTATCTGAGATGTCGAGCAATACAGTTCAAAAGCCATTCTACGTATGTGAACCGTATTTAAAAATAAACTGTGCAAAATAAATAACCGCATTTGTATAAGATTGAATTCGACAAAATGATAACAAATATCGATGGTTAAAAGGAAGTAGGGCATAAGCGACAAAAAAGTAAATTGTTCAGGCGAGCGTTTGAGATTGCAGAAAAATAGCATAACGTTTTTTTATTTTTAACATATTGTTAAAATCAAAACAGCTCTAGATCTTTAAAGATAAAGGCATTTATTGGCATTCCTATTCATGTTGTTTTGCGATGTTGTACGATTTTTTTATGTCACAAGCGCGTTTAGGACAAAAATGCCAAAATCTTGTTGGTTACACCAAAACCATACTTCGAAAACGTAGTGGTTTTCTTGGGCATATCTATAATCTATAATCTAAGTTGCAAGGATATATTCATTTAAAGCTCTCAGATGTATGCCCACAAACCAAAAAGTGTAGTTCGCGCTTACAAATGCTGAATGTGTACTTACAAATAAAATCCAAACCTCAAATGAACATAAGCCCCACAACTTTTGCCGACCTTCCCTGAAACAGGGGTGACATTGGCAAAGTAAACCATTTTTTACAGTATGGGTGGTCAGCCTCATACCAACCTATAAGTCAAGGAATAATAAACATAAACAACAACAAAAATCATTATCTAATACAGCGGTTTCCGAATGGTGTTCCGCTGAACCCTGGAGTTCCGTAGAAGGCTCTCAGGGGTTCCGCGAAAATATTCAAGATTTCGATGTTTTTTTTCTAATTCTAGCTATTTTAAATCGCTTTACTCGTACCGATGGTCAGTGAGATTGGCTTATTTGGCCGATATATTTGATAGATTGAACATAGTGAGCAGCTCTCTGCAGGAAAGACAGATAACCATGTTTACAGTGAGCGACAAAATACCTTCATTGAAAGGGAAAATCGCCTTCTGGATTGAATGTCTTGGACAAAAGAGTTATGACTGCTTACCGCTACTCCAGCAATTTCTCGAAAAAAATCATCTTCAAATCGCTGCAGACGTGGAAAAAAGTATACGTGAACATTTGACAAACCTGAAAAAGTCTTTGAACGAATATTTTCCAGAAGAAAATTTACAGTTACAGGATATCGAATGGGTCCGAAATCCATTTAGGATTTATACCAAACCTTCAACATTGACTGTGTTGGAGTATGAAAATTTAATTGATATAAAAATTTCATCCACATTCAAACAACTTTTCGAATCAAAAGCTTCCACGAACCCGAGCCAATTTTGGTTTGGCCTGAAAAACGAAAACCCGGGCATCGTCGAAAAGGCTATCATGGCGTTACTTTCATTTTTGTCAACTTATAGATGCGAGGCTGGGTTTTCAGCTTACGCCTACACGAAAAATAAGTTTAGGAGTAGGCTGAATGCTGCACCAGACCTCCGAATCCATGAAAAGGTCATGACTTCTCGCTCTATTGTAATTGCTGGGGGCGTAAAGCTTTAGAGTCCGTCCCAACAGTAGCGAGCAATCAATTTTTCCACGAAGTATGTTAATTATAAATTTGAGTAAGGCCATATCTCGTCTCAACTCTAGCGAACACCAAGCCAAAAAGCCTCAGTATGGTGTGATCTCACGTAAAAAAACAATGTTACAGTTAGTTTACTTCTTATTTGAGCTCTAGGCCCTACTAGACTCTAGGGCCTAGCTAGGGTTCCGCACAAAAACGGTGAGCCAAAAAGGGTTCCGTAGCCAAAAGAATTCGGGAACCGCTGATCTAATAGTCCAATCTATGGGAGTTAGGGCATTAGAAAGAGCGGAAAATTTTAAGTAGGATCCTTTTAACCGTCGATAGATTATTTATTTTTACGTGATAGTTAAGTATTTACACAGTATTTTATACTAGAGATACTTGCCATATGAAATGATTCAAATATATGAGATTTTTATTGAATGTGTTTTGAAATGATTAATTGTGTTATAAATGGTGCGGCCGATTATTTTCACATTTTTAATGATTTATTGAACGCGTAAATTTTTATGCTCTCATTTATTGGAAACCAGTTTTATTTGAGATATTTATGTATGTACAATTATCCCACAAATTGTACTATGAATTAATTTTTAACCCTTTTTTTTCAGTTAACTGTTCGCTCCCCCAGTTCTTGTTTATCGTATACGCCAATCTTATCAAATATGACTTTTTCATGCAGTTGTCTTATGAATCAAATTCTACACAATCTGAGCTAAGAAAAAACCGTAAAACTCGATAATGTGACAGTTCTTCTAAATATTTTTTAAATACATTTCTTGTTTTCATAAGACACATTGGTCCAGTAGGTACACATGCAAACATTGCTCATGTAAAATTTTCTCAATGGCGTATACGGTAAACAAGAACTAAGGCAGCGTGTTAGTTTTATATGGGAACATTTATAATTATAGAACCGATCCGTAGTGCAGTGGTAACACCTAGGACTCGTAAATGGAAGGTCGTGGGTTGAGGAAAAAATATAACATTTATATATTTTAAAAATATGCTCTCCGCTGGGTTGAACAATTCATATAACTTTACCAAAGGCCGATCACCAAAGGTCCATCCAGATTTACAGCAACTGAGTCGTGCTTGAGAATTTTCACTTTCTAGCGACAACCAAGCTCGTAAAAAGTCCGGTTGATAGCCGAGTTGGAAGAATGCTTACATTATATAACTAGAGAAAGGACTCGATCCCCATCGAGGGTGCCGAAAATTATTTCCCGTTTCGGTGATTATTTCAAAACCCAAAATAAACTACTGGCAAGGTTTACTTTCACTTTGCCTTCACAAGTAATGAGAACCAGCCCCCTCGGCAGCTGGGAAAAGCGGGTCTCCTCACCCGTAACAATAAATAGATCCCGAGAAGCCTCATGTGATAACGCAGGCAAGATGTTACACTTTATGTGAAGCTTAAGCATATTAAACGCATTCCCACAAGCAGACATGTATAATTTCGCGCCAACACATGCCGCATGTGGACGTACAATATAAAACCCCAATCTCAAATGAACATAAGCCCTGCAACTCTTGCAGACTTTCCCTGCAACAGGAGTGACATTGGTAAAGTGAACCATTTTTTACAGTATGGGTGGTTAGCCTCATATCAACCTATAAGTCAAGGAATACAAATAATTAATTACATTTAAGTATAACAAACAAACTTATATAAACAAACTTATATAAACAAACGTATATAAACAAACACAAAAATTAAACAGTAAAAATTAAAATAATAATAATAATAATAATAATTGGACAATTTGTATACAGCGCCGTTTAGTGGCACTAGCCACCCCAAGGGCGCTTTTATGTGTTGAAGCTTCTGTTAAACAAATGTGTCTTAAGCAACTTCCTGAAACTGCCAACACTGGTCTCTGTTCTCAACTCCAGAGGCAGACTATTCCAGCAGGATGGACCAGCCGAACTAAAAGCCCTGTCTCCGAAACCAGTTCTGTTCCGTCGAAGAGGCAGTTGAAGCCTGTTTACGGCGTCACTCTGTGCAGAACGAAGAGTGCATCGTTTTCCACCTATCTGGTCGACTCTGCACAATTCACACAAGTACGATGGGGCAACTCCTCTGAGGGCATTAAAAACAGAAACACATATTTTGTACTCAATCCTCTCTGGGACTCGCAGCCAATGAAGGCGCCGCAACAGAGGAGAGACATGGTCAGTTTTTCGTCCTCCTAAAAGTAATTTGGCTGCAGCATTAAAGACGGACTGCAGTCTAGACTGCTGAAACCTTGGAAGACCCCAGAACAGACCATTGCAATAATCCAGTCTCGACACAACAAAGGACGCAATGAGAATCTTAGCAGCTTCGGATGTCAAACAGTTTCTGACCCATCTCAACTGCCTCAGGTGAAAAAAACAGGAGCTCACAGTCGAGCTTATTTGCGTACTCATGGAGAGAGTGTTGTCAAGATGGACCCCAAGAAACTTAATTGAGCTAGATGGATATACATCCAGGCCCATTACTTTAATTGGTGAAGAGCCAAGCAAGTGTTTCCTACCAGGAGACGACATCCAGATGAATTCTGTCTTGTCTGGATTCATTCTAAGGCGACACCTTGCCATCCACTCAGCCACCACTTCAATGCACCGGACCATCTCAAGACTACAGGCATCTGTCATAGATGGCTGACAGAAACGACAAAGTAGAATATCATCAGCATAAGAATAGTAGCTGGTGCCGTTCATCAGTACAGTGCTCTCAAGATCATTTGTGTACAGGGTAAAAAGTAAAGGCCCGAGCACAGATCCCTGAGGCACACCACAGTCCATGGGCATACCTGATGACTCACCATCAACATCCACAGTCTGACATCTGCCTTTCAGATATGAAGATAGCAATTTAGATACTCCTCCTCGGACTCCGTACAACCTATCAAGCTTAGTGATGAGTATACTGTGATCAACAGTGTCGAAGGCAGCGCTCATGTCAAGTACTGCCACCATGGCAAGAGCACCGTCCCCAACCGCAGCTATCACATCATTCACAATGCGAAGTAAGGCAGTCTCAGTGGAATGAGCTTTTCTATATGCTGACTGAAACTTAGACAGATATCCGCCTCGCTCCATGTGCTGAGTGAGTTGCCAAACAACGGCCTTCTCAATAATTTTCGATATAAAAGGAACGGACGACACAGGTCTATAATTTTCCACAGAATCAGCTGGAAGGCTTGATTTTTTGAGAATTGGTGTAACAATTGATTTTTTAAGTTCCGTGGGAAAAATACACTCTGTAGTGAGAGACTTGTTGACCAATGCTGACAGAATAGGTGCCACCTCACTTAAGCATCTTTTGACCAGCCATGTTGGAATTGGATCTAGTTTACATTGCTTGTTTGGACAAAAAAACCTACAAAACATATTCTATAAAAAAGTGAAAAATATATTTTTTAAAGCCTCAGCCTTAAACGCCAGCATTAGGTACAGATCAACCGACATTTTTTTTGGTCCTTGCATACTACTTTCATTTCAATTAAAAAGCGGTAAAAATTGTAGAATATCCATACTTCTACACGTAGGTTGTCCAAAACCACTTGCAATAATTGTAATTATTCCTTATAATTTATCGATGTAGTTGCTATAAATCCAATCATACGATGCAGTTCGCGAGACCGGTAGTTAGGGTTGGACCGGGAATAGGAGCAATTAACTGTGAATAATAGAAGCAACGTCGCTAATTAGATTTTTATCGCGCCCCTAATGAGTCCGCATATCGCCCCCACCCCTAGAGCAGGGGTGTCCAAGCTCGTGTCGTGAGAAATCGGTCAAAGAAAACTCGTACACAGACAGTTCGTCATAACACATCCACAGGAATCTCGACCATGGTGAAATCGGCCTACGAGATTGCGGTGACAGACAACTTGGTCACAGAAAGCTCAGCATAGACAGTCACGGGCAAATCAGTTTCAGTTCGGTGACATTGGATCAGTGACAGTGGATCAGTGACAGATGACAGTGGATTGGATTGACGATGGATCTGGGAATGGCGGTACACAATGGCATATTGTTACCGACTTTGATGTATGGAAGTGAAGCATGGACAGTGAATGATAGCGAAATGAGTAAAGTATGTACGGTGGAAATGAAGCATTTGAGAAGTATGACAGGAAAAACTTTGAGGGATAGAGTTAGGAATGAATGGGTAAAAAAAGAATGTAATTTGAAAGAGGATGTGAAAGTTAAAGTACAAAAGAATGTGATGAGATGGTTTGGGCATGTGGAAAGAATGAAAGATGATAGACTGACAAAGTATGTATACAAAGAAAGTGTGAAAGGAAAAAGAGGGAAGGGACGGCCGAGAAAAGTATGGAGTGATCAGATTGAGGAGATTGTGAAAGAATGGGATATACAAAGTGAGCGTAAAAGAAGAAAATGCATGAAAAAGGTGATGGATATGAAGGAATTGAAAGAGGTATGTCAGGATAGGAAAAAATGGAGGCAACTCTGCAGAGGCTCTGGCCACCCCTAGCGGAATGGCGACAGAGTTACAGTTACAGTTACAGTTACAGGCAGTTCGTGTACGCGTCTTTTTGGTCAACGACGTTTCGGTCACAAACAACTCGACTATTGATAACTCGGCCACAGCCACATCGGTCACGGACAATTTGGTCACACAATTGGTTCACAAATTTTCAATCAAGAACATTTTGGTCAAATACAATAAAGATTCCCAGACAGTGCCACATGAGTTTCTTTCAATAGATTTGTGAAGAGGAATGCAACACAACAACCTATTTTGCCTGGTTAGAAATATATATTAACATTAATAATTTAATATTTCAACGCATAATTAATTTATAGCTACCCAATGACATCTGTTGTGCAAGGATCGAAGTTATTGTCGATAGAACATGACGCAGGTGGGGTTTGAACCAGTGCAGTGTCAATAACACAAATTGGAGTGCCAACTTCCTTTCGACCATCCCAGCGACAAAAGTACTCGTGTGTATGGCTCTAGAATTGAAAAAAATAGATTCATGCTCCAGAACACTTGTTCTTTCCACTTTTTTGTGAAAAGACTCATTTTCGCATAACAACGGAACACATTCAAACTCTTGCGGACCACTTTTAGTTCGCGGACCACCTTTAGTTCGCGGATCTCTGCTTGGAAATCCCTTCTCTAGAACATATCGCACCCCCAACCCCCAAGAGAGCAATTAAAACATATCCACTACATTATATTCTCTTCCAAACCAAGCATAAAACTCTAACTGTACTCTCAATAAATAGAGTTCTACTAAAAATGCATGGAAAATAAAATAGCGTTTCTAGTGGGTGTTTAAGTTTTCATACAGTTTTGGAAAAATTTTACAGTTTAGTAGAATTATTTTTACTAGGGGTATAACAGATAGCAACTCTACTGGAAATTGTTGTATAATCCTATTATGACCAGTGATTACACAGTTTTTCTACATTCGAAGGACATTTATGTTTTTTTAATGTCGTTAAGCATTCTAACTGTCTGTTGGGGAGATTGGACCGATTTTTATGTGCTTTGCATTGCTTTGATTTAGCTACACGCTGAGAACGGGTGTTGGCAGAGCTCGCTGTAACATGAGGGCCTGGGGAATCCTTCATCAAGATGACACCACGCTCTGTGAATGCGGAGCCCAACTGTCAATGGATCATCTTCGGATCTGCCCGGCCTGCCCAACAAGCTGCTCACTGGCCGACCTAATGGAGAGTAATGGTGAAGCAGTGGATGTTGCCCGACACTGGGCCAGAGTAGTGTAGTGTCTGACAAGAAGAAGAAGATTGCTTTGATGATAAGTTAGCTACACATATAGTGGTGCTTTTTTTGAGTGAAACCTATTAATTTTACAGATAAGGGGGCCGGTCTCACACCAAACCCTTCTTTTGAAGTGGGTGTTTTCCAGCTCCCGAGGAGGGTGGTATTCATTTCTCGTGAAGGCTGAGTAAACCTTGCTGGTATTTTTTTGAGTTTAAAATAAACACTGAACCGCACATACTTAAAAAAATGTTTCACTTTGCTAATGTCACCCCTGTTCCAGGGGAAGTTGCAGGGTTTATGTTTATTTGACGTTTTTATTTTAATTTGTAAGTACCTACACATGCAGCATTTGTAAGCGCAAACTTACACATGTGTATTGGGCATGCATTCTATATGACTTTTAAATGTTATCTTTGCAATTTCAATTTAAGGATTGTTAAAGATCGCATGAAAAAGATCAGACGCAAAAATAAACAAAAAAAGTATTTGCAAAATGAAAATAAAGGATTTATTTATAAAAGTTATTTACATCATAAACGGCCATTTTTTTTATCATTTTTTACCCGATGATTATCCAGTTTAATTTTATGCAAACAATCGTTTTGTTCAGCGGTGGTTATTAGGGAATTCCCCTAAAGAGAATTTCCCTTCACATTCCCGCGGGAAAACTTATTCCCTTTGTAATTCCAGCTTAACGAGACCTCGGAAAAAACACCGAGGTCTGATTTGGGTTATCCAATTCTAATAATGGAAATTTGGAGTTTGCCATGCGAAAGTCCTTGAATAAGTACTAATTTCCGGATTCCTTTATAATGAAGATGCTTTTGATAGCATCTGGTGGAAAAAAATATTGCGAAGTAATTGGTACTAGTAAGTGTGCAGTACAACCGGACTATTTTAATATATATCATTAATATTTGCTATACTTTTGTTATGTCAATGACAAGTGCTATAAATGTTAGGTAGGTAGGTGTAGTATAGCTGAGTATAAACGTGTAGTATAGGTGGAATAATTATTATAGGTACCTAGGTTAAAGAGATGTCACAGGGGTGACATTAGCAAAGTGAAACATTTTTTTAAGTATGGGTGGTTCAGTGTTTATTTCAAACCCAAAAAAGTACCAGCAAGGTTTACTTAGCCTTCACGAGAAATGAATACCAGCCTCCTCGTGAGCTGGAAAACTCCCACTTCAAATGAAGAAGAAAAAAATGCATTCTACAGGGACACCTCGGATTTGACTCCTTACTCCTGAGAAGGCAACTGTCACTTGCGAGATTCATCCTCAAACTTCTTAGGAGTGAGGTTGATTGTGTAGTGTTAAGTGACCGCTTCTTGACGCTCTATGTACCCGACTCATTTATCAGAGCCCGGTCGCATAGGCTTTTTAATGTCACCGCGAGCCGAACCAATATTCTTCGCAATTCATTTGTTTCGCGAGCGCAAACGCTCATAAACGAATTGATGTCGTCCTCACCACATCTGGATATATTTAATACTAGAATGAATGGACTGATGCGTGAATGGAAGGTTCTGCTAGAAAGACGAATGTTAGAATAATACACTTATATTGTTTTGATTTTTTTTGCATAAAATATTGTTTTATTTTTATAATACTTGTATTACATTATAACTTTATGGTATCAACTGTCATGTTATATTGTTTCAATAAATAACTAAATAAATAAAAAGTGTAGTATAGCTGAGTATAGACGTGTAGATAGTATAGGTGGAATAATTATTATAGGTACCTAGGTTAAAGAGATCATCTAAATTATGTACTCGGAGTCACTAGAAATCATAATCACTATATACTTACTCGAAGCTTTTGGAGCGTTCGAGAGAGTTCTAGCAAATTGACCTCTAGAGACTACTGTCTTTAGGAGTATATAGGGTGCAAGTCGCCTGCAGGTGAGTCAGTCGAGATACGGCGCTCTGATTGTGAACAAGGAAGATAGTGTAAGTGAACCATTTGTGAAATAAATGTGAGTTGTTCAAGAATTGTAAAAATGTAAAAAATAAATATATATTGTTTAATAAATTTAAGTGTAAAATAAATATCCATGAAAGAAGACCAGTTTTGTTGATTTAAGGTTTTTTTATGCCTAAAAACACAACACTATCATTAATATATTTTGCTTTCTCAATGTAACAATAAATGTATTGTTACGTTTTTACAGTTCGAAAAGTCTTTCAATTAAAAAAACACTGGTCTTTTTTTACAGTTGTTTATTTTACACTTTAAATAATTTAGTTAATAGTCTCAATTATTCCACTACACTTGGTTTCTGTTCACTGGTCAATGTATTTGTAAAGCTGGCAGGACACTGTAGTGGTAAGAGCTTGAATAATAACTGACTTGTTCAAGCAACTTGCACCCTTTTTATACTAAGAGAATCGAATACTGTGGAAGATATTTTGATTGATGCTTCTCGAAATACCTACTTAGCCTAGAGAATTCTCCACTTATACACAATTATCAATCATACCCACCAATACTTATGAGGATTCTTATAACTATAACTACCCACACTTATTTATATTTCATATTTACATAACAGTATATAAACAGAATGAGAGTGTAGGTATACTGTATACATTAAACGATAACTGGGAAGCAATCTTCTACAGCTAAGTATTCTTCAGTGGTGGTGATGAATGGTTGTGGAGCCAGTCGCTAAGCCCGCATGACCGCGACTGTAATCTCTTTTAAAGTTGTTTTCCGAAGTTTGCCATCGCTTCCAGAAAAACAACGCCGCTCCATACGGATCACAGATACTGATGCAACTAACAACTAGATGCGCCTATTAAATCTAAATCTAAATCTAAGCTGCAAAGATATACGAGGGTAGTTGAAAAGTCCGGAATGGGCAAGAGACGGCGCGCGAATCGCAAAATTGTTATGATGGTTGACAAGGTGAACTTATTTTAGGTTAGCTGTCAAATTTTCCGACAGATACGTCGTACAGTTCTTGTTTACTAGTCAGTTTTGTGAAGCAAGTCAGGCACTTTTGCAAAAATGGGTAAGCACGAATTTCGTGCAGTCATCAAACATTTCTGAATCGACGGCGTATTGAAGGAGAAACGGCCTCGTTCGCAGCGAAAAAAAGTGCTCTTCCACCACGACAACGCGCCGGCCCATTCATTCCGAATCGTCACGGTCAAATTGGTTAAATTGGGCTGCGAGGTAGTGCCGCATCCCCCTACTCTCCAGACCTGGCCCCGTCCGACTTCTTTTTGTTACCAAACATGAAGACTTGGCTCGGGGGCAAGCGCTTCACGTCAAATGAGGACGCCATCGCCGCCACGAATGCTTATTTTGCAGAGTTCCCGAAATCATATTTTTCTGAGGGTTTACAAAAGTACGAGCACCGCTTGCAAAAGTGTATTGCCCTACAAGGAGACTACGTTGAAAAATAAAAACAAAAACTTGCTCAATTACTGCGTTTTCATGCTCATACCGGAAACTTTTCAATCTACCCTCGTACATCATTTAAGGTTCATATTAAACGCATTCCCACAAGCAGACATATATAATTTCGCGCTTACATACCTTCAATATAAAAAACAAATCTCAAATGAACATAAGCCCTGCAACTCTTGCCGACCTGCCCTGACACAGGGGTTACATTGGCGAAGTGAACCATTTTTTACAGTATGGGGGGTCAGCCTCATACCAACCTATTTGTCAAGGATTATTCCATTTCCTCGGTGTAAGGATAGGAAGAAATGGAGTCAGCTAATGGATGGTGGATGGTAAATGGAGTCGGTGTTATGGCTGAGGGGGCCAAGTGGGCTTATCTTTCTAGCGTGTTCAGAATAGAACAACGTTGGTTCGATTCCCGTCTGGGTCATTTGACCATAACTTTGACCCTGGTTCAACAGATGTTATTGAGTAATTATTAATTAAAAATTCATTCAAATAAACAATAACTAATTATTAATTGATGATATTAATACCTGTTTCTGACCAGGCAGAATCGGTTGGTGAATTGAATCCCTCTTCACAAATCTGTTTAAAAAAAAAACATATATTAAAGTTTTATTATCTCTTTTAAAATTAAAAAAAAAACATTCAGCCAAGGCCCATCTAGTGCTGTAGAGCTTATGATAATCATGGCATATCAGAGCTGTTAAGATTTTCGTATTTTTTTTTAGTATACTAATATTCAATTTCCAATCTAGACCCTCCATATATATGACAGTCAACCCTTTCCATGCAGGAGGTACTCTGGAACACAGAAAGAGAAGAGACACACACGTCTCGTATGGATCGGACCCGCCGAGCAACTTTTAAGTAGTTTCCGAATTGATGCTGTGTGAAAAATTGACGTCGCCGTATTTCCCCGCTGGCAAAATGACAAAAATAACAGAAATGTTCCGTAACATCCACTCCGACTTGCGCATGCATGGCTGTGAAATTTTTAAGTTTTTGAAAGCGATGGTGGCGAAATTTTGCATCGTCGAATAAATAATTATGCATTGAAAATAATTGTTTGAAACATACTGGTCCCTTAGTACGAGTTACTTAGTACGGAAAATATTAAAGCGTGATTTCTCCCAAAATCTGCCGTTTCTGTTTCTTATGGGGCTTCCACACGCTTGCCAACCCATCTCAAGTCAAGCGCACAGTGTGTCGTCTAGAACATGCTAGCTGGACAAAATTTTGTCTAATTGACTAATTTTGTCCAGCTAGCATGTTCTAGACGACACACTGTGCGCTTGACTTGAGATGGGTTGGCAAGCGTGTGGAAGCCCCATTACACTTTGTGGTCTTAGCAAAATAGTTACAGTGATGAAGAAAATCAAGTTCAAGCAAACAAAAACGGCAGATTTTTGGGGAAATCACTCTTTAATAATTGCCGATAACTTTACATTACTCAAGTTTTGCAACTCGTACTAAGGGTACTGTTGTTTGAAACTTAAAAAAAAAAAACTTGTGCAGTTAAAAAAGAAGTAAAAATGAACGAGAGTATTTTGCAGCCATATTGTGAATGTAAAGAGTCAAACACCAATATTTTTTATCTATTTTTTCTATTAATAACACAGGCCAACAAAATGAAAAAAAAAATTTGGTGCCAGAAATCTAACATCTGATTTTAGATGTTTTTAATGTGCTGATTCCAAAAATGTCACCAGATTTTTTCTATCAGCTCTATTTTTTGAGATACACATTACAGGTTAAATGATATAGTTTTTTCTGATAAAGGACAACAAATAAAGAGATAAATATGTACTTAATCGTCAAAATAGAAATTTCCCAGAATCTAATTAGCCAAATGGATACCTGGAATTGTCCCTGACCCAATGTTCTTATACTAGGAACTACTCAATACAATGCTCTTAATTACTTTTATACCTGTAATTGCCTATGACCCGATCCTTCTATACCTGCTTGGCTGTACTTGATTTAGTATATTACTGAGTTTTCCCAAGTAAAGTTGTGCTATCATTTTGTGTAAATTTTGGTCGTTTTGTAGTATCAAGACACTAAACTGAAACAATGGCATCCACAAGCAGACGTACCTGTGTAAATCATCCCGATGTTTTTTGTTATGTGTGTGGTGAATACACTTTGAAAGAGAGCAGAAAATAATTTGCTCAACCACCAAAAATGTTTTTTTCACTATTTGGTATTTTTTTTTGGTTACTTTTTTTACTTTATTAACATTATAATTCTACAAGAATTTGTTAATTAAACGCACTCGATTTAATGCAAAAAGTTGTGGATGAGGTCCATTCATTTGTAGAAGGAAAAAAAACAAAATTAAAAAAAAACTGTACTCTGGACAATGACGGTGGTCAAAAGTACTTGAGCTAATAATAAATACTCAACGTAAAAATAAAAACTTATGAATTATCAGTTTTACAATGGACTCAACTTATTGAAAGGGTACCTAGGTATTGAAGAAAATATGATGTCACTTGGCCGGGCTAAAGACAGGGCAGGGAGTCATATTCCATGTTCGACATTCAAGTGTCCCGTACTGGCTACTGCATTCAGTTTAGGTATAGTGAAAAAAAAAATGAAAATCGGTGAGTATCTTACTTACTTTACTTTACTTTCTTCGGCTCATAAGCCTTGAAGGCTCAGGGCCTCCCGCACCACAATCCTCTCACAGGACTCTCTGTCTTGTGCTGCTTCCTTCCATGGTCCCCTCACTCCCAGAACTTCGGCGTCGGCTTCAACGTTGTCTGCCCACCGAATCCTGGGACGTCCGAGTGGTCTAACACCTGAGGGGGCACCATCCAAGACTGCTCTGATGATCCTGGAGTCCTCTGCACGTGCCACATGTCCGGCCCACTAGAGTCTTCTTGATTTCATTACCGACACTATGTTTGGATCGGTGACTATGGGGAAATCTTTTTTTACTATCGGTAAACTCACATAGCCGAGGGATTATCGATTGCACGCAGACCATTGTAAATTAAAACAATATTTTAAAATAAATTCATTTTTTTCCACAATAAAAAAAGGTTCCCAAATAAACCAGCGCATTTTTTTAATTATCTATTAATCTACCGTTTGTATCTTGACTTAGTTCTTAGCCTGACTAACCGCCGACTTCCGCTACTTCCTCGATTGTTCCACTCCGAAGCAAGAAACGGATAAAATGGAGAAAGTTGGAATTGTCTTTCACGGGGTAAACATTTCATGTGTACCTCCTCACGTATACCGTTTCACCATAAACGTATGTAAATTAAAACACTCACTAGATTCGCAAGAATATATTTGTTGGGAAACGTTGTAAAAGAGTTTTGACGTGAAGATTCTTGGTGTGCAAAAAGATGGGGGTGAGTAATTGCACATTAACAAAACAAGTTGTACGATTTATGTGTTTTCATGTATGATACAGTATTGTAATCTTTACACCGAGTTGCTTACAAGTTTGCGATTATGTTTACAAGTAGGTACATAGTAACAAAGTTCAAAAGTAGGTTTATTAATGCTGTAACTTTTTACATTAGCAAAGTTAAGTAATTGTATTCTTTACGTCTTCACAAAATGTAAAAATAGATTTAGAAGCGTAGAAGTTTTACGTGTGTTTATTTAAACACATCGTCCCACATGCGGCTGACCACCCATAAACGCAACTAAGCTACACATATAGACTTCTTGCCGCGTTATCCCCGAAGGGGTCGCATGTGGCGAGTTGAACCTATTTATTTTTACAGGTAAGGGGGCCGGCCTTACGCCAACCACTTCAGTTGAAGTGGGGGTTCCCCAGCTCCCGAGAGAGCTGGTACTCATTTCTTGTGAAGGCTGAGTTAACCTTGCCGGTATTTTTATTTTGGGGTTTGAAATAAACACCGAAACGGGAAATCATTTCTGACACCCTCGCGCTCGGTGGGATTCGAACCCGAGCTCACGGCATGGAATACAAGCACTCTACCAACTGAGCTATCGACCGGTCATTACCCATACTGTAAAAAAATGGTTCAATTTGCCAATGTCACCCCTGTCTCAGGGAAGGACGGCAAGAGTTGCAGGGCTTATGTTCATTTGAGATGGGTTCTTATAATGTAGGTCCACATGCGGCATGTGTTAGCGCGAAATTATACATGTCTGCTTGTGGGAATGCATTTAATATAAATCTTAAATGGTATATATCCTTGCAGCTTAGATTAGATTAGATTAGATAAGATCGTCCCCCCAGTGCTTGTTTGGCTTCCCTTCCATTCGATTCAAAGATGAACTTGATATTAAATAGTCTTAAAAATCACATTCTACGGAATCTGAGCAAAGAAAAAAACGTAAAACACGATACTGTGGGAATTGTTTTTAATATTTTCAAAATCAATTTCTAGCATTCATAAGAAACATTGGTTCAGTACATATACCGCAGGTCGATCTACAACATAAAAATACAATTATTAAATGAACACAAGCCCTGCAACTCATTCCCTTAAACACAGGTGACATTAAAAGTATAGGAGATTAGCCTCATATTGATTTTTTTACTCAAAGAAAAAATATGAAAAAATCTACGGCAATATTAAAACATGCATTAGTGTAGCAACATAATAAAACAAAATTATAATTAATTTACATTTCAGTCATATAGGGAGACATAAAATACAGAAAATATAATTTTTAAAGGCACTGAAATGCATTTTACAATTATTCAGTGGGTGTTGGGCCACCACACTAACGGTTGGTTAAGATATAGATCTCGTAACGAAGGGGTTGCTGCAGGTCACGAACGCTTAATGCCCTCTCAAATAACTCCCGATCAACCCCCGCAATAAGAATAGGGGTGCACCTTCATGAATAAGCAAAAAAGTGAACAATATAAGGATTTTTCATACTTAATGACTTAATTAATTGTGGCATGTCACATTTTAATTTATTTTCCAATTTTAATTTCCTACATTTTGAAATCTCTTTACAGTCGTTAGTGCGGTCGGTAGCTCAGTTGGTAGAATGCTTGCGTTTCATCTAATCTAATCTTATCTTAGTTGCAAAGATATACAACATTGAAGACTTAAATTTTATGCATTCTCGCAAGCAGACACGTGCAAGTTCGTGCTTGCACATGATGCATGTGAACCTACAACATAAAAACCCAAATCTCAAATGAACAAACACCCTGCAACTCTCACCGACCATCCCTGGAGCAGGGGTGAAGTTGGAAAAGTGAACCATTTTGAACAGCATGGGTCAACCGCATACCGATCTATAAATCATCGGTGTTATGGCCGAGGGGGTCAAGTGGGCTGATCTTTCTAACTAACTAACTAAGTTGGTAGAATGCTTGCGTTCTATGCTAGAAGGCTAAGGCTTGATCTCCACCGAGGGTATTAGAAATGATTTTCTGCGGTATGGATCGAGCCTTAGCTCTGTGGGATTGAATGCAACCGCTCTTCTAACTGGACTATCGATCAAACTTACTTGTGTGAAAAAAAAATAACTGATTTCAAATATAAATAGCCAAATTATGTGTGAGTTTTTTTTTATCTTGTTTCGCTGTCTTAAAAACCGTACCTACATTACAAACTTTTTCCTGAAAAAATTAAACAACAAACATTTGTTATTTTACGGTCAAAGAATAAGTCATATCTTTGAACTCGCGATTTTTACTCAAAGCGTTTTTATTAAAAAATATGGGATAGCGTGAGAATAGCACGACATTCCTTAAAGTTTTATTTCGTTCCATTCTAACTCTGTTTGACTTAAACGGCAAAATAATTGCAACAGTAGTGCTGCAAATGCCTTTCAACTTCGACATACTTTATAAACATGGGAAACTCCATTGGAAAAAACCATCAACTGAATATTATACAGCTTATTTAAAAAAACATTGTTCATTGCACTATTTTATTGACCTTTTTGAAATCCTCAATATAAACGCAACAAAGCTGCGTATGAAGTGCAACATCTTACCGCGTTGCTCCCATGTGGCAAATAAAACCTTTTTATTTTTATATTTTGTATTGTTTGTGTATTAACACTGTGAAAATTCAAATTCAATAATTTATTAAGTTTATAATAATAATCTATAATCTAAGTTGCAAGGATATATTCATTTAAAGCTCTCAGATGTAAGTCCACAAACCAACAAGTGTAGTTCGCGCTTACAAATGCTGAATGTGTACTTACAAATAAAATCCAAACCTCAAATGAACATAAGCCCCACAACTTTTGCCGACCTTCACTGAAACAGGGGTAACAGTTTAAGGATTTAAATCAAACACTGTTTTATATTTTCACTTAAACAATTATTTAATCTTTAATTTTACTAACGTTTTCGATCTTAGATCATCGTCAGGTATAATTTTTTTTAAATAAAAGTCAATGGTACCATAAAGTATTACAATCAAATTATGTGGTCATTCAATAAAATCATATAAGTTTAGATAAATATTCAATAAAATCATATAATTAAAATAAAATTACAAAATTATTAAATAAATTAGCAATTGTACTTACATTAATCCAGTTAAATCCTTTTTATTTTTATATGTAAGGGAGCCGGCGTTACCTCACTCACTCCTCTGAAAGAGGGGATTTCCATGATCCCGAGAGGGCAGGTCCATTTTTGGTGAAGATAGAGAAATACTTGCCGGTTCATTGATTTTTGCATTTGTACTTTGTGGGATAATTTCTGACAAACTTGATGACGATCGAACCCTAGCCCTCTGATCTTGAACGCTATTGCTCTGCCAACCGATTTATCGACTGTACAATTGACCAGCCTTAGTTTAAGTCATTTACAGTTCCCTGTTTGACAAAACCCTTCCTGAAAGTTATTGATTTGATTTGGAAAATTTCAACTTTTAAAGGAAAGAACTCTAAAAAGTAAGACTGACGAAGAAAGTATATTTTGGTAGGATAGATGGATGTCGTGGTAGAGGAAGACCGAGAAAGGTATGGATAGACCACATATCCGAAGAATGAATGGAATATCCAGAGTCATAATAAAAGAAGAGCCTGTATGAAGAAGGTTTTGACTCTGGAGGAAATGAAAGAAGTATGTAAGAACAGAAAAAAATGGCGGTTGATCTGTATTGTTGGCGGCTAGGGCTTATTAAATTGGAATTTGTTTTCTGTTTGTTGTCCATAGATATTATTATTTAGTGATGTATAAAATGTAATTTGTCGTGTATGTTCCTTGACATATAGGTTGGTACCTATGCGGCTGAACACCCATGTTGTAAATATGGTTCACTTTGCCAATGTCACCCCTGTCTCAGGGAAGGACGGCAAGAGTTGTAGGTGTATGTCCATTTGAGATTTGGTTTTTTATGTTGTAGGTTCACATGAGGCATGTGCAAGCGCGAACTTGTACGTGTCTGGTTGTGAGAATGCATGTTATGTAAATCTCCAATGTAACATATCTTTGCAACTTAGATTAGATTAGATAAACTCTGCTTACTGACTTTTATGGAGAAAAGCTTAGTTGAATGGTTGCGTTGAAAGCCAGTAAGCTTGAGTTCTTGTTTAATATTTATTCATATTTGAAATCAATATAATAAATAAGCCGTAACACAAGCCACAAACAACTATTATTATCCGGATATTAATTTTTCAAATCCGGTTAGCTTATTCCGTAATAATAAACTGGTGTCCTGCAATAAACCGGATTTTATGACCGCTTAATTATCAACAATTTTCATGCAGCTTTAATGCTAATGCCGATTAAATAAACTCATTATTATAATGGAATAAAATATGAGAAATCAAAAATGCTTGCTCCGTAAAAATCTAAAATATGAAAATTCCGTAAATAAAAAATTAGTTCAATCTATTATTAAAAATATAATTTTTTGCCGCTTTTCCCTGAAACCGGGGGGGCACTTGCAAAAGTGAACCAAATTTAAACCATGGGGGATTACCCTCATTCCGATCTATTTGGTAAATTATTGTAAATTAGAATTATGGTCTTAAGACATTTCGCATAATTTAAAACGGATTGCACGAATCGTGTCGTAAAGAAGAAGGGTCGTATTCGACATATCTATTCATTAACGAAGAATGTAAAAAAAAAAGTACTTGATGCAATAGATCGAAGATTGTAAGAATATGAAAAACACTTTGGTAATTCATCAACTGATGTTCATACAATATGTTTTGAAATTTTAAACAAAATTTAACCACTCTTTATTCACTTTGTCAATGTCACCCCGGTCTCAGGGAAGGACGGCAAGAGTTGAAGGGTGTATGTCCATTTGAGATTTGGTTTTTATGTTGTAGGTTCACAAGCGGCATGTGCAAGCGCGAATTCGTACGTGACTGCTTGTGAGAATGCATAAAATAAAGTCTTCAATGTTACATATCTTTGCAACTTAGATTAGATTAGATTAGATTCATCTAAAAAGGTATTTTTTAGTCATCAAAAGAACAAGAGGTCACCTTGGGTGATTCATTATCTAATAATATCTAAGCCTTTTTTTCCTGACAGCACTAAATATATTTTGATTTCAGTAATCAAAAGATGTCTTGATTTCGGCACATTTAAAGTAATTTCACCGCCGTCATAAGTATAATATTATATTGATAACAATTTTAAAAGAAGAGCTCTAGAATCTATCACATTCAACTAATTTTATTCTCCAAACACACAACACGTATTTTCTAAAATAAAAGTCTTTTCCAGAAAAGGATCTTAGTATTCTAAAAGTTTTTTTTACAAAATCGGGAAAATGTGAAGTAGCTCGTTGCATAATAATGGTGAAAACTTTTCCAACTTTTTCAGGACGTGAGTAATCTGGAAAATTCTACGTAGCACCTTCTCGTAGGCTCAAACAAAAGAGCCAAAAAGTTTCTAACAAGTATTTTAAGTTTCAAGCATAAAAAGTTTTTTTCAAATAATTTTCACTTCATATTGTTACAATTTTTTGAATATATGGGTCAAAAAAAATTCCGCGAAGCCTTATTTAGTATTGTTGTTTTATGGAATTTTAAACTCGATCGATCGATTACCATGAATATAAAATATTACCTAAATGAATACTTGTTGACGATTTTGAGATCGTGATTTCTTACTGTGTTGTTTCCAAAGTGGTCGCACATGGTGAGTAGAACCTAGTTTTTACCAGTAAGGTAACTGGCGTTTCGCCAACCCGTTCACAGCGCTTCTTCCAAACTTTAGTACACATCAGTGGCGAAGGGGGCCACACAAGCCGGTTCTCATCGGCTTCCCTTTTTAAATGATGTAACAAAGTAGTTAAAAAATATAGGCACAAAGTAAAAAAAAAAATTAAAACCAAAGAAAATATACGAATTTTTTTCCCCATTGAAACCATGCAGTCTACTTTATTATCATTTTTGCCTCATTTCAAACGGGAAAACGATGGGAATCGGCTTGTATGGCACCCTTCACCGCTGGTACACATACTTTCTTTTTCGATCCCATCGATTTGTTTTTCAAAATTTTCACATGCCATCAAAAAAACGTAAGAGTGTATGATATATGAAAAAATTCAGGGAACATATTATTTTCATGAAAAAAAAACCTTGTTCTCTCACTTCATTGATTTTCCCATTTAAATTACACGATGAAAAAAAAACGCACGCATATTTTTTATGACAATTCCTGGAATATTTTTTTTTTGTGTGAAATCCTCAGGGGTAGGGTTGCGATGGGAATGAGGGGATGGGGGGGGGTTGCCATGACAACATCTTATCACTTCCTCCATCCCACATTTTGATCTTCTTCAATTATTTTTCCGTATCCAAAAATAATACAAAAAAAAATGTGATTTATTTGTTTTATCCTTGAATTCATTACAATACAAAGGAGCTGCGAATGATGGACGAAGAGAAATATAATAAAAATTGCCCATTATTTTTTTGCATAATTATCATTGCGAATTCCAAGGACTTCTCTTTGTATTTAAAAGAAACGAAATGTATCCTAATTTTTTTTTTTTTTTATGTGAAATAAATCATAATTTTCATAAATTGTAGGTATTTTCATTTTTCATTAATTTTTCATGTGTTTACATTAATGAGATTGTAGAATTGAGAACCAAACGTGGCAAACTTGTTTATTTAAAAAAAATAAGAAAAATGTATTCCCATGATGATGAAATGATTTCCTACATTTCCATATATTCAATAAACCTAGATAGCCATCTTAGATTCTATACAATTTTATTGTTTCCCAATAAGTTTAACTTTTTTATTGTTGTCTGATTCACTTTGCTGTTACTATTTATGCGATAAATTAATTTTTGCATTCAAATTTAAATAAACGTATTTAAAAGTTAAAGCACAGCCCTGGAATGTGTGTAAAAAAGTTCTGTTGAAAATAACGTTCCTCGGAACCTAAAAGAAATATTGTACGGGACATGACAACAACAAAAAAATCGATTCGAATATTTTAAAAACTTTAAACAAAGAGAAACAGAACTGTAAGAAATGTTTTGTAATAGAAAAACTTTCGGTCAATACGTATTTTGGTGCATACGCTGAAATTTATGCTTTCTACAAACAGTTGTTTGTTTTGTAAAGAATATTACATAAAAAATATTTTTAAATTAATTTTCGTTGTTACTTTTATCAATACCACCCTGATTTTAGGTAAAGGCGACAGGAGTTGCGAAGTGAGGTTTGGTATATTTCGTATGTAGACATGCAGCATGTGTTGGCACGTCCTTACATTTGTCTGCATGTGGGTATGCATTAAATGTGAGCCTTACATGTCAATATATATATTTGCGACTCAGATCATGGTGTTGCAAGGAAGAACGGATTTCTTAGGAAAAATCCTTTTTAGGTTTTCCAAGGTTCTAATCTAAGTTGCAAATATATGTTACATTGGAGATTTAAAATATATGCATTCTCACAAGCAGACACGTACAAGTTCGCGCTTGCAAATGCCGCATGTGAACCTTCAACATAAAAATCAAATCTCAAATTGACATACACCCTGCAACTCTGGCCGTCCTTCCCTTAAACACGGGTGGCATTGGCAAAGTGAACCATTTTCTACAGCATGGGTGGTTAGCCGAATACCTACCTATAAGTAAAGGAACATACTCGACAAATTACATTTTGTTAAATCAATAAATAATAACACGTATTGACATCAAAACTTAAAGAGAAAACAATTTTCAATTTAATAAACCCTAGCCGTTCATTACAATAAACATTCTCAAGCCTTGAGGTCACATTCAATTTACATACAATTCAGAAAATGATAAGTTTCAACTCTAAACGTGACTTAAGAATGTTAGTAATGGCCGTGTATGATGAGGGGGGTCTGAAAAGCCGAGCGCGCGTACGTCGCTATTTAAATTAGCCATTAGTCGTGACTTCCCGCCGCGTCGCAGATATTATTGTGCTCTCCTCGCAGATATATCGCTTGCTATCAAATAAATAACCTCATAAATCTTACACCTGGCAGAGAAAAGCGACACCTGTATTCCTTAGCTTTCCTACAGCCTAACATCCAACACTCAAAAACATCATTCTTGAATGTTTTCTCATAGATAACAGTTAAACATTTAATCGCTTATAATATTGCTAACTCTAATCTTGACGACGAAAAAATGGGTGTCGTGAGAACTAGTTGTGGTGTAGATTATTATGTTATTATGACTTTTAATAACATAAAGTTAGTTGCAAATGGCATCGCGCCTACTGTGTTGCAAAAAGGCCGAAGAAGCACGATCGAATTCGGCTCGTTCCGGTAAACATGGACGCAAAAGGCAGTCTACTGCAAGGCACCGTCCAAGATGACCGAGGAGACCGAGTGGAACAAAATTTATCACAAGTGAGGTAGGTCATAATCATATCATAATCATAAGGTCTTTATTGTTTTTTATCAATATGTACAAAGTATTACAATAAAAATAAATTTTAAAAATCTAATTACAATAAATACTCCCCAAAGTAAGCATAGCTTGTGTTTTGGGGAGGAAATTTGGGAAAAATTTTGGGAAGGTACAAGTACAAAATGAAAAATATACATATATTGAATTCAAAATAGGGAGATTGTGTGTAATTTATGTTCAGATCAAGCCAAATATCTTAAGTAATGCCACGCAACTAAGCTACACATATAGTGTAACTTCTTGCCGAAGGGTTTCGCTTGTGGCGAGTGGATCCTATTTATTTGTACAGGTAAAGGGGCCGGCCTTCCGCCAACCACTTAAGTTGAAGTGGGGGTTTCTCAGCTCCCGAGGGGGCTGGTACTCATTTCTTGTGAAGGCTGAGTAAGCTTTGCCGGTAATTTATTTTGAGGTTTGAAATAAACACCGAAACGGGAAATCATTTCTGGCACCCTCGGTGGGATTCGAGCCCGGGCTCACGACATGGAATGCAAGCACTCTACCAACTGAGCTATCGACTGAAAAACCTTATGTAGTTGCAAATACATATTTAAATTCAGCGCATGCCACGCTTGTAAACAAAACCTACAAAATAAAAGACAAACGCCCTTCCTAAAACAGGGGTGCCATTAGCCAAGTGACGCGATTTTTACAGTAGAGTATGGATAATAAGCTTCATATCAATCTATCACTTAAGGACGAGCATAAAATATTAACATGCACGATCATGTATGTTTAACGACTCACATTCAAAAATGGCATGTTGAATGATCGTCTTCGGGGGTATAAAGGCTTTCATTGTGCCTGGAGCCATTACGCCCATATGAAATAACTTGTGTATGGAGAAAAGGTGTTTAATAATACGCAAAAGGCTTTCTCGGAACTTTGAGATTCACGGATTGAAAGCATTCATAAATGCTTTCATAGAATTATTTTTCAGTATTTTAATCTCGCATTAAAATACGAAATTATGATTTTAATGTTTCACAATTCTTGGTATTTAATTATAGTAAATAACTGAAATTTTGAAATGTACACATAACCGCTATGACATGTACACATCAGCTATGAAATTGAATAAATTAGCGACAATTTAGGATTATTTTACATAAATTTTACAAGAAAAACGTAATATGTTCTGTGTTTTACAAATTTCCCTCTTTGTTTATTAATTTAAATCTATGTTGCAGAGATGTATTAAAATTTTAAATTCATATTAAATGCATGCCCACAAAGAGACGCGTGTAAGTGCGCATGTACAAATTCTGCATTTATACTTGAAAAATAAAATCAAAACATGAAGTGAATATAAGCCGTGCAATTTTAGCTGAAGTGGACCATATTTTACAGTATGGGTGGTCAGCCTCATACCAACCTATAAGTCAAGGAATAAGTAATAAGTCGTTTTTCGAAAAATTCTAGATTCATTACCTGGTCACTTAGGTTTACACTTTTTGTGTAAAATTTAATGTTTTGGTACTTAGTTTTATATTTAAATCAACAATTTAATTATTCGCATATTACTCAAAATTCAGTGATGCGAAAAAAAGAAACCCAAATCTTTACACAGCATAAGAAAACCTTTTATCTTCTTTTGAGCATCCAGGTTTTAGGTAGTTACAAATTTCTCAGAGATTTTGTACCATACATTAAAGCATTACTTTTTCCATGACCACGATCTCAAAAGACCTCCATCCCTGCTGTAATTTCAGAGGTTTCTCTTACATTTCAGTCTTCCTTTTTCCTTTGGGCCTCCCCTCCGGGAATACTTCACAGATGACAACCAAAGGGATGTTATTTAATCCTGATTTCACCAGAACGGCGACCTCCTTTCCCTGAAATTCATCCAAAAGGTCTTCACATACAGAAAAAATTGTACGCAGAAAAAGACGCCCTTGTCCAGTTTCAAATGAAAATAATATGCCTGTTGTATAATAAGAAATTTGGTGCTATTGTATTTTTTATTCGAAAGAATGTTATCTGAAGAAATATTCATACATTTTTTTTTGACAAAAATAAAATAAGGAATGATCAAATTATACGAATTCCCTTGTAGAAAAAAAAATCAATTGAAACATTTCATTTTTTAAACGTTCCTTAAAATTTTAAATGTTTTGGTCTTTAGAGATTTTGTACAGAATTAAAAACAGATCTGACAAACCGCGTTGAAGACAAAAACTAGTTGTTTTTTCAGAGTTGTATCTGACGTAATTGGTATAATGTGTTTCTGCTATAATCTATAATTTAAGTTGCAAAGATATATTCACATTCAAAACTCATATCAAAAGCATGCCCACAAACAGGCACGTGTAAATTCGCGATTACAAATACTGAAGGTGTACTAACAAATAAAAATCCAAACCTCAAATAAACATAAGCTCTGCAACTTTTGCTGCCCTTCCCTGAAAAAGCGGTGAAATTGGCAAAGTGAACTATTTTTTAACAGTATGGGTGGTCAGCTTCATACCAACGTATAAGTCAAGGAATGCAAATTATAAAAAAATGTTCTATGACAAAAACAGCAGGATTTGAATGTAGGTCATTTTTAGTATAAATTACAATTTCATTAACAATTTTCATAGTAATATAAATGAGAAAAATGTTTTTTGACGTACTTAACATCATTCTGGATAAATTATTGTAAAGTTTGCTTTCCATCTTTAGTTGTAGAAATTGTACCAAATACTTTTTTACAAAAATAGTAAGAACAGGCATCCCAGGCCGGCAAATAAATAAGTGGTGAACAATAACTTGTTTTCCGTAAGTTTCCCGTATTCCTTTGAAAGTATCTTTACAAAACGATATAAGAATACGTTTTCTGTACTTACTCCAAGTGAAACTACGTAACGTGATTCTCAAGCAGTGTCTCGTTTAAAAAATATATGTGTGATGTATTTTGGGGATGTTTATTGTGGATGGGGGATATCAATCAGACGAACAGATGAGTCTTGGTTTCAATGTGATGTATTATTCCATTTCAGTGTTTACAAGGCGAGAGACAAAACCAGACTGCTCAGTGAAGCAATAATAATCTCTAATAATATTATATTACAATAATACATTACCTTATATATGATATTACCTACTCTAAATAATCATATCATAATTATACATTACACCTCCCTCACTAAATGACGAATCTACATTACATTATATCATACTTATCATACTTATCATTATAACATATTATATCAATAAAAATTATATCTTATACAATTTCATCTTCTTTCATCTTGGGTACCGCAGGCGGTTCTCCCCCCTCGGACGCAGGCGCTCCGACCATGGTTGGAACCTGGAAACACCCGAGTCATTAGAGATCTGTCCTGCCTCATCCAACAGCTGACCCAACCCCAGGTCATTGTCAGACTCATCCTCCCAAGACACCTTTCTTCCGGAAATCTGATCATGATGTCTTTTCCAAATCTGATTTCCAGCTTTTACCAAGTAAATCCTGTTTCCCAATGTTTTAAATATAATGCATGGAACCCACTTCCCTACATTTCTGAAATCCTTAGTCATTACCTTTTGTCCAATTCTGAATAGTCCTTTAATCTTTCTTCCCCTGTAATTCCTTTGTTGATTTTCCTGATTTCTCTTTTTAAAAACACATACCTTTCTCCCCGTCTTTTTAAATGATTTCTCCCCAGGCACTACTGTATCAAAAATGGATCTTATTTTTCTACCTATCATAAGCACGCTCGGCTCCATCCCTGTTGCTAATGATGGTGCATTTCTATGATCTACTAAAAATTCCAAAAGCTTATCTTCATAATCGTTAGGAAACATACCATTTTTCATAATTTTTTTTAAAAAACTTTTTGTTGTTTTTACCGTATTCTCCGCCAAACCGTTTGACGCTGGGTGATTTACTGCTGAAGTTAAATGCTTAATATTTAAATTTTTGCAAAACCTTTGAAAATCTACTGATGTAAATGCCGTACCATTATCCGTTACAATGCAACTTGGAATACCTAACACTGAAAATATTCTCTTCAACTCTCTAATTGTATGCCTTGCATCAATTTTATCAACTTTTACAGCATCTATCCAATTTGATGCTGCGTCTACTACGACTAAAAAATATTTTCCTGCTAGCGGCCCGAAAAAATCTAAATGTATCCTTTTCCAAATATGTTGTTCTACCGGCCAACTTTTCAACTCGACTTTATCTGGAGATCCCATATTTCTTGCACATTGTGTACATTCTCTCACTGCTTTCTCAATTTCTGTATTCATCCCTAACCAAAAAAAATAATTTCTAGCCAAAGTTTTCGTTTTTACAATTCCCATGTGAGATTTGTGAATAAACTTCAAAATATCTTCCCTTAATGCCAATGGTATTACCAATCTGTTTTCATAAAATAAACAATCATTTGATTCGCTTAACTTTTCTCTTAAAAACCACCATTTTACCAATCCATTTGTCATTTTGGATTTATTTGGCCACCCTGTTTTTAAATACTCCTTTATCTCACAAATGACCTTGTCATTACGAGATGCTTCCTTGATGCATTCTACATTTAAATTTGTTTCTACTGCAATACAGTTTAAAAATTCTCCTTCAACGTCCTCAATGTTTATCTCATTTATGATCTCAATATTATCTTCCCCCTCGTTATCCGTACTACTCATTGGTAACTTCGACAAAAAATCTGCTTTATTATCCTTTGACGGAACAACTTTATGTTGAAGTGGTTTCACACCATCCCTCGATATTTGAAATCCCAAATATTCAACTTCTGTCAACCCAAATTCACATTTTTGTAAATTAACACTAAATCCACTACGTTCTAAACGCTTAATTACCTCTTCCGTTGCCTTCTCCAATTCTTGCAATGTATTCCCATAAATTAACAAATCATCCATAAATGCTATCGCATCCAACCCTTGAATTGCCGAATATAAAGCTCTGCTAAATATCGCTGGTGACGTCGTGAGACCAAAAGGAAGTACCTTGTACCTAAATAACCCAAATGGTGACGAAATCACACAAAGATTTCTCGACTCCTCCGACAACCTAATTTGAGAAAAAGCATTTCTCAAATCTAATTTTGCATAAAATTTTGCTCCATTTACTCTATTTATTAAATCTTCTACTCTAGGTAACGGGTACTTTATTTTTTTTAACATTGGATTCAAAGTATTTTTAAAATCGGCACATATTCTGATTTCATCATTTTTTTTTTTCACAATCACTATTGGACTTGCCATTTCACTAGTCTCTACTTTCTCAATAATACCTTCTTGTAACATGCGATCTATTTCTTTTTCTACCCTTATTCTCAAATTAAAAGGAATTGGCCTCGGGTTAACAAATTTTGCCTTAAAGTCTTTTATAACTTCTATCTCCGCTTCAAAATTTTTAAAAGTACCTGCTTTACTCTCAAAAACAGCTGGATATTTTTTTCTCATACTAGAAAAAAAATCTGCATTATAATTCGTATTATTATTTCCTACTGAATAAATATTATCGCTAACATTGAATGAATTTATTTTAAAAGTATTCAAAAAATTCCGACCTAATAAAGAAGACGACCCTTTATATACAACAATTATTTCTATGTACTCTTTACTTCCTTGATATTCTACTCTCATGTACTTACGACCTTTTACTTGTAGTTGAGTACCATCATAGCTTGATAATTTCAAATCACAATGTTCTAACTTAATATTTGAAAAATGTTCATTAAATATGTGCCAAGGAATAATAGTCACCCCAGAACCCGTATCTAAAATCATTTTTAGATCTGTATCATTTACCTTTACGTTTAAAAAAATGGGACCATCCATCTCATTAATGGCCATTATTGTATTTATTCTTCGAAACTTGCATTTATTTGCATAATGACCAGATTTGTTACATTTAAAGCATTTAATATTATTATTATTTTTATTTAAAAACTTGCATGCATTTTGTTTATGACCGAATTTACCACAGTTAAAGCATTTATAATTATTATTCCTATCACTTGAAATACTTGCATGTCTAAAAATAGATTTCTTACTATCATTTGAATTATTTCGCTTGATTTCAGAATTTCGCTGTCTATCCCTTGACTTCCGAGTTTCTGTGGAATCCCTCGAATTACACGAACTCATTAAATTTATACTTTCTGAATTGTTTTGACCACACAAATGTTCCATTGTTCTCGCTAATTCTACAAATTCAGATAATTTCAATTCCATTGCTTTTAAAAATATTCTCTGCTTTATTTTGTTCTGTCTGATACCTATTAAAAATATATCCTTCAAATTTGCCTCCAATCTATTCTCAAATTTACAGTCTACCGCAATTTTTTTCAATCTAGCTATATAATCCTTAATTGACTCGGTTTCGAGCTGTTTACATGAATAAAATGACTCCCTATACTCAAATATATTTTTTTTTACCCCACAATGACCCCCAATAATATCAATCAACTCCTCGAATTTTGCCTCCGAAATCTTTTTCGGAAAACATAGATCAGACACCGTCTGAAAAGTCTCCCTGGTGAGAGACGATAATAGAACAGCCCTTCTGCGTTCTTCAGTTAAAAACTTCTCATCATACAAAATGAGGACTTGGTCGAGCCGAAGTCTGAAGACATCCCAATCTCCAGTCCTATGGCAAAAAGGACTTAGACTCCTCCGTGTTCCCTCCATAGTCTGAAACGGCAGAAAGAAAGAAAACAAAAATCTTATCTGCTTCTGCGTCCGACAGTCCAGGAAACGCCTACGTGACCCTCAGAAAGTGGCTTCCACTCCCTGCAGCAGTCACCTCCAGGAAACCGACCCTCAAGGCTCCCAGCTCCTGCAGTACTCCCTGCAGCACTCCGCCCCAGTTGGATCCTCTCCTCTTGAAAAGAAAACCGCTGCAGTAACTCCCTGCAGCGATTCCTCTTGGCTCCGTGAGTTCTCTTCCTCTTGAAGAAAACCGCTCCTTCTCTTCAGACTTCTTCCAGTTCTCCCTGCAGCAACCTCGCCTCAGCTGGCTTCGTGATCCTCAGTCTTCAGATCCTTCTTCCTTCTCGAAGATTCCCACATGTTGCTCTTGCAACAATATTATTTTATTTCTTCCAAAAAAAATTTTTTTATCCCGTTTTATATGGTTCTTCTTTATCCTGACTGCGCCACTGTGATGTATTTTGGGGATGTTTATTGTGGATGGGGGATATCAATCAGACGAACAGATGAGTCTTGGTTTCAATGTGATGTATTATTCCATTTCAGTGTTTACAAGGCGAGAGACAAAACCAGACTGCTCAGTGAAGCAATAATAATCTCTAATAATATTATATTACAATAATACATTACCTTATATATGATATTACCTACTCTAAATAATCATATCATAATTATACATTACAATATGGAAGGTAAAATAGCATCTCTAGTGAATGTATAAGTTTTACTTTATATATATTGAAACGCCATGATTCCGTTTGAAGCATTTCTTCAAAAGTGTCTTTATAAAACGATAGAAGAATACGTTTTCTTTGCCCAATTATACTATCAAAAACTGTGTCAAAAATAGCCAAAGCGCTAAGCAAAAAAATATATGAAAATTAAAACAGCGTCCTTTGTGAAAGTTTAAGTTTCTTTATATTTTTGGTTAACGCCTTAGTTGCGTTTAAAGTATCTTTGCAAAACTATAGAAGAATACGTTTACAGTGTCAAACCTAAGCATCAAAAATTACGAGCGTCAAAATATATAAAAACTGAAATAGCGCCCTTTGTGATAGTTTTAGTTTATTAATATAATTTTTACACGCTACGGTTGAGTTAAAGCTTTAAAGGTAAAGTTTAATACTCTAGGCACAGGTCGTCTTCTGAGTGCTTGTTTTTCGTATGTCCATTATAGATAATTTCACATGAGCAATGTTTGTATATGTAGGTACTGAACCAATGTGCCTTATGAAAACTGGACATTGATTTTAAAAATATTTAAATTTCTCAAACTATCGTGGTGTATGTTTTTTATAGTCATCATCATCTTCTAAAGGCAGTGCCTTGTTGTATCAGCCATCTGTCTCTGTCTGCTGCCATCCTCTTGAGATGCGAATAGGAGGAGACATCCATGAGCCGCTTCAAATCCTTGAAGTATGAAGTTCTTGGGCGACCTCTTGTGCGTTGTCCTAAGATTTTGCCTTCAAAGATGTTGCTAAGAAAGGTGCTATGTCTGATTGAGTGCCCTATTAGCTTTTTATAGTGTACATAGAATGTGATTCCATCGAAAGTTTGTTTGGGATTTTTAAGAGAAAAAAATAGCATTTAAACAAACTTTCAAATAATGATGGTTAAATTCAAAACTTAAATAATGTATATATGAGAATTTGAATTAGTCAACCTCAACTCTAATTGTCTATGGCATTATTATAAATTAAAAAAAATGGGTAGAAAGCTCATTATGTAAAAACGCGAGTTGAAAAGAAAATTTGTTCTCTTACTAAATCAAATTCCTCTCGAGTAGAGTGATTCAATAGTCTGTATTCTTCTGTGCATATAAAAAAATATTTATAATCATCACGCAAGATAAAAGTCATTTTTAAGCTCAATATGAAATCACCCAGTGACCACCGGAATCCTAAACAAAGGTCATCATTATATCCCATTAGATCCCATAAGAGCAAATACCTCTAATTTTGCAGATAGGAGCTTTGTTGCCTGTTTACTTTTTTTATTTATTTATTTTTATTTATTTATTCTTTATTCTTTTTATTTTTTTGCTCTGACCAGCCCACCATCACCTTCAATAGAGGACTTAAGAAAATACTGTATTCGAAGAGCCACAGCGTCCTTGAGATGGTCTGTGATCATTAAACCGCGCCCCCGGAAATAAATCATCCATCTTTATCATCATCATCGAAAAATTTTGCCACATCACACAACACCTGCAGTCCCTTCACTGGCTGAAGATGCCGGAGAGAGTCCGATACAAGATTAACTTGCTGGTTTTTAAGGCCCTGCATGGAACCGCACCGCAGTATTTGAGGGACCTCATAGCTCCAGCGACTGTCAACCATAGGACGTCAACACTGCGGTCAGCTGCATCGCGCAGCAGTCGTCTGGAGTGTCAAGATCTAGGAATCAAGACTGTGTTTAGACAACGAGCCTTCAAGGTGGCTGCTCCAGCTGCATGGAACATCCTTCCAGATAACCTGCGTGAGATGGATCTGGAAGCTGGGTTTAGAAGGGGATTAAAGACCCATCTCTTCGCACTCTCTTTCGAACAAGTGTCTTTGTAATGATTTAAAATCATGAAAAGGCGCTGTATAAATTTAGAATTGTATTGTATTGTATCATTGAATCAAATGGCAGATGAGCCAAACAGGCACTGGGGGGACGAGGTCTTGTAGTTGCGCCTTGTTTTCCCCATAGGGGTTGCCAGGGTGGAGAGGGTCGCTAGACCAACAGCGAGTTTATAGTTTCTCGGAGCTTGTTTAAGTTTAATTGTTTGAGTTGGCAAGTAAATGTTTCCAAGTTGGCGGCGCTTACTGCCGATAAAACATAAATTTTCTGCACAGCTTTCCGACAAACACAATTATTTACGCTTTCCGATAACTGCAGCAATTGAATCGGGGACATGGGAATTTGCGCGCACATTGTGGAGTAATAAATATTTGATTGACAAAGTTTTATGAGTGTAAGCGTCTTTATTAAATTAAGTAAGTAGGGGTAGCATGTGGTGAGTGCAACTTTTTTTATTTTTACAGGTAAGGGAGCCGGGCTTACGTCAACCACTTCCATTGAAGTGGGGACATGGGATTTTCCGTGCACATTGTGAAGTAATAAATATTTGATAAACAAAGTTTTATGAATGTAAACGTCTTTATTAAATTAAGTAACTAGGGGTAGCATGTGGTGAGCGCAACTTTTTTTATTTTTACAGGTAAGGGCCGGTAAGGCCGGGCTTACGTCAACCACTTCCATTGAAATGGGGACATGGGAATTTGCGCGCACATTGTGGAGCAACAAATATTTGATAAACAAAGTTTTATGAATGTAAACGTCTTTATTTAATCATAAACGTATCTAGGGGTAGCATTTGGTGAGTGAAACTTTTTTTTATTTTTACAGGTAAGGGGACCGGCCTTACGCCAACCACTTCACTTCAAGTGGGGGTTTTCCAGCTCCCAAGAGGGCTGGTACTCATTTTTAGTAAAGGCAGAGTAATCCTTGCTGGTATTTTATTTTGGATTTGAAATAAACATGGACACGGGAGATCATTTCTGACACCTTCGGTGGGATTCGAACCCGAGCTCTCGGCATGGAATGCAAGCACTTTACTAACTGAGCCATCGACCGAACTGCATCGCACGAAACATTGTATGACAAACTCATCATTTTTTTTCTCTGATCTGGAAAGAAAGATGAAAACAACATATACGTAAAATAAAATAATAATAACGAAAATAAGAAAATAAGCTTCAAATACCAGTTAGGTACTGTTAAAAGGTAAATTTTCTCAACTATTGACTTTTTGTAATTAAAATATAGGTTTGGATGTTCAGAATAATGTTAGTACTTAGTACCACTTAGGTACTCACATAAACTAAGGGATCAATAAATAAAGAAAAAAGAAAGTATCTCTATTGGTGTTTCATTTTTCTTAGAAGGCCGTTTAGGAATGTGTAAAGTCTATCTACATAAAATGACAAATATTCATAACTTCCTCACTAAGACTTTATCAAAATAATTGCAAGAATAAAACGTCAAGAAAAAAACTATGTTCATTTTAAAAAATAAAGTGCAGGTTTAGAAAATAAATACTTTTTATTTTATTTCGGAATTCGATTATTTTTGTATTAAAAATATGCTACTTAAATGTAACGACGATGAGCCTCGCTTTAACGTTACTTTTTTAACCTGAAACTCCGTGAATATATTTTTTTATTTAATTGGTACATTTTAGGAGGGGGCCAACTGAAATATTAAATAAAAAAATCGTTGTAACCAGTCTAATGTATAATAACCAAAATTCACACCAGCCTGTAGCTCCTCTTCAAGCCGAGCGAACCGATGTCGACCCCCTATCAGCTGTCGTCTTTCGTTTTTAAGTCCGTATTCTAAATTTCTCCATATTATTCATTTTCCCTACATAAAATATAAATCTTAATCTAAGTTGCAAAGATATGTATCATTTGAGATTCATATTAAATGCATTCCCACAAGCGGACACGCATAATTTCGCGCTCACACATGCCGCATGTGAACTTACAATATAAAAATCCAATCTCAAATGAACATAAGCCCTGCAACTCTTGCCGACCTTCCCTGAAACATTGCGAAAACCCACCTCATACCCATTCCGTTTATACACTTCCATCCGGGGAAGCGTATCACAGAACGCTCATGCAATGCTATTTTTTCTTTTGTGGCGGAAGGTCTTCCTGATGGTCGTGACCCGACCCAGGGGTGACATTGGCAAAGTAATACCTATTAATAAATAATTTTGATAAATTGAGTAGGCTTGGGTTATTGCGAAAATGATGAGAAATCCTAGACTGCCATCTTTAGTTTCATACGAATCAAATGTCACACATCATCCTTGCATAAATATCGCATACTTTTCTGCAAACAATTTCACATGCTTCTTTATTATTTTATGTGTGTAGATGGCAGGATCTTACCTTTATACAACCTTGCACGTAATACAGCATAGACTACACTTCAAAGGAAATATGTTTTACTACTTTGCTAAAACTAAGTTATACCCGGAGCGAGTACCGCTTTGAGAGAGGGCCGGCTAGTATACGAGAGCACGAATCTACTTGTACCCTTTTTGTTGGGTTCACAAAGCTACTTGATGCATTTTAATAAATAAAAACTTATCTTTAGCCAGGCATTTTGTGTTTTTGCCTGTATCCTGCCGCCGTTCCACTAGGGGTGGCCGGTACCTCCACAGATGCGCCTCCACTTTTTTCTATCCTTACAAATCACTTTCATTTCCTCAATATTCATCACCTTCTTCATACATACTCTTCTCTTATATTCACTCTGCAGGTTCCATTCTTTCGCAATCTCACCTATTTGGTCTAAGCATTCTTTCCTCGGCCTTACCCTTCCACGCTTTCCTCTGACATTTTCTTTGTACACTTTCTTCGTGAGTCGTTAATCATCCATTCTTTCGAGATGTACGAACCATCTCATCGTACTTTTTTGTACTTTCGCTCTTAAATTCTCTTTTATATCACACTTGTTCATCGCCCAATCATTACGTACTCTATCATTCAGTGTCTTTCCAGCCATTGCAGGTATCACTGTACTGTGTTTTATACTCAGGGTAAAATTTATGTATAAGACAAGAGACTCAAAGCAACACGTGTGCATAAAGTATATAGTACATAATATATCTGAGTGGTATTTCCCAAAGAGACAACATTCAGTACAACCGTATACAACATTACGTAAAAAATAAACCGTAGCGTTTTTCTACATAAATTCATGAAACTGAATTAGCACAACTAGAGATCGTTTAAATATCGATACATTTTTGTTTTACGGAAAGATTTATATTTGGGGTAGAGAATCAACAAAAAAAGCGTTTGGAGTTGCGCAGGGAGTCCCTAGTAAATATTTACATTTCAGACTCTACAAACACACTGATAATCCGGTAGTGAAAGCCTTATTTAGAACTCAAATATGTTTCTTATCACTCCGTCCCTCCAGTGCTTGTTTGGTGTATCTACCGTTTGATTCAAAGATGAACTTTCAATGAAATCGTCTCAGGAACCATATTTTACACAATCTGAGCTAAGAAAAAAACGTAAAACACGATAATGTGAGAGTTGTTTTAAAGATTTTTTAAATTAATTTCCAGTTTTCATAAGACACATTTGTCCAGTACACGTGCAAACATTTCTCATGTGAAATTACCTCTGCTGGAAAAACGGTCGATGGATTTCTGAAGCTCCAGGGTATTTGGGTCCCTATATTATATGAAAAATAAACATCATTCTCGAAACACGGAGAATCGCTACTCGCTAGATTTTACCAGAACATTCGATTCAACTAATCTTTATTTTATAAAATACAAATTATTATTACCTATCTCAACTTCTACGCACTTCTATATATTTCACAGACTTGAATCATTTCATATTATCTAGATTTTCAGCAGTAACTTTGTGAAAGTTCATTTTAATACAATAAAATAAAAATTGCTTTGTTTTAATTCACATGAGTTTATTTTTGGACACGACCAGTTTCGTAATTCTGTATTCTGTGTTAGTTTCTATTTACACCTGAAGATGGGAGGTACGTACTGCTTCTCCCGGAACTGTTCGTGTCCAAAAATAAACTCATGTGAATTAAAACAAAGCATTTTTTATTTTATTGTATTGAATCATTTCATCTATCGATGGGATAGAAAAGCATTCCTTCACAATTTCATGTATTGATTTGGCCATAATTTTTTTCCTCCCACATTTCTAATGTCTTAACTAAAAAAATATAAAAGTAATTTGCACAAACTCAACTAACTTTTTATCTTAATTATTATATAAGCTGGTTAATTAAGTAGCTTATCAGGAGTTCAAAGCGTACACTAATTAGTCTTAACATACGAGTAAAATAAGCCAATTTCAAGATATATAAATATATTAATAATGTTATGAAACTGTCTTAGTTCGGAACAAGCCAGCCTACGAGGGACTCCTTCTATTTGAATGCATAATACCCGTACAAAGACGATCAAATATTTAGAGTCTCGATCTTTGTGAGAAGTATTTACTCAAAATGTTACGCAGGAAGAATCTCGTGATTTTCCGGTTGTTTTCTGACACAAATGTTTGGCGTGAGTATCAGAGAGCACACATGTTTGAAAGGAGTAGGTATCGGAGAGCACACATGTTTGAAAGAAGTATCAGAAAGCACACATGTTTGAAAGAAGTATCGGAAAGCACACATGTTTGAAAGAAGTATAGGAAAGCACACATGTTTGAAAGAAGTATAGGAAAGCACACATGTTTGAAAGAAGCATAGGAAAGCACACATGTTTGAAAGAAGTATAGGAAAGCACACAAGTTTGAAAGAAGTTTTGGAAAGCACACATGTTTGAAAGAAGTATCGGAAAGCACAAATGTTTGAAAGAAGTATCGGAAAGCACACACGTTTAAAAGAAGTATCGGAAAGCACACATGTTTGAAAGAAGTTTTGGAAAGCACACATGTTTGAAAGAAGTATCGGAAAGCACAAATGTTTGAAAGAAGTATCGGAAAGCACACACGTTTAAAAGAAGTATCGGAAAGCACACATGTTTGAAAGAAGTATCGGAAAGCACACATGTTTGAAAGAAGTATCGGAAAGCACACATGTTTGAAAGAAGTATCGGAAAGCACACATGTTTGAAAAGAGTATCGGAAAGCACACATGTTTGAAAGAAGTATCGGAAACCACACATGTTTGAAAGAAGTATCGGAAAGCACACATGTTTGAAAAGAGTATCGGAAAGCACACATGTTTGAGAGGAGTATCGGAAAGCACACATGTTTGAAAGAAGTATCGGAAAGCGCACATGTTTGAAAGAAGTATCGGAAAGCACACATGTTTGAAGGAAGTATCGGAAAGCACACATGTTTGAAAGAAGTATCGGAAAGCACACATGTTTGAAAGGAGTATGAGAAAATATACATGATTGAAATCAGTATCAAAAATACACATGTTTGAAATAAGTATCAGAAAACACACATGTTTTGTATGAGTATCTACATATAATGCACGTGTTTGAAATGAGTATCGGAAAATACACATGTTTGACATGTCAGAAAACACAGAAAAAGTTTGAAATGAGTATGAGAGAACGTATGCAAATGTTTAAGACGAGTCAGTGTCAGCAAACATACATTTTATGTGTTTAAACGGGTATCAGAAAGTACGCATACAAGTTTGGCAAGACCATCAGTTAAAATAGACATGTTACAAAAATGAATCATATTGAATAAAAAAAAAAACTAAGTTTAACAAATTTTGACATACTTACAAAACTTCTGATTAATTCAATTTGATAATGCCACTCGTATTTCGGAAAATAGTTACAGGGCTTAGGTTCGATTGAAATTGGAAGTTTATTATATAAGTCCACATGCGGCATGTGTAGGCGCAAGTCTTTTAGGTGTCTTCTTGTAAAAATGCATGTAATATATAAACTAAGATTTTAGAATCCGATAGAAGTAAATGGAGATTTTTGTTCTTTCCACAAAATGCACACGTCATGTAAAAAACTACGGGAAGTAATTTTATTTAATAATTAGTTTTTTTTTAAATCAACGAATTACGTGATTTTTTTTTTATATTATAAATACATATTTTTTAAATGGACTCCTACAAAGTTTCCGTTGATACCTGACGATGGAAACATTGTTTCCGAAACCGGTCGTACATTATTGAATTTTACTCGCCCCGTAACCTAATAAGTACATTTTTTTTTTTTATTTTTTTTTTAAAATGAAAGGTTACAAAGTGAATGCCTCATCAATTAATGAAGGTTAATTATTTTACTCCATTTTTGACAACTCTGTAAAAAATAACTTTTTGTAGATAAGAGTTATTTTTTACAGAGTTGTCAAAAATGGAATACAATAATTAGTTAAATTAGGTACACAGCATTACTTGTAAATTAATTTATAGCATTTTTCTAAAAAAATATATGACAACTAATACGCTGCCTAGAAACAATTATTCATTTAATTTCCATACGTATTTAGTTAACGCAACGGTTGAGCTGCAACCTAATATATATACTCGGTGTACAGATTTGTGAATTTGCTTACAGAGCATAATCCCCTCCATATATTTTCCTGGCTTAATCCTCTTCAGTATTCTTAATTCCTCGTCATCCATCACCAGGGTAAGCATTTCTCTTCTCCAGATGCTTTATTAGCTGGCGCAGAGAAATATCACCTCCTGAAGATGGATGCACAAAAACTGACGCTCCTTGAAAGCGCTGGAGACTCCTGGAAACTCATTTGTTATGGGGTATCCAAGAAGGCATATCTTTGAATATCAACTATTATTTTTGACATACTGTTGAAGTACGTAAGTATTTTGTCATCTTTATTATAACCTGTACAGATATATTGACATATAAGGCTCATATTTAATGCATCCTCACATGCAGATAAATGTTAACAAATAGTTTTTGATTGAATTATTTTAAACTTTATAGAACTTATAAAAAAATATAATAAAGCACTGTTTTTGGCATAATCTATAATCTATAATCTAAGTTGCGAGGATATATTCATTCAAAGCTCTCAGATGTATGCCCACAAACAAACCCGTGTATTAATTTTATTAATTTTATTTAAATCTACAATTACCTACTAACGTTTTTGATCTTGTCGATCATCTTCAGGTAAAAAGAAAAAGAAAAATTTATTAAGTAAGAAAAAAAAGGAAAAATCAGATCAGATTAAAATTGTAAATTCAAAAAATGAAATTACTATATTAATAACAGACGTTGTAAAGAGGATGAAGACTAAAATTAATAATTATAAAAAAAAAAAGTATGGTAGGAAGAAGACAGAAAACACTGATAGTTTTTGTGCTTATTCGGGTCATATCATGGCCTATTTGCAGATTTTTTATTTGCCGACGTTTCGTTTTCACGAGCAGAAAGCATTCTCAAGGAGAATTGTTAAAGTGTTGTGAAAAGTAAAACGTTAAAATAACAGTTTCAGGGTTTATTTACTGACATTGTTAAGCTTAATTTTAAAGTAATAATGCAAGAACTTCGTGTTTTATTTTCACATTTTATTTTATTATATTGCAACAGAGCCCTGTTCTTATCTTCATTCATTTTATTTCTCTTTTTTCGAGGACTTATGCCAACCAGTCTCTGGACAGGTAAAATATAGAAGTAAATTCCAGATATCATCTATTATTCAGCATCTCTTCGATTAGTTTTACTTCAGACTCCTCTCTGGTAGCAGATCTGTACCAGAAGGATAAAACTACGTAAAAATCGTTGTATTATAACTAAAACGGTCACTAGAGACGCTGTTTGAACTTCAGTACACTTTTGTTAAAACGCTATGGTTGAGTTGAATGGTAAGATTTAGTACTTGGGAAACTGCCAGCGTTGCTTGCAGATAAATCGTTGCCATTTGTATCACCCCTTCTCTGACAGAAAAAAGAGGAAGAAGAAGGGGAAGAAACAGGACGAAGAAGTAAGAAGTAAGACGTAGAGGCAGCAATTGGGTGAAGAGAGAAACGGAAGTAGCTAGAGATGTATGTAACCGCAGTGAACGAGTGGTCCCATGGCTGTATTTAGGTATTTGTTCTACCAACGTACACGTTGACACATCACCTTAAAACCAAGAAATAATAAATTAAATAAATGCATGTTCATATGAGATTTGGATTTAATTTTGTCAGTACACATGCAGCATTTTTAAGCACAATTACACGTGTCTGTTTGTGGGAATGCCTTTAATATGAAGTTTTAATATATTTCTTAGGATTTAGTAGTTTACACAGAAAATTTATTTAAAAAGTAATATATCACTGCTCCTGAAGATGCCGCCCATTAAAGGCAAAAATATTTGAGCAAAAAATAAAATTTTAAACGTGAATTTTTGATGATAATGTATCTTCGTAACTCATAGATTAAATAAAAATCTCTCTGTATTTTTTCTCCATTTTCTTCAGTAGACCTGTTTGCGACCACGATAAAATGTCAAAAGTTTTCAATCGTAGAACCATATGATAATTTCAGAGAGTATACTTTGTTTTACAGGCTTTTATGGAAAAGTTAACTTTCGATTTATTCAAATTCTCTGTAAGCCAAAAGCTTGATGGTTAACTCTTGCCAAAAGCTCATTGATTCTCCCTTTACTTCTCATCCTTCCAACCCTCCTCCAGATACTTCCTCTCCGAGTGAAACCTTTCAGTATAACGTTACACAGCTACTTACTGATGTTGTACCACGCGGGTTTTGAGACATTTCGACTTCTCGTTCAGTGTTGTTGACGAGCAGAATCTTAAGAATGAGTTGATGTAGCTTTTGCGAATAGTTTTTTAACGTTTGTGATTGAAAAAGGGGGACAAATAAGACCAAAAAAATATGTCTCTACCTAAAATCTAAATCTAAATCTAAGCTGCAAAGATATGTGATAAATCCATATCATAAATCATCCTATATTATTAGATTTTATTTTCTTAGTACTCATGGTGCATTTGTTAGCGCGAAATCACACGTTTCTGTTTGTGGGAATGCATTTAATATGATGTTTAAATGCGAATATATCTTTGAAACTAAGATTATAGACTACAGACTACAGACATGGATGAAAATGTCCAAGACATCATGGGTCGAAAAGAAGTCCAACGAAAAGGTGTTGCGGGTCGTAGAAGAAAGAAGAGAGCTGATAAATCATATTTTAAAGAGGAAACCCAAGCTAATAGGGCACTCAATCAGACACAGCACCTTTCTTAGCAACATCTTTCAAGGCAAAATCTTAGGACAACGCACACGAGGTCGCCCAAGAACTTCATACTTCAAGGATTTGAAGCGGCTCATGGATGTCTCCTCCTATTCGCATCTCAAGAGGATGGCAGCAGACAGAGACAGATGGTTGATACAACAAGGCACTGCCTTTAGAAGATTATGATGACAGATAAAAAATAGGAAGTCGAAGTGCTTCACATCAGACAAATGGCGGGTAATAATCCTGATGAATGTCGGTGCTCCGAGTTGCGTTTTTTTCGCGCGTTCCTTCGCCCGTTCTGTTTAAAATGTATGAAAACATTATTAAAAGAGTGCCCAGCAACGGCCACCCATTAGTGGCGATGTGTCTTAGTTAACAAAGTGAGCTTTTTTTTGTGTAAAAAAAATACATTTCATTAAGTTAAAAGCATGCCATTTAAAATTGAAATAAATGAGTTGGAATTATGCGAGTAGCAAAGATAAGTACTGACGCTTTATCGTCATCTTATGGTATAATTTTTTTTTTCGTGTTCTGTAACCTGAGTATGAGTTGCAAAACGAGTTAAGAGTAAAGTAAAGTATTAAAGAGTGGTTCTCCCCAAAATCAGCCGTTTTTGTTTGATTGAACTTGATTTTCTTCATCACTGTATCTCACTCTTTTGCTAAGACCATTAAGTGTACAAAAACGGCAGATTTTGTACAGGAAAATAACTCTTTAATACTTTCTGTAAACTTTATTTTCTTCAAGTTTTGCAACTCGTACTAGGGGGGTTGTGTGAAAAATTGATTAATTGATTACACATCTACAAAATTCTAAATTTTTTTGGCACATTGTTACGAATATGTCTAAATCTAAATCTAAATCTAAGCTGCAAAGATATGTTACATTGGAGATTCACATTACCTACATGCATTCCCACAACCATACACGTACAAGTTCGCGCTTGCACATGCCTCATGTGAACCCACAACATAAAAACCAAATCTCAAATGGACATACACCCTGCAACTCTTGCCGTCCTTCCCTGTAACAGGGGTGACACTGGCAAAGTGAACCATTTTTACAGCATGGGTGGTCAGCCGCATACCAACCTATAAGTCAAGGAAGTGTTGTAAAGAGACACGTCAGCCTCCACCAATCTGCTAGTCAAGGAGCAAAGTCAAAAATGAAGTTTTCACCACTTATAAAAAAAACTATGCGCGGGTTTTCTGTATTTACAGCTTTTTTTTATTAAATTATAAATGTAGATTTTTCCTGGACATTTTCAGGGCCCATGTCTTTATTATTTAAACTGAACAAGCGGGGTTTGAGCGTGCAACAGGGCAGTACAATTAGCTGAGCGCATTTTGATGGAAATCAGTGCGGCGAGTATAAAACATAGCGTACGCTCCCCTCGATTGCGTAAACCGAAAAAATGTATGAAAATTAAATCACTCGCTAAGAGCGCCGTCAAATATTTCAAACATTTTTTATTTACGCAATTGAGGGGTGTGTTTGTAAATTATTTTATACTCGAGGTACAGTGGTTTTATATAATGCACTTTTGTTATAAGGTCCACTTTAATGGCACTTTGTGCAACTACCATGTTTTGCCTATAATTATAATATAAGGGTAACTTTATGGCATTGTGCAAGGACGGTAAAAATATGCTTTACTTCTTGTTTACATGCAGTTATTACAAGCTGCAGTTGTGGACTAGATTTTGCTGAATTTATTTTTCGATATGTAACATTCTTTCAGTACCTACCACTTATTTCAGGACAGTATATTTTGGAGAAAATGAAAGAAGTGTGTAAGGACCAGTGGCAAAGCGTGCCATACAAGCCGGTTCCCATCATTTAGATTAGATAAGATTAGACAACACCATGTTCCGGTCGATAGCGCAATTGTTATAGTGCTTGCATTCCATGCCGAGAGCTCAAGTTCGAATCCCACCGAGGTTGTCAGAAATGATTTCCCGTTTCTAAAAACCCCAAAATAGCGTACCGGTCACATTTACTCAAGAAATGAGTACCAGTCCACTTGGGAGCAGGGAAACCCCCACTTCAACTGAAGTGGTTGGCGTTAGGTTGGCCCCCTTGCCTGTAATAATAAATTCATGCTATTCGCCACATGCAACTCTTTCGGGAGTCACACTATATGTGTAGCTTAGTTCAAGAGCATATGATATTCCGGGCCATACAGCTTTTTTTGTATGAAGTTGGGGCCGCGAAGAGACCAAAGATGTCCCTTTTATGAAAATCGTCGATATGGAATATAACAGCCATCGATATAAATAAAATATTTTATTTATATCTATGAGAACAGCACTTTATTTAAAAAAATCGCCGTGAAATACCTAGTAATATTTGAAAGCGATGGAGGGGGGAAGGGAGTAGAAACGCACATTAAATCTCAAAAATGAAAAACCAAAATAAGCTGTCTTCTGTTAAATCAGATTGATGTGAAGTATCAATGTACAATTTTAAATTTTTAAAGTCTCGATGGGCCGCAAAGAAAGTTTGGGCGGACCACATGTATCCCGCGGGTCGATTGTTATTTTTTTAAAACCTGTTGTACCAACCTCCAATCAATATTTGATCGACACACCAAATTTGATTACTTAATTCTGGTAAGGACCCCGGTTAAATATTTTTCGGAAGTGGGTAATGATACGATGGAATTTGAAGAGGAAAGATGATGTCATCCGCTGGTTTACGTATATGCAACCAAATTTTTGATTTTAAAGGAAAAAATCACAATTAATTTTTATTTTTGTCTGATTGGAGTTTGGTGCAACAGACCCTTAGTGTACGTACTATGCCAAGAAACATATTTAAGTACTGAATTTTCTCGCTATTGAACCATTTCCATGTCAAATGTACCATTCTACCTTTCAGCCTGTCAACTCTTTTTTAATTGTATAATAACACGTTAGCATACAAAGGAGAATGAAATGGTTTTTTTCTGTATTAAGAACAGTTTTCTCAAAGTGTGACGTGCAAATTCTATAATTTGAATAACTTGCTGCAACATTTGCATTTCCCTTTGATTTATGTTTGCAAAAATTAAGAATGCCTTGTTATTTAAGTAAAAACGAACACGCTTGATTTGTATTACTGCATGCAAAATATTTCATCTGCATTCTGCATCATTCAGAGGTATGATTATAAAATTTAAGCCACCTTCAAGGTGGCTGCTCCAGCTGCATGGAACATCTTTCCAGATGACTTGCGTGAGATGGATCTGGAAGCTGGGTTTAGAAGGGGATTAAAGACCCACCTTTTCGCACTCTCTTTCGAACAAGCGCCTTTGGAATTATTTAAAATCATGAAAATGAGCTATATACATAAATTTAGAATTGAATTGAATTACAACAACTGGATCTTGCTTGAGTATTGGCTCTTTTTAGCGACGACCAAGCTTGTAAGCACCTCTGCGGCACTACAACAAGTGTCATAGACCCCTAGAGTCTTTGAAATCTAGGGAGTCTCCCGCACAGGATTTCTTAAAAAAAACAATGTTGTCCCTAGTCAATAGAAAACCATCAATGTGTTTTTGGTTAAAAGAACACTGTGAAAGTGGTCAATGAAAATAGCCAATATCATGGCTGATCTTCGTTAAAAGTGGCATCGAAAGAAAAATAAGAAGGTTGTTATGTTATTTTAAAATAACATATAAAAACAATCTCAAAGTGTACAGTATGTGTCGTGGGCCGAACAGAGCCGAACGGTCACGGAAGCAGCCGGACTGCACCGTGGGATCTGATCGGGCTGTCGATTATCGCTCGGCAGTCCTGGGCCAGACGTCGGCGACAAAGCACCAAGCCCCCAAGCAACGGAGCTCCCTCCCCTTCTACTTGGAGCATCCGCCATCCAAGGCGCCCGCCTTGTAGACCAGAGACGGGTGCATAGGAGCGCCCACCCAGGCGCTCCAACGTGTGGAGGCGTCCGCCTCGTGAACCACCGCTAGCCTGGGGCTCTGCCCCAGGCCTTCAGTTTGTAACTCCAGTTTTAGTGACAAAGAGCAGGTCAGGCCTTTCCCTTATTTCCTCTTTTTCTCCCATATTATTAAAGTAAATAAACCCTTATTTGTTCATGTTAAACTTATCTTTTACTACACAACCTTCCCAAAATACAAGTGAGCAATGCCAAGGAAAGAACCCCACGCCCTGAGAGTGATGCTGATGAGAGCTAGCCGGATGTAAGTATCCTGGAGATACCTTTCAATCTTAACATAACAAGGTAAAAAAACATCAAAGATTCGCTGGTTGAATAAAAACCATCGAAGTTTTCAAGAAAACCAAAAAAGCTTCCTTGGTTGAAAAAAAAACCATCTTAATTTCCCTGAAAGAAAACCATCTGAGCTTACTTTAACTGTAACTTAGTCGCCATTGCGCTAGGGGTGGCTAAATCTTCTGTAGAGCTGCATTTATTTATTTCTTTCCTCTTACTACCTCTTAAGAAAACCATACAAGTTTCCCTGGTCGAAAGCAAATTACTTTAGTTTTTCTGAAAGATCGTCATCTCTGTTTCCTCTGATTTTTTTCCTGAAAAAAAAATCCCTGAAAAAAGACCATCAAAGTAGTTTCTGGCGAAAAAAACTATCAAAGTGATTCAAATCAGGTGAAAGTGTATTGATCTAAGAAAACCATTAGAATTTCCATAGAATTGCTTCTGAAATGTACATCTTTTTCATAAAATTTGTTCACACATGATCCTTATATATAAATTTCATACGAAACCTTTCATCTTAGCATGAATAGATTTTTTTCTTTTCATATTTTTCGCTCGAGATGATCCACTCATTAGTTTTCTTTGTGCCATCGTTTTCCATGAACACATTATACTTTACGTTATACAAAAAGTCCCTCGTGTGCCATTAAAGCAACCTATTCAGGTATTTTAATGGATATTATATTCATACAGAGATGACATACATATCTTATACTCTTGAAGATTCTTTCAAGGAATTTTCTTTCAGCTCCCGAATCTTTAGAAGGGGAAATTTTTCTTTTGAGAAGGAAAACCTCTGAAAACGCTTGGCAAGTGAAAAGAATGTAATTTTGGTCAAAACTCCCAGTAACAAACTTCACAATTAAAACTCAGCTATAGCGTGTATGAAAAATACAAGAAAATTAAATATCATTATATAGGCGCTGTTTGTTCTGCCATGCATTTTTGATGAAACGTTTTGTGAGTTTTAACGAAATGTTATATATGTTAGAGATCAGGTTATAAGACGTGCCCCAATTAATTCCTTTCCAAAAGATTACAAATTTAATACGAGTGGTGCCTTGAAAATATTTTTCATTAAATTTGCGAGCAAAAGAAAGAACTCCAGTGAAGAGATCAAGTGGAATATTTTTTACTTTTAAAATTGTAAAAAAAATGCAGAAAATATTTTTTTTTTTTTTTCATTTCTGCTTCTGAAACATTTAAGGTTTTTAAAGGAACTGACACTTTTCTTCTTCGTGAACCGTGTTTTTCAACATTTTGTCGAAGTCGTATTTGACGTAATAAGGACATGTGCCCTTTTCTGACAGAAGTAACAAACTTAATTGTCAGAAAAAAATGTTGTTGCTCGTGATCGAAGATTGTATGTACTAATGATACCGGATAGTTTATCCCATGTGTAGAGGACCTTCATATTATAAACAATTTATCTATCATTTAGTTGCAAAGATTAAATAAGATTCATATAAAATGCATGCATGCAAGCAGACGAGTATAAGTTAACGCTTACACATCTGCATGTGTACTTACAAAAGAAACAGACACTCAGATCCGCGGACGATGGAACAGTCAATTTGGTTCAGCCGCGCCGTCAGATTGGTAAAAATTTCGGAGACCTCGCTTTCCGTGTTACGGTCCGGTGGAGTGGAACAGACTGCCACCCGGAGTGAAGAACTCCAAATCTGTGGGCGTATTTCGCGGATCACTCAAGACACACCTTTTTAGAAAGTCTTATCCATGATCGGAGAGGGTTCTTGAGGTGTGACACACATAAAAACGGCGCTCTCTGATTATTTATTTGTAATTTAAAATAAATACGCCTGTTATAATAATAATAATAAAGACTCAAAATCTAAAATGAACATAAGCCCTGAAACTTTGGTCAAGCTTCCCTGTAAGAGGGGTGATATTGGCAAAGTGGACCATGGTTGTAGAGCAGATATTTTTGTCATCATGTCTTATTCCTGGCAGCCATGCCGTGGCCTATTGGTTACAGTAATGTATTTGTCTGTTTAGTCATGTAAAGTGTTCACGTTCTGGTGCCGCGTCGGTCTATGTGGCAGGCGTCTCAAGCAAACGCCCTCCCGGCATACCAATGCCTGTGGGGGAGGGGGCGTGTGTACGGTGTGGGGTGGGGGGGTGAGGGCTAAACAAGACAAATGACGTCATCAATAAGTATTACCATCGCGGGCAGATGCGAGCGGCTGCGTGCGGCCCTGAAAACTTCGTGAAAAAAGATGAATAAAATATTTTGTTAAAACAGTATTGATACGTGAGCTTACGTGTCTCCGCTTGTCAAGATACCGCTCCCCCAGTTCTTGTTTGCCGTATAGACCAATTCTGTCAAATACGACTTTTTAATGCAGTTGTCTTAAGAAGCAAATTTTACACAATCTGAGCTAAGAAAAAACGTAAAATTCGATAACGTGAGAGTTGTAATCTTTTTGAAATAAATTTCCTGTTTTCATAAGACAGATTGGTCCAGTACACATGCAAACATTGCTCATGTAAAATTGGCTTTATGGTATTTACGGCAAACAAGAACTAAGGCAACGAAACATTAATTTTATGAATTTTAAATGTCAAAGGCCTCTTGCGGATTAAATTATGGAATAATATAAATGGGAAATAAAGTGGGAATTTGTTTAGCAACTACTGCATTGGAAATTGAATTCATACAAGTCTCGTAAAATTAATCAGTCATTCATTCTCAGAAATGATTATTATGGAGAGTGCTTTTCATTAAATGGGAAAATAAATAGGTTTAACTCACCATAATCAAATATTCGAAGACAACACGGCAAGAAGCTGCGCTGTATTTTGTGCTGCTTTGTAGCGTTGTACTGCATTTTCATCTGCTATCTGAAAGAGAAGACATTTTTTTTTGTAAAAAAAATTTTGACGTCTTTTTATAATGTCATGATCCATCTGTAGACTCATTTCTTTCACACTGCGACAACACAACAAGTTGACTAGTAACAAGGCGTGAAAGTAGCTCACAGGAAAAAAATGTATAAAAAATAAAACAACACCTCTTTTGAGCGTCGTAGTTGACAAGCATTTTTGCTTAAATGCTTTGGTTGAGCTTAAACGCAAACTTATCACGCGTGACGGATAAAAACTAAAGCCTCGTTCATCTCCCACCACATGTGGAAGATCGCTTTAAAAGAAAGAGATAGAGCACGCACGAAATAACACGTATGAAGCTTGACGTTTAAACTCAACCACAAAGTTTCACTTAGAGTGTAAGAGCGCCTCTTGTGAGCGTTTTTATTTCAGTACATTTTTGGTGAATACAGCAGAATTGCTGATAAAGCACGCAATACAAGGGAGATAAGGATACGCTCCTTGTGGTGGTTGAATACTTCAGCACTCAATTTCTCAACGTGACAAAATGAGTTTTATAACCGTTCTTGAATAAAAAAAGTCCTCGCTGGGTTGGAGGTCTCGACGATTGTCGATAGATTTTACCGTATCTTTTTGAAGGTAGGATGGAATAAAACATGGCGGCGTATCAACAGCTGATACATTTTGTGTGGAACAACGATCAGCTGCCCAAATAAGTGGTGTAAGATCTACCGATGGTCTTCGAGACTTCCATCCTTCGTCTTTTTCTTCTACTGCTTTCCTATTAGACCGTCTAGAAGCCGCTCCCCCAGTTCTTGTTTACTGTATACGCCAATCTTGTTAAATATGACTTTTTCATGCAGTTGTCTTATGAATCAAATTCTACACAATCTGAGCTAAGAAAACCCGTAAAACTCGATAATGTGAGAGTTCTTTTAAATACTTTTTAAATAAATTTCTTGTTTTCATAAGACACATTGGTCTAGTACACATGCAAACATTGCTCATGTAAAATTTTCTCAATGGCGTTTACGACAAACAAGAACTAAGGCAGCGAAGCGTGTGACATGTGGATTTGGAGGTAACAGAACAAATATTACATCATGATTGGTCTGTAGTCTAGTGATTAACCCTACAGACTCATCATCCGATGGCAGTGAGTTCGATTCCAGGCGGAGTACAAAAAATATTTATGCAAACTTGAAATACGTGCGCTTATACACACATACATCAAAGTGACTACGCACACACGTACACGTGAGACGGAACCGGCTGGAAGTGGTTGTGATTGTGTGTGCACATAATTTTCTGTGGTGGAATGATCTAGTAATTGCGAAAAATACCTCTCTGGTTTATTATAAAAGAGATCAAAATAGGACGGAGAGGAGTCGCAAGAGAACAATTCGCTAAGTAACACCTATAACCAGTGACTGTCAAGTTGTGAAATATGTAAATATGTAAATTTTGAAATATAAACTGTAATAAATAAATTCTGGGATTTTTTTTTTAAATAGAATCCAGCAGAAAACGTAACAATACTATGAAATATGCTCTTTACAAAGTTAATAAATTCACGTGTCTTTTTTTTCTTGAGCATTGACTCTTTCTACAGCGACGACTAAGCGCGAAGAGGGTTTTTGAGGTGTAATTCACACAAAAACAGCGTTTATCATTTCTTTTCGCAGTTTTTCAGCATGAGTTTTTAATTTAATCGGCATCAAACTGCATAGGAACGATACAACATATCTACACGTTTCATGAAAAATTAATTCAAATCAGATGAGTTGCTTAAGAATGCATAACAAACATAAATCCACATACATACCTTCTATTTTATACATTAACACAATTTTTTTTTTTTTTGTTCACAATTTTTATGAAGTAAATGGCAAAAAAAAATACATAAAAAAGATGTTTGAATGTTATACAGCCCCGTCTCATTGCGAATTCTTAAAGATGAAAGGCCCGCAGTCACGATTCCCAGTAATGAGGTATCCGAGCTGAGCATTATTACAGATGATACCACATTCAGTGCATGGCTCCCAGCAACGTCCTTCATTTTTCTTGTTTAACACTTCGGATGGATTCATTTCTCACACCGCCTCACAGGTGAGTGTAGTCCCTTAGAGTCAATTCTATTGTCATGTATCGCCTGACGCTACTATAAAAAGACTCAATATAAAGTTTTTACTTAGTTTTTCTTCGACGGGCAAACGTCATACTTATATGGGTTACCAAAAACCAGACCCTATAATATAAGCTGCCAAAATATATAAAAGCGCATATTATGTCCACAAACAAGCACATTGAAGTTCACGCTTATACATGTTGCATGTGAGCATACCAAACCTCATAGTAACACAAAATTTGTGAACATAAATTCCTCCTATCTCTTCGTGAAATCGGGATAGTATTGGCAAAGGTGAACGAAAGTTTTTACAGCGTGGGGTCAGCCTCATACCAACCTATTAATCAAGGCACTATAGGTACCAACCAAAAATAAGATGCCTCTTGCCTGGCAACCTTGCCAAACAACATCACATTTTTATTCTCAAGATAAATGTGTCCATAAGTTTTTTTTTCTCATCAGGCTAACGACACATATGTATGAGTATGAGGTCTTTAGGAACAAATAACAAATGTTGAACAATTCAATAGGATAAACACAGTTTAAATTCACTTTTTATTTTATTTTTTGCTCAAACGTTTTTGCCTAATAAGGCATCTTCAGGAACATAATTGTTGCAAATATTTTTGAGAAAAAAATGACATAGAAAGTGAATTAAAACTCTGTTTATCCTATAGAAATTTTAAATAATATAATTGACTTTCACAGTGTGAATAGATTTACACTTAAAAATATAACAAATATAGAGGTTGCCTCTCTCCTAGCAACTCGGCCGTTAAGCGTTACAATATTTTATCCAATTATTATATGCCAAGTCCATTGTATTTTACTTGAGTTTTAAGGTAACATTTTAAACTGCAGCGATATATTTTCTTGGTCAGCCATCTTGGCAGTGTTCCTACATACGAGACTGTGAAAAATGCACTACATAAACAATGGTGGCTTCTGCATTCGGCACCTCCTATATTTTACAAAGAAAGCGATCTTGCGCAAACTTGAACTTATAATAATAATATATGGATGATTTATTAAGTGGGAGTTGTTTTGGGTGAATCACACCTCAAAAGCCCTCTACCAGCTTGATCGTCGCTATATAAAATGCCAATTTTCAAGCCAGATCCAGTTGCTGCAAGGCTGAATGGACCTTTGGCGATCGGTATTTGGTAAAGTCTGTGCATTGTTCAACCCAGCGAAGAAGATCTTAAAAAATATATATTTTTTTTTTCTGATGCTCCGCAGGGATTCAAACCAAGGGCCCTCCATTTACGAGTCCAAAGCGTTACCACTAGACAAAGGACCGCTCCGGTTTTTTAGCATGTGTAAGCACAAACTGAAAGCTGTCTACTTACTTGTATTAAATAGGACTTTAAAATAAGTAAATTTATATTACAAAGAAAATAATAAGTAGATCTAATCTAATCTAATCCAATCTAAGCTGCAAAGATTAATATCATTTAAGATTTATATTAAATGCATTCCCACAAGCAGATATGTATAATTTGGCGCTAACACATGCATGTGGACCTACAATATAAAAACCCAATCTCAAATGAACATAAGCCTTGCAACTCTTGCCGTCCTTCCCTGAAACAGGTAGATAGGAAGCGATAAAGCTTTGCCAAGGTTAAACAGATGATAGACGGTTGAAAGTTTTCCATCCTAACTGTACGGAGAAAATTTGATGTTCTGATCAGCTGTTCACGTACACACACATTTCATCGCTTTTTCTACCTAGGATAAAGGTTTTTAATCAAAAGTAAAGCAGCTAAGAGTAAATACCGTGAAAAACCAAATTAAAGTACAAAATCTTTTTTAAAAGAAAAAGGGTACTTTTTTTTATAAAAAATAAAAATGTTCCACCTGATTAGTATAAAGGGCACAAAGCGCCAATTATGCCGCCTTCGTTTCGCAATTTGCACAAATTTCAAATTCACATTTTTTCTTTTGTTTTTCAATCGCTCCTCTGCGGTGGCGGGAAAATTTTATATTAAATTTAAAAGCAATTTTTCACAGGCATGCCGACAAAGCGTTGCTCCCCTTTCACACAATACACGAAGAATCCGTAAGGGTTGCGAGGGGTGAATATTAATACTACATAGAAGCATTAGGGACTCACCTGTACTCTAGATATAATATTTTACGTGTAGACTCATTCGTAATGTAATAAACGAAAAAAAACGAATTACGTTAATTGCGTTCAAGAGAAGAAAGGGTTTCTTAATGATGACTCAACAAAAGTCACATTATTCAGGTATCTACAATCTTCGATCACAAGCAACGACTATTTTTTGACATTTTTTTTCATCTAAGAAGAAATACCGTTCCTTTAGAGCTTGTTTGTCTTATGTTCATCAGAGGTGCTATGTTCATCACGTGATAAATAATTGTATGTTTACTGGACCAATTTGTCCTATGAAAACTGGAAATTAATTTTAAAATATTAAAATAAGTTTAATTTTAAGTTATTTTCGTTTTAAGTTTTTTTTTTAAGCTCAGATTGTGTAGAATGTGACTCTTTAGACAATATCATTGAAAGGTCATCTTTGAATAAAATGTTAGATAAGCCAAACAAGCACTGGAGGGACAATACGTATGCTGATAACATCGTCTCTGCAACACGGTTCCCACAATCCGCTTTTCAAGGATATGCAATATGTGTTATTCATACACGGATAATCTGTGGCTTAACCGCCACCTAACGTAAATTTTCAATACAAAAAAAGATGAACCATAGATTAGCTATGGGTCAAATGCGTTTTGAATAACACTGATTGTATCTAAAGACCGTTATTATGATTTAAAATCGTTAAAGAAACATAAGGTTTTTCGCAAATAAATGTACAAAAACTTTAACGGAGTCTTTAGTTAGAATATTTACATGCAAACATTTTTTAAATAAAACGCCATGGTTGAGTGATTTCCTTGATTTATAGGTTGCTATGAAGCTGACCACCAAAATGGTTCACATTGCCGATGTCACCCCTGTTTCAGGGAAGGTTGGCAAAAGTTGCAGGGCCTATGTTCATTTGAGATTTGTTTTTGAAATCATACACATAACTTACACGTGACTGTTTGTGGGCGTATTAATTTTAAATGTCAATATATCTTTGCAAGTTAGATTATATTAGAGCCCGGGCCAACATGCTGACCTGGGGATTTCTGGGACGGGAGGACTCTACACTATGTGAGTGTGGAGCTCAGCAAACAATGGAGCACCTGCGGTGTTGTCCCTCCTGTCCGACAAGCTGCTCCATGGATGATCTCTTTGCGGGAAACCAAAGAGCTGTAGACATTGCTCGTTACTGGGCCAATACGGTGTGAAGCTGACACGAAGAAGAAGTTAGATTATAGATCGGATTATAGAAAACCTGATGAAGCTGAATTATAACTTAAAACCTTTTTTATGAACAAGGGGAGTATGTTTTCAGTTTTTGGAAAAGCAAGAGATATTTTCAGTTTGCATTGCAACTAACGCAATCTTTGTCACTGGAGTGAGTCCTATGAAAGGACATGTCGATATTCCTGAAGGGTTTTCAGGACGTCCAATTGAAATGCAATTGTCAGTGGAGCGCGGTCACCCGTTCACTTACTCTGATGAACTATGCACTTCTGATGGAAATCACAATCATGAACTAACTGCATGCATAGGAAAATTCGTCTTAATCACAACTTTATTTTTTATTCCACATTTTTGTGTAAGCGAAATATGTTGTACTAATAAAGTCAAAATAAAACACAAAGTTTTTCTTTCCGAGTTGATTTATTTCCTCGAGCGCTTTCGATGCTATCACACCACTATCAAGAGAACAACTTAAAAATGGTGTGAAGAAAAACTTTGTACTTTATTCTTACATCTATAATAATCTAAGTTGCAAAGATATATTAACATTCAAAACTCATTACAATGCATGCTCACAAACAGGCATGTGTTATTTCGCGCTTACAAATGCTGCATGTGTAACCTTAAAAATTAAAATCCAAACCTCAAATGAGCATAAATCTTGCATCTTTTGCCGACCTTTACCGAAACAGGGGTGACATTGGCAATGTGAACCATTTTCTACAATTTTAATAATGTCAAAATAAAACAAAGAACTTTGTCTTACGAGTCGATGTATTTCCTCGAGCGCTTTCGATGTTATCACACCACTATCAAGAGAACAACTTTAAAATGGTGTGTTAACTTTGAAAGCGCTCGAGGAAATATATCAAATCGTGTTGAAACACTCTGGATTTTTATTTGTACATTACTAATTTAAAATAAATCTCCACAACTTTTACCCGAATGTAGATTTGTTCTTACTTTTAGTTTGTATTGGTCCGTAAACGGCTGACCACCCATGCTGTCGGCTCACTACCCATACTGTAGAAAATGGTTCACTTTGCCAATGCCACCCCTGTTTCCAGGGAAGGTTGGCAAACAAAAGTTGCAGGGTGTATGTTCATTTTAAATTTGAGTTTTTATGTTGGAGGCAAGCGCGAACTTATACGCGTCTGCTCGTGAGAATGCAAAAATAATGTGAATCCCCGAAGTTACAAATCTTTGCAACTTAGACAAGATAAGATAAAGATTGCAATCAAAGTCGGTTTGGTTTTGTTAAGCATCATCCAAGTGTACAGACTGCTGCCACAGCTCCCCCCCCAGTATCCTGTTCTCTCGGGGCCGGGGGTATAACCATACGTCACGTCATGCACAGCCGCCAGGGAGGTGACTTATTGTCACGTGACTGTCACGAACAATACACGCGACCCGCCATTGTGGGTTAATCATCAATTAGACGCAGTGCAACTTAGATTATACACTCGTGTAGTGAAAGCGTTGATGAATCAATTGTCAGCTATTCAATGCATGTTGATTAATTGTGTGTGTTTTTTTTTGTATTCAAACAGCAACTATTTTTTTATGATTTGTGTTTTGTATTTTATTTTGTGCTTCTTTTTGTTCAGGAAACGAGAATGTCTATCTTAAATCAAAACTCCATGATTGAAATTTTTTGTCTTAGTATTTAAGATTCACGTTAAATTCGTGCTCAAAAGTAGGCGCGTAAAAGTTCGCGCTTACACATTATGCATGCTTACTACGAAATCACACGTCGCCTTTTCTTCAAATAGGGGTGGCATCGGTAGAAGTAAAAAAAAAATACAGTACGAGTGGTCAGACTCATACCGACATAAAATATTGCAATAACAATGTAATGCTTGAAAAGCAATAAAATAATAATTTTAAATTTTAAAATCTAACTCGCCAGGCCTAGTCCGGTCGATAGGTCAGTTGGTAGAGTGCTTGCATTCCATGTCGTGAGCTCGGTTTCAAATCCCAGTGAGGGTGTCAGAAGAGATTTCCCGTTTCGGTGAGTATTTCAAAACTAGAATAAAATACCAACAGGGCTTTCTCAGCATCCACAAAACAATGCATCCTCGGGAGCTGGGAAACTTCCACTTCAAGTGAAGCGGTTAACGGAATTCCACCCCTTTACCTGTAAAAATTAATAAGTTCTACTCGCCACATGCAACCTCTTCGGGGAAAACGCGGTAGGAAGTTACTCTTTATGTGTAGCTTAGCAGCATTGGTAATATTTGAACGTGTACACATTATCTTTCTGTTCTTAACATGTGCAATTGTGCTCACCGCTAGTTCTTCAAATCTTTCATAACAGCCCCTTCTTCAATCCTTATCATTTCAAAGACTCTAATCTGAGATTTGTTCCAAAGAATCCCCCTTGTGCGTTCTTTTTGCGTAGGGGCACCGTTAGTCACTTTTTTATGTTTCCCAGAATGATAATGGCAGCTTTTCGTTTTCCGGTCGATTTAATGGGTGAATTTCCAGGTACAAGATCTCCAGCGTGCCTTTTCATATTTTTTTCCAAATGCCTCTTTGTACAATAATGATAAAAATATAATAAACATTTTCGTGGAATGAAACTCCTTACTCGTTGTGTTTTTGAATTGTGAAAAATGACTTGACGTGTAATTTTGAAATCGTAATACGTTTTTCCCAATAATTTGAAAAGCGGTCCTCTCCAAGACACTTATCAAAACCAGTAGTTCCAGGCTATCGTCATTGCCACGGATAACGTGTCCTAAGAACTGAAGAATACGGCGTGTGTACCTGTGTCGAAGGGTGTCATACAACTCGATTCCCATAGGCTTTCCTTTTAAAATGAGGCAACAAAGTAGTTAAAAAATATAGGCACAAAGTAAAAAAATACATTGAAAACCAAAGAAACAATACGTATTTTTTCCCCATTGAAACCATGCGATCTACTTTATTATCATTTTTGCCTCATTTTAAAAGGGAAACCGATGGGAATTGAGTTGCATGGCACCCTTCGCCACTGGACTGTGTACATATATTGGCCAGAGTCAAGCCATCCAAACGTAGCTCCTGACGAATGGACTCATTGGTGCGTCTAGCCGTCCATGGGATTCGAAGCATGCGCCTCCAGCACTACATTTCGAAAGCGTCAATTTTTCTCCTTTCTGCTGCTTGTATGGTCCATGTCTCAGCAGCATAGAGAAAAACAGAGTGGACCAGACTATTGTACCCTTAGTACGAGTTGCACAACTTGAGTAAAGTAAAGTTTACGAAAAGTATCAAAGAGTCTTTTCCCCAAAATCTGCCGTTTTTGTTTCTTACACTTTATGGCCTTAGCAAAAAAGTTACAGTGATAAAGAAAATCAAGTTCAAACAAACAAAAACGGCAGATTTTGGGGAAAACCACTCTTTAATACTTTCCGTAAACTTTACTTTGCTCAAGTTTTGCAACTCGCTCTCAGGGTACTGACAAGTTTTATCTTAGAGACAAAAAAACACAATACTTTTAATAAAAAAACAGCAGGTTTCTCACTCACCTCAACCCCAATTATTTGTAAGACATCAAAGACTAGTAGAAGAAGGAAATAATGTAAGTAATAAGTATGTAGTTATACGATCTTGTGTGGGACCTAAAAAAAGGTGCTTTCAGGCCTCAGAATGAAAATCCCATTACCCTCTTATCTGTTTTCTCAATTCTTATGATAAAGAAAAGGTTGCTCTGGTTCCGCAATGAAACGAGAACTTGGAGGGAGGGGGGGACGGGCCGTCTTTTCAGATAACATTGGAGGTTAATCCCATTTCATTGTGCTTTTGTGTGTATGTTTGTGTGTATATTTACAAATTTATGTTTGTGTGTGTACTTATATTGTGTGTGAACATATGCACGTTTGTGTGTGTGTATTTATTGTGTACGTATTATATACGGTTGCGTGTATATTATATTTGTGTAACTTTTTCGTGAATGGCTATGTGTCTGTGTTTAAGTATGTCTGTTTGTGTGTAGACGCTTGAGCACGAGTTTGTTTATATGCGTGTGTATGTATTGTTATGGATTTAGCGGGTTCTGCCTAATCAAAACTGCGGTTCATTTATTTTATACAATTTATTTCTCACTTTCGGTATTACTCTATGCTTTCGGTTGTGACAAAGCTCTGACATGTGAACAGTACAACGGTTGATTCGTATCTGTCTTTTCAAGAGATTTTGGTCCTAGTTTATACAAATTATTAAGATCATTCTCGAAACATGGAAAATGGTTATGTACATTCACTTAGCTGGGTTTCAACACAATATTCGATACAACACGCAATCAATCTCGAACAAATACAAAACTATCATTAGGCACCTAACCACCTAAGCTTATATTTATTTGTAGAAATTTCATAGAATTATTATAAACTAACACAGACAAACCAAACACAAGTACTAATATCCTGCATTCGCGTAACATCATGTTTGTATGCCTGTCTTTGTGTGTATACTGATATATTAGTAAATGTTTTGTTGCGCTTATGTTTGTCTGTGTATATAATATATAAGTATTTGTGTAGGAGGAGGGTTGGGTGGAGTAGGATCGTATAAAACATTGCTTTGATGGACCGTCTTACAGGATCCATGTAAATGTAAGATATAATGGGATTAAATTTATGGTTTCGGAAAGAAGATCAGATAATAAAAAAAGGAAAAACCACAATAGTCTTACAAAGCTTTACTTTTTAGAAATGCTAAAAAAAAAAGAAAAAAAACTTGTATGAATAAATGTAGATATTGTTTGAGAAAGTATTTACATATATTTTTTAAACAGAGATTGTTTTTAAAAAATATATCATTTATTTACTAAAGAACTACCACTTTGGCCTTCCGGCGACTAGGCGTACTATACAGAGCTCGTAGGTTTTTTACTTCAGCCCAACTGCTGGCTCTATATAAATCTCAAATCCGTCCAATTATAGAGTAAAACAGCCATCTCTGATCCGGTATACCAAAGAGGCTGTGTGACCAACTTGATTCTGTACAAATAAGAGCGGTGAAGCTGATTGATGATCCCATTCTCACAGCCAACCTACACCCTCTTGAGCACAGAAGGAAAGTTGGAATGATCAGTCTCTTCTACAGGTACTACAATGGCGTCTGCTCTGATGAAATATCCTCACTTATACCCCCTCCTCTCGTCGCAACAAGGGCAACTCGTAGAACGGCTCACATTCAACCATTTGCAGTCGATATCAAAACTATGAGAACTTGGTGTTTTCACGACTCATTCCTCTGCCAAACTACCCGCTTATGGAATGAGTTACCGGTATCTGTGTTTCCATCCCAATTTAACCTTGCCCTTTTTAAATTCAATATCAATCGCCATTTCCTCTCAGTGTCCCAAAACAAAGCAACGCCACACACACCACAGCACTGCGCAGCTAACGACCCGGCAACCGGACATGGACAACTGCCACATCACCAACACCTCTGCGGCACTATAGTGTCATATCCCTTAGAGTCTCTCGAATCTAGGGAGTCTCCCGCATAGGCTTTCTTAAAAAAAAAAGTAATATCGACCTGCTCACATCATTTCCACGAGTACACTGACGTATGCAAGTCGAAAGTACTCGAGGTGAAATAAATGCTCAACTTGCGAAAATAAAACTGTCCGTTTTTTAAAACAAAATTTTAAACTTTCTCATAAAAAAATATTTTCACTGTGTTAATACACAAACTCTTAAAAGTGTCGATATTTTATAATACATGAAATAAAATCAATAATGACTACAATATTATTCCAAGAAGTGATTTCATACGAATGACACAAACATTTCTTCATATAAAATTTGTTTCTCCTCACTTCTTGTCCAATCAGAGTGAAAGGCTTACACTAAAATCTAAAGGTAATAATCTATAATGTAAGTTGCGCAAATATATAAACATTCAAAATTGATATCAAATGCATGCCTACAAACAGACACGTGTAAGTTAAATTTAACAAATTAAAATCCAAACCTCCAATGATTATAAGCCCTGGAACTTTTGCCGACCTTTCCTGAAACAGGGGTGACTTTGGCAAAGTGAATCATTTCATTACAGTATGGGTGCTCAGCTATAAAACTATAAGTCAACACCGTTCTCTTCAATATTTATTTACCTCTTCTTCTTTTCCTTTGCCTTATCACATCATTTGGGGTCGGCCCTCCTTGTTCGAAGACGCCAAACTTTTCTATCCTGGCTCATCTCCTCTGCCAGGTTTCTAAAATATTTTCTTAAATATTTATTTACCATTTTTTCTTAATGCACAATATTCTGGGCTTACTGGGAATATTACGAAAATATAACGGACATTTTAATGCACAGAAATTAGCCATTACAACAATAAAAGATAACTTAAAAACATTATTTTTATTAGCCCAACATAGCGTCATCCAGGTGCTTGTTTGGCTTATCACAATTTTTCATTAAATTGTCTTAAAAATTACATTCTGCATAATCTGAGTCCAGAAAAAAACGTAAAACACGATAATGTGAGAGTTGTTTTAAATACTTTTAAAAACATTTTCCACTTTTTATACGACACATTTTATACACACAAAAACATTGCTCATGTGAAATTTCTTCTGTTGCAGATAAGCCAAACAAGCACTAACATGACGATAAGCACCATGATACTTAATAACATTTAAAAAAGGAGAATAACAATTGAGCTTGTTCAAATAATTTCACAGCGTTAAATTCGGCGAGAGGCGAGACTTGAAAAAACGAGCTAAATTTAAAAAAAAACTCAGTAAAATGGAATTAAAAGTCGAGTGTTTTAGCAAGACATCACTTCCAGATGGGCTGTTTCACGTTATCTCGTTCAATTAAAAGATATTTTTGTCGGTGACAGCTTAGAACGGCACAGTGACGAAACGAATAATGACATAGCGACACATGTCAGAACAACACAGTGACAAAATAACCCATGACGTTCCTTGACTTATAGGTTGGTATGCGGCTGACCACCCATACTGTAAAAAATGGTTCACTTTGCCAACCCAAGTAACCTTTTAGGGTTTAAAAAGGTTACAAAAAGGTCCCAGAACCTTTTTAAACCTTTTTGTAACCTTTTTAAAGCCTAAAAGGTTACTTGGGAATGTCACCCTGTTTCAGGGAAGGACGGCAAGAGTTGCAGAGCTTATGCTCATTTGAGATTGGATTATACATGTCTGCTTGTGGGAATGCATTTAATATAAATCTTAAATGATATTTATCTTTGCAGCTTAGATTAGATTAAATTAGATTAGAGCAACATAAGTTAGAATGACACAGTGACAAAATGACACATGGCAGACGACACATGACAGAATGACACATGACAGAACGACACATGACAGAGCGACACATGTCAGAGCGACACATTTCAGAACGACACAGTGACGAAATGACACATAGCAGACGACACATGATAGAGCGACACATTTCAAAACGACACAGTGACAAAATGACACATGGCAGACGACACATGACAGAGCGACACATGTCAGAACGACACATGACAGAACGACACATGGCAGCCGACACATGACAGAGCGACACATGTCAGAGCGACACATGACAGAACGGCACATGACAGAGCGACACATGTCAGAACGACACATTAATCAAATGACACATGACAGAGCGACACATGTCAGAACGACACAGTGACAAAATGACACATGGCAGAATAACGCATTACAGAACGAAACAGTGAAAGAACGACACATGACAGAACGACACATGACAGAACATCACATGATAAAACATCACTATGACAAAACAACACATAACATTAATCACTATGACAAAATAGCACAAGGAAAACACATCACATGACAAAACAGAACATACTATTTGAAAAAATATAACATGATAGAATGACTTTTTTGTGATGTTTTGTCAAAGCGATGTTCTGGCATGTGTTGTTCTGTCATGTGTCGCTTTGTCATGTGTCGTTATATCATATCTCGTTTTGTCACTGTGTTGTTCTAAAATGGAAACATTTTTGTCTACACCCTACGTTTTTTGCCTTTTTTCCTCTTAAAGCAATAAAGATAAAAGCCTTTGTCGTAGGCTTTCTGTGGACTGAAATATCCCTAAACAATATTATATTAACCGAGCTGAAAATATTGCAAAAGTAGCAGGTATGCCGGCAGAAAACAAGTTTTGGAGGGAAAGCTAATATGCTAATGTTGGAAGACATGGCATCATCTACATATGATGTCTGTGGACTAGAAATTATATTAACGAAAATAGACACTATAATACATATGTTTTAACTTACTTACGAAAATGGTCCTCAGTCAGAAAGAAACCAAAGTATTTCACAGTTTCATTTCTATGTGTACAAAAAAACTCGGGCGAATGTAAAAGTGTTTCTAGAAAGGTGGCCACATTACCCCGTGCGTACTATGCACGGACCAGTCCGAATATAGACGCATAAGGTATAAATCTTGTGATCGATAAAATTGACAAATTATAAAGGAAAAACGCATTACTTTAAGACATTGTGGCATGTCGCTCTCTCAGTTCTTGTTTGCCGTATAGACCAATTTTCTCAAATACAACTTTGTAATGCAGTTGTCTTAAAAATCAAAGTCTACACAATCTGAGCTAAGAAAAAGCGTAAAAATCGATAGTCTGAGAGTTGTTTGAAATATTTTGTAAATCAATTTCCTGTTTTTATAAGACACATTGGTGCAGTACACATGCAAACATTGTTCATGTCAAATTAGCTTAATGATCTATACGGCAAACAAAAACTAAGGCAGCGATGTGTTATAATTGGGTGTCAAAACACAAAATGAAGAAAGCAAGAAATCATATAATTTGACACGTAGAAACATGTTTTGTTTGACTACACCACCGCAAAGTTTGACAGGACTGAGACAAATGTAGGCTTTAGTGTGTATCAATGCAATAAGTTAGTTTCTGCTCCTCAATGTTATTATTCAATGTATGGCATCCTTTATTTGCCCTTTTCGGCAGCCCAAAAAATATGTTATGAAATTTTCTTTGAAATGCTACGACGAAGTTTCAACTTTTTTTTTCGCGGTTCGTTTATGAGAATATTTTATTACGGAATTTTATTTAAATTTATCTTTTTTCGCGTGCCAAAATCCGTCCGTGATTCCAGGGGAAAAAACATTTCGTTTAGGTTTTATTTTTCATTTCGACATGTTGCTGATTTAATTTTGCTTTTTTGAATGTAAATAAAATAATATTTTTTTGCGACAAACGTTTTTTTTTTATTAAAAAAGGGATTTGAATATTATACAGAAATTTCTTTGAAGAATTGTGGTACTTTGTTTTATTTTTATTTCAAATTTTCTTTCTTCCTTAACTTAAAGGTTGGTATGAGGCTGACTACCCATACTGTAAAAAATGGTTCACTTTGCCAATGTCACCCCTGTTTCAGAGAAGGTCGGCAAGAGTTGCAGAACTTATGATCATTTGAGTGTAGTTCGCCCTCACACATGCGACATGTGTGAGCGTGAACTACACATGTTTGTTTGTGGGCATGCATTTAATATGAATCTCAAATGATATATATCTTTGCAACTTAGATTTAGATTTTTCTGTTAATTTTGAATTGTTATTTTTACATACACAACACTAAAACATGAACTCATCCCCAAAACCCTAGGTTGTGATCCGGTGCTGTGGTTTTGAATCCAATCATTCTAACAACTAAGCTATCGACTAGAGTCAAGTGTATATATATATATATATATATTTTAATTTAATTCACAAATACACATTAAAATGTCACAAGCAGACACAAAATATGCTCAAAACCTCGACATAGCCGTCCTGTTTGTATGTGGAAGGAAGAAAGATCCTCAGCATTTGGACACTAATACAAAGCTATACATTTCCTGAACTAGTAGAAAGCCTTTCCATGAATTTAAAGAAGCGGTACGACAGCATAAGAACCTCTAGGTAAGAGGCGTGCCCATGAATCAAAACAATCACCAGACACGGATAAATTCGCGCATACACATGTCAAATGTGTAGTTACAAAATAACAACACAAATCTCAAACGAATATAAACACTGGAACTCTTGCCCATCATCTCGATGAGAATGAAATATCACGTATTCCCATAAAACGAGAATTCCCCCAGACAATTTTCTCGATTTTGCATCTTGGAAAGTGTTTGACTGTTACAAAGTATTGCAGGTGGACTTCCGGTGGTAAATCTCGTGGGTCAGAAGGTAAATCGACTCCAGCCACTTTCAACTTGCGAGACTTAAAATTTACAAAGTTTTCCCTCCACAACCGCCATCCACCTTCCATCTACCCCAGTGGCTCTGAACCTCTTTTCAGTCAACGATAACTGTGAATATTTTCTTTTGACCAGAGACCACTTTGATTATTTCGATCTGAGACTACCTTGATTTTTTCGATCAATGACAATTTTACTTCTTTTTTTTTTTTTTTCAAAAAACGACCGCGTTGATTGTTTCTATCAGAGAATTCTTCAATCGTTATTTTTTTTGGACAAGCAAGCACTGTGATTATTGAAGTTTTTGATAATATTTTTTAATTGTTTTGATCTGGGACTACTTTCATTGTTTTTAGCATTGGCAACTTTGATTGTTTTCTTTCAACAAACGACCTCCGATTCGATCAGCATTTTTATTTATTTCGATTGTACCAATCAAAGATCACCTAGATTGATTTACGAGTATTTTGACCTCTTTTATTGTTTCGACCAGGAACCACTCTGATGGTTTTCATTCCACCAGCCATCATTGCTTGTTTATTTGAGTCAGAAATCTTGTTTGATTGCTTTTACTTGATCAGGAACCACTTTTTATTTAATCATTAGAAGTCTCTACAGCAGTAACCTCCAAGCAACCTCCATTGCTTTATTTTGACCAGTGGCATCTTTGATTGTTTCGACCAGTAACCACTCTGAAGGTTTCCTTTCCACCATGTATCGCTTTGCTTGTTTCTTTCAGTCAGCAATCTTGCTTGATTGCTTTAATTTGATCAGAAACCATTAGTTTTCTTATCATTATACATCTCGAGATTCAATAACATGAATTGGCTATATCCTGAACGTAAAAGCAGACCAATTTCGAGGCTCTCAAGGACCAACGATTGTGAATCACTTATCTACACTTACAGCCACTGTGGGTGTAGATCTTTCCTCTACATTTATACATCCATCTATCTATCCCACGAGCTTCTACATCTATCTACGTCCTCCAACTCCTGCAGGGAGCACAGATTGACTTGGCAATGTCCGAACTTTGCCTTTGCTTCCGTTGGCAGGTGTTAGTTTGGCTTTCGTAAGCATAATATACGGAAACTTTAAAGAGGTAATCTTTTGATCCAATAAGTTATTGATTAAAATAATAATAGTTATCTCTGAAATACCTAAGCAAATTGTCAATAAAAAACGAATTGGTTTGTGTGCAAAAAAAAAAAACTTATGAAATTCCATTTAGAAACAGCATAACATTTGGTCCCACTTGATTCGGTGCGAAGTGATCAAAATGGCCGGATTTAGCCATTGGTTTGGTTAGGCACTGGGTTTTGGTGGAATTCACCCAAATAACTAATGCTTTGTTGATGGAAGATTGTTTGGAATGTTTATTTAATTAATTAGTTCACAAACTTACACCAGATAACAATAATTATAATGGAAGAAAGCAAGCGGGCATGTTGCTATTGTGAGAGTTCGAGAGAGAAGACGGAATAAGGATACAGCTGTCAAACATTGACATGAAGTTGGTAGCAAAAAACACCATAGACAAAAATAAATTTTGTATCATTGGTAGGTATGTATGTTAAATTCTTAATGTTAAATTCTTAACAATATTTGTATTTACTAATATTACATGAACATACTTAAAAAGGCACAAAAAAATTCACACTTATACACGCTGTATGTGTACTTACGTACGTAAACAAAAAATTGAGACGAAAAATAAATAACATGACTCATCACTTTATGAAGTCTTGTTGCCTTTCCCTGAAACAGAAGTACTATTAGAAAAAGTTTTGCATTGTTGTGATTGATGTAAAAAAGAATAGGATATCACCCACATCAAAGTGTGTCTGTTTATTGATATCAAATACTAGATTCCTAGGATTCTTTATTACTTGTTTATTGTAGTAAATACATACAAGGTTAAATAAAATCTGAGACAATATTTTTTTGATTGGTCGATTTCAAGAAACTTTTTAGAGTTAAATCGTACACACAATTAATGTCTAATGTAAACATCTTAATTAATTTATAAACTTCAATTTATTTAGGTAAGATAATCATTTTCAATAAAGAGGCAAGAAATCAAAAATAATTAGACAAAAAAAAACACAATTTTTCTTACACCCATGACTTTCTATGAAAGCTAGAAAGCGTCTTTATTTTTGTATGAAAGATTTTTATTTTCGAATTAAAAGCTTTCAGTTATGCCATAAATGTACCAGAATTCTCACAAATATAAAAAATAACGTTTAAACTCAACTATTACATTTCACCACAAAAATACTGAAACTTCAACTCTCGCAAGACGCGCTGTTCCATTTCACATATATTTTTTCAAATCGAATAGTTGAATTTAGACGTAAAATTTTATACTGAGATTGCAGGATACTTTACGACTTCTCCCATACTCGTAATTCACCGTAACAATGCACGCCTGGACCAAGAATTCCTGAAAGTTTTTCTCCCTGCAAGGTTTTATAGACCGGCGGGCAAGGTTCACCTAATCGACATAAATCCCAAGTGACGTTTATTAGCTGCAAGGCCAAAGTGCACTCTTTACCTATACCTGCAATTTTCAAGGATAACATCTAGAAATACGAGAGGAAAAAGAGTGGAAAGGGACAGATAGAGATTAAAAGATAAAGTGGGGAAGGATGAGACTCACTTTTACAAGTTACGAACTTGGTAACGGTTGCGGAGGATCGGTCGTCCCCTTAATTCCACAACAAAACATGTTTGTACAACAAAAGTATTTAGAGAAAGCATTTCCAACAAAAATTACCAGTAAATAATTTAATTTAATAATTTAATTTAAAAAAAATCATAAAAATATTTCGTGATACAATTTTTTTATTGTATTTTTTCAAATTTGAAGCAAACTTAATTTAGAAATGGCCTTGATTGTCCATTCGGGATCTGCGGTATTCGTTAAATTCAACCACAGCCAATTGTTTTACCAAAAATGTTTGACTACTAAAACTCTCATAGATACGCTGTTTTTATTTCGTACAATTTTTGGTTAAACTCAATTGTTGAGTTTATTCTCAAACTTGAATACTAGGAACGCAGCTAGCTTCTATAGAGATTGTTTCTTTCGTACCTTCCACATTTAGTTCCACAGTTTCCCCAAGTTCCTTATAACTCTAGAAATGCCATTTCACTTGAGGTCATAGTCTCTAGTTGAAGCTTAAGAAAGGAAATTTGTGTGCCGAGGAGACTTCAAATTCATTTCATGGTTACTGAACTCAGAACTATAAAACTAGTCTTTTTGAATTTTTATATTATTTTGGTGAAATTCTACGATTGAGTTGAAACGAGAAGTTGTATAGTAAAAATACTAGACTGCTGTACTAAAGACTTGTTTAAAAGTGATAGTTCGACCGGTCCGTAGTCTAGTGGTCAAAACCTCTGACTCGTAAATGGAAGGTTGTGGGTTCAAATCCCGGCGGAGCACAAAAAAATATACCATCTATATTTTCATATTTGCTCTTCGCTGGGTGAAACATTCGTGTACCTTTACCAAAGACCGGTCACTAAAAGTCCGTCCAGCCTTACAACAATTGGGAAATGCTTGAGAATTGGCGCTTTCTATAGCAACGACCAAGCTTGCAGAAGGCTTTTGAGGTGTGATACACACAAAAACAGCGCTCACTAAATAAATAAACCTAATATAATTATTATAATTATCGCTATTAGTCACTATTTCTGCAAGTTTAAATAGACTGTTCAAATACCGTGCAATTTTGTTCATAGGTTAATAAAACATTAAAAACAAATTGATTGCACATTGAATTCTTTTAAGTAGGTATCTAATTTATACAGATGTAAAAAAATAAGCTTTCTTTGCTAACCTTTAAGTGATTCATCACAAAACGGCATTATTTGGCTGATTTACCGTATGATTCTAAGGTGACCTTTCAATGATATTATTATGTAAATAACAAATACTGTTAGGTAGGTGTATTAATAGCCGATGAGAGTTGGAGTAATTATTATAGGTACCTAGGAAAGAGACATTCACTTATGTACCTACTGAAAGCTTTTTGTTCTGGAAGGTTCTAACAAAATTGTCTTCTAGTAACTACTGTCTTTAGGAGTATAAAGGGCTGCAAGCGACTCGCAAGAGTCAGTCCATATACGTCGCTCTGCTTTTGAACAAGAAAGACATTGAAGGCCAACTGTGAAATAAATGTAAAGTGCTAAACCATAACTGTGAATTGTTAAAAATAAATATAAATTAATAAATAAATCTATGTGTAAAATAAATATCCATGAAAGAAGACCAGTTTTGTTAATTTAAAGGCTTTGAACCCTAAAAACACAAATATATTGTCCCAAGAATCACATTTGACACAATCTGAGCTTAGTAAAAAACGTAAAACTCGATAATATGAGAGCTGATTTAATATTTTCAAAATCAATTTCCAGCATTCATAACACACATTGGTCTAGTGCACATATAAATATTATTCATGTGAAATTACTGTTGGAGATAAATCAAACAAACACTGAGGTGACGATATACTGCATTTTTTATTTCTATTTTTCTTTTGATAATTTTGAGCGCTATTTGTAACCAAAAAATCCAAAAGGCTGCTTCAAAAAATCTATAGCATTGTTTCAATACAACGTACAATATACATGGATAAAACACCCGTTCAATACAAATACATACAATGCTCAAATAAGGTTTTTGGAGTATGCCGCACGAGCGATGCGTGTATCGTGATTGGGAAATGAAGTGGATGCCGCTCTGTTGAAAAAACTAGTAATTTTAGTTGTAGTACTTTAGTTTTTATAGTACCTACTAGCACATGGTAGGGCTTTTAATAGTGAAATAATCCCGTTTTATTTGTATTTAGTTTCTAACAGACTTTTTGACACATTAATTCTGCCATTATAAAAGTGAAATAATCCCGTTTTATTTGTATTTAGTTTCTAATAGACTTTTAACAAATTAATTCTGCCAGTTTTTGCATGAAACGCAGAAGGTTAATGAAGGTTGAAGAACCAGGTGGAAAATATAAATTGTAATAAGTTTTGTAAAATATCGACAAACTGAGTCAAGGAGGCTGAAAGAGGAAAGAGTAAAGGCACTCATGTATTTGGGTGAATAAGTATCTGAAAACATTTTTTTTTTTCAATACATATTATCAGATTATCTTATATCAGAAAGTCCTATAGTGTATAAGAATAAGAAAACGCAATAAATATGGAAGCTAATAAACGAACCATTTGAAACCAAAAATAAAAAACATCCAAAATATGGCTTTGGTATTTTTAGGTAATCTAGTCGATGGCTCAGTTGGTAGAGTGCTTGTTGATCGAGCGCTAGCCGAGAGCTCGAGTTTGAATCCCACCGAGGTTGTCAAAAATGTTTTCATATTTTGGTGTTTATTTCAAACTAAAATTATATCACGGCACGGTATGTTGTTATGCGGCTGACCACCCATAATATAAAAATGGTTCACTTTGCCAATGTCACCCCTGTTTCAGGGAAGGACGGCAAGAGTTGCAAGGCTTATGTTCATTTGAGATTGGGTTTTTATATTGTAGGTCCACATGCGGCATGTGCTAGCGCGAAATTATACATATCTGCTTGTGGGAATGCATTTAGTATAAATCTTTTTTTTTTTTTTTTTTTTTTTTTTTAAATAGTTTATTCAACAAAACAGGAAAATACATTAAAATATATAAAACAATAATAAAAATATATACAATTGATGTTGTACCTTCCCAATTACAATGTTGACATTAAATATAAGTATTAAAAATAAAAAGAATATAAAAAAGAATATAAATATAAATACTAATGACAATATGATATTTTTTCATACAATGTTGACATTAAATATAAGTATTAAAATAAAAAAAAAGAATATAAATATCAATACTAATGATAGTAAGATATTTTTCCTTTTTTTTTTCAAACACAAAATATAAAATATAAAAACCTATTAAAATAATCATGATAACCGTAATGACACCAAACAATAAAAGATAAAAACAGAATTACATATATCAAATCAGCCTTACATTCACTTGAACATGCCAATATTTTCAATTATAATTTTAATTTTTCCCACTCACTAATACCTACACACTGAAATTCTAGTCAAAATTCATTATATTTCATGAACACGTTTCTATTATTATTACAATTACAATTATTATTATTATTATTATTATTTTACATCATTAATCAAGAATTAAGGGCAAAGTATGGCCGTCGTTAACTTTTTCAAAGTATTGGTCGATTGGTAAAAAAAATATCCAGTTCACTAAACTTTTCATTGAACAACCGCGAAGCTCTCAAGAGGAATGAGTTTCCGTATGAATTTGTTTTGTGAGACGGAATATAGAGCTGGATTTTGGTGTTTCTTGACGTCATCCTAGGCACTCGGATTCCCACTTCAGACAGGAGTTCGGAGCAAGACACGTTACCCCGGATGAGTTTGAATAGGAACATTAGGTCCAGAATACTCCGTCTCGCTTGGAGCGAAAACAAACCATAGTGTTGCAGCGCCGTATGATAATCGGCAAGCTCTCGATGGAGACCGTCTCGGTACAAGAGTGTCCTGATGAGGCGTTTTTGGATGGCCTCTAATCTATTGACATAGATGATATATTGCGGGTTCCAAACTTGGCAAGCATATTCAAGTATTGGTCTTACGTAAACTTTATAAAGACATAATGCCACTGCAGTGTTTCGGAATGGCTTACAAGATCTCAAAACAAACCCAAGCAGTTTGTATGATCTTTTAATGATGCTATCTATGTGGTAATTGAATCTCAATTTATTGTCTAATACAAGCCCCAGATCACGTACTTGATCGGCAGGTTCCACGAACTCCGATTGAATCTCGTATTCAAAGACTAATGGGTTCTTTTTCCTAGTGAACCTCACGATGCAACATTTAGAAACATTTAAAGAAAGTTTATTTACGATACAATAGTCACCAAAGCGTTTCAAATCTCTTTGGATAGATACACAATCTCTCACGGATGCCACCTCTGAAAAAATCTTCATATCGTCTGCATAAAGTAAGACGCTTGAATTGAGGAAGCAATGTCTTATATCGTTAATAAAAATTAAGAATAAAAGAGGACCCAGATGGCTACCCTGCGGCACACCCGAGACGACCCGTTCACGTTTGGAGGTGATTCCCCCAATCGTTACAGATATTGTTCTATCATACAGGTATGATTTGAGCCACCGGAGTAGGTCACCGTGTATTCCTTGCCACTCCAGCTTGGCAATTAGGATATTGTGGCTAATCTTATCAAAACATTTGGAGTAATCAGTGTAGATCACATCAGCCTGAGATCCTGCGTCCATAATCTTTAGAATTTTTTCCGTAAACAGTACCAGATTTGATGCGGTGGACCTACCTGGTAAAAACCCATGTTGATTTACATCAATTGCATTTTTCACCGCGGAGAAAATCTGATCATATGCTATTTTTTCGAGTAACTTCCCAAATATAGATAACTTAGATACAGGGCGATAGTTTTCAACATTGTCTTTATTTCCAGATTTGTAAATTGGTACTATGTGCGCATATTTCCATTTACGTGGAAAAACACCCAGACTAAGTGATTTTTTAAATATTATTGCTAATGGCTTAATTAATTTATCACAACAGTTTTTTATGAAAATAACCGGCAAACCATCCGGACCACAACCTTTCCTCACGTCTAATGAGCGAATGCTTTCACATAACCTATCCTCATTGATGACTATGGACGAGATAGTGGAGCAATCATTAAATGAATCACCAGATTGACGTGCAACCGATAAACCATCATCTTCCACGAAAACGGAGGAAAAGTATTTAAGGAACAAGTCAGATATCCCAGCAGCATCATTTTTTATTTCATTTTCATACTTCATTTCATTTGGAATACAGCTTTCGCCTTTTTTTGATTTAATAAAGGAAAATAGTTTTTTGGGGTCATTTCTAATAGACGTCTCCATGTGGTTCAAATATTTACGCTTGCATATCTTTTCCTGTTGTTTGAATCTACTTCTTAGTAATGAAAATGTGGAGTAGTCCAACGGATTTCCGTAACGCCTAAACTTAGTATGGAACAATTGTTTTTCTTTTAAGATTTTCTTCAAAGCGTTGGAATACCAATACTGCGTATTGGTGCTACATAATCGAGATTTCGGGACATATTCATCAATAATTTCATTTACCACACGGTAGAAATTATCCACCATCTCATCAATATCATCCGAATCCAGAATTGAGTCCCAATCGACCATAGACAAAGAATTGTTAATTATTGTATAGTCGGCCTTTTTGTATACGTACACCATTCTCGGGGTACTCGTACGTAAGGAGCTTAGAATGCCACTATGATGCGTCACCCGCATACATAGAGACTTGTGATGACGATCCTCGGGCACGAGTGGAGACAAAGGGGTGTCAACCGTCACATTCTTGTTGCATAAAACTAGGTCTAAAATTCTGCCATTAACATTTGGAAGCCCGTTAAACTGTCTAAGGTCAGAAAATGACATAAAATCTTGTACAATTAAGGTAGATGGGTCACTATAAGGTGTAAACTCGTCATCAGGAGTATTACCCTCAGGAAGAGGGAATATATTTGTGCTCAGGTTAAAGTCTCCAGCGATGAAGAATGTGTCAATAACATTTTCAGTAAAGATTTCACAAGCTTTATCTATATGCTGACGCAGGCTTAGGTTGTGTGTCGGCCCTGGAGGAATGTAAACACAACCGATGTGTAAGTCGGGATTCGCATTACCGGTGGAAATGGTTACCCAGAGATCCTCCGACAGCGAATGCCACTCTGGACGTGCTCGAGACTTAATGTTTTTATTGACACATATTAACACTCCCCCACCTTTCGATTGAAGAGTTCGATCATAGTCCCTATCCCTTCTATAAACATTGTAATTAGAGGGAATAAGTTCAGCATCGTAGATGCCGTCCGTAAGGAATGTTTCCGTCAGTAATATTATGTCGTAATCATCGCTTAATATGTTGGTTAGCAGCGTGTGAGTTTTAGATCTCAAGCCATTAACATTCTGATAGTATACTGAATACATCGATATGTGAAATTATAGATAATTCGTAATTATAATTATATAAAACTGTGTGGTTAAAACTTGGTAATTGTGAATTAATTTGAGTAAGAAATATATAGATAATTAGGTTAGTGCACCGAGCACGTATTACCGAATAAAGTGTTATAATATACGAAGTGTGAGTGAGACCCATCAAAATTACAAGACATAGCATACTTGAAGTAAAACAAATGTAAAAGTGAATAAACAGGAAGTGTAAAACATTAGATATAAAAGTAAAAATAGTGTAAAACAATAAAATAGTAGTGTAGAACAATAAAACAGTAGTATAAAACAATAAAGTTGTGGCGTAAAACAATATAATAGTGTGAAACCATAAAATAGAAGTGTAACACAATAAAACAGTAGTGAAAAACAATAAAATAGTAGTGTAAATAAAATAGTAGTGTAAAACAATGAAATAGTGTAAAACAATAAAATAACCGTGTAAAACCATAAACTAGTGCAAAGATGGTAGTGCAAAAAAGACAGTAGATAAAAATGTAACAGTAGCATAAGACAGTAAAGCGTTAGTGCAACAATTATAATCATTCGAAAATACAAAACAAATGACGAAGGGAACATCCAGTAAATATATAAGGGAAACAAAAGTAAATAAAGGTGCTTAAAAAAAAGTGAAGATGTTAAAGTACATAAACGTAATCTATAAATTACTAAAATAAATATAATTGGCTTGAGAGACTTATCTTTTATATTTTTTTTTATTTTTAGATTTAATAGAATAATGGTAGTGGAATAATGGATAATATCATAATCCTCTTGAATGATATTAAACTTTATTATTTTTTTATTTATTTTGTGATTAAGATACCTAGATATTAATAAATAAATGCGGCTTAGTCGATGGTCACTTTTTGTTGATTTACGCTGAGGTTGGTTGGCCTTAAAAATTAGCATGTTGACATTATTAATTATTATTGATTTACACGCCTTTGCAAGACTTCCTTGCCCTCCACTCATTGAGCTGCAAAATCGCAAAACTAAGTGAAGATTAGAACAAATAAACATAAGGAACAAAACCATTGCAAAAGTGCAAGCATTAATTGACGAAAGGACCAACAAGCAAACATTTAAAAAGCGGAACAAGATTGCAAAAACATTCGACCATTGTGCATAAATGATGGTGATATTCTCATTTGAAATTAAAAGCCCAAACGTCAGTGCAGTGATTATAATATTTTCTTTAAGTCCTCTTCTCTTGATATCCGGATTGGCGGTGAAGTGGGGTTCTTCCTGACGAATAAACGACAGTCTCTTGACCAGACAAACTGAAATCCCGCACTCAGGCACTTTGCCTTTGCGGCGCGCAGCAGAGACTTGCTGGTACTTGTCAGATGGTCATTCAAATACACTGCCGTTTTGCCGGCGTATCCCACCTTGTCCGCAGTGATACCCTTTGCGCGCCTCACCGCTGCCAAGAGCGCGTCCTTCTTGGACTGCTCCTTGAGCTGCAAAATTATGGCTCGGGGCCGCTTGGCAGCCTCGCGAGACGTGTGCGCAGCTCGGGAGGCGAAGGTGATGTCAGCAGGAGTCAGGGAGACTCCAAGAGCCACCGCTATGGCCAGCGCCACTTCTTGTGGCTCCTTCCTTGGGCTTTCAGGCACTCCTGAAATCTCAAGGTTATTTTTTCTCTTTTCCTGTTCATTTTTTTCCTGGTTGAGTTCGAGTGCTATAAGTCTGCACTCGAAGCCTTCCACTTTGTTACCTATCTCCACAATTCGGCCCCCATACTCCCCAACCTTTTGGGCCAAGTCGTCCACCCTCTCATCTTGGTACGTTACTGCTTTTTTCAGTTCAGCAATGTCCTTGTTAAGGGCCTCGATTACGCCTTTCAGAGGCCGCAATTCTCTCAACTCTACCTTGACGAGCCGCAGCTCCTCCACCAGGTCCACTGGTGACGACACTGTGATCGGGGTGGTGGTCACCGCCTTCCTGCGCCTTCCACCTTCCATCGATGTTTATATCTCGAGAAATCGGTCCAAAACCAAGGTAATCAAACAAAAATAGTGCAGTTATAAATTATAATCACTTGTACGCCCTCTGTGTTTCAAACGATAGTCAAAATCGGTAGAACTTTTTCTTTGTGACTTTGTGATCTTAAATGATATACATATATCTTTGCAGCTTAGATTAGATTAGATTAGATTAGCACGATTTTTTCAACCTTCGCAAGAAATGAGTTCTAGCCCCCTCAGGAGCTGGGAGATTCCTACTTCAACTGAAGTGGTTGGCGTAAGGTCGGCCCCTTACCTGTAAAAATAAATAGGTTCCACTCGCCACATACGACTCCTTCGGGGAGAACGCGGCAAGAAATCACACTAAATGTGTTGCGTAGCTGCGTATTTGTGATTTGGCGCAAAGTTTCCAAAATAATGCATTAGGTGAGCTAAGGTTTTGAAATTAGCTAACTTTAATTTTTCTTTTAGAATTTATTTACTTTATTTTTCTAAATCGACAATTTCAAAAGAAGTTTGCAAAAAATATTATATTTTCAGTCAACCAACGTATCTTTTTATAATGTTATCGACTGCAGATCATTTACCTACATACAGGTCCAATAACTTTTAAAATAATTTCCCTCAGCGTAGACACTTTTTTTCTGTAGGCATCTACGGTTGTTCACTTGCGTCTACGCTTCCCTTGCAGCCTATCCTTGTTAGCTGCCAACACTCGCCCGGGCTCGTTAGGCAGACTGCTCCCCATAGGGCCATCGTAACCGTAGCACATAGAGCCTCTACGATATCGCTGTAGAACTGCCCTCGTAGCACTACCCCAAGTATAAAACTTTGCATTTAAACTCAACGATGCAGTACATTTTTTTTTAAAAAAAAATTCAAATTGCCTCTGTATGAAGTTTTTTCAGTTTTCATACATTGTTGGTATAACGTTATTTTTGAGTTTGAACGTGATATTGTATTACTCGATGTGCAGTAAGGTGGATCGCTGTATGTATGGAAAAAATTAAAAATCATTTTTTCGTAATTGCGTTATGCAGAACAGTTGCTCTATGGGGTGAGTATCTGATATAAAAAAAAATCCTATCAAAATATTAATTTATTATACTGCCCCAAGTCATCAGAAAAATTACAAAAATACATAAAACTACTCATTTTTACCCCTGTGTTTAAGAATCAAGTATTAGATAAAATCAAACGAAATATAATTTTGTTTCTTTAAAATGAATGAAATAGTTATCATTACGTGTTTGGTATCTTGTAATTTGAGAGGGATGGGTGGAGGCACCCCCTAACTTTGTTACTCCGCGCAGACGCGTGTCACCAATTCGGTGCTCTCAGAGATGTAACTATAGTTGTACGCTACTCATATTTTTTGCACATACAAATTTACGAGAGATCTTAAGTGTATTTTTAATATAATCAGCGTGTTAATGCAACAGATTGGCTTCATTTAATTATGCAAAACATCTTAAAGTACCGATAACTGAAAAATATTCTGATTGATCAAAGAACCAAAAGATAAATGATCATAAGGAGTGTTGATTTGAAAACTGCTGCGTGAAATTAAAAAAAAGCTGAACCGGAAACAGAAATATTAACCATACAAAGAAAAAGCTACAAGTTCATTGCCAAATCTGTCTGACCTATCAACTGATGTCTCTCAACAACCAGTCTCAACAGTAATAGTAAAACTAGCACTTCAGAGACCGCTACCTCAAATTTCGTATTCATATTGGCGGTTGATCTGTGATGTTGGCGGCTAGGGTTTGTTAAAGTGAATTTGGTTTTATGATTTAGTTTTTTATGTCCATGTATATATTGTTATTTTTATTCTTTGATTTTAAAAAATGTAATTTGTCATGTATGTTCCTTGACTTATAGGTTGTTATGCGGCTGACCACCCATAATATAAAAATTGGTTCACTTTGCCAATGTCACCCCTGTTTCAGGGAAGGACGGCAAGAGTTGCAAGGCTTATGTTCATTTGAGATTGGGTTTTTATATTGTAGGTCCACATGCGGCATGTGTTAGCGCGAAATTATACATATCTGCTTGTGGGAATGCATTTAGTATAAATCTTAAATGATATATATCTTTGCAGCTTAGATTAGATTAGATTAGATATTAATTTAAAAATATTGACCTTGGCATACTGGAAAAACCTGTGGATAAATTTGGCATTTCCAATAAGGCTGAAGCTGCTCTTGTTTTGGCAACAAAGCGTTGGTATTACTTCAGACAAATATTCATCCAAAGTTTTCGATCAAAATAAAATTAGAAGAGCCCGTAAAAAGCAAATAACTAAGTTCAGCGGTGTGACCATTGATTCTGATTACTAAGATTTGGGTTTATACTTTGATGGACGTAAAAATAAAACCTTTAATGTAGTGGATCATAAGAGAAATATAATTATAGAAGAGCGTATTAGTTTACTTAAGGACGCAAGGTCACAGTACATTGGTCATATTTCTTTAAGCACTGGAAAAGCAGCAATAATAAAAAGAAAAATTATGGATATTTTAATCAGTAAAGATATCAATGTCATCCTTTTTGCTGTAATCGGACGTGATAGAACTATTGTTAATACAGATGGAATTGGTAAATTCATTCCAAAAAACTTAAAATATCTAGTAAAACTGCTACAGTGGTGTATTTGTCAACTCCATGCCAACGAACTGCCGCGACAATTATTTGAATATATTGATGGTTGTACAATTGGACTAAGAAGTTACTCTGGACCCATAGAAAAGGTATTAAAAAGTTGTGAAGAGCTTCCAATAGTCTCGATTCTAACTATCCAATGTGATCTACCTATTGAACGGAGAATAACTATAAAGTCTGGATATTGTTCTCAAAGCTTATTAAAAAGAAACCCTGGAAAACTAGTGCATTCAAGATGGCTCACAGAACACTACGGCTTTATGTTTTTTTTTTTAACCATCTGACAAGCTGTTAATATTATCAATTATATAATGAAAGTAGATGCTCTTATGTGGTTATGCACTTACACAAGACAATCTAAATGTCGCGATATTTGACAGATAATTTAAAGCAGATACTACATCCTGTTATACAGAGAAATAGATATTTCAATCATATAAAAAACATCTTACTTGCTTTGCCTTTTTATGAGTTCTAGCCTTGTGAAGAGTATTGAAACGCGACAGGAAATAATTTTGAGAATTCGAACTACGATCGGCCAAAACTTGATTTTGATGCAAACAATTATAAAAATCCTTATAAACTGGCACGAAAATAATGTGACCAAGTAACAGGGGTGTTACAAAATTTATGAACGGTGAATTAACATCACGTTGTTAAGAAAATCCACCGCTTGTTGACGAACTAATCTCAAGCCATTTCCATTTTCCTTTCTACACGTTAGCCACTGAAAGATTAGTAAAAATTGTAACAAAAACTTCAGCTACTGTTTGCGGTCTTATCAGAAGAGATGAATTCATTAAAAGAAACCTGGAATCGCGACAAATAATGCCTTTTTTCAATTTAAAGAAAGATTACCAATTCTCTTAAAATCACTATTTTCTAGACTTCTGTTGATTGCCATTTTTTCATTTTTTTTTGCCATAAAAGGGTCTTTTTTTTATCATTTATAGAAAATCATGCTTTGTGCTTAAATTTGAACTTCATTTTACTACAATTATTTTTTTCTTAATAAACAAAAAAAAATGTTAAGTATATAGCAGTTTTTATGATTTTTATTAACTTTTCGAGGCTTTGGGGCAGTATAAGATCAAATATTTCGACCTTATGGTTGTACAATTTATTGTTTGTATGGATATAGAGCAGCTTTTGGCCAAACGCAAAATCGAAATTCCCAAAAAAACGATTTCGATCCACCTTAATGTGCAGTACGCTCAAGTACCTACAGCCCAATATGCTACGCTGCTACGATTGCTAATGGTGGGTGATGTGAAGGATTTTTTAACAATCCATTTCAAACCATTTTTTAGTCTGGCAAGAAAAAAATACCACATAATATTAGATAACTCATGTGTGTAGGTACTAAGTATTAAATTATTTATTTGTTTTCAATGATCACTTCAAATTTGAAATTTCATAAGAGATGTCATAATTGAGATTTTTTATCCATTTTTATACAAAAAAAAAACAGTCAACTAAATTTTCAGTGGTAATGCACAAACCATAAAAAAATACAAAAAAAACAGTGTTCGCATTACATATAATCTATTCAAGAAGTCCCAAACTGTAAAAAATAGCTTACTTTGCCAATGACGCCCCTGTGTAGGTATACATGCAGTATGTCTAAGCGCGAATTATACATGTCTGTTTTTGGCATGCTTATGACTTTTAGTCTAATCTTTAATTTAGATTGTAAAGATGTACCTATTTTATTTGAGATTCAAATTATATGCATTCTCACTAGCAAAGACGTATAAGTTCGCGCTTAAACATGCCACATGTGGACTTACAATATAAAACCCAATCTCAAATGAACATAATTCTCATAATAATAGCCCTGTAATTCTTGCCGAACTTCCCTGAAACGGGGGTGACCTTGGCCAAGAGAACCATTTTTTTACAGTATGAGTGGTCAGTCTCATACCAACCTATAAGGCAAGGAAGACTGAGTTAAAATGTAATTTTAATTTATCATAGAAACTTAAATAAAAGTTTATATTATTTACATATCGCTTAATGCATGTAAGGTTTTGAAGAAATTTACACAACTGGTTATACGAGTACACAAATTTCATGACAAAACTAGAAGCTGAATTTTTCAAATTAACAGAATCTCACATTTCACATTTCAAATACAAATAAGTCACTATTGGTAAACTAGAATCAAAGTTGTCTCGAGTTAAATCATGTCCAGATAGAACGGGCAATTTCACCCTTCAGTGGCTTAAATAATAAATCAGATGAGTAAAACTGCCACTCACAATTACCCCGTAACTGCCGCCTGGAGCGGAGCAAACGTCTAAGCAACTAATATGTCAACAGTCAAGTAATCCAGAGCAACCCTTTCCAAATAAAAGGACCAGCCCTTCAATTCCCTTTACTGAGCGGTTGTTAATTTGAGGTCCGTAACATGAGTGCTAAGGGTTACTCTTAATATACTTGTTCGTAAAAGCAAATAATAAAATAAACAGTAAGCAAAAAGTATTAAACAGAGTACGTTATTAGCTGGAGTACCTCTGGTCGAGTTATTTTAAGAGAGATTAATACGCACTTAACATTCAATTGCCGTTCCATTACTGCTTGACTTCTCGGAAACATTGTACACCAAATAAAAAATAAGAAATAATCAAGAAATTTGGGCTTTGACCATTACCACCGTTAAATAAATATAATTTTCCACCAGAATAGTTATTAAAAATTTTATAAAATACAATTCATTATAAATAAAGTGTCAATGAACTGTACAATTAAAAAAAAAATCATCTTTATGTTTTAAAAAAATTAAAACAATGCAAAAATTACTAGTATGACGAGATGGCTCGTACCTACTTGGCATCCTTGGTGCAGACAAACCGTCCTACAATATGAGTTATCTTAAAATATCTAGTATGAAAACTTTTTTTTTGAGATATAAAGTCTAATAGTCAACAAATAAACATTATTTCACTTTCACTTGTATTATAAACTATTTCAGTCTTCTAAGATTTTTTAAATCTTGAAAATGGTGCCGTGACCAGGATTGTTTAAGAAGCGTTGCTTTTACTACTTTCACCTCTCCACGTGTCCCACTATCCTCTCCAGATCTGCCGTTATTGTCTCAGGGATCGTCCACTCGCTCCCAAGATTTGTGGATATTGGAGACTGTAGTGTCTTGCTGTATATTTTTAGCATTAACCCCTGATATATTGGATACTTTTGGTTGTTTCAGGATCTCTCGGCTCAAGAGTTAGTTCCTTATTTGGTACTACGCTATAGGTATTGTTACAACTGAACGAATGATGTGTGCGATAAACAATCACTTATTTACTTTTTTGTAACAAACCTTTTGAATTATGTAAGTATTTATTGTCAGCGCATATCAACTATTATGCCTTTACTTTGTTTACGAATGTGAATTGAGTACTTCGGGATTATTATTACAACTTTTTTCTACATAACTTGTTCACGTTTGAATGCTTTGATTTTTCTATTGTATATAATAAGTTAAATTAATATTTTTCTATACGGTGTTCAGTGCCATTGCAGATTACAAAACAAGACAGTATATTATTTGAGGTTCAGCTGTTTCTTCGTGATGATGATGATGACTTGATATAACGCCGTTTCGTGAAAATTGTCACTCCAAGGGTGCTTTCTGTGCTATCGCGGCGAAGTAATTAAGATTTCATTTAAAAATTTATTTTCAGAATGCATTCTCGTGAATCTATAAAGTTAAATCTACATAAAAACAAATTAATTAACGTAATTCAGACACGAGGCTTTGAGATTATTAGAAAAAAAACAATTCACAACAGTCTTAAAAGTTAATTAACTAACCACCAATTCTCAATAAAAACCACAAAAAAAAACAAATTATCTTCTTTACGGTCAGCAAAACCAAACATTTGGGATTCCTACAGTTACACCTTAGATTGTTTTACAACACTCAATAACGCTATAAATAAAAACACTGCTCCACTCTAACCTTCCAACCCATCGTGCTTGTTCACCGCTCCGTGTGACATTAAAATGGGTTCACATTGTTCAAAATCACGAGTCAAGGTCCCATCCCATCTCCGCAACCCTCGGAAGCATTTGAATGTGTGCCCTCAGCCATTGTTACGATTATTTGGACGTAAGTAATGGCTTCCTTTGTCACTCGAGAAGTGTTGTCCTGAAAACGCGTTTCCCATTTACCCCGAAAAAATAAAAATCGTATTTATTTACACTTGAAACGAGGATTTTTTTTATTTCGTGAAACATTGCGGCAAAAGAAAGGTCTCATTGTTTTTTTTTCATTCTTTTTTTCGGGTTTATTTTTCATGAGATAAATCTCGAGTCTAAATAATTCTATACAACTTTAGACAATGAAAGTAAACAAACATAGGCAGTTATAGAGTATACTTTTTTTTTGTGTACATGAATGCATTATATATAAAATATTTTTACAAAACCGCAACAAAACAATTAATATAAAATGTAAAGTCTTCTTTCTTAAACACAGTTTTCTGATATTGATTTGCATTAGAAATTGATCCTATTTTCAGAAAACGTATTAGTAATCTTTGGGATATATTGTTTGATCTTGATCAACGATACACGTATGAAAGAAAATTTCGTTGAATATGAAAACACTTTTCAATCTCTGAGGAGTAAGAAAACTCTCACTTAACATACCAAGCTACCTGTCTAGAACTTTCACATGTGAAAATAAATAGGTACCACAAACCCAAATTTCAAAGATAATAACTGCAAAAATCCGCAATAAGACAATATCCTTCAACATACCTACTAACACGACCATAAAAAATATAAATTTTCAATTTTTATTATTTCAAAAAACAAATATTCAATTTGTTCTTTTTAAAATTGAAAGTTGTCCTTTTAATTACGGTGTAATAACATTGAAAGCGCTCGAGGAAAAAAAGTTGTGTTTTATTCTTACATTATTAACTTATTACAATATTCCTTGACTCATAGGTTGGTATGAGGCTGACCACCCATACTGTAAAAAAAAATTCACTTTGCCAATGTCACCCCTGATTCAGGGAAGGTCAGCAAGAGTTGCAGGGCTTATGTTTATTTGAGTTTGGGTTTTTTATATTGTAGGTCCACATGCGCCATGCGTGAGCGGGAAATTATGCGTGTCTGCTTGTGGGAATACATCTAATATGAATCTCAAATGATACATATCTTTGCAACTTAGATTTAGATTTAGATAAATGTTTATTTTCATAACAAATGAAAAGGGCATTTTCTTCCAAAAAACATCAAGAACAAACTGAAAATACATTACAGGGCATCAGGTGTGTCTGGACATTCCTTGGCCCCCTAAGGCATTCGCAAACACAGCATTACTATTCCTGTCCTCGCACCACTTTGGGGTCTTCCTGTATGCATTTCAATAGCCTGCGGGTCACTTCCAAGGATCCCCAAGCAATTCTACGCAAAGAAAAGATTAAACTCTCAAATGCACCGCACCAGAAACTTTCAGCTACGACGTTTTTTAATACAGAGTTTTCTTTCGAACAATTAAACGACTTAAACTTTTGAGTATACTTTTTTTCATAGCATTTTAATAACATTTTTACACCTCTTAACTTAGCACACATTTAATATTAATAATATGCTTTCAATTTATTATCCAAAAGGTAGCATTTTTTTTAAACCTGTGTAGGCTTTATTGACATACATGTGGGTCGTGTAGGATAGAAGCAAAGTGGATTTTTCAGAAACCAGAAAGATATAACAAAATAAGGAGATGTATAACATATACGTAGATATATAAGTTTTTTTCTGTTTTAACGAATGTGTTACTTTTTTCTAAAATCAAAAGTTTTAATATTATGATCGATAATCGGGGGAAGAGATAAAGAGGAAGATTCTCCACAAGATGGACCGATCAATAAGAAGACAGTAGCAGACACCTTGGTGGTTGGAGTGCTTGCAAGAGAGAACTGGAGAAGAGTGGTTGCTTTCACCACCAGTCACAACATTCAGCAATGAGGAACAAGATTTAGAAGAAGAAAAAGAAGAAAAGAAAACATGGGTTTTCACTTATTGTTAATTTAATTAAATCGTGTACCGTTAAACGTTTATCATTTATACAAACACTTAAAATTGTAAACAAAAAATTCTAACCAAAATTTGGAAATCATCAAAAAAAAAATTTGTTTCACAATGCGGCAGCAAAAAAGTTAAATTAAAAAAATGAAATGACTTTGATTAGAATTTTATTTACATCGGAATGATTCAAGTTTTTCGAATGAAATAAAAACGCACGTACGTTCATATTATATGTTGTCAAACTCGGCCGGGTCTTTCAACTTTTTCCATTAAAAAATTGCCCAAAGTGCGGGTATGAGCCTAGGAGGGCGCCAAACTTTTCCGAAGTGAAATGGAAAAACTGTCATCGCTCCAAAAGAACCGCCGAGCACAAACGGTCGAGGTCTCGCAGAGAACATTAAAACGATTCGAGTCGCAAATAAAATTGATATCGTTAAAAGTTAAAGAAACCCCAAAAAAAAAAATTCTGGAAAACTTGAGGACCCGCAAGCTTTGGGATGTCATTATTTTTTATCGCGTAAAAAAACAAACTTTCCCGGGAACAAATTAAATCATATTTTTTAAATGTTTTTATTAAATCTAACCCATTTTTAGAACGGAATAAAACATTAGGTACATAAGATTTTTTTTTCTAGTATTTGCAGTTCATTCTTAAACGTTGAGCAGAAAAGATGCCTCCTGGAGACGTTGGCTACAACGTCAGGAAGCGTCGAAAATAATGTTACTTCTTCCTCGGTAGTTCGTCTAACATCCAAAGAGCTACTCAATTCTTAAACTTGTGCAGGTAATCAATTTGTAAATACTTAAAATTCACTTCAACAGTGTGTCAATAAGAAATCATTTTTTTATGTGACTTGCTTGATTTATTTATTTTTTTCAATTATGCCCAAAGCACCCTCTTTTCAGAGAAACATGGAGACTTATGTTCATTTATGTTTGTTTTTTTTTTGTACGCACATATACAGTATATTATGTAAGCGCGAACTCACACGCGTTAACTTGTGGGCATGCATTCAACACGTATCTGAAATGTAAATGTATCTTAGCACCTATTTGATTATAGATTTTAGATACATAGATGTATGTACTTAATCGATATCTAAATTTAAGCTGCAAAGATATGTATCATTTGAGATTCATATTGAAATGTATTCCCACAAGCAGGCACGCATAATTTTGCGCTCACACATACCGTATGTGGACCTACAATATAAAAATCCAATCTCAAATGACCATAAGCCCAGCAACTCTTGCCGACCTTCCCTGAAACAGGGGTGACATTGGCAAAGTGAACCATTTTTTACTCGTGTTATGTATGTATGTAGATAGCTTTATAATTTCGCCAACATGAAACCATACTTTTCTCGATAACTTTAAACTATTTTCAATTTGATCTTATTTATAATTTTACATAAATTAATTTGACCAAAATTACAAAATACGAAAATATTAAATTTCACTGCATTGTTCATTTAAACCTTACAATTTCCCAAAATGGGCGTTTGTGGAAGAGATTAAAATGGAGTTTGGAAAAGGGTCGAGTTGGAAATGAAAATTTATATTCATACATTTCGTTCCAATCATCGAAATGCGTTTTGGTTACGGTGGGTGGGGGTGTTTGGTATCCCATGCCAAAATACACAGAATTTTGTGAAGTTGACAGGATTCGTTTATATCCATTACAAATTTGTCTGAAAAAATAATTTATGATCAATAAAAAAAAGGTCAAGTACACAGATATTAAGATTGTTTTTATTATACTCTAAACTGTAACTCTGTCGCCATTCCGCTAGGGGTGGCCAGAGCCTCTGAAGAGCTGCCTCCATTTTTCCTATCCTTACATACCTCTTTCAATTCATTCATATCCATCACATTTTTCATGCATTTTCTTCTTTTACGCTCGCTTTGTACATCCCATTCTTTCACAACCTTTACAATCTGATCACTCCATACTTTTTTCGGTCGTCACTTACCTCTTTTTCCTTTCACACTACCTCGGTGTACATACTTTGTCTGTTTATCATCATTCATTCTTTCCACATGCCCAAACTATCTCATCACATTCTTTTGTACCTTAACTTTCACATCCTCTTTCAAGTTACATTCTTTCTACGCATGTTGGTTTCGATATGTGTATGAAACGTGATCAATAAACTAAGTTTTTTTAAAGTTTTTTTTCTATACAAGACGTGTCAAAGTAAAAAGAAAAACAAATTTATTTGACTGTTAAAAAAAAACTAAAATATTGTTTACTTAAAGCCATGTTTACTTCAACACTCTAATGTTAGAGGATTATAATTTTGCAATTATAAATTCAACGACACATATGAAGTCACTGTTTTCCAACTTTTACGGCATTGTTTAGAGGCTTATCCTAAGGAGTACCAATAATCGGGAAAATATTTCACGAACTCAGAAAACAACATTCAAAATACAAGCAAAATAAGAATTTGAATACTTTCTGAAATGTATGAAAAATAAATCAATTGGTCCACTTTATAGATCGTTTTATTTTAAGGGATCCTATGCGAGAGACTCTCCAGATTTCTGAAAATTGGGAGGTCTAAGTCACTTTTTGGAATGCTGCAAAGATGTGAATTTTGGTGAAGTGGAAAACATTTTCTAAGTTAAATGTTCTTCACGCAACTAAGCTACACATGTAGTTTAACTTTTTTCCTCGTTATCCCCGAAGGGTTTTACATGTGGCAAGTACAGTCGAGCAATACCCGTTCCGTTTGTACACTTCCATCCGGGGAAACTTATCACAGAACGCTCATGCAATGCTATAATTTATTTTAGCGGCGGAAGGCTTTCCCGATGGTCGTGATCCGACCCAGCAGTGATTCTAGATGTACCTTTTACAGGTAAGATGGCCAACCTTACGCCCACCACTTCAGTTGGGGACTTGGGGCTGAGTAAACCTTGCCGATATTTGGCTTTGGACACCGAAACGGGAAATCATTTCTGACACTCTCGGTGGGGATCTAATCCTTGCTCTCTGTATAGAATGCAAGCATTCTTACCAGCTGAACTATCGACTGTACTTACGAGCTTGGTCGTTGCTACAAAGTGTCAATTCTCAAGCAAGACTCAGTTGCTGTAAGGCTGGATGGTCCTTTGATGAACTTTGATGCAACTTGAATTATAGATTATTCTAATCTAATCTAATCTAAGCTGCAAGGATATATACCATTTAAGATTTATATTAAATGAATTCCCACAAGCAGACATGTATAATTTCGCGCTAACACATGCTGCATGTGGACCTACATTATAAGAACCCATCTCAAATGAACATAAGCCCTGCAACTCTTGCCGTCCTTCCCTGAGACAGGGGTGACATTGGCAAAGTGAACCATTTTTTCACAGTATGGGTGGTCAGCCGCATACCAACCTATAAGTCAAGGAACATACATGACAAATTACATTTTTAAAGCCATGGCCATAGGAAATACATAGTAAATAATTAGATAGCAACTGAGCTAAATATTTCCCCTTTTTTCTCAAACATGCACCACCATTTTTTAGACTAAGACAGGCCTGTCCCGCCTCGATTACAAAAAAATACTAAATCTGGCCGTCCACAATATTATGTTGGACACCCCAGCACTAAGAGTATTGTATTTTTTTCTATAATATATAAATAAACATAATGTTGTCATTAACAGTAGCAGTTTTTATTACTTTACCATTTTGGATGATTTTTTAACTGTTGCACTTCAGTGGTACGCCACTGATTTATAATTTCGTGAGTGGTACGCGAAATTACAAGTTTGGGAACCACTGATTTAAATGCTTCAAATATTTAAAACAATTTAAAATGTGCAATGCGGGTGCAATTCATTACTGTAACGGAAAAAAAATAATACCATGATCCTTATACTCCTTATTTTGACTGTTATTTTTACATGGTAAAACATAGAAAAAAATTATTCAGGTCGGAAAAAAAGTAATGAAGGATTGCCAAAACTACTCGTTGCGTTTTTTTTGATCAGAAGTCCCAAAATTTCTACAGCAACGGGAGCATGTCTCTACCTACAAGATGACAAATAGTCTTCAAACAAAATTGCACATAATATGTACTGTAATTAAATGTAAATTAACTTTGAAAAAAAATGACCTGAATTTTCATATAAAAAGCGAAGAAAATTTTTCCCCAACCTATTAGATAAAACATAAACAAAAATGTTTACAATGAAAATATCGTTATTTTTCCAAATCACGCCCAAAAGCTTTATCAATTTCATTCAACTAATGACGCAAAACGAAAAAACTCGGTGACCTTTCCGGAACAGAATACGGCATCGACATAAAAAACATCCCTTGTTTTGAATAAACAATGAAAAATAATCAGGCGTGAATGTCTGGGAGCACAATGAGCTGGGGTAAATAGCCCGAGACGGTTTGCGAGGCGAGCGGACGCTTTTGGAAGTGGTCCAAGGACCAGCGAGCTGTGGTGACCTCTAGCTAGGGCAAGTAATACCCTCAGCAGAAAAGCTAGGAGAATGAATTCATACGTGATGTTTTATTTATGTTAATGAATATTTTGTGTTTAATATAATTAATTGTGTATGCTGCTTAACTTACAGGTGCGGCTGACCACCCATGCTGTAGACAATGGTTCACTTTGCCAATGTCACCCGGTCCGTTGTTCAGTGGTAACACTTCGGACTCTGAATGGAAGATTGTGGGTTTTAATCCCGGCGGAACACAAAAAACATACCATTTATATTTTCAAATTTGCTCTTCGCTGGGTTGAAAAATTCATAAACCTTTACCAATGACCGGTCACCATAGATTCATCCAGCCTTACAGCAACTGGGTCTTGCTTGAGAATTGGCGCTTTGTAGCGACGACGACCAAGCTCGTAACAAGGTTGATAGCTCAATCGGTAAGATGCTTGCATTCCATGCCGAGAGCAAGGGTTCGATCTCAAGGTTTACTCAGCCTTCACAAGAAATGAGAACCAGCCCCCCCCGGGAGCTGGGAAACCCCCACTTCAACTGAAAGTGGATGGTGTGAGGCTGGCCTCCTTACCTGTAAAAATAAAAAAGGTCCCAAATCGCCATATGCGACCCCTTCGGGGATAGCGCAGGCAAGAAGTTACACTATATGTGTAGCTTAGTTGCAAAAAAAAATCCTGTTTCAGGGAAGGTCGGCAGGAGTTGCAGGGTGTACTCGTATGTTTTTTTGAGATTTGGATTTTATGTTGTAAGTCTACATGCGAACGTCTGCTTGTGAGAATGCATATAATGTGAATCCCCAAAGAATGAATTGAAAGAGGTATGTAAGGATAGGAAGAAATGGAAGCAGCTGTACAAAGGCTCTGGCCACCCCTATAAGGAATGGTGACAGAGTTACAGTCACTCGATTTCTATAATTTCATAAATAAAACAAGAAATACAAACGATTGCCCACATCACAGCAAATTTGATAGTTTATATTCGTTGTCTGTACCACAAAAATGTAAAAAAATACATTCTAAGTCAACCATTTTGTATTCCAAAAAGTGTACGGAAACTAGAACAGCACCTCAAGTGACCGTTTTTGTTTAAATGCATTTTTGGGAAAACCTTAGGTTTGCGTTGTAACGGAGAGTAATCCATTTTCCGTCTGGTTTTCTTGGCTCGCTTGAAGGCGGGTTCGCTCAGCCGATGTGGATTTATCTTGCATTATGTTGGTATAATCAAATTTATAACGCGCGGCCTTCTGCCTTTGCCAAATTAGTCGCGAATTCATGACCTGTCTTATGGGCGATAATTTCAATTCATGGTTGCTTGAAAATTTATAATTGTTAGCTGTTTTTGTTTTTTTTCTTTAGACACAGGAATTTGAACAAATATAAGTACAATCATTAAGATACCTAACATCTGTAGTCTTTACAGACTATCACAGACACTTGCACTGACCAACTCACACAGACACACAATTACACATTAACAACAGTATTCAAAACAACTCTCCCATACTTTAATTACTATCGTATTTCAAATTAATCTCGAATAACAATTTTAGGCTTACACGGCCAGCTGATGATGCTGGAGAAATGTTTTCCAGGATCTGTTGCCGTGCTTTATGGGATCTGGGGCTTCCGGACATTTTGCCCATGTCTACGATAGGCTTTTTCAACGTGAAGTATGATGATGAAGATGATCTTGATGAAATGTACGTTATTTGATTTAGATATCTAAACATCATCTTCATCATCATACTTCACGCTGAAGAAGCCCATTGTAGACATGGGCAAAACGTCCGGAAGCTCCAGTTCCCATAGACCATGGAAACAGATCCCGGAAAACATCTCTCCAGCAAAATTCATCTCATTTATTAACAAAACGCAATAATTATAATTCATACCAAAAATTTCATGCCATCATGAAATGAAATAAAATAAAAACCTTACGACTTCTGGCAAGATAATATATTTAAATTTCCTCCGACAACAAACATCCCGGCGTGTAAAGTACACACATATGATACGTAAAGCCCGAGTAATACGTACTCCCATAAAACGTGTTCTGCGTAATTTTTCTTTCATTTCGCGTCATAAAAGGGAAAATTGCGCACATTTACCGCTCATGTGGAGAAAGGGAATTTCGTCATCGGCATCCCCGCCACCAACACGGGTAAAACATTTTTTTCTGCCAGCGAAGACCATCGTAAAAATTTGTTCAGTATATAAAGTACAGTTAAAAACTTGTTGCCAAATTACGTCTTGTTAGATAACACGATTGGTTTTATCTTATCTAATCTAATCTAAGCTGCAAGGATATATATCATTTAAGATTTATATTAAATGCATTCCCACAAGCAGACATGTATAATTTCGCGCTAACACATGCCGCATGTGGACCTACATTATAAAAACCCAATCTCAAATTAACATAATCCCTACAACTCTTCCCTGAAACAGGGGTCACATTGGCAAAGTGAACCATTTTTTACAGTTTGGGTGGTCAGCCGCATTCCAAACTATAAGTCAAGGAACAATTATGTTTTTTTTTATTTTCTTTGGAAATTAGTTTCACACGTTTTTAACAATTTTCTTGGATGTTTTGTTGTGATATTTAGATGTATATTGCATATAATCTTTAATCTGAGTTGCAAACACAGATTCAAATTTAAAAATTATCTTACATAAATGCATGCCCACAAACAGACACGTGTAAGATGAGATAGTTTTCCTCAGATTAGACCATGCTCTATTTGCAGCAGTGATTTTGTCTGCCGACGCGACGTTTCGTTCCCTAGAGCGGGGAACATTTTCAAGACGTTCTTTGCAATAAGTGTCCATAAAAAATATTGATTTGAAAGAGACTATTCCTTGAATTTCAAAAAATAACAAAGAAAAAAACCTTAAACTATAGAAATGGCTGTAAAAATCAGTTCACTCCATTCTTTCTGTGGTCCTTTTCTTTCATCCTTACCTTTGACAGTTTTTTTAAGGTACAACAGTCTTTTAAAAGTCATTGATAGTCTTTTATTTCTAAATACCTATACTATCTCATGGTACTTCTTAGTACTTTCACTTTCGTATTCCCGTTTGTATCACACTCATTCATATCTCAATAACTTTGAATTTAATCATTAATTAATCTCACCAGTCATTCCTCTCAATTTAGCCATTTCTATCTTACACATTTTCCTTATTTCTCTTTCATTCGCCGTATATCTCTCACTTCCACACGCCAGAAAGAAAAACAGTAAAAGTATAACCGTGTTATATCAATTTGCCAGTACGGTCCAAGCCGTTGTCGGTTGAATGAAGGATTCACGCGGCGTGTTCCACTGGCATTTTAATGCGCGAGCCTGCCTAGCACGGTGCAGGACGAGAGTGGCGCCATAATCATAATACATTAATGTCAACCAGCGCCTAGAAGATCTCCCTAACATCTTACAACTTGAGTTTCACTGTTTCACCAGATTCTGTGGAAAAAAGAATGTGTGACATGTCGTAGCTCCAATAACCATTTTATTCTGTGGGGGATTTTAAGATTTTTCCTCATTTTCAAGAATCATGTCATTTAAGCCATGATTTTGGCTTCTAGATCTAGCACGTCCTTTTTTAGGTTTCATTTTTGTTGTTAAAATATTGAGGATAAAAGTAAAAAGAAGCTCTTTTACATAAATTTATGTTCACACATTTTAGTACACAACGCTCGAGCGCTTTCGATTGTTATCCACCTTTAGTCCATTTGTCAAGAGTTTGACTCTGGGCGATGATTGGATAACAGCCAAAAGCGCTCGAGCATTACAAAAAGGTTGATGATATATATATGTTTTTTAAATGTGATATTTTAAGGGTTCAATATAATAAGAGCTTCGGTTATTTATTATGCACAATTTATTTCAGATACGTATCAAATTCGGTTCGTACAAAGAGTTGCTTTTGAATTGTAAATCTCGACAGCTTCAATACTAGTCTGGCTACAGAGCATCTTGGTCTCTACATATAGGTGAGAGTATGGTTTATTCTCGAAACATTGAGAACGGGCAAATGCAAGATTTCACCTGAACATTTTATTTAGAATATTTGAGTAAACACTCACGCAATATCGAACAAGTACAAATACAATTATTTAAGTACCTTCATCTAGAGATTTCACAGACTCACGCAGATGCAACTCATACAATTACACATTCACAACAATATCAATTGAAATTATTGTAAAACATCTTAAAACACCTTATTTTGTTAAGAAACTGGGAATGAAAAATATGAAAAATTACAATCAGTTGTGTAAAATACGAACAAAATAAATTTACGATGTACCTAAAATAATATCCCCTTATTTAAGCATTATCCAGAATAAGTCTTTTGTGACCTGTTTATGCAGCTCGAGCCAAAAGTCCAGGGTCTCTTGTGGAGCGCTATTTAGTATCGCAGTGCCATCAAATCGTTTACGTTTTCTGGCACAGCTCGCTTTGCAATTTAAGGCTACAACTACAAAAGGCAACACAAAAGTAATGCGGAATATTTATGATGCAAAAAAGGTAGTTAAAAGTAAGTTGCGAGGTTCATTGTGAATATTGCATGAAAAGATATTAAAACATGATCTGGAATAAAAATAAATCTAAATATATTTAAATGAATAAAGAGATGTCTTTTAGGGTTTGTGGTTCGCTAACGCTACGCTACTAGCTACATATATAGTGTAATTTTGTATCCCCAAAGGAGTTGCATGTGGCGGGTGGAATCTATTTATTTTTATAGGTAAGGAGACCGGTTTAGCGCCAACCGTTTCAGTTAAAGTAGAGGTTTCTCAGATCCCAAGGAGGCTGTACTTATTTCATGTGAAGGCTGCGACAAATTTGTCGGTATTTTATATTGGGTTTGAAATAAACACCGAAATGGGAAATTATTCCTGACACCCTCGGTGAGATTTGAACCCGAGCTCTCGGCATGGAATGTAAGTAGCAAAGATATATTTTCATTAAAAAAAAAAATTAAATGCATGCCCACAAACAGACACGTAACGAGCTCGTTACTGGGCCAATACGGTGTGAAGCTGACACGAAGAAGAAGAAGAACAGACACGTGTAAGTTTGCTCTTACAAATGCCGCATTTGGACTTACAATATAAAAATCCAATCTCAAATGAACATAAGCCCTCCAATTCCTACAACCTTTCCCTGAAACAGGGTGGCATTGGTAAAAATAAACCAAGTGTAGGTCAACCTCATACTAACCTATTAGTCGAGGAACTGTCTATATATATGTGTATATCTGTATAATATGTTTCCAATATTTAAAGCAAAGTGAGTGAAAGTAAGTGTAATCTAAATCTAAATCTAAGCTGCAAAGATATATATTATATCATTAAAGGCATAATATTAAGCGCATTCCCACAAACAGACATGTATAATAAGTCATGCTTTAAAAAGCTACATTTACAGTGCCACTTCAGTCTGCCACCGTACACATTCTGGTCCTCATAAAATTCAAACGAATGTGTGAAAAATTAAGCGCATTTCACGTTTTAGGTTTATAACATTATTGTTGGGGCAGAAATAAAATCCTGCGAGACCTCAGTGACCGCATTCAATTCTGTGTACTCTCCACTCTTTTACACCCACCATAAAATTCGTGTCAATCTTGCAAACATTTCGCCGACACGAGCTTTTTATTCTGGTGGATTTACCCCTTTATTTGGAATGTACGGATAAAAGTAATAAAATTGTTATTTAATGTAAAATGTATTGAAATTTAAAATGAATATATGAATATTTTTTAATAGGTAGTGTTATGTAAATTGCAAATACATAATATGTAATATATATATATATATATATTATAAATATTTAGGTAGGTAGATATTGTAATGTTTTCGGGTTCGGAAAGTCTCTAAATTAAAACATACAGGTCTTCTTTGAGGACCTTTATTTATTTTTACAATTTATATTTATTTTTAACATTTTTAGTAACTCAAATTTATTTTCACAGTTCAGTATCGCTTACACTCTTCAATCAAAGGCAACTATCTCACTGTCTTAGTGCACTCAACTTCGCTCCCTAGACACCGCAGTGACAGATGTCTGCAGGAGCCAATTTTGCCAGTACACTCGCGAACATTCCACCAACTTCAAGAGCACAAAAGGATCATTCAATTTCCAGACTTTTCAGGGCCACAATCATTGCCACCCACGGCGCACACCTACACTAATCCACCTCTGACATAACACTAAAATAAACACAAATACCCACGATGCACACCTACACTAATCCACTATTTACATTACAATATAATATTTGTAGCTGATGGGAGCTGTTTATAAGTAAGATTAATTATTATAAGTACCTAGGGTAAAGAGATATTATAAGAAAGTAATAGCAATCATCACCATTATGTACTCGAAGCTTTTGGATGACCGTTTTCTCGAAGGTTCCAGCAAAATTGGCTTCTAGTAACTACTATCGCTGGAGTATTAAAAGCCGCGACGGCTTGCAGGGGACAGTCTTCATACGACACTCTACTTTTAAACACAAAAGACAGTATAAGTGAACGCAAACCATCTGTGAAATAAATGTAAATTGCTAAATAAATGTAAAAGTGTACAAAATAAATATAACTGCAAAAATAAGTCTAAGTGTAAAATAAAGATCCTGTAAAGAAGACCAGTTTTTTAATTTGAAGACTATTTGAGCCCTAAAAAAAGGTAACAATAGATTTGTGAAGAGAAATGCAATTCACAAACCTATTTTGCCTGGTCGGATGTCTTCATGCGAAAGCAGAAGCTTGTGTACATACAATGACATATGTTAAACCAGGGTCAAAGTTATTGTCAAAGGGCCAAGAGTGATTCGAATCAGCATTATTCTGTACCACATACTCTAGTTAAGCTTGTAAGTATACGCTTATATATGCTGAATCTATACGTAAAAAAATAAATAATAAATTTATGAATGATCTGTGGCCCTGCAACTATTGTCTAGTTTCCTTGAAAAAGGGCAAAGTGAACATATTTTTTTTAATTAAACGGTAAATCTAATACCAACTTTTCAGGCAAGCAATCCGGTTTTATTCAAAGCCAACATCAATCGCCACTTCCTTGCAGCGCCTCAGGACAGAAGCAACACCTCTGCGGCACCCTTCCAGGGTTACATAGACCCCCAAGACTTTCAAGAATTGGCAGCCTCCCGCACAGAATTCCTTAAAGAAAAAGTAATGTAAGTACTAAATATATGAATCTACAGGTAATATTTTTCATGGTAAAATTATTACATTTTTAAAATTACTTTTTCACAAAATTTAAGATAATTTTTTTCCCCAGTTTCATTTGAATGTGAAAAAAAAACTAAGACAGGAAAATGTAATATGTTGGCTTGGATTAGTTTACCTGAAACCGAATGCCGGAATCTCATTACTTGTTTGTCAGACAGAATTTGTGTAACATTTGTTTGCTCTTTGCATGCAAACACCGCTTCCAATAAAATAATACCTCAGCCCACACGCGTTTTCTTTCTACATGTTTTTTCTTTCAACCGAGAAAACTAAAAGTATACGAGTTGAAAAAAATCATAAGTAGTTATGAAGGATTTTCTTAGAAAATGAGATTATTTCAACGAGGGTAAAAGATTGCGTAAATATTACCTTATGATAATGGATGATTTATTTCCGGTGGTGCCATTTAATGATCAGATACCATCTCAAGGGCGCCGTGGCTCTTTGAAAACAGAATTTTCTTAAGTCCCTTTTCTGAAGGCGATGGTGGGCTGGTCAGAGTGAAGGTCGACAGGCAGCTTATTTCAGGCTCCGGTCCAAAAAATTGGATGTGTTTGTACTTATTTAGTTCAGTAAATTAAAAAAAAACTGTCCCCTTAGTGCTTGTGTGTCTTATGTCCATCAGAGGTAATTACACATGAGTAATTCCTGTATGTGAATTAGACTTCTGTGACCTAATCAAATCTAATCTTATCTAAGTTGCAAAGGTATCCAAAATTAAAGATTCATACGGTATGCATTCTCACAAGCAGACACGTATAAGTTCGTTCTTGCACTTGCCGCATGTGGACTTACAACCATTGACTTACAACGTAAAAACCCAATCCCAAAAAAACATAAGCCCTGCAACTCTTACCGACCTTATAAATGCTGAAAATTTATTTTAAAAATATTTAAAACAACTCTCACATCATCGTGTTTTGCGATTTTTTCTTAGCTCAGATTGCGTAGAGTGTGATTCTGAAGGCCATATCATTGAAAAGTCATCTTTGAATCAAATGGTAGATAATCTAAACAAGTACTGAAGGGACGCTATGGATATGGAGCATTACGTAATTATCCTCGGTTGCGTAAATAAAAATAATAAAACGCGGGAATAGTTTCTGACACCCTCGATGAGAATCAAACCCGTGCTCTAGTCATGGAATGCAAGCCTTTAACCAACTAAGCTATCGATCGTTTTTTTACTAGCTTTGTACGAAACACAAATGCTGCAAAGCTGGATGGACTTTTGATGCCGACTTTGGTAAAGGTATATAAAATTTTCAACCTAGTGAAGAGCTTTTTTTTTTAAGTATAAACGGATTATTTTTTGTGCTCCACCAGATTCCAAACCCACCACCTTTCATTTCGAGTCCAAAGCGTTACCACTGGACTATGGACCGATAGTATATATTCGTTATATTTCCTCGTTAAATCAGTTATCATTTATATTAAGTTTGAAATTTCTTTCTAAAGAAGCATCTTTAAACATAATGTTATGTAAGTAGTAGATTAATATAGGTGTACATCTTAGGTAGCAATAATTATTATAGGCCTAAGAAATCTAGAAATTAAATAATCCTTTTGTACTCTGGAAGCTGGTAGAGGGTTCGAGAGTGTGCTGGCAAATTGGTCCCTAGAGACTTCTGTCTCTGGAGTATATAAGGAGCAAAATTAGGTGCAGGAGAGCAGATAGATATTCGCCTTTGATCGGAGAACAAGTGTGAGGTGCTGAACTGTGAAATAAATGTAGGTTGATAAAAGTGTTAACAATAAATATCAATTTGTCAAATAAATTAAGTCTAAATAAATATCCAAAAAGAACACCTGTTTTTTTTTGTTTAAAGTCTATCCGAACCCAAAAACACTACAATAATATGAGTTTGTGGTGATTTCATATTATAGAGAATAGTATTCTCCGATTTCTTTTCGGTGTGAAATATTTGCTGTCATATAAAGAAATTTATATAAATTATCCAATCTGAGCGCTCACATCACGAGCAATATCGCCAGAAATTTCCAAAGCATCGCTGAAAGAGAAACCTTTATGATTTTCCTCGGGAAAACCTAATCTCGGAGCAACAAAGCTGATTTGAAAGCGCTTTGTTAAATCGACAGAGAAAAATAGATCGCCCATGCGTGAAAATAACTTCAATACCACGCCCAGGCACAGAATTCATCGCCATTTTTGATTCCCCTCTACTGAGCACAAATTTCATCCTATAATGTACGATCCAGCAGAATCAAAATCACGAGAAAATTCCAATTATATATTATCATGCGTTCAGGAAATGGGAATGCTCGCTGGCCTATAAAATATGTTGTATGAAATTCAAACCAAAATTTTTCCAAAAACAATATACTGATTAGATGATCTCTTATTGATATATAGAGCACCGTTTTGTGACTCCTTTCACAACAAGGGCCCTTACAACGTTGACAAAAAAAAATGCGTCTTAAGTCCCTATTTGAAGGGTCCCACACTTTTTCTGAAGAATCTTAGTACACAATGTTTTTTTTGTTACTAACACTGGTGTATGGAAGTAAAGCATGGACTAAGAGTGACAGCAAAATGAGAAATTTATGTACAGTAGAAATGAAACACTTGAGAAGTATAAGAGAGAAAAAAGAGAGAATGAATGGGTAAAAGATAAATGTAAGTTAAAATAGGAAAATAAAGTGAAGGTACAAAATGATGTGATGAGATGGTTTGGATATGTAGAAAGAATGGATGATGAAAGACTTGCAAAGTGCATATATAGGGGATGTGAAAAGTAAAAGAGGAAAAGGAAGACCGAGAAAAGCGTGGCTAAATCAGATTGGTGAAATTGTATAAGAATATGATATACAAAACGGATATAAAAGAAAGGAATGTATTTGTCAACGACGAAACCATGTTAAAAGCATCGGTTATCATCAGATCACCGAAGCTAAGCAACATTGGGCGCGGATGCTACTTGGGTGGGTGACCGCTCAGGTACACCGCGTGTTGTTGGCATTTCTTGGACCGGTCCGTAGTCCAGTGGCAACACTTCGTACTCGTAAATGGAAGGTTATGAAAAATTCATAAATCTTTACCAAAGACCGATCACTGAAAGGTCCATCCAACCTTACAACAACTGGGTCTTGCTTGAGAATTGGCGCTTTCTACAGCAACTACCAAGCTCGCAGAGGGCTCCTGAGGTGTGATTCACACAAAAACAGCGCTCACCAAATAAATCATCCTAATATTATTATTATTAGTAAATGTCGAAGGCTATGGATGAATTGAAAAGGGTATGCAAGAACAGGAAAGAAATTGAGGCAAATCTGCAGAAGCTCTGGCCACCCCTTCAATAATGACGACAGAGATACAATAATAGTAACAGTTTTGACACGCACGTCTGGGGGTAGCTGATTCCAGGTGGACGATTCTGGAACAGCAAAGTCACCTAACAATGTGGTCAATTTTGTAAACGGTACTTTTAAAAATCTCAGCGATGTTTACGATGGATGGAAAAATACTCTCTTTTCTTGAACACTAGCATTATATGTAAGACTAAACTAAGACATAAAGTATGACCGTTTTATATGTGGGAGAGAGTCTATAAAATTGAAGTTACCCGCAGTGTTTCTCAAAGCCTGCTATATCTGGGTCACTTGTTCCACTGGTCACCGCTATAAATCAGTCGCACCGACGTTAAAGGACAATATGAGGAGATTAATGCTCCCTTAGATATCACAGATTGGAAACTACTGCCTTGCAGCTTCCTCCCTAAAATGTCTTACTCAGAACCAATCCAAGTACAATTCATTTCACCATAACTCTTAATTCCACTTAGCTAAAACAAAAAAAACAATGCAAAATGATGTATTGATTACTTGTCTTAAAATGTGTAAAATTTAAAATAATTTAGGTATGTTGAATTCAGAGTTACAGTCAAATAAAGAACTGATAGTTTATTTGGAGATAGTCTTTGTGAATAACACTGTTTGAGATATAAAACCTTTCAAGATGAAGTGATAGTAAGGACGGTTGTACTTTTATTTCAGTTTCAGGAAGCAGTGGAGTTATGTGTGATAAACGGGTTTCCTATAGTTTTATGGTTTGTTTTTGTGATGTGTCGCAATTCAAACAATGTATTTATATTTTCTGGAAGTTTTTTCTATAAAATTGTTTAAAATTTCAAAGCAATCAGGGCGTTTGAAAATTTAACTTTTTATTAGGATGTGGACAATTTTTTTGCGATGATATCTAATTAACAAAGAATTGTGTCTATGAATTTTACGTGTTTATGAAAAATGCACATTTAAATGGTTAGATCATATATATGTGCTATATTTTTTAAACAAGTTCGTGGAAAGGAATGCAATTTATCAACCTATTTTCAGCTGATCATAAACAGTTATCCATATGATTGCGTTTCAAGCATAGATATAGAAACCCTCGAGCAGCTATCTCCACTGAATAGGCCAAAAAAAAAAGAATAACCACATAATTATACATCAAGCACATGTCAACAACGTTACCATGTTGAAAGCACCGGTTCCCATAGATCACCGAAGTTAAGCAACATTGGGCGCGGATAGTACTTGGATGGGTTACCGCTCAGGTACACCGCGTGTCGTTGGCATCTTGGACCGGTCCGTAGTCCAGTGGCAACACTTCGGTCTCGTAAATGGAAGGTTGTGGATTCGGATCTCGGCGGAGCACAAAAATATACCATTTATATTTCGAATGTGCTCTTCGCTGAGTTGAAAAATTTATAAGCCTTTACCAAAGACCGGTCACTGAAAGGTCCATCCAACCTTACAACAACTGGGTCTTGCATGAGAATTGGCGCTTTCTACAGCGACGACCTAGCTCGCAGAGGGCTCTTAAGGTGTGATACACTCAAAAACAGCGCTCACCAAATAAATCATCCTAATATTATATTATTATTATTATTATATCGACGGTTAAAAAACAGCTAAAAAGCCGTTAATAAGCGACATTTTGGTCAAAATTTCGATCCTACTTGAAATTTTCCCTTCATTCTAATGCGCTAACTCTTATAGGTCTACGATGATTTTTTTGTTGTTTATGCCGAAGCAAACAACTGACCGACAAGATTTTTTCCTTTTTTGTCCTAAAGGCGCTTGTGACACAAAAAAATCGTAAAACATCGTAAAACCACATTCATAGGAATGCCAATGCCTTTATTATTTTTGATTTTAGATTTAAAACAGATTCCTAGGGAAGTATCACATATTTTTTTCATTGTATAAAATGGTAGAATACATTTTTTTAAATACATCTGCGTTTTCAAAAAAAATATATCTTGCTTAGTTTTTAAACTAAAGCTCTTTAAAATTAGCGTATTCTCGATTTCCGAAAAAAAGGTCATTTTGTTTATTTAGGTAGATATGACGCCGATGCATTTTCGGAGTGTAGGTATCGGCGGGCCCAGTGGCGAATCTTGACGTCATTTTGACGTCAAGATTCGCGAAGTCGAACGCGCTGCGTTTTGGCGCAACTAAAATTCTCCGCATTTTATTTTGTTAAATTATACATGATATTTTTATTTTTACTACACAAAAAATATATGGTTGTGATCCTTGAAATGTACTCTACAGAACCATATTATTTTCAACCGTTTTCCCTACCACTGCAACTACCCTAACCTCGTATCTCAAAAAAAAACTTTTTTTTTTTATACATACTTCTATCTATTTGTTTTTCGATATTACATAACTAGTAATTATTCGTATATTGGTATACAGTGAAGTTGTTGATACATAGGTTATGCAATTACCTTGTACGAGTATGAAGTAGTTATGTTATATCGAAAAACAAATATAAGGAGGAACAAAAACAATATATATTTTTTTGAGATACGAGGTTGAGAAAGTAAGGCGACGATATTTGATTTCAAACAATCACTTTCAATCATTCTCATACAATCATCACAATAACAAATTAAACGAAAATTAATTGTGATTCTCGTGTGTACACAAATCGCACTACAGACGTTATTAGCTTAATGAAAACGCTCCCGATACTCAAGCTGTGTGAGAGGGTTCTACGTTATATAGACTACTTGACTAGTTGATAACTAACTCTCACTTGGGGGAGCAAAGTTGGCCTCTAGCCACTCAAATTAATACGAGTAGGAGGGAGGGATTATAATAGTATGACGAGGAAACGCGTATGAGGCTGGCCACCTTATCTGTAACAAATGGTTCACTTTGCCAATGGTATTTGCTTGTCCATATTATTGTTTGTTTATGGTTGGCCACCTTTTCTGTAACAAATGGTTCACTTTGCCAATGGTATTTGCTTGTCCATATTATTGTTTGTTTATGGTTGGCCACCTTTTCTGTAACAAATGGTTCACTTTGCCAATGGTATTTGCTTGTCCATATTATTGTTTGTTTACGGTTGGCCACCTTTTCTGTAACAAATGGTTCACTTTGCCAATGTTATTTGCTTGTCCATATTATTGTTTGCTTATTTCTACAATGTAATTTGTTGGTATGCGGCTGACCACCCATGCTGTAGAAAATGGTTCACAATACCAATGTCACCCCTGTTTCAGGGAAAGTCGGCAGGAATTGCCGGGTGTATGTCCATTTCAGATTTGTTTTTTTTATGTTGTAAGTTCACATGCGGCATGCGTAAGCGCGAGCTTTTACGTGTCTGCTTGTGAGAATGCATTAAATGTGAATCCCCTATGTTACATACGTTTGCAACTTAGATTAGATTAGATTATCCCTGTTTTAAGGAAGTTCTGGTAAAGTTGCAGGGTTTATGATACCATTTATAGGTTTGTTTGGATTTCAATTTGTCAGCACACATTCAGCATTTGTAAGCGCGAACTTACATGTGCCTGTTTGTGGGCATGCATTTGTAATATGATCTTTGAATGTTAACATATCTTTGCAACTAAGATCATGGATTACAGTTAACTTACACTATTTCAAGGAAGGTCGGCAAGAGAGTCGGCATATCGCTCCCCCAGTTCTTATTTGCGTATACGCCAATCTTGTCAAATATAACTTTTTCATGCAGTTCTCTTATAAATCAAATTCTACACAATCTGAGCTAAGAAAAACCGTAAAACTCGATAATGTGAGAGTTCTTTTAAATATTTTTTAAATATTTTTTTTGTTTTCACAAGACACATTGGTCCAGTACACATGCAAACATTGCTCATGTAAAATTTTCTCAATGGCGTATACGACAAAGAAGAACTAAGGCAGCGAATATGTTAATTTGAGATTGGGCTTTTGTATTGAAGGTCTACATGCGGCATGTGCTAGCGCCAACTTATACGTGTCTGCTTGTGGGAATGTGGGAATGGAATTTTAAATGATATTTCTCTTTGAAGCTAAGATTAAGATTTTACACAACTACTGATAAATTACATATTTGCAACAGCATCATTGGTTGGAGCAAAGTTCCTCCTGATAGTTAATTTATCTGGGCATTGTTTTCAGAGTATAAAACGGCTATCTGCGCGCTATAACTCCGTCAGGCTGGTTTATCCACTGGAGCGGGAAGCGCGCGTGGACATCCCTGCGGTTCCCATTGCCATTATTTCTGGCACTGTCGCATTGCACGGCTTTGCCATTGCTCTCGCATTCAGGAAATATGCAGAAAAACGACCTCCATATCTGTAATGCAAGTTACAACACTAATAAGCTACCAGTGGCGAAGGGTGCCAAGCAACTCGATTCCTACAGCGAAAATTCATTTGCATGAGGAATTACAAAAAAGTAAGAAAACACGACATAGTAGACCACTGTATCAAAAATGACTACTCATTCAAAAATGAAGGTGTCAAGGTTCTCAATTCCAGGTGAAAGGGCAGACAGCTTATTGCCATTGACACTTTGGAAATCCATAAACACAAAAATTGTAATTCTTATAGTTTCATCAGTCTTAAAATTCCTACAGCTTCACCTTTGTTTTGACCTAATTGTACCTGTAACTGTAACTGTACTGTAACTGTAACTGTAACTGTAACTGTAACTGTAACTGTAACTGTTACTCTGTCACCATTCCGCTAGGGATGGCCAGAGCCTCTGCAGAGTTGCCTCCATTTTTTCCTATCCTTACATACCTCTTTCAATTCCTTCATATCCATCACCTTTTTCATGCATTTTCTTCTTTTACGCTCACTTTGTATATCCCATTCTTTCACAATCTCCACAATATGATCACTCCATACTTTTCTCGGTCGTCCCTTCCCTCTTTTTCCTTTCACACTTTCTTTGTATACATACTTTGTCAGTCTATCATCATTCATTCTTTCCACATGCCCAAACCATCTCATCACATTCTTTTGTGCCTTTGTAATTGTACCTCTTTATCGTAATTCACACTACTCATTTCTCTATGGCTTTTGTTTTGTCAGTTTTGTAACAGTGTCCTTTTGAAAATGAAGTTTATGAAATATTGTAAGAAGTAAGAAGTAAGCAAGTCAAAAGTACTTGAGGTGAAGTAAATACTTAGAGATTGTGAACTGAAGTACATTGAATAAACTGCAAGAAATCTAAAAACTAGAATTCAAGAACACCGCCGTTGCCTAACAAGCAACGGTCATTCTGAATTCGCCAACCACATTATTGAGTCTAGCCATTCCTTTCACACTCACAAGCTAAAACTCTTTCACCCCATTCCCCACAAAGGTAAAATTATGAACAACTTTGAAAACTTAGCAATTCAAAATAATTCAGAAAATAATATCCTATTTCCTAACACTTCACCTCTACTTTCTATGTTTCCTATTACGCCCCGCCCACATACACCTTCCCCCCCCCTTCTGTAATTTAAATCCTTGCTTCGTAATTTTGTATTCTGTGTTAGTTTATATTTACACCTGAAGATGGGAGGTACTGCTTCTCCCGAAACTGGTCGTATTAAACAAAAATAAAACTCATGTGAATTAAAACAAAGCAATTTTTATTTTAATCTTAGTAAATACCTACTCAATTTGTGAAAAGAAAACTCTGTGGTTTTTAATTTTTTATAATTCCTCATAGATACAAGTACAATCATTTGGGCACCTTACATTTTTTTTTTTTTTTTTTGTGCGCAACAGGTTTCCCTTTTTACAGCGCACTCTCACAGCCATCAACACGCTGGGAGAAATTCTAATGCTAGTTTTTTAAGTTTACTTAAATTGCAATAAAAATGCCTATTTTAGACTCGTTTATGAGTTTTACACTCCGAGTCACAGAATGTTGCGCAACGACATCAGTCCGGCTTTTCGGCACATGAAACAGGTCACGTCCTCGCCCACGGCTGTAGTCGTCAGGTACATATAGTCTGTAACTCTCTAACAGGGTGGGACTGTCTATTAAGCCGATCTAGAGTCTTCACAGACTTCAACATACATAGACCAACTCACACAAACACAAAATTACACATTCGCAGCAGTATCATTGATTGCTTTGAAAGTGACACAAAATACAATGAAGACTGATTTCACTTTTTTTTTTTTTTAAGGAATCCTGTGCGGGAGGCTCCCCAATTCTTGAGAGTCTTGGGGGTCTATGTCACTCTGGAAGGGTGCCGCAGAGGTGTTGCTTGAGTTCTTGGTTCTGTCGTGAGGCGCTGCAAGGAAGTGGTGATTGATGTTGGTTTTGAATAAAACCGGATTAAATTGGGAAGGGAACACATATACTGGTAGACCATTCCATAAACGGGCAGTTTGGCAAAGGAATGAGTCATGAAAACGCCAAGTTCTCATAGTTTTGAGATCGACTGCAAAGGGATGAATGAGAGTCGTACTACGAGTTTCCCTTTCTGAAATGAGAGGGGGAGGGATACCAATTCACTTCATTTTTCAAGTTCAAAAATCCCCGTTTTATTTACTTATCATAGGTGCCTTTGAAGGTAGGGCTTGAATTTGATTCCTCGTTCAGCACCCTTCTAGGGAAGTGCACTGCACAATTCCAACTACGCAGTAACCTTAGTATAAAACTCTACACTCAACTTATCCATAGCGCTTACACAAAAATATACGAAAACTAAAACAGCACTCACAGCAACAGTTATAGTTTTCATACATTTATTGAAGAACGCCACGTAAACTTGAATACCTACTCGTGGAACAGTAGCTGGTAGACAATAATTTTGCAATAACAATGCACTCCATGGAACAATATCAACTTTGCAGAGTCATCTGTGTGAGAGGGACAACTAGATGCAAGCCTCAATAGATAGACAGAGAGGGGAGAGATTGTAATTAGATATAGTTCAATTAGTTCATGCCAATAGATGGCAGTTTGTGAATGAAATTGAAGTTTTAATGGTAAAGAATGAATTTTCATTTGAATGAAATTACAAAATTGAAAAGCAAAGTATTGCTTGATCAGATTTGAAGAGATTAAAATAAAATAAAATAATTAGAGAAGATTGTGTATGAGGAAACAGATGAAAGTTGAAGAGATGAGAGAGATATGTAAGGACAAAAAAAAGTAAAGACGCATCTGTGGAGGTACCGGCAAACCCCTAGTGAAACGGTGGCAGGATATAGTAGGTACAGTTAAGCTATGACAACATTTAGAGATGGTAGTTTATGATTCAGACTTATGTTCTTTTGAAGCAAGTCTGGTCGATAAGTCAGTTGGTAGAGTGCTTGCATTCCATGCCATGAGCTCGCGTTCGAATCTAGTCGAGGGTGTCAGAAATGATTTTACGTTTCGGTGTTTATTCCCAAAATAAAATTCCGACAAAGCTTACTCAGCCTTCACAAGAAATGAGTACCAGCCCGCTCGTGAGCTGGGGAACCCCCACTTTAACTGAAGTGATTGGCGTAAGACCGGCCCCCTTACCTGTAGAATAAAAAGGTAAAGGTTCAACTTGCCACATGCGGCCCCTTCGGGGATAACGCGGCAAGAAGTAAAATTATACCTGTAGCTTAGTTGCGTCTTATAAACCTTTAAAAGTATTTTCTATTAAATGAATAGAATAAATCAAATAAAACGAGTTATATTTCCATTAAGATTTCACTAATATAACTAATCAGGCAGAAGCTCTCACGTATTTACCGCCTACACAGAAAATAATCCTCCTCCAAGTGAACTCGTAAATTCTAATGGCAGAATTAACGTTCCATCAAATACAAATAAACTCCGAGGCCCTGTGACAAATGATCCGCAAGATACAAATAGAGAGATAGCAGAGCCATGCTTGAATATTAAACAGGGGCCCTTCTCCAAGGGGGCTCCGCACTGCTTGTTTGCCTTATCTACCATTTGATTAAAATATAACCTTTCGATAAAATTGTCTTAAGATCATATTCTATACAATCTGAGCTGAGAAAAAAACGTGAATATTTTTACAATCAATATCCAGTTTTCGCAAGACACGGTGTTATGTATTATGTATTATATCAGTATTACGGCCGAGGGAGGGGACCTGTTTCAGGGAATGTCGGCAAGAGTTGCAGGGCCTATGTTCATTTGTGATTGAGTTTTTATATTGTTGGTCCACATGCGGCATGTATTAGTGCGATCTTATACATGTCGGCTTGTGGTAATGGGCTTAATATTAATCTAATCTAAGTTTCAAAATATATGTTACATTAAAGATTCACATTATATGCACTTTCACAGACATGCACAAGTTCGCGCTTAAACATGCCGCATGTGGTCCTACAATATAAAAACTCGAATCTCACATGGACATACACCCTGCAACTCTTGTCGACCTCCCCTGAAAACAGGGGTGACATTGGCAAAGTGAACCATTTTCCACAGCATGGGTGGTCAGCCGCATACCAACCTATATGTCAAGGAACAGAATCTTAAATGATAAATATCTTTGCAGCTTAGATTTAGATTTAGAGTCAAGTTTCTGATCTTACTAACCTATTTGGAATAGAATGACGTCGGTTCGATCGCCATTTGGGTCATTTGACAACAACTTTGATCCTGGTTCAACAGATGTCATCGGGTAATTATTAATTAGTGATTCATTAAAATATACAATAATGAATTAATTATTAATCGATGATATTAATACCTGTTTCTGTACGGGCAGAATTGATTGATGAATTGCATTTCTCTTCACAAATCTATTTTTTTTAAAGACGCATTGACCCAGTGCACATACAAACATTGCTCATGTGAAATTACCTCTGAAGGGCATATGACAAACAAGCACTAAGACGACGAAGGGTAGAAACATCAGTGCTAGGGGAATAAGGGAGGGATAGGTTGTGGAGCAGACAAGAACGGAAACAAGACATTGTGATAATTTACATTTTAAGAGCTTATGAATTGAACTTGTCAACAGCTTTTAGAAAACATGTTTAAAGATTTACAAAAAAAAATGTTAAGAGCGCTCTCGAAAATTTTTAATTTTAAAATCTGCGTTCGCTTAATACCTATCTATGCCACAGCCGCGCGCTCGGAGCTCTTATTTTGTAGTTTTTGAAAGGTACGTATATTAACTTATAATATCTGTGGACTAGAAATTATTTTAACCAAAAAAGACATATATATATTATATGTCTCAACTTACTTACGAAAATGGTCATTAAAAAAAAAAAAAAAAAACGCAACTAAGCTACACATATAGTGTAACTTCTTGCCGCGTTATCCCCGAAGGGGTCGCATGTGGCGAGTTGAACCTATTTATTTTTACAGGTAAGGGGGCCGGCCTTACGCCAACCACTTCAGTTGAAGTGGGAATTTCCCAGCTCCCGAGGGGGCTGGTACTCATTTCTTGTAAAGGCTGAGTAAACCTCGCCGGTATTTATATAATGGGGTTTTAAATACACACCGAAATTGGAAATCATTTCTGAGACCCTCCTCGGTGGGATTCGAACCCGAGCTCACGGGGTAGAATGCAAGCACTCTACCAACTGAGCTATCGACCGGACATTAGTAATAAAAATAACAAAGAACTTCACAGTTGCATTTCATTAGTAATAAAAGTAACAAAGAACTTCACAGTTGCATTTCATTAGTAATAAAAATAACAAAGAACTTCACAGTTGCATTTCATTAGTAATAAAAATAACAAAGAACTTCACAGTTGCATTTCATTAGTAATAAAAATAACAAAGAACTTCACAGTTGCATTTCCATGTGTACAAAAAACTCGGCACAACGAAAAAAAAATCTTGAATGTTGGTGCCATTTCAAATAACGGCTGCCGACTAGACCGGAAATAACTAGAGTTGACAGATAACACACGTTATAAATATTGTGATCGCCAAAGTCGTGGCAATATTTCATATTTCATATTTTAACTTTATCACTTTTCATTTCATATTTCATATTTTAACTTTATCACTTTTCATTTCATATTTCATATTTTAACTTTATCACATTATAACCACTGCAACGTGTGACAGGAGAGAAACGCAAGTGGTAGCATGTCGCTGCCTTTGTTCTTGTTTGCCGTAGAGACCATTAAGCTAATTTTACATGAGCAATTTTTGCATGTGTACTGGACCAATGTGTCTTATGAAAACAGGAAATTGATTTCAAAAATATTTAAAACAACTCTCAGATTACGAATTTTACGCTTATTCTTAGCTCAGATTGTGAAGAATTTTATTCTTATGACAACTGCAGTATGTATCAAATCAGCACGTTAGTTTCCGCTCCTCTATGTTATTACTCATAGTAGCTTGCAGTACACTTTTTGGCAGCCATTTTTTTATGCCGGTCAGATAGACTCAACCTTTTCCATCCTTCAACATCAAAACTAAAAATGTTCAACAATAAATCAATAAAATAAAACTATTTTTTGTTCAACGTAGTTTATTTTCACAATAATATTTAATATCTCGAGTACTTTCGACCTTCAATATTCAGGCCATTATCAAGAGTCTAAATATTATTATAAAAATAAACTACGTTGAACAAAAAATAGCTTTATTTTAAAAAAATGAATTTTCACTGTGTGAATACACAAACCCTACAAAATCTAATAAATCAATAGTTTCGCAAATTATATTTTTAGTAATAATAATATCAGGATGATTTTTGCGAGCGCTGTTTTTGTGTAAATCACACCCCAAGAGCCCCCAGCGAGCTTGGTCGTCGCTAAAGAAAGCGTCGATTCTCAATCAAGACCAAGTTGCTGTAGGGCTGGATGAACTTTGGTGACGGGTCTTGGTAATGGTTTGTGTATTTCCACTTTATTAATTCATTAAAACATTGAAAAACATTAAATAAAAAAAAAACAAGTTTTTAGTTACTCGTAAGCGTAACTACAGATGTTATGGATATGTGAAGGTTCCAAGGAATTTTATGAAAAAAGTGGTCAATATAGTGCATACACGCAGAATTTCTTAGTAAATATTTAGTTTTTACATACTGTAAAATTGCGTTTCCTTTCTCGCAATTTCGCTTTCTTGATGACTAAAATTATTTTTTAGCGTAAAATCCGTAGGAAGTAGAATGTCGACCGATTATTTCTAAAATAGTAATAATAAATTTCTAAGTTAAGTATCAAAGTCTTAATCTAAATTAAAGTTGCAAAGATATATATCATTTCAGATTCATATTAAATACATTCCCACAAGCACACACATAGTAGTTGAACATAAGCCCTGCAACTTTTGTCGACCTTCCCAGAAACAGGGGTGACATTAGCAAAGTTAACCATCTTTGTACAGTATGGGTGGTCAGCTTCATACCAACCTATAAGTCAAGGAATGTATTATTAAGAAATTGTTGATTGCAAAAAAAATATTTTTGTAAACATGTAACATGGAAAATCGTAAAATGTTCTCGCTTCGAAAATGTTGCATATCACTTGCCGACGAAACAAAGGTTTGTTATGAGATAGTTTTAGCGAAAAAAAAAAAGTGCCGCAGGTCCCGCCTTCTGTGAGCGTTGGCGCTCGACTGAGGTTTACCCCGCGAATCTCGCATTTAAAAGCCATTTGTAAAATAATAATAAAAAATACATCTTGTGAAATAAAAAATTTGAAAAAAATTCAACTAAGCTCAAGATTATATTGTTCAATATTTGAAAATAATTGGGCACAAATAACCATTTTTTGAGATTTTATTCGAAGATACAATGTACACTTTTTTGTCCGTTTTTGCTTCTAGATTTTTTTTTTTAATTCAGTTTTCTTCATCTGAATCACATTTTAAATCACACCACAAACTAAAACAGGATATAAAGTATATTTGTAATTTTTTTTTAGATTTCAAAACACCACCAATTTACAGAAAAACTGGTTCAAAAATTGTATGTTTTCCACTTACCGCAAGAAGGTGTTCGTAATTTTTATTTTTTCAAGTAATAAAAGCGTTTATAGACATATATTATTTGATGCATATTGCAAATGAAATGTTTAACTAACACTTAAAGTTATCAAAAATTTATATTTGTCCATATTTATTGAAAAAAAACCACGTCAAAAACTGTGTTTTCGAGAAATTTCCTAGCACCCTCTTAAAGTTAAATTGATTTTTGACCTAAAAAACCTTTGAAGAGTTGATGAAATGTGTAAGAAAAAATTGTTACAGGATATTTTTAAGGATAATTGAGTGGAATCAACGGTTTATACTTAAGTGATTAACACTTTAGACTAGTAATTGAAAGGTCGTGGGTACGATTCACGGTGAAGCACAACAAAATAATTTTAGATTTCAATAAAAACTCTTAGTGAGGTTGAAAAACTCATCTGCCTTTACCAAAGACTGGCCACCTTTGGTCCATTTAGCCTCACAGTAATTGATGGCCAAGCTTTCAAATGGATCTTGAGATGTGATTAACGCAAAACAGAGCTTATAAAATAATACATAATCCTTGTGCGCCCTTGCATTGACAGTAGTCACGAAACGGCACTCTACAAATCACATCATCATTCCTTGACTTATAGGTTGGTATGAGGCTCACAAACCATACTGTAAACAATGGTTCACTTTGCCAAGGTCACCCTGTGTCAGGGAAGGTCGGCAAAAGTTGTAGGGCTCATGTTCATTTGAGGTTTGGATTTTATTTGTAAGTACGCATTCAGCATTTGTAAGCGCGAACTACACGTGTTTGTTTGTGGGCATACATCTGAGAGCTTTAAATGAATATATCCTTGCAACTTAGATTATAGATATTATAGATCATCATCATTTTCATCATCATCTATTTTTGACAATTATATTAATTTTCGGATATTTAAGTTCATCCTCAGTCGCCGTACAGATAGGATGTTCTCCCGAAGACGTCGGCTACGTCGCTGACGAAACGTAGAGAATAATGTAAGTTCTCACCGAACGGTTCGTTAAATATCCGAAAATTAATATAATTGTCAAAATGTCAAACGACCGTAATTTTAACTTAAACCTAATCATCTATTTTTTCTTAAAGTCAAAATAATTAAAATATACATTTTCTCTTTCATCTATTATCTAAGTTGCAAAGAAGAATTTTTATTTAAGATTCGTATTTAATGCAATCTCATAAGCAGACACGTATAAATTTGGGCTTACACATGCCGCATGTAGACTTGCAACGTACAAACCCAATCTCAAATGAGCATAAGCCCTGCAACTCTTGCCGACCTTCCCTGAAACAGAGGTGACATTGCCAATGTGAACCATTTCTTTAAAAATATTATTGCTCAGCCTCATACCAACCTATAAGTCAAGGAATCACCAATCGGAAAATGCACTAATTATGCATTTATTTACTAAGGGACCCAAATGTGTACCTTGGCAGACACTCAAGTGCTGCTTATGCTACTGAGCACATTTCTCCCGCTCCAAGACGTTGGCGATAAATTCACGATGACACCTCGTACCCGTAATGAGCCGTGAAGGTGTAAAATTGCACTAACAAAAGGAGCCCCCTCGCTCATCTGGGGGATCCACTCTCTGTCTTGTTTTATATCCGGATTTAGTAAGAGGTTTTTCGTACTCGTGTGTCATGCTTAATACATACTATTTTTGGAAATGTAAATATATACATTTATATCTATAATTATGTTAAATTTAAGTATATTGTTAGGATAAATTGGCATTCAATGTTTAGATTTTTCAAAGTTTGTGTATTAACGGAGTGAATTTTTTTTTTTATGTTAATTAAAAATATTTTTATGAAACAAGTCGTCCATTTTATTTTCATATTTTTTGAGTTGCATTGCCAAAACGCTATCGATCTTTATCCGTCCATCTTCTGAGGTCGTCCTCTGTGTTTGATAAAAGTTATTTGTAGGTATTTAATATTTATGTTTTATGCATGCCCACAAGCAGACGTATTTTCGCACTTACACATGCTGCATGTGTATTTATTTACAAGATAACCAAACCTCAATTGCAAATAAATCTAGCAAGCTGCAACTCGTGCGGCCTTTTGCTGAAACACGGGTGGCATTATCAAAAGTGAACCAAGTTTTTAGATCAGAGGGGTCAGCCTCATATCAACTTATTAGTCAGGATCAGTATGATAAATATAATAAGTATAGTATAATCCTATGGCTTATAGGTTGGTATGAGGCTGACCGCCCATTCTGTAAAATGGTTAACTTTTTCAATGTCACCCCTGTTTCAGGGAAGTTCGGCACAACTTGCAGGGCTTATGTTAATTTGAGGTGTGTTTTATTTAATTGTTTGTACACATTCAACATTTGTAATCGTGAACTTACACGTGTCTGTTTGGGGGCGTGCATTTAAGATTATTTTTTAATGTAAATATATTATTTTTGCAACTAAGATGGTATGATAAATAAAATCCATCAGATTTATTGTACATAGAATATTGAAGTATGTACATAAAAAAGATACAAATATAACGTTTGTTGGCGTCCTTTGAGAATTAAACCTGTGTAAGAGATTCCAAGATCTGAAATATCCTGTCTTGAGATGTATGCCGTACGACTGCTGGTCCCTGGACAATTTGTTTGTGCCACAAAGAAAACTATGTACAGACACACTATAGCAATCCAGAGAAGCATCCTGGGAAATATACTTTGATCAAAGTCAAACAATCGCTGGAATGGTCGATGGGTACCAAAATTTGCGTTATTGAAACAATCACAAGTTCGAACCCCGCCTACACCGTGTCTTATCGATAACAACTTTTAGCATGGTTCAACATATTATATCATCGAGTAAATATTAACAAATAATTTATGAAAATATTTAATAATACATAATATCAATAAATTTCTCTGGTCAGGCAAAATACGAATTGGTTTTAAAAAGTAAAGCCATTTTAAGATTGTACAAAATAGAATACCTAAGATGTTTAAGAAAGAAGCAATCTGGTTTCTTAAGATAAAATATCTATGAAGTAGCACGCATGTAAAGTACCTTGAATAAAGTTTGGTATGGGGCTAACCACCCATACTGTAAAAAACAATCACTTCTACCAACGTCAACTCAGTTCATCATCAGTCGTCGTGCAGAGAGGATGTTCTCCTTAAGACGTCGGCTACGTCGCTGACGAAACGTCGAGAATGATGTAAGTTCTCTCTAAACGGTTCGTTAAATATCCGATTTATATTAAGTTTTGAAATTTGTTCAGTTTTAAAAATTAATATGTTGTGAAAATGTCAAACGACCGTAATTCTAACTTAAACCTAACTATAACATCATAAATACCAAAATCTCAATATATCTCAAATATCAAATGAACATACACCGTGCAACTCTTGCCAACCTTCCCTGAAACATGGGTCTTGCCTTACTTCTGATTTCTGTATTCTACCGCCATTCCTCCAAGGGTGGCCGGTACCTCCATAAAAATCCTCCACTTGACTCTGTCCTTGAATATTTCTTTCATGTCATCTAGTTTCAACATTCTTTTCATGCACACTCTTCTCTTGTTTCCACTCTATAAATTCGATTCATTCGCCATTTTCAACCATTTTCTACAGCATGGGTGGTCAGCCGCATACCAACATCATGTGATAATTTTTTTTCAAAGGAATTACATAAATAATATAAAAGCAAGTATGTAGACTAGAGATTAGTTATAGCACGTATACCTAGCGAAACAATTAACAAACGCTTTGATGATCCGATACCAGATGACGGGGTGGGTGTGTATGTGTGTGGATGGGAGGGAAGAGAAAGACCCGGGAAAGTATAGGTGGAGCGTGTAAGGGAAGGTAAACAGCAAAATAATAAACATCCGGAAATTTGAAACGGAAGTCTGAGACGTGGGTGGGGGAAACGATGCGCGAGACACAAAGTCTCTTACACCCCAACCCTAGTAAAGAAAACCCCAATATTCAACCCCTTCGGATTCCATATTTTTTCTACAGTTTCTGTAAGTCACAGTGGGTGGTTAGGTATTTTTTTTTCCAGGAAAAAAACAGTTACAGAGTTATATGCTTAGAAATAAATAAGTTTTTTTTTAACAAGTGAATTTTCCTTTAAAAATAGTTTGATTACATGATATGAGGCTGACCACCCATACTGTTAAAAATGGTTCACTTTACCAATGTCACCCCTGCTTCAGGGAAGGTCGGCAAGAGTTGCAGGGCTTATGTTCATTTGAGATTGGGTTTTTATATTGAAGGTCCACATGCGGCATGTGTGAGCGTGAACTTATACATGTCTGCTTGTGGGAATACGGTGAATCTGAAATGATATCCATCTTTGCAGCTTAGATTTAGATTTTAGACATATTGTTAATGTCTTGTTACGAATGTACTACAAAAGTGTATGTCTGACATGTTTACTTACTTATGCTTGTGTATCTGTGTGTGTTTACTTTAACTTGTATATGTTTGTATAGACGTAAGTGTTTGATAGTGTTTTTTTCTGGAAACTTCTATTCAAAACAACTCTCTAACGGTATGGTGTATGCGAGAATAAGCTCTAGTCACTCTATAAATACGGATTGCAGTGCTGTGAATGCACATGTGACTCGAAACTTATATAAAAAATAACCACACTATTGACATAACTTTTTTCTTTTCATTCAGTATAAAGTCGCAATGCTAACGCTAAAAATACCGCACATTACAGTATGTTGTTCTCGAGGAAAACGCACCTTTATTTTTTCATAAATTTATTTTCCACTTGCCGTGAGCAGCTTAATTTCGTACAGATGGTAGAAACTAAAGACATAAAATAAATTGACGTTGAAATGGCTGATATCGGGGTCATTTATACCAAAACTCATGGAAGAAGCACCACCTCTGTAGGATGAGGGTTGAGGATTGATTTTTGTATTCTACAAGCGTCGCTTGAAGGAGTGTAAAACTTTTATCCCTGGGAATGTTTACAAGAGTCAAAGTGTTATTTGATGCTGCGGAAAAGTGTTGTTAAATTATTATTATTATTACTGTTGTACAAGATGTTCCATAGAATATCTTATAATTTTGTAATATATAAGTGCGTATATTTGTATGTACCTATCTTATTTTCCTTATTATAGATCCATAATCTGTTTATTGTGGAACTCCCTCCTATGATGCAGAAGACCAGCTGTTCTTCCATCTTTTGGAAGAGCGACCTGGTAGACGCTGGCCGTCCGGTATCTCCTGTGCCACGACTCGGGCTATCCTTCCTTCGTTCATGCGGTCTATATGGTCCCTCCAGAACCGTCTTCTCTTCCTGCTCCATCTGATGATGTCTTCACTATCGCACATTCTTCTGATTTCTGAGTTCCTCAATCGATCTCTCACTGTTTTGCAGCAATAGCGCGGAGTGTTTTCATCTCAGTACCCTGAGTGCGAGTTGCAAAACTTGAGTAAAGTAAAGTTTGCGGAAAGTATTAAAGAGTGGGTTTCCCCAAAATCTGCCGTTTTTGTTTGTTTGAACTTGATTTTCTTCATCACTATAACTCTTTTGCTAAGACCATAAAGTGTAAGAAATAAAAACGGCAGATTTTGGGGAAAATCACTCTTTAATACTTTCCGTAAACTTTACTTTACTCAAGTTTTGCAACTCGTACTAAGGGTAATGTTTTGAGTAGGCTCTTGGTTCTTGAAGTTTCTGAATGTGAACTGTCTTTGTGTGAATTTGAATAAGTATGATATTGTTATGTAAATATAAATATTGAAATAAGTATGGGTAGTTATAGTTATAAGAATCCTCAAAAGTATTGGTAGGTAAGATCGATAATTATGTATAAGTGTAGAATTCTCTAGGCTAAGTAGGTATTTGTTATAATTATAGGAATACTGTATTGCATTGGTAGGTAGGATTTTGGTTGTGTCTAGGTAGTACGTGAAACATCGAGAAGTAATAATTACTCTGGAACCGTCTGGCGACTTTAGTTCTGGATCATACTGCTCTATAATCTATAATCTATAATCTAAGTTGCAAGGATATATTCATTTAAAGCTCTCAGATGTATGCCCACAAATCAACAAGTGTAGTTCGCGCTTACAAATGCTGAATGTGTACTTACAAATAAAATCCAAACCTCAAATGAACATAAGCCCCAAAACTTTTGCCGACCTTCCCTGAAACAGGGGTGACATTGGCAAAGTGAACCATTGGCAAGCTCTGAAGAGTATAAAGGTGCGAATGGCCTGCAGAGCGGGCCAGTATCATAGCGACTAACAAACACATCGAAGCCATCTGATCAGTGAACCGAAACCAATGGAATAATCGAGAAAGTAGTGTGAAAATAAATTTTGTAACTGTGTAAAATAAATAACTATTGAAGAAGACCTGTGTATTTTTAATTTGAAGACAATTGAACCCTAATTTCGTAACAATTGGCGTCAGGTGCGGAATTGTCAAGAAAAATTAAGATCTTCTTTCTAAAAATAAATGAAATAAATTAAATAGTGTTAAAATGAACTTTAGTCAAATTGAACTTTGTGTGAACTGACTTTTGTGAAAACAAGTGTTTAAATAAATTTTTGTTAAAAGAAAAGACGCAAAAAGCAAGTTCAAAAAAAAATTCTGGAACATCCTAAAACATAATGACTATTTTACCGCATTGAGAAAGTCATCAAATTGGACCATAGTTTTTTTTATTATTGTGTGTGATTAAAAAATAAAATAAATAAATAAAAATCTTGAAAAATATTACAAAAGAACGTTCCAGATTCATCGAGAAAAAGTTTTTGAATAACTGCCCTTCGTTTACAAGTGTGTGAATGTACATTAAGTACCTACCTGTGTGTTTGAAAGACTTGAGACGAAATAAATAATTATGTACTATCAGACATTATTATGTAAAAAAATATTGGTGAATTAAAAATAAATATTAAAAGACAGTACCTACCAATCAGTGTAATCAGATAAATTATTATTTTGCTAAAGTACGTATTCAAAACAGCTCTATATATAAAACTCGTATTAAATAAATTTGAAAATATTTTTTTTGTTTTGAAGTAAATTTAAAAAAAAAAAAATGGCAACTAAAGTGAACGTCAAGGACCTCAAAGTCACTGAGCTTAAAAATGAGCTTCTGGAGAGGGACCTGGAGACCTCAGGAGGAAAGGCAGCCTTACAAGCACGCCTCATAGAGGCCTTGGAACGGTCAGGTGAAGACCCGGTATACTTTGTCATGGCATCTGGAGGAGACCGCGCCCTTGAGGAGCTGAACTTCAGCATCACAAAATCCATAAAGGAGGAGCTCACGGGAAACTTCACTGCTATGGAGGAGAAGATGGCTGACAACGCCAAGACCCTGGAGGAGAAGATGGCTGACAACGCCAAGACCCTGAAGGAGGACCTGGCAACCATGGAGGAGAAGATGGCTGACAACACCAAGACCCTGAAGGAGGACCTGGCAACCATGGAGGAGAAGATGACCAGCAACCTGACCGGGCTAGAGGAGAAGATGACTGGGCTGGAGGAGAAGATGACCAGCAACCTGACCGGGCTGGAGAAGAAAGTGGCAGAAAGCTCGCGAGCAATGTCAGAGATTGAGGCCCGTGTGGCAAGCCTGGAGGACCGTCTGCGTGCCGAGCTGGCTGACAAGTGCCAGATGGAGTCCACCAGAATCTCCCCCAAAGGCGGCCTTCACGACGAGACCGACCAGGGATGCTCAACTCCAACCAGGGTCACAAGAGGGGATGATGACCCTTCCCTAGCCAAGCACAACCTCCCAACCTTCGACGGGAAGACGTCGTGGGAGGAATACTTGTCCCTCTTTGAGACGGCTGCCATGATGGGAGCCTGGAGCCAGCAGAAGAAGGCTTCGGTTCTCAGCCTGTCGCTCCGAGGAGACGCTCTCAGGGTTCTGCAGGCCATACCCTTGGACAACCGTGGTGACTTTGGGCAGCTGAAGCAGCGCTTGGATATGCGCTATGGCCACAAGTGCCTGGAGCAGCTGTACAAGTCACAGCTGAACACAAGGGTGCAGAAGCCCAACGAGAGCCTCCAGGAGTTTGAGATGGACATCGCCCGCCTGGTACGAGACGCTTACCCGACAGCCTCCGACGACATCTGTGAGAGCTTGGCAGTGGACAGGTTCCTGAACGGGTTGCGGGAATGGGAGACGCAGCAAGCCGTGAAACTGGCCCACCCCAAGGCGTTGAACGAGGCGCTAAGCCAAGCTCTAGAGTTTGAGGCTGTCAAACAGTCCATCAGGGGCCACGCCAGGGTTCGTGCAGTCGAGGCAGAGGAGGTCAAGCTACCAACAACCGAGGAGTTAATTGAAAAAGTGCTGGAACGTCTGAGACCTCGAAGACGAGACCCACGCTGCTGGAACTGCGGACAGCTGGGCCACCTTAGCACCAAGTGTCCAAAGCCTCAGAAACCCAGAAAACAGGCTGCGGAAAACTAGAAAGGGTTAATGGGAAGGGGCAACCGTTGACCCGCGCTGGAGAGGCCCTGAAATCTGCTGCTACTGTCGCAACCGTGAGAGGAAAAGCCAGCAGCATTTTTATCAATGGCATAATAGATGGAGTAACTCGTGAACTACTGGTGGACACGGGAGCAACCAGGACAATTCTGAGACGCGACATAGTGGCACGAGGCAAACAGATTGCACCAACAAAATGGTCTCTGCACACCGCCACGGGAGAGTCAGCACAGGTGTATGGGGAGACGATTGCCACCTTCCAAATTGGCAGCACCACTTTTGATCATCGGACATTGGTGGCCAACATTGAAGAAGACGTTATATTGGGAATGGACATACTGGACAGATTTGGGTGCAGCTTGAATTTAAAGAAAGGTGCCATTAAAATTGAAAGTGAAGAAGTCATCCTGCAAAGACGGACAGAACTGGCTGCACGTGTTATCCTAGCCAAGAATACCGAAGTGAAGGGGCGATCCGAGATGATAGTGAGTGCCCGCCTGGATTCCAGTAGTACAAATGACCAAATCTGTATGATAGAACCGGAGAACATGGACAATGTTAACAAAGGAGTCATGGTGGCAAGAACAGTGATTCGCGCGCAAGAGACCATTCCTGTCAAGATCATGAATGTGAACAGCTACCCAGTTAAAATGAATGAAGGTTTTGTTTTGGGCAGATGTGAGAGGATAACTTCCATTGTGCAACAGATGACAAACATGACATGCGAGGGAAGAAAACTATCGACACAATTGGAAACCCTGGTCCACGACGCTTCCCAAGGTCTAACCGAGGAAAACAGACGTAGAGTGAGGAGTTTGATCTGCCGCTACCAGAACATTTTCGAGGACTCTAATGGCCGTCTGGGAAGAACCAAGGTAGTGCGACATAGCATAGACACCGGAGAAGCAAGACCAATCAAACAGGCTCCAAGAAGACTACCCTTTGCAAAGCGGGAAGAAGCTGACAAGATCATCAAAGACATGAGCAAGGATGGCATCATAGAACCATCAAGTAGCCCTTGGACATCCCCGGTTGTACTGGTGAAAAAGAAGGATGGTACCACGAGATTTTGTGTGGACTATAGACTGCTCAACGATGTTACGAAAAAGGATAGTTACCCCCTGCCAAGGATTGACGACACCTTGGATACATTGGCAGGATGCACCATTTTTTCCACATTGGACCTGAAAAGTGGCTACTGGCAAGTTGAATTGGAAGCCAAAGATAAGGAGAAAACTGCATTCTCGACTGGATCTGGACTTTGGCAGTTCACCGTGATGCCATTTGGCTTATGCAATGCCCCCGCCACGTTTGAAAGGCTGATGGAGAATGTGCTGCGAGGACTGTCATGGGAAACCTGCCTTGTATATTTGGATGACATAATCATCTTAGGAAAGGACTTCAACCATCAGTTGAGAAATCTGGAGCAAGTTTTCGGGCGACTACAAGACGCTGGACTGAAGCTCAACCCGAAAAAGTGTAACCTGTTCAAGAAACAAGTAAATTACTTGGGACACATAGTTTCTCAACGTGGAGTTGAGGTTGACCCTGCTAAAATCAAGGCAGTAAGAGACTGGCCCGTGCTGAAGGACAAACATGAAACTAGGAGTTTCCTGGGGCTGTGCACTTATTACAGGAGGTTTGTGCCAAGATTTGCGGACATTGCAAAACCGCTCACCAAGCTTACGGAAGAAAACACTCGCTTCCACTGGAGTGATTCCTGCGCACAAGCATTTGAAGAGCTTAAGGGAAGATTAACGAGTGTCCCAATCTTGAACTACCCACGAAAAGATGGAAAATTCATCCTGGATACCGACGCTAGTAATGTGGGGATAGGAGGTGTCCTTTCCCAAATACAGGATGGGCATGAGACTGTTCTGGGTTACTTCAGTAAAGTGCTTTCCAAGCCAGAACGAAATTATTGCGTGACCAGACGAGAGCTTCTTGCCGTGATAAAATCAGTGGAACACTTCCGCAAATACTTGTACGGGAGAAAATTCACACTACGGACTGATCATGCTGCACTGGTTTGGCTTCTGAAATTCAAAAACCCAGAAGGGCAAGTGGCTAGATGGATTGAAAGGCTCCAGGAGTATGATTATGACTCCGAACATAGACCTGGCACGCTTCATCGAAATGCGGATGCATTATCCAGACGACCATGCGCCAGTGACTGCAAACATTGCAGCAGGATGGAGGACAAGGTAGCAATTGTCCAAAGGACGACCACTGAAGATGAGGACTGGCAAGATGAAAAATTGGCCCAAGACCAACTGAATGATCCGGACTTGAAGTATGTGATGGAATGGGCGCGAGAAGGAAAAAGGCCAACCTGGGAAAAACTCGCCCCCTTATCACCAACTGTCAAGGCTTATTGGGCTCAATGGGGATCCATAGTGATAGAAGGAGGGCTTCTAAAACGAAAGATCGAGAAGGAAGATGGCACACTTAGAAGGAAGCAAACCCTCGTTCCGAGGAGCCGAGTACCGGAAATCCTTGGACTGCTTCATGGAGGAACTTCTGGAGGACATCTAGGCGTTAAGAAAACGCTGGAGAAAGTGAAAGAGCGATTTTACTGGATCAACTGCAGCGAGGACGTCAAAGATTGGTGCCGAAAATGTGTAACCTGTGCATCGGCCAATGGACCGCAAAGGAAAAAGCGAGCACCAATGCGTCAGTACAATGTTGGCAGCCCCTTTGAAAGAATTGCCATCGACATAGCTGGCCCATTCCCTACAACTGAGAAGGGTAACAAGTACATCATGGTGGTGATGGATTACTTCAGCAAGTGGGTGGAAGCTTATTCAATCCCTAACCAAGAGGCCGTAACCGTGACTGAAGTTCTAGTTACCGAATTTATCAGCAGGTTTGGCGTACCCCTGGAATTACATTCTGATCAGGGAAGGAACTTTGAAGCTGCTATCTTCCAGCAAATGTGTGAGCGGCTAGGGATCTACAAGACCAGGACCACTGCGCTACATCCACAGTCTGATGGAATGGTGGAAAGGATGAACCGTACCGTGGGGAGGTACTTAGCCAAAGTAGTGTCCAGCCATCAGCGGGACTGGGACCGACATCTACCTTTGTTCTTATTGGCTTACCGGTCGGCTGTTCAGGAAACGACGAAGAAGACTCCCAGCAGCATACTGTTTGGGCGAGAAATGCGACTTCCTTGTGATCTCAAATTTGGCTGCAAACCAGGTGAAGACCTAGCCGGAGAAGACTATGTGACAGACCTTCGCAGGAGGCTGGATGACATCCATGATCAGGTCCGCATGAACATCGGGGAAGCCAGCGATCAAATGAAGGAGCGCTATGACACCAGAGCTGACAGCATGGGGTACAAAGCTGGTGACTGGGTGTGGCTTTTTGACCCCAAGAGGCGCCAAGGATACTGTCCGAAACTTCAGCGTTCCTGGGACGGGCCGTACGAGATCTTGGAGCGCATCAACGATGTGGTCTACCGCATAAAAAAGAGACCAAACGGAAAACCAAGGATCGTGCACTACAATCGCCTCTCACCATACCTAGGCGATAATGATGACCAACCAGCCCAAAAAGTACGACAGTGCGTCGCATCCGAAAGATCACCAGCCTTTGAGACGTTTTGGGAGAACGCGAAGGCAGGGCAGAAGTTTCGCCATGGAGTGACCACAGAAGTCCACAAGGACTTATTTGAGGTCACTGGGGACCACACACTGGCATGCAGTGTACCGGAAGATCTAGATATGTCTAGAGGAATTGCACGGGTCTTCCGATACAAATTCGGAGAACCGCAACCCTCGAGCAGCCCGCAAGGAAGAGCTCTGAGACTACCGAAGGGGCGTCAACAAGCATACTGCCTGGTTGTCCCGGATTCCAGCAACCTGGAAGATGACTACAAGGCATTGTGGGACGGCCTTGTTGAGCTGCGTGACTACATGCTGGAGGATCAGCAGGCGCGTCTGGCAATACCAAAGATGGGTGGCGGCCGCGCCAATCGAGATTGGCGGATAATCCGGAGTATGATTGAAGCAGTGTTCTCGGGAGTCGGCATCAGCGTCATGGTGTGCTGCGAGCAAGCGCAGCCGAGAGCCAGTGAGGAGAAATCCGTGGACTGCCACTTCTTCCTGACCACAGGGTGTCGACGTGGATCAGCATGCCCCTACCTACACAGAGTCAAGACTGTTCCGGGACGAAACAGTCTAGGTGGGGGGTAGTGTTATGTAAATATAAATATTGAAATAAGTATGGGTAGTTATAGTTATAAGAATCCTCAAAAGTATTGGTAGGTAAGATCGATAATTATGTATAAGTGTAGAATTCTCTAGGCTAAGTAGGTATTTGTTATAATTATAGGAATACTGTATTGCATTGGTAGGTAGGATTTTGGTTGTGTCTAGGTAGTACGTGAAACATCGAGAAGTAATAATTACTCTGGAACCGTCTGGCGACTTTAGTTCTGGATCATACTGCTCTGAAGAGTATAAAGGTGCGAATGGCCTGCAGAGCGGGCCAGTATCATAGCGACTAACAAACACATCGAAGCCATCTGATCAGTGAACCGAAACCAATGGAATAATCGAGAAAGTAGTGTGAAAATAAATTTTGTAACTGTGTAAAATAAATAACTATTGAAGAAGACCTGTGTATTTTTAATTTGAAGACAATTGAACCCTAATTTCGTAACAATATTTATTGTTATAAATATATAGGTATACATATATGTATAGGTTTGTTTGGTATTGTTCTACCGGGCTTCAACCGTGGTCTATAGTTTACTTCTTCTTGCTTCTTTTTTATCTTTCTTTTATCTTACTAACGTTTCGTAACCACCGTGTGTATCTTCTTCGTGGCTCTGATCCCTTCTGATGCTTGTTGTAAAGTTGGCGTCTATTTATTGGTAATTTGCTAAAGGGAGCGTGGCTTAATTGCTAGTTGTAGAACTACTTTATATTCCGTGATCTGTGAGAACTACCCTGCATCACAATTTCAATCGACAGCAACCATGTTTTGTTAAATTTTAAGCCCTGTTCCCATTTGTTTCTGTTTAAAACATTGATTTAAATAAAATATATAGATGGAGCATTAGCGTATATATCCGATCCACATCATTGTTGCCCTAAATGATAGTGTACGCCCCATTTGCAATCAGTTGTTTACCAAGCGTCGGCAAAGAAACATCGAGGTACCTACATGTAAATAATTGAAGACGAATATCGTGCGAAGATAGCCTGACAGTTCCATAAATTTTTGAAATTTCCCCATATAGTAGAAATATGTTATTTAAGTTGATGTAATGAAATAAATGAATCAGTTCTCTTTGAATCAGTTGTCTAGCAACCGTCGGCAAGGAAACATTTAGTTATAATCAAAAACAAACAGCATGCCCAAATGTGTGGTGAAAAAATGCCGTAACAGGACCGAAAAAAAAAAAACACAGAGAGAAACTAAAAAGAAACGAATAATTCGGCAAAGACGATGGTGGATGATCAAAATTCATAGAAACCGTACCGTACCAGAATGCGCGCGCACAAGTATGTGGGTGCCAGGCATGTGCATGCACAAATTCCCTTTGACTTGCGTCAAAAACCGACACTGGTCGGATCGGCGACAAGCCAAGCCAAGGCGGCACAAACCACGCCCACGGCCGTCCACACGCTTGGCTTGTAATGGCTTGGCAAGCGTGTGGATGCCCCATGACGTATTGTTATGACTATTGCTATGTGTCTGTCTCTTTTGTTCATTACTTCCCTACATAATTTCGGCAGGAAGGTTTATATGGTAAAAAAACTCACGGGCTCTATGTTCATATTTCATTTATATCGATGCTTGAATATTATCCATTGAATAAATTATAATATGTATATGTATTTGTTTTCAATTATTTTTCCTTACATTGTGGGAAACGTATGTTGTGAGACATCAGCCCTTAGTTAAGAGTTGCAAGGTCACCTGTCAGGCTTTCTTCACAGAGCGCGGTATTTTTGACGTATTTAACAGGGGCGCATTTAGGATTTCAATATTTTCAGTGACAAAAAAATGACGTTGAAAATGATACAGACAGTCTCAATAAACATTGACGATACGATAGATTGGTTTCTGTGAAAAAGTAATGAATGAAAACAGTGTTGGACCGGTCCGTAGTCCGTACTAGTGGCATCACTTCAGACTCGTAAATGGAAGGTTGTGGATTCGGATCCCGGCGGAGCACAAAAATATACCATTTATATTTCGAATGTGCTCTTCGCTGGGTTGAAAAATTCATAAACCCTTACCAATGACCGGTCACCAAAGGCCCATCCAGCCTTACAGCAACTTAGTCTTGCTTGAGTATTGGCGCTTTGTAGCGACGACCAAGCTCGTACACCTTTGCGGCACTACAACAAGTGTCAAAGATCCCTAGAGTCTTTAGAATCTAGGGAGTCTCCCGCACAGGATTTCTTAAAAAAAAAAGTGTTATTAAAAAATCCAAAACATATCTGAAATTTCTCGGGAAAAAGTTGTGGCGCTTATGTCAATTTTAATTTATTTTTAATGTTAGTGAGCATGCAGCATGCAGCATGTGTTAGCGTCAACTTACAGGTGTCTGCTTGTGGGCATGTATTAAAAATATACCTTAAATAATAATATTTTCTCGCCACTTACGATGATAATTGATGTATATAATTTGGCACATTTTTATTCCATTCTCAAGTCTTAACCGAACTGTGAAAAATGTAAGTCGCTGTGATTAAATTATTCATAATTTCAATAAATATACTTTGCTTACAAAAAATAACTTTTATGTATTTTTTAATGTGGCGGCCTGAGTACGGCCCCTAACGTTGTCATGGAGATCATGAAAGAGACGGAAACATAACAGAATTTATAATGTTTCTTTCTCTTTCTTTCATTATGTGCCTACAATTTTTTGGCACAACCGTTTGTATAGGAAAACAGTCACGCGCTCCATCTATGTATATATTATTTATATCGATGGTTTAAAATAATCTTATTTGTCTATCGAGAAAAGAATAAAAAATATTTCAACCGAACATTCAAACAAAAATAAGATAACCTCAAATGACGTGGCAGTTTTAGCTTTTCACTACTAACCTCCACCCATTCCATTGAATTATGTTATCTGTGGACTAGAAACTAGTTCAACGAAATAAGGCACCATATCCGTTTCAACTTACTTAACAAATCTTCCTCAGTTACAAAGAGAACAAAGATCTTCACGGTGTGATCTTCATTTCGTTGTAGACAAAAAAAAAACGTAGGTAAAACTATGAAATCTTTCCAGAAAATTGGTAGCTTTCAAACTCACTTCTGCGCAAACATTGTACGCACACGTTATAAATCTTTTGATCGGTAAATTTGTCAACTTTTAGAGGAAAAGAGAATTATTTTAAGATATTTTGACATGTGTAATTATTGGGTGTCGAAACACAAAATGGAGATAGCAAGAAAACATAGGATTTCGTAGAAAAGAACACGTTTTGTCTGACTACACCACTGCAGTTTTTGACAGGAGTGGGGACAACTGTGTCCCATAGTATTGCTACGATTTACTTGGGTTCAATTTAATACAACTTTGATAATTTTATTTTAGACAATTTATTTTACAATTCACTCACATTTGGTTTACAGTTAATTTTTGCACTGGTTAGTTTGACGCCTCATATTATACGAGCCTCTCTCAAAGCATCGCGATCTCTATTTATAGGTGGATAAGGATTATTCCAACATACGTCAGACTATGTTAGAATATTCTTAATTAGAAGCTTCGAGCGGACACTAGTACAACCATCCAAATACCTACATCTAGAGACACACTCACACATAAATAATCTTAAATCTAAGTTGCAAGGATATATTCACTTCAAATCTCATATCAAATGCATGCCCACAAGCAAACACGTGTTAGTTGGCGCTTACAAATGCTGAATGTGTACTTACAAATTCAAATCTAGTCCTCAAATGAACATAAGCTCAATAAACTTTTGCCGACCTTCCCTAGAACAAGGGTGACATTGGCAAAGTGAACCATTTTTAAACAGTATGGTTGGTCAGCCTTATACCAACCTATAAGTCAAGTAATATATAAGTCGCACAGACACACAATCATAAGTAAACAGACACAGAAATTCAATCACACATTCGTAAAAGTATGTATCAATACTGTAAATAAGTATCTATTCCTGTATATTAAACCTCAATAACCCATTCTCTCCACCTTCTACCCTTTTCTAGTCTTCTCAGTGTTGTTTTGTCTTGTAATTGGACCGGATGCCTGTACTATGTACCTACAAGAAACTGCGGTATTTTCCGGAGATGTGGATGTTTTTTTCAATCTCGGCCCGACAAACAACGCTGTATTGAATCAGAGCCCAAGTACAACACATCAACTTTAAACACAATCTAAAAATACATCAAAACTTAAACATCACTTCTAGTAAGCGTTTCAGTTTCCATTCATTTTTGTTGAAACGCCATGGTTGAGTGTAAACGGTTTACCTTGTGCTTGCGGTACAGAAAATGTGATTCTCTTGTAAATGTCATATTTATTTTCCGCCTTTTTGCGCCGTTATCGGCTTTGCCAGGCTCGATGCTTTTCTCGAGAAAACAAATCTACAGTTTTTATGAAAAATTCTGCGAAATGAAATGAGCTGTTGTAGTACTTCCGTCACATTGGAAAAATGTGGAGAGAGCCTGTGTATACTCGTACAGTTTATTGGTTACTTACTTTTTTTAACTTTTCTGTAATATATAGTTAGGTTGGTCAAAGCCTCTAAGTCTGAGCGCATCGAGTTCAAAGTGTGCACGATGGTCCACAAAGCTTTATTTGGAAAAAAAAACAAATATCTCGCTAATTTAATCAAACCAGTCACCCTCGTCAAAAAAAGCCTAACACTGCGCTCGGCTGAAACTGGAGCCAAATCAGTTACACCGCGTGTCGTTGGCATCTTGGACCGGTCCGTAGTCCGTAGTGGCAACACTTCGGACTCGTAAATGGAAGGTTGTGGATTCGGATCCCGGCGGAGCACAAAAATATACCATTTATATTTCGAATGTGCTCTTCGCTGGGTTAAAAAATTTATAAACCTTTACCAAAGACCGGTCACTGAAAGGTCCATCCAACCTTACAACAACTGGGTCTTGCTTGAGAATTGACGCTTTCTACAGCGACCACCAAGCTTGCAGAGGGATTTTGAGGTGTGATACACATAAAAACAGCGCTCACTAAATAAATCATCCGAATATTATTATTATTATTAAATCAAAGATTGAAGAACCTATAAGAAGAGTTAACACAATGTTTGGAGAGCGTGCATTTGCAGTTGCTGATCCTCTGGCCTGGAACCACCTGCCACATCATGTGAAAGAGCTAGAGAATCATGGAAAGTTCCGTTATGCACTGAAGACAATCAAATTTCTGGCATCGTTTGCACCAGCGTTCTTGGAGTGACTACATCACGAAACTGCGCTATAAAGAAATCATCAACTCATCATCATCATCATCTTTTAAATATTGCACTTTTTTTTCAGCCCACAGCTAGCATTGTAGCACTATCGTTTTTCCACCAAGTGGAAAATTAGGCTGAGGCTGGGTTGATCAGTTCTTCACTATACGTAACATGCTGAAAAAAAATTGTCGGTCAAGCGGAAATTTTTCAATGCCTTTGTATATCTAAAAAAGGCTTTTGGCTTAGAAGACAGAATATGTTGTAGGGTGTTTTGAAAGCATACCTAGTGAATGGGTTTCTCCTAAATGCGGTGGATGACAATAACTATGGAAATAGTGTGGCATGTGTCCGTATTCATGGTGAGTACATTGAAGTATTACGTATTGAAGTGTGTAAGGTAAAAATCTGGACTGAGTCCGTGGCTATTTCACATAGTCATGTTTGATTAAGAGTTTTAGGCTTACACGGCTGACTGATGATGCTGGAGAGATGTTGGCATCCGGCTCGCTCATAAACGTAAAGGTTTTTTTTATAAATCAGAACCTTTTAGATTCATTTGATGGAATCCAATTAGTTTCATCACCAATGATAAATTTGGATTTAAACTCGATTTGAAAGCCACATGATTCATTGAAAATCTGTTAAAAAAATACATATTTTGTATTCTATTTTAAAATCAAAAACATGGCATGCTTGTATCTCACTATGATTGAATATCCCACGATGTATACCTTTCTCACTCTACCAGAGAAAATGGATGACAAAATATGCAGTTCACGTGCTGATCGCTTTCCTGTTTGCAAGTCCAAAACATTACGTTACTTTGCTTACAACAAAAATTATACTGGCACTGTAATAGCACTTCTAGTGTGTGTTTTAGTTTATTTACATTTATAGTAAAACATTGACGTGAAATTGTATACTATTCGATTTTCCGTTGCGTTTTCAAACATTTTATTCAAAATCAAATTGAATTGATTCCCATCACGTAGGCTATTCGTTCTGTATTACTTCGGCGTGGCTGAAACGCAGGCGTGTCATAACAGGCAATATGTGACACCGCATACGGCCGGAATATGCAAACAATGATTATGGACAAACACAAATTCTATTAGAATCTAATATAGTTGAAAATAAACTCTCATATTGTGACGACGATGTCAACTGTAAATAATTTAAATGCTGTAGCCCTATCCTATGATTTTAAAACCTCAACTTGACTCCTAAGGAAAACCGTTTAATAATTAGGTTAGACGAAGTTCTATGATCTAGAAGCTAAGTTGGAAAGATACTCGTATATTAAAAAACGCAACTAATTTACTTATTCTTCTTCTTCTTGTGCCCCTTCTAACGATGATCGGCGATCATCATAGCTATTTTGATTTTGATACTGCGGCTCAAAACAGGGACTTGGTGCTTCTGCCGAACCACTGTCGCAGGTTCTTCAGCCACGATGTCCTTCGGCGTCCCTGAGATCTTCTCCCCTCAATCTTACCCTAAATGATAAGATGAAGGAGACGGTATACTACTCATTTATCAAAATGTGACCGAAGTACATTAGCTTTCTCTGCTTAATGGTAGGCAAGAGCTCCTTTGTAGTGCGCATTCTAATTCAAGTAAGCTACACATAAAGTGTAACTTCTTGCCTGAATTATCTCTCAAGGAGTCGCATGTGGCGATTCGGGACCTATTTATTTATACGGGTAAGGGGGCCGGCCTCACACCAACCACTTTCAGTTGAAGTGGGGGTTTCCCAGCTCCCAGGGGGGGGGGGGGGCTGGTTTTCATTTCTTGTGAAGGCTGAGTAAGCCTTTAGATTGAACCCTTGCTCTTGGCATGGAATGCAAGCATTTTACAAATTGAGCTATCGACCATTAACATTTTAATTTATTTCCACAAACAGACACACATAAGTTGCACCTGCTGTTTGTGTTAAATTAAAAACTCAATTTTAAATAAACATTGACTGATAGTTTGGTACGAGGCTGACCACCCGTGCTGTAAAAATCGGTTCACTTTTGCCAATGCCACCCCGGTTCAGGGAACGGCGGCAGGAGTTGCAAGGTTTATGTCCATGTGAGGTTTTCTTTATTTGTATGCACACATGCAGAATGTGTAGGCGCGAACCTACATGTGCCTGTCTGTAGGCATGCATTTCATATGAGCCTTAAATGCTTACATATCCTTGCAGCTTAGATTATAGATTATAGATAAGCCCTGCAACGTTTGCTGACCTCCCCTGTAACAAGGGTGACATTGGAAAATTTTGAATAGTAACAATGACCAGCCACATATTTACCTATAAGTCAATGAAAACAACTGATGAGAAAAAATATAACTACAAATAATCAAGTGCGTAGATGTTGCAGGAGAAAATGCGTACAAGGGAAACATAAGGTCCACTTTTATGCTTGGAAAGAGACATTAAATAATATAAGTCCATCATATTTAATGGGACAGACCAGCAAATCTAATATCAAAGAGTTTATTCATGCGGAAGAGTTCATGAAATAGATTCACTCTGACAGGAGACTGGTTCATATGAAAGAACCAAAATCGTACGCACGACGCAGAAAAAGTTTCCGAACAGAAAATATCCTCTCCGCGACTCCTTTAACCGTTTTGTTACCAAAGATAAAATATTTCCTTAAAAAATATGTACTCTTACTTCGTCGAAGAAGGAGGTATTCATTCCTAAAAAAAACAAAAATCTTGTTTAAGAATCAAACATTCGGGATCTGTTTTTGTACAAAACCTAGTGACTTCTATAATCTATAATAATCTATAATCTAAGTTGCAAGGATATATTCATTTGAAGCTCTCAGATGTATGCCCACAAACCAACAAGTGTAGTTCGCGCTTACAAATGCTGAATGTGTACTTACAAATAAAATACAAACCTCAAATGAACATAAGCCCCACAACTTTTGCCGACCTTCCCTGAAACAGGGGTGACATTGGCAAAGTGAACCATTTTTTACAGTATGGGTGGTCAGCCTCATACCAACTTCATCTTCTAAAATAAGATGATGAAAGATAGTCAAAGCGTACACAAGATAAAGTGTTTTTTTTTTTATAAATTTACAAGAAGCAGACGAGATATCTTGTCTGTATTTGTATGTAGATGTCTTCTTCATATTTCGAAATGAAGGTTTCGCCAAATCATTACAAAATTATTAATTTCCTTACATGATGTACCTGCATTGATCAAAACTGATGCATTTGATATGCGAACAAAAAACAACTACTACATCTTACAATAACTGCATCTAAAATATACGTTTTTACATTTTTTTGTATATAAATATAACGTACATTGAGTTGTTTATGATCTAGAAATTTCATTTTATCGTTGTTTCGTTAATGTCTACGATGAAGATCATTAAATCTGGTCAGTAAATACGTCTGTAATCTATAATCACAGTTGCAAAACATTTAAAATTCCTATAAAATGCATGCCCACAAACAGACACGTATAAGTTCACACTTACAAATGCTGCATCCTGCATGTGTTCTAACAATTAAAAAATCAAACTTCAAATGACGATAAGCCCTGCCACTTCTAATCTAATTAATACAAATCTAATCAAATCTAAGTTGCAAAGATATGTAGCATTGTGGATTGAAATTATATGAATTCTTATAAGCAGACACGTATATACGCATGCACATGCCGCATGTGAACCTACAACATAAAAACCCAAATTTCAAATGAACATACACTCTGCAATTCTTGCTCACCTTCCCTGAAACAGGGGTGACATTGGAACAGTGAACCATTTTTACAGCATAGGTGGTCAGCCTCATACCAACTTATAAGTCAAGGAGTTTTGTCAATCTGACATACTGTAATGTGAGAGTAAACTACCATAGAAAGTGGAACTTTTTTTTTGTACGCAGCAAATGAAGGGTTAAACCGAAATGAATTATTTTCTTTGTGGGCAGAAGAAATAAATCTTGTATAAACGCCTGATAGGCTCAGCACACTGGACTAATGGCCGTACCCACCACACATGCGGGGGCTGTAATGGAGGCTTTCATAGCGGAAAGATTAGATCGTAGAGGGTTAATCGACTTACCTTCTTGCAGATTTCTGGCATGGCTAATCTGTAATGTTGGCGGCTTACTCTTTCATAATTTTATGCTATTATTTTACCCATTGACTTTTTTTGTATAGATTTATTTATAAGGTTATGTTGTTTTTATACACTTAAATGTTATTTTTTATTTGTGTTTATTTAGTTGTAGGTTGGTATGAGGCTGATCACCCTTATTGTATAAAAAATGTTCACTTTACCCATGTCACCTCTGTCTCAGGGAAGGTTGGTAAAAGTTGCAGAGTATAGGTCCATTTGAGATTGGGTTTTTATGTTGAAGGTTCACATGCGGCATATTGTACAAGCGCGAATTTATACGTCTCTGCTTGTGAGAATACACATAATATGAATTCCTAATGCTACATATCTTTGCAACTTAGATTAGAATATACCTGTGGAATTTTTGCATAGATTTATTTTAAAGGTTTTGTTGTTTGCGTTTTCATGATTTGTGTTTCTTGAATTGTACATAGATTGGTATATGAGGCTGACCGCACATGCTGTAAAAAAATTGCTCACTTTGCTAATATCGTCCCTGTTTCAGAGAAGGTCGGCAAAAGTTTCAGGGTTCAGATTCATTTGAGGATTCTAATTTGTTAGTACATACTTACTCACTTTCCGTGTCCGGAACACCATCATATGTGCAGCCCCCAGTACTCGGCCACATGAACTCCATCCTCGCTCGCCATCACTACGTCCTCAAGCGTGCACTTTGCCGGGGGACAAAGAAGGAGCCTCCACGCAGATTAAGTTTCATAATACGGAAAGTAATCGGGCGTCCCCTGGAAACGGCATCAAGCCGGCTAATCCTCCTATCACCTGAACACAAATCAATTCGAGAAATATAGTGCAGTGTGATTAAATTATGTCAGTACATATGCAGCATTTATAAACGCAAACTTGCACGTGTCTACCTGTTGGCATGCATTTTATATGAATTCTAAAAGTTAAAATAATATATTTTCGACGTTGATTATAGATTATCATAGATACATCTATCCGCTCACTTTCTACGAGTAGTAGCCTCTCGTAGCTCTGACAATTTTTCGAAGAACATATTTTACTGAAAGTAGTTACGAGTTCGAGTCCAGTACCCTTAGTACGAGTTGCAAAACTTGAGAAAAGCAAAGTTTACGGAAAATATTAAAGCGGGATTTCTCCCAAAGTCTGCCGTTTTTGTTTCTTACACTTTGTGGTCTTAGCAAAAGAGTTACAGTGATGAAGAAAATCAAATTTAAACAAACAAAAACAGCAGATTTTGGGGGAAATCACTCTTTATTAATTGCCGTAAACTTTACAATAACTCAAGTTTTGCAACTCGTACTAAGGGTACAGGTAGCAGGTGGATGGGTGAAAGCAGTATTGCCAAGTTCTTACTAGCAGGGTAGAGACATATTTATTGGTCGCAGCCCGTACAGACGCCATAAATATAAATCTTTACGTTTGAACTCAAAAATGCCGTTTACCAAACCATACACAGAAAGTAAAACAGCACCCCATGTGAACTTTTAAGTCTCCATACATTTTAAGTCTTCATACTGTTACGCACTATGAGATTGTGTGTACTGGAATAGTGTCGAACAATATAGCATGTGTGTGGAACAATCCATTATAGGAGAATGTTGAATAATCTAGAACATGCAAGAATCGACTTTTTCGTACCTATATATACGAGCTGCAATGGTGTGGAGAGCCAGGACGCTTGAAACATTGTGACGCGAAGTCGATAGAGCTGGAAAATCGTACTGTGTAACCGTATATTGTGAAAAATAAATAAGTCGCAGTTTAATTAAAAAGAACCCAAGTAAAATCATAACAATAGATTAACCAAACAAGCAACGCAACTAAGCTAAACATATAGTGTTTTTTCTTGCCACGTTCTCCCTGAAAGGCTCGCATGTGGCGAGTAAACCTATTTATTTCTACAGATGAGAGGTCCAGCCTTACAATTACCACTTCAGTTGAAGTCGGGTTTTTCTAGGTCCCGACTCATTTCTTGTGAAGGCTGAGTAAGCATTGCTGGTATTTTATTTTCGGGTTTGAAACTTACCTGTACAAATAAATAAGTTACACTCATCACATGTACAACCCTTTGGGGATAACATGGCAAGAACTATATGATATGTGTAGCTTAGTTGCGTTTATTGCGTAAAGAGGATGGCAACTAAAAGGACAGATCACTGCCTTAGTTATTGTTTGCCGTATAGACCATTAAGCTAATTTTACATGAGCAATGTTTGCATGTGTACTGGACCAATATGTCTTATGTAAACTGCAAATTGAATTTAAAAATATTTAAAACAACTCTCACATTGTCGTGTCCTGCGTTTTTTTCTTTGCTAAGATTGTGTAGAATGTGATTCTCAAGACAATTTTATTGAAAGGTCATCTTTGAATCAGATGATAGATAGACTAAACAAGCACTGAGAGGACAGTAGTAAATAAACCGCTATGGTTGAGTTTGTTTGAATTGTGTACACTCGTGGTGCAGACCCACAAATAACACATCGCGAGAGTCGCATGGCTTGGTATCGATTTACGTCCTTGCAATATTGTGGTGGACTTATTTGTTGCTTATTTTATTTTTATGTTTCTCATATATTTTACATGGTTAAAGATTTTGTACGAAAAAGAGCAAGAGAAGTTTGAAAGGGCTGTGGAAAGTATTTTGGGATGGCAATAAAAAATCCGTGATTCAGTGGAGTAAAATTTGAAAATTGAACAAAATAAATTATTATAAATGATTAGTAAATTCTATACAGGCTTCTTTGTTGGATGGTTCACTTTGCCAATGTCACCCCTGTTTCAGGGAGTGTCGGCAAAAGTTACAGGGCTTATGTTCATTTGAGGTTTGGATTTTTTTTGTAAGTACACAATCAGCATTTGTAAGCGCGAACTACACGTGTTTGTTTGTGGGCATACATCTGAGAGCTTAGAATGAATATATCCTTGCAACTTAGATGATAGATTATAGATTATACCAAAAACTGTAACATTTAAACACATGTGTGAGTAAGTTCTAAGGATTTTGAATAACGAAATATTATTACATATTTCGTTATTTAAAATAATATCGTTTAATATAAATAATATGAAAGTTCCTACTAGGTTATTTATCGTACCTACAAAATTTAGATTGTTTGAAAAGCTGTTTCAAGTTATTTATTGTTACAAAATATCCCATGAAAAACAGTAAAATTATATGTAGCTTTATTATATTGTACCTTCATTCATTTTTTGTCTATAATCTTAGTTAAAGAGACATATTACATGCATTCCCACGAGAATACATGTACAAGTTGGCGCTTACACATGCCGTATGTGGACCTACAATATACAAACCCAATCTTAAATAAATGAACAACCTGCAACTCTTTCAGACCATTCCTGAAACAGAGGTGATATTGGCAAAGTGAACCATTTTATACAGGAATCTTCATTAAACCACGAAGTCAACATTTATTCAGTAATATATTGTATCTGATACAATTTTTTCTGGATTTTTATGATTGAAATTTACGTACCTACATGGTAAGTAACGTATTTCATTCACCGCTTCAACCATTTAAATTAAAATATTATTTTGTTTAATTAAACATAAACTTGGAAATTTAGCCTAAGCTGTGAATATTTGTTTATGATTTTTTTAACACTATACTTTTGCAAATATACTACGTCATTGGGATTGATTTTTTTTTTTTTTTTTTTTTTTTTTTTTTTTTTTTTTTTTTTTTTTTTTTATTTATCATAATATTTTACAATTTTATTCTAAGATATTTACTATTTATCATATTATGTTTACATTTATTTCTAACCCTCATGCGAAAGCAGATGCTTGTGTGCATTAAGGGCGAGAGCTTAACTACTTATATTTAACATTCCATTAACTAATACATTTTTTACCAAATTTAACATAACTATTTTAACTATTTAATTATTAAATATATTTATCTTATGTTTCTTAACTATTTTGATTATTTACTAATTCAATTTTTTTTTTTTTTTTTTTATTCAATTTAAAATTAGGTTACATTAAATATTTACATTTTTTTTTTTTTTTTTTTATATATTGTTATTAGAATCTAACCCTCAGGCGAAAGTGAATGCTTGTGTGCCTTGAGGGCGAGAGCTTAAATATTTTATGTTTCATTTACATAACTATTTTTTTTATAAAGGTATAATATGTCTTATTCTATTTATTAACTATTAACTTACATAACTATTAATTTACATAACTATTTTTTTTATAAACGTATAATATGTCTTATTCTATTTATTAACTATTAACAACTTTATTAATTATTATCAACTTTATTATTCTATCATATGTATTACATATTACTATATTATCTATACTATGCATACCATTATATCACTATATTTAACTATAACTACTTTAATTATGAACTAATAACTATAAAATTATTTTAGCTCATTTAATTTTATTTTTTTTAGCAACTTTTTGAAGTTTTCAGGGCCTTTAGCACTTCTACATTCAATTGGAAGCGCGTTAAAAATTTCTACTGCCTGGTATTGGTAATTTTGTTGACCTATTGATTTTTTACACTTTTTTATTGGTAGCATGAATTTTCTTCGTGAACTCATATTCGCCTCCAATTGATTATTACTTATAATGTTTTCTTTAAATATTTGTAACAGTGAATTGTATTTGTACAAGTCTTCTATTGTTTTGACCCCAAATTCTTCAAAAAGTTGTTTAGTTGGATATATGTAAGGTTTGCTAGATATTATTTTTATTAATAATTTTTGGGCAACCAACAGCGGCCTCAGATGGGCTCTGTATGCCCCTCCCCAACCTACAACCCCATATTGGAGAACAGATTGTATAAAAGCGAAATACGCCATTTTAAGTTGTGCCTTATCCAGTACTTTTCTCAGACACCTGAACACGTAGCCCAGTTTCCTCACCCTTTTGGTCAATCCTATTATATGCTCATTCCATTTTAAATTTTGGTCTATTGTTATTCCAAGATATTTTGTTGTATTTTTTTTTTCGATTTTTGTGCATGTTTTTGTACACTTGTGATTTAAGTCTATTGAGTCATGTATGATTATATTTATTTGAGGGAGTTTCCGTTTTGTTATGGAGAATGGGACGAAATGAGTTTTTTTAGTATTTAGTGTTAACAGATTTTTGTCTAGCCATGTCTTTAATTTATTTATATTTATTAGGTTGGAGCGTGCTTGTATGGAGTTTTTTTTTTTTTTCGAATTTAAAAAAGGCGGGGTGCGAAATCGGTGCTCTGGTACACACATATTAAGCACAGAAATTTTGGATTCAATATCTTATCTGCAAATTGTGCCCCAAAGCCCTTGAAATATCACAAATATTCAAAAAAGTGGGTAGTGCAATAACTGGTTTCGTATAAATTCTAACCATAAATTATACAATTTCTCACTTGCTATTGACTAACGATAAACACAACTAAAGAATAATAGTGAACAAATCCTAAAAAAACATGTGTTTACCCGCGAAATATCGTTGTCGATTAAGTAATTTTTCGCGAAAATTTGCTATGTTCAAAACAGGGAAAACTTGTCGGGTGGAGATCAACCATCCACGTTTGGCAGTCCAGTAGTTGTAGTAAACTCGGATACAGCTACTACAGCTACTGCTATAGCAAGCAAGCAGCTCAATAAACTTAATTTGCCAGTTGTAGCCAGAACACTGGATCGTTATGGCGTTTCCGATCGGGCAGGAGCTGCCATCGTGTCTGCTGCATTACAAGATATCGTATTGGTGACTGAAGATGATTGCAAGAATGTTGTAGATCGCAGTAAGATCCGCCGAGCCCGTACTCAAACTAGGAACGTGCAGATTTCCACTCAGCTTGACCTAGGGTAGTCCATTTGTATCTCGTTTGACGGACGAAAGGATAAAACGTTAGTCATGGAAGGCAAGCGCAGAATATTGGTAGTAGAAGAACACATCACTCTTTTAAAAGAACCTGGGTCACAATACATTGGCCACATTATATGCAAGTCAAGCGATGCTAAAACTATTGCCAACAAAGTTTTAGCTTATTTTGTAGCGAAATCGATCAATACAACTACAATCACAGCCATCGGATGCGACGGTACTGCCGTTAATACTGAAATTCATTCAGGTATCATACGCCTTATAGAAAAAATATTTAAACGACCGCTCCAGTGGCTAGTGTGTCAACTACATGCGAATGAATTGAGCTTGCGTCACCTTTTTTAATCTATCGATGGGACGACAACAGGACCCAAGAGCTTCAGCGGTCAGCTGGAAAAACAGCTGAAAAACTGCGAATACCTCCCAGTAGTTGATTTTATACCAATAACATGCAACCTGCCAGACATTACAAAAGTTCACGGGGATGTAAGCACAGAGAAGCAATATTTGTTGGAAATATGTCAAGCTATTAGTGCAGGACATTGTGATGAAAACTTGGCTAAGAGGTCTCCAGGAAAAATATGTCATTCGCGTTGGTTGACGACAGCCAACTCACTTCTCAGGCTATACATTTCTACCAATAATCCGACTGAAAAACAGATGACTGTGACTGAATTCGTCTTGAAGGTTTACGCACCGATGTGGTTCCACATTAAAACAAAACCTTTGTGCGTTTACGGGGCAAAACACCTACACGAAACCATTAAATTGACTCGGTATCTTCCAACACATTTGAAAGAAATTGTCGACCCCGTGATACAAAGGAATGGTTATTTCGGTCACTGCGAAAATGTACTAATCGCAATGTTGAACGACGAGAGAAGCCACATCCGAGAACTAGCTGTCAGGCGAATCGTGAAGATCAGGGAACAAACGTCGGGGTTCCGAGTCTTCAAGGTGTCAAGCTTGAACTTCAACGCAGAGCAATATTATGACCTGATTGAATGGGACAAAGTTTCTGAACCACCAGTCCTGAAACAAATTAGCACCGAATTATTGAAGGACGCCATCGTCAATCCAGATATAGTGGAAACTCAGATTTTGATACTCTTTCGCCAAATGCCCTGTCACACTCAAGTAACTGAAAGATGCATCAAACTTGTGACTGAAGTGTGCTCTGCTGTATGTGGCCCCAAAAGACGGGTAGGATGGATAAAAAATAGTTGGAATCCTGTAAAATTATGCCGATTTTCAATACCAAGAGAGAATACAAAACTAAGTAATTTTTAGAAATTTACCGTATTTTCAACCATTTTTCAAAAAATAAACCTTGTGTTAGTTGTATAAACTGTTTCACTTTATTCTTTTGTTGGTAGTCAACAAACAATATCAATATATAAAATATGTAAAAATACTTATAGTTTTTTTTTTACTGATTTTAATTTGAACCCCTGTTTTTGGACTTTTTTGTTTTTTTCAGTGGCCTTGTGGCACAATTTCCACTGAAAATATTGAAATCTCGTAATAGTGTCTTTGTTCGTATCCCTATGGAGCACCAATTCCCCACTCCGCCCAAATCAAAATCCCAAAAAAAAGTTCACGCTCCACCTTAATATTTATATTAGCTATTTTTTCTAGCTCATGCCATGTGTCTGCCTGTAGTAAAAGGACTGTGTCATCAGCGTATGAAACTATTTCTCCTTCGCTTATTACGTTAAAGATGTCGTTTGCAAACATGATAAATAAAAGGGGACCCAATACTGTTCCCTGGGGTATAGAGAAGTCAGAGGTCCTTGAGTCACTTATTTCATTGCACAATTTTGTGTGTTGTGGTCTCTTGTGTAGAAAACTTTTTATCCATGAAAGTACATTTCCATTTATACCCTGTGACATTATTTTTACTTTATAGCAGTCCGAAGGACATGAGCTAGAAAAAATAGCTAATATAAATATAAATAAATTAAAGACATGGCTAGACAAAAATCTGTTAACACTAAATACTAAAAACTGTGACTGTGACATTATTTTTACTTTATAGCAGTCCGAAGGACTGTTATAAAGTATTGTATTCGTCCGAAAAAAAAAAATGAGGTTTCAACGGAAATGAGTTGTCCTGCACCAGGACATGCAAAAAAACCTAATTTGTCGAACCTGTCCGTCCGTCCGTCCGTCCGTCCGTCCGTCCGTCCGTCCGTCCGTCCGTCCATATGAGTGTATGTCCCAGCCGAAACTACTGATCACAGAGACACCAATTTTTGGATTTAGAGAATTGACAACCACAGATTTTGATGAGCCGACTGGCATGGCACCACCCTGAAAATTCAAGATGGCTGCCATACAAAAAAAACATAAAATTGCACTTTTCTCAAAAACGGCTCTAACGATTTTCTTTAAATTTTCAGTGTGGTCGTTGCTTAAGTTTTTCTAAGAAAATTAGGTATGGCAACACTCTTGCCAACCTGCGTCTATGGGTTGCCATATGAAAGAAAAAAACGATTGTGATTATCTCGGAAATGGCTGGGTTGACAAAAAAATAATGTTCTACAATATTACGCGCAATATTAATTTCTACAAAAATTTAAAGAAAACTTTAAAATTTTTTTTACTTAAAGTACCGTTTACACGATCTCAAAATTTTCATCGAAAATATTAAAAAGACCCATAAAAACGCAACTTTGTAAAACTTTTTTTAGGTTCAAAAGAAAGAAAAATTTATAAACTTTTTTGCAATATAATTTGTTTTTCACTATTGTGAGAATTCAAGATGGCTTCCAAAGAGGAGAAAACTTTAAATGCGATTTTCTCAAAAACGGCTCTAACGATTTTTTTTAAATTTTCAGTAAAGTAGTTGCTTGACACATTCTTACCAAATTTAGTTATGGCAACATTTTTGCTAATCTGCGTCTATAAGTTGCCATATGAAAAAAATAAACAATTGTGATTTTCTCAGAAGTGAAAGCGTTGAAAAAAAAATAATGTTCTACAATATTATACGTAACATCAAATTCTATACAAAAATTAAATAAAAATTTTGAAAATAAAAACATAAAGGGCCGTTTACATGATATCAAAAATTGAAATTAAAAGGCTACAAAAACCCATCAGAACGCCAAAAACTTTTATGTTTCTTAACTTTATCAGAAAAAACTTTGTTATCACTATAATTCATAGTGAAACATTTTTAAAATTTTAGAAAATTCAAGATGGCTTCCGAACAGCTGAAAATTTCAAATGAGATTTTCTCAAAAACGGCTGCTACAATTTTCTTTATTTTTTTTGCATAATCGTCATTATAATACTGCTATGTAACAACAATAACCATTGCCTCATCATTTTCTTTGTTTTGGGGGCTGCCATACAAGAGAAAAAAATAATTTAAAATTTCTCGGCAGAGAAAGGGTTAACCGAAAAATAAAGTTCTACAATTGAAAAGCTTTTATATATACCTACATAGATGAATCATTACTTCTTTCAAAAAAATATTATAAAGTATAGCCACCATACAAAGTGACAAATTTTCATACAAAAAATTATTGTAATATTTTTGGTAGCAAAACGTCTAATACCCATAAATAAACCTACATAACAATTCGCTCAATCAATTGCTATTAAACAACAATAAGCATTGCCTCTTAATACTCTTTGTTTTGGGGGTTGCCATACAAGAGAAAACAATATTTTTAAATTTCCCGGCAGAGAACTGGTTAACTAAAAAATAATGTTCTACAATTGAAAAGCTCTTATATATACCTACATACATTAATCATTTCTTTTTTCAAATAAATATTATAAGGTGTAGCCACCATACAAAGTGACAAATTTTAATACAAAAATAATTGTAATATTCTTGGTACTAAAACGCCTAATATAAAATACTAGGCTACGAGTCTTAAAATCTAGTAAGTTGCACCCATATAATAATCAATCATAACTTTCCAAAATATCAATGAAAAGTATAGGTACCCACCAAACAAAGTGTTAGTTTTGATACAAACGGGATCAATGATAATACTGCAAAAAGACGATTGCTTAAAAAGATTAGCTTTATTACTTACACACAACTAAATGTTTTGTTATGAAAATTGGCTATGATCTTAACATGACCGTATTTTGTGCTATAAAGTCCTGTGCAGTCCACTGTACAATTTATTTTATTAATTGTGTATGTGAAATGCTATCAAAAGCCTTTTTTAGGTCAATGAATATCCCAATACACTTTTTGTTGTCGTCTAGGGCTCTGTATATGAATTGAGTTATTTTGGCTATTGCGTCTTGTGTATTTGTATTCTTTTTAAAACCAAATTGATTTGTATTTATAATATTGTTTTTTTCTAAGAAGTTCCAAAGTTGTTTCTTTACAGCCTTTTCATATATTTTTGAAATATTTGATATAATAGAGATTGGGCGGTAATTTTGTGGTTCTTTGGGGCTATCAGATTTGTATATAGGAGTTATTATTGACTTTTTATAATTATCAGGAAATTGGCCACTGATAAGGCTTATGTTTATAATATGAGTTATCGGATGAATCAGATAATTTTTCATGAGCTTTATTGTGTTAACATTTATTTTATCATATCCCGGGGCAGATCCTCCTTTTAGATTCATGATGATTTTGTCTACCTCGGCTTCGCTTATATGGTCAAAGTCTTTATATTGAGGAGACAGTGATGGAGGGCTATAAATTGCGTTTTGAGAAGAGGGGGTTTTTATAGCTTTTGCTAAATGTTTTCCCACATTTATGAAGTACTCATTTAGGATATTACAACATTTTAAAGTTTCTTTTTTGACGTTATATGTTTTCCCTTCGTATTCAATTTCCTTTATTTTTATTATGATACATGCAAAAATATCCTCAGTTTATTTGCCACACTTTCGTACAAACCGCAGGCTTCCCGCCTTTCAAGTGTATTGAAAACGACCCAGATTTTTTCCTCCTATCTACTGAAGGGTGCTTCGCTAGCTCGTAAATTCTATACAGGCTTCTTTGTTGGATGGATCTGAAAAGCCTTCCATGGCACCCTTTCATGTTATCAGACCAGCACCCATTGACTTATGATATCTGTGGACTAAATATAATTTTAACGAAAATAGGCATGATGAATCTGTTTCAACTTCCTTACGAAAATGGTCCTTTGTAAGAAAAAGAAGAAAGATCTTCACTGTGTCATTTACTCGTAGTTGTATACAAAAAAACTAGGATGACCACTGCACTCTGCTCTCACTGCTGTCAACAAGATCATGGTGCCCAAAAGAGCGAACTCATCATGTTTTGCAGACAGGAGCTTTGCGGTGGCCGGGCCGGTTGCCTGGAACAATTTGCCCGTAGGTATTCGCGCAAACTATAGCCTACCACCACCTTCAGAAAGGGCTTGAAGACACTGCTTTTCTCCAGAAACTTGAGATGGTCCTGGACCATTAAATGGCGCCACAGGAAAAAAATCATCCATCATCATCATCATAATCATGAAACAAAAAATATTTCTAGAATATTGGCAGCATTGATATTCATTGCTGCGCGAACATTGTCAAAACATGTATAACACGTGCGTTATACAAGTTTTTATCGATAATTTTGTCAAGTTTTAAACGAAAATGTTAATATTTTAAGACTTTATGGCATACGTGTAATTATTGGGTGTCAAACAACATAATGAAAAAATCAAGAAAATACAAGATTTCACTCGTAAGAATATGATTTTTAAATTGTTATTTTTGACAGGACTGGGTACAACTGTGCTTCAAAGTATGTATCAATTAATTCCGGAAGCTAGTTAATACTCCTCTATATTATAACTCAATGCTAGTACCTCAAATACACAACTTTACGTAAGTTCACCTCTATCGCGTAAATAGAAAAATGTACTGAAAATGCAAACACACTCCTATAGAGAGATAAGTTTAAAAACATATTTTCTATTTCAACGATTGTCAAAAATTTACGTTATATTTTATACTTGGAGTAACAGTACAGTAAGTAGGTTTACAAATTTACGTTAAAACTCAACAATTTTCTTTCACGCAAATTTCAAAGTAACTGAAACCCTCAATAGAGGCAGTGCTTTAGTTTTCATATCCTTTTGGTTAAACGCTATGGTTGTATTTTTAAGGGTAATGTGTTATTCTAGGGGTGCAAGAAGAAAAGGGGATAAGGTCAGAATATGCCGTTAATCAATCAAATTGTTCACAGCAGCAGCAACCGAAGGGGGAAGATAGATTTCCCGGGTTTTCTATGACCAGAAAAAATATTTACGTGTTTTTAAGAGGATTTTGAAGGCGAGAAAATATTATGCCTGCATTATTTTCTATTCCTATGCATAATATGAAAAATGAAAATAAATACTTGCATCTATATGTATCTATAATCTAAGTTGCAAAGATGTATTACATTTAAGATTCAATTCAATTTCCTCCCCGAAACACAAGCTATGTTTACTTTGGGTAGTATTTATTGTAATTAGATTTTTGTAATTGTTATATTAAGACTTGATGATTGTGGATTAATGATAGGAGAGAGCAAAGTGAGTGTTCTACTGTATGCGGATGATGCTGTTCTTGTATCGGACTCAGCAGTAGAATTGCAAACGATGCTCTCTAGATTGAACGAAGCTCTGCTAGGTAATTATTTGAAATTGAATGCAAGTAAGACGAAAGTATTGATTTTTGAAAGAAATGAAGAAAATACGAACTACGAATTTAGAATAAACGGAATGAATGTTGATGTGGTAAATGAGTTTGTATACTTGGGAAGTAAGTTTGAGAAAGATGGAAGAATGACAGGTGAACTTGAAAGAAGAGTAATGAAGGGCAGGTGTGTACTGGGTGCCACAGCTTGTATCGCCAAAAATCAAAACATTTCTAAAAATGCTCGATTGGCGGTACGCAGTGGCATACTTTTACCCACCTTGATGTATGGAAGCGAGGCCTGGACGGTGAATGAAAGTGAAATTAGTAAAGTCCATACTGTTGAAATGGACTTTCTAAGAAGTATGATTGGGAAAAAACGGAGTGACAGGGTGAGGAATGATTTTGTAAGAAAAGAATGTGGTGCAAAAGAAAGTGTGAAAGTGAAGATTAAAAGAAGTTTGTTAAGATGGTTTGGGCATATGGAGAGAATGAATGAGGAAAGACTGACGAAGAAAGTATATGTTGGTAGAATAGATGGATGTCGTGGTAGAGGAAGACCGAGAAAGGTATGGATGGACCAAATATCCGAAATTGCGAATGAATGGAATATCCAGAGTCATAATAAAAGAAGAGCTTGTATGAAGAAGGTTATGACTCTGGAGGAAATGAAAGAAGTATGCAAGGATAGAAAGAAATGGCGGTTGATCTGTGATGTTGGCGGCTAGGGTTTGTTAAAGTGAATTTGGTTTTATGATTTAGTTTTTTATGTCCATGTATATATTGTTATTTTTATTCTTTGATTTTAAAAAATGTAATTTGTCATGTATGTTCCTTGACTTATAGGTTGTTATGCGGCTGACCACCCATAATATAAAAATTGGTTCACTTTGCCAATGTCACCCCTGTTTCAGGGAAGGACGGCAAGAGTTGCAAGGCTTATGTTCATTTGAGATTGGGTTTTTATATTGTAGGTCCACATGCGGCATGTGTTAGCGCGAAATTATACATATCTGCTTGTGGGAATGCATTTAGTATAAATCTTAAATGATATATATCTTTGCAGCTTAGATTAGATTAGATTAGATTAGATATTATTAAGTACATATTGATAAAAACAATAAAGACATTTATTATTTTTATTATTAAAATGTATTCCCATCCGCAGTCACGTATAAGTTCGCGCTTACACATGCCGCATGAGGACCTACAATATAACAACCCAAATCTCAAATGAGCATACGCCCTTCAAACCTTGCCGACCTTCCCTGAAACAGGGGTTACATTGGCAAAGTGAAACAATTTTTCCAGTGTGGATGGTCAGCCTCATACCAGCCTATAAGTCAAGGAACATACACAACAAATTACATTTTTTAAATCAACAAATTGTAATATGTATGGACATCAAAAACGAACTGTAACTGTAACTCTGTCGCCATTCCGCTAGGGGTGGCCAAAGCCTCTGCAGAGTTGTCTCCATTTTTTCCTATCCTGACATACCTCTTTCAATTCCTTCATTTCCATCACCTTTTTCATGCATTTTCTTCTTTTACGCTCACTTTGTATATCCCATTCTTTCACAATCTCAGAAACAACAGAAATGACAGAAAACCAATTCTAATTTTAAATATTCTAACCGCCAACATCACAGATCAACCGCCATTTCTTTCTGTCCTTACACACTTCTTTCATTTCCTCCATATGTTGTACTTAATACAGCTTTAACCTAATTTTAAATGGATACCCTCAAAACTATACAAATTAAATAACCCTCTAGGTCCCAAATGATTATCTGGCTAGTTTTGTTATTCAATTAATTAACAGTCGTCAAACTAAACAGGAGTAGCACAACCAGTTTGCTAACCTCAAGGGGTCTCTCCACAGGGACCCCAAGTGGCTCCTAACAAAACAACCAACTGACCCGTGAAAGGACCCCAGCATTGTGTTGGCGAAAACGATAAAATTGACTTATATACTTACTTAACTTCGATGGCACTTTGAAACTAAATAAATAAAAAACAACCTTTTTCTACGTAAATTATTCACTCTGGAATAAAATTCAAAAAAAGTTTTTTTTTGTTTGGATAAGATGGTCAAGGGAATTTTTTGTATGTTTTTCAATATGTTAGCATTTTTTATGCATTGATAGATTTTTTCTTCAAATTGTTTTTTTTTTTTTTAAATAGATTTGTGGAAAGGAATGCAATCTACCAACCTATTTTGCCTGGCCAGTTGTCTTCATGCGAAAGCAGAAGCTTGTGTATGCAACGACATCTGTTGAACCAGGGTCGAAGTTATCGTCGCGGGATTCGAACCAACATTATCTGGTTCCAAATAACCTGACTTGATCCCAGCGGCCATAACACCGATAGTTCCTTATTTTTGTTTTAGACATATATACTTAGGTAAAAATGTCTAGGTAAGCTTCACTTTTTTGGATACAAGACAAAATATTGTGAGAGAAGGAGTTCATGCAGAGAAAGTGCTCCCTGAAGACGTTGGCTACGTTACCGATTGAACGTTCAGAATAATGTAAGTTCTCGATTTAAAAATTGAAGAGTTTTTGTGCTCCGCCGGGAAACGAACTCACTACCTTCCGTTTGCGAGTCCAAACTACTAGACTATGGAATAATCAAAGGCCGGAAAGTGAAACCTATTGTAATGTAAATAGTAGATTAATATGGGTGTACATCGTAGGTAGTAATAGTTATTATAGCATTATGTCAAAAATAGATTAATATAGGTGTACACCGTAGGTAGCAATAATTATAGGCCTAAGAAATCTAGAAATTAAATGATCCTTTTGTACTCCTGAACTTGGTAGAATATTCGCGAATGTGCTGGCAAAATTAGTCACTGGAGAGTTCTGTCTGTGAAGTATATAAGGCGTAGAATTGAGTGCGCTAAGCGAGTGAGATAGTTGCCTTTGATTTGAAGAGTGTAAGCGATACTAAACTGTGAAAATAAATTTGTGTTACCAAAAGTGTTAAAAATAAATAGAAATTGTAAAGATAAATTAAGTGCAAATAAAGATCCTGAAAGAAGACCTGTATGTTTTTAATTTAGAGACTTTTCGAACCCCAAAAAACACAACACTATGATAAAAAAAAAGCGCACAAAATCCACTTTTTCTTTGGAAATTCCAGCTTAGAGTTTCAAGTAGAGCAACACACACATTAATAAAATAACAACATCTAACCACACACAACGCTCGTAGTGTAACCGTCCCCTCAGTGCTTGTTTGTCTTATCTACCATTTGATTCAAATATGCCTTTTCAATACAATTGTATTAATAATCACATTCTATACAATTTGTACCCGTAGTACGAGTTTTTTCACAATACTCAAAGGATTAAATATTCGAGAAAAATGTAGATGAACTTAAAAAGCACCTCTGGCGAAACAAGTTTCGAAACTTTTTTTGCCAGGGGTGCTTTTTAAGTTCACATACATTTTTCTCGAATACTCAATACTTCGAGTAAAGTGAAAAAACTCGTACTCAGGGTACTGTTTAAAATGACGTACGGGTACTGAACTAAGAAGAAAAACGTAAAACACGAAAACGGGAGAGTTTTTTTAGGCATTTTTAAAATCAATTTTCAGTTTTCATAAGAAACATTGGTCCTTTACACCTACAAATATTGTTTATGTGATATACCTAACCTCTGATGGGCATAAAACAAACAAGCGCTAAGAGGACGTGACTTTGAAACATTACTTGCATTATGAAAATTCTCGCCCTCCGGGACTCACTTCCATTCATAGCTGTCAGCTCTGTCTGAGAGCTGCAACTCAGTCCTTAGTGTCTCACAGTCTCTTCTCAAGGGGAAGAATTGAACACCAAGTATTAAACAACCGTAGCGTTAACCAAAAAATGTGTAAGAAAGCTTAAACAGCGCAACTATTGAGCGTTGTAATTTTTGTGTTTATTTGGGAAAATGCTGACGTAGAGTTTAATACTTGAAGTACTAAAAGAGTAAAATGTATGAAATAATATTTTATGTGAGAGGTGAGAGAGTCAAGTGCAGATTCGTTAAAGAAAACTTGTGTCAACAAAAACATCATAAGAATTTTATGACTTAAGATAAAAAAAATGACAAATATAAAGTTATATACAGTTTTTTCAAATTGAAAAGGGGATCAATGATAAAAAAATACCTGGTTATTTTATAAATACATTTTGTAAATCACATTCTAAAAATCTAAATCTAAATCTGAGAGACAAGGATATGTATCATTTGAGATTCATATTAAATGCATTCCCACAAGCAGACACGCATAATTTTGCGCTCACACATGCCGCATGTGGACCTACAATATAAAAACCCAATTCTCAAATGGACATAAGCCCTGCAACTCTTGCCGACCTTCCGTGAAACAGGGGTGACATTGGCAAAGTGAACCATTTTTTACAGTATGGGTGGTCAGCCGCATACCAACCTATAAGTCAAGGAACATACATGACTAATAATTTTTTTTTTAAATCAATCAATAATAATATATACATGGACATTAAAAAAAACTAAATCATAAAACCAATTTCACTTTAATAAACCCTAGCCGCCAACATTCCAGATCAACCACCATTTCTTTCTTTATTCCATATTCCTTTCTATATTCCATATTCAAATATTCCTATGCTCTTTACACTACCCACGTACTTATTAAATTCTTTCGATTTAAGACTAACACAGACACACAATACACGTTGGTAACAATAATAATAGAAAGATATCATTCAGAAAAAAAAGCTTTCAATATTTTTTCATCCATATTTCCCTTGCAATATCCTTTGCATTCATTATTGATATCTCATATACCATTTTCTTTAGCGTAGCACTTTACATCGCGGCTTTGGCTCGCCACTCAGCCGGGCAGTGTTATAGGAAAGCTCCTTAAGAGTGATGTATTCTATGTGAGAGTACAATACTTCCAGTAGAGTGCAGCTGTCAGGGCTCATCCAGAATATAGGAGATGCAAAACCAACAAGGGATGCTAAAGAATGTTGAATAAGACCATGAACAAAAAATGTTTAAGAAATCGATATCTCAAAGGTTGTATCTTATTTATACGAGCTTTAGATAAATGGTAAAACTCTGTCATTAACTTACTTATAATTAAAGAGCCATATTTCTATTGAAATGAATATTTTGTAGATTATGTTTTCATTACATATCGATACCATCAGATAATTTTAAAGAATGAAAAAACGGATTTTACTGACCGTGCAAAAGAGAAGAACGATTTTCTCTACGTTTCGTCGGAGTCATATCCGACGTCCTCAGGAGACGTGTGTCCTCTACAAGGAGGAACCACGAACTGTTGAATTATTGTTGTTTGATCGAGGCCGAAGGTTGTAGGTATTTTTATTAACCTTTGGAGATACATCCATAGATGTCGCTATAGCCCCAGTTGTACAGAAGGACGATGTTATTTTGCACGGTCAGTAAAACCCGTTTTTTCATTCTTTAAAATGTCTAACGACCGTAATCATAATTTAAAATCTTTAACCATAAGATGAATCTGAACAAGTGACTTATGAAGTTAACATGGGTTTCTAAGGTAAATGGACGTTTTTTCCTATTTTCTATGAGAGAAACCAATTAAAAAGTATGAAAATCCTGTAACGTAGAAGTTTTTCATGAGCAATTTCTTATGATTCACTCTTTCTAAGAATTACATCATTCTGTTTTGAGAGCAGTATTTTTTTTTCTTGTAATTAGGCACTTGCAATTTACAACTTGTAAATCTTTCCAACTTTCTAAACTTGATATCCGTGGCAACATAAATAATTGGCCATGTTTTTTGTAATTGTAATTATTATATTTCTTATGTAACGATGTTTGTTGTCCTATTAAAATAAAATAAAACAATATTAAAAGTCTTTTATTTAAAATCTAAGATGCAAAGATATATTACATTTAAGATTCATATGAAATTAATTTCCATAAGCACACAAGTATAAATTCGCACTTACAAAAGCTGCATGTGAGCCTACAAATAAAAATCCAAATGTGAAATGCAGATAAACCCTATAACTCTTGCCGGCCTTCCCTGGATTGGCCAAGAGAACATTTTTTTACACTATGGGTGGTCAGCCTCATTCCGATTTTTGAGCCAAGTAAAGCAAATTATGCGTAACAATACAACAGTATTAAAAAGTAACTAAGTTTTTTTACACAAATAAAGAGTTTGCATTGAATACGAATCTCTGTCCTCTCGAAAATGACGTAAGAAAGTCGAAAGTACTTGAGGTGAAATAACCACTCAATTTGTGAAAAAAAACTCAGTGTTATTTCTATTTTTTTTAATTTCTCACATTAATATATACATAATATACACGGACACCAATGAAGACTTAGAAGTAGTAATTGAACAAACACCAGCTGAACATGAAGTAATTCAGCGATACAGTGAACTTCTTAATAAAATGCAAAAATTTGTTAAGACTTTTAAAAGATCACCTACCAAAGATGAGACGTTTTTGCAAAATACATAAAGGAAACAAATTCCTTGACTTATAGGTTGGTATGAGGCTGACCACCCATACTGGAAAAAATGGTTCACTTTGCCAATGTCACCCCTGTTTCAGGGAATGTCGGCAAGAGTTGCAGGGCTTATGTTCATTTAAGGTTTGGATTTTATTTGTAAGTACACAATCAGCATTTGTAAGCGCGAACTATACGTGTTTGTTTGTGGGCATACGTCTGACAGCTTTGAATGAATATATCCTTACAACTTAGATTATAGATTATATAGAATATACCTAATCAATTTATAATAAACGTCATACAGCTGTGAATAATTTCATAAGCATAAAAATCCCAATTTTTCCTTTTTATTTGAGCTCAAATCAATCCAAGCTCAATCCTTGTTTATCCCATCCCACGTATACAATAATTATCACCGATTCGGTGTCGCTGTCACACAAATGTAGAATTAGGGTCCATCTATGGTTTCCGATACAACCAGTAGGTACCTACATAAGTAGAAAGCCAGTATTCCTTTAGGGGACCTAATACCGGATCCAGTATCTGAATAATACATGTGGCCGGGTAATGCATCCATTATTTCACTGCGAGAGCCTTTTATCCTGCAAGACCGTCTTATTGATGGAAGGTAACCAGACAAGCCGTCCTCCCAGTGCTTGTTTGGCCTATAATAATATCTTTATTCCAGCCTAGCAGTGGCGAAGGGTGCCATCCAATCCAACTCCCATCGGTTTCTCGTTTAAAATGAGGCAAAAATGATGATAAAGTAGACTGCATGGTTTCTAAATCTAAATCTAAGCTGCAAAGATATGTATCATTTGAGATTCATATTAAATGCATTCCCACAAGCAGACACGCATAATTTCGCGCTCACACATGCCTTCAATAGGGAAAAAATACGTATTGTTCTTTGGTTTTAAATGTATTTCTTTACTTTGTGCTTATATTTTTTAACTACTTTGTTACATCATTTTAAAAGGGAAACCGATGGGAAACGGCTTGTATGGCACCCTTCGCCACTGCAGCCTAGTCACGCGGGTGATGCAATACGTGACTAGCCATAATAAATTTTACAACAGTATATTAATATAGTAGGATGCATATAAGAATAATGAGTTAAAGAAAAGAAAAACAATAATAATGCAGGGAAAGCAAAATATGTGAGAAAATATAAAAAAGAAAGTATAGGTACACGAGAAAAAACTAACAAAAATACACAGAAACAAGAAAGCAAAATACATATGAGAAAATATAAAAAGAAAGCATACAAGAGAAAAGTCAATAATAATACACAGAAAAAAGAGAAGCAGAAAAAAAATGCATGTACATTGTACACTGGTGCACGGAAAAGAAATGCAGCAATTGCAGAAAATATTACACTAGAGAAGGAATCAAAGTGATGGCTGAGTAAGCCTTATGCCATCTATCTACCATGTGATTATTCTGATCTTTGCATCTGCAGCCGGCTACGCTCGCCGTTGGGCTACAGCTTCCACGGCTAGACGGGAGAAAAAAACTGTTTATAACCCGTAACAAATAACTATTAAAATAATATTAAGGGTGGGTGGTTTGTGTCCAAGATAAAATACTCGTATATCGTCGGTCGGCGCAAACAATGGCGCAGACATTGAAATTTACACATAATTTAATGACCGAAATGAATACCTTAGCGATTTAAGATTGATTTCATATTAGAATAGCGCAATCAACATTATGTTTTCAATTCATTAAAAGTTTCGAGTAAAGTAAGACTTCAGTAGTTTTTCATATTTGCCTGACGGATTGCCCCATACATTTTTGATGTAACCGTACAACATGATAATGTGAGAGCTGTTTTAATTTTTTTTAAAATCAATTTCTAGTTTTAGGAAGACACATTGGTCTAGCACACATACAAGCATTGTGAAATTACTTCTGATGGATATAAGCCAAACAAGCACCAAGGGGATGAAGCTCTGAGAAAGTATTTGCATGCTTCAAAGGATGCACTCTAACCTCTATTGATGGTTCATTTATTATTTAGAATGCAGCATAGGTGATGGCTGTGTTCGTTGCACTTTTGTTTTTGCATAGGATATGCAAGATAACTAATCCAGACGTAAAGTTAAACTTCTTATCTCGTTTTGCCCGAAGAGATTCCTCTTTGAATCTACTGGAACCTAACAGTGGTGAAGGGTGCCATACAAGCCGGTTCCCATCGCCTTCCCTTTTCAAATGATGTAACAAAGTAGTTAAAAAATATAGGCACAAAGTAAAAAAATATATTTAAAACCAAAGATTCGTATTTTTTCCCCATTGAAACCATGCAGTCTAGTTTATTTTCATTTTTGCCTCATTTTAAACGGGAAACCGATGGGAATCGGCTTGTATGGCACCCTTTACCACTGGAACTTAGTTATTTTAAATGATAAGAGGATCAGCTTTACGTCAACTACTAGATGTAGGGGGTTCCAGCTCCCAAGGGGGCTAGTTTTCATTTATTGTGAATCGAATGGATGTATCTATGTATGTGTGTTTGTCCTTTATGAACTCCTAAAATACTGAAAAGATTGCAATAAAACTTATATGAGTTATTGTGTACTTAACAAATTAGGCTTCTGTATAAAAACAACTGGATAAATAAAGGAAATGAAATCAGAAATATGCTAATTTTTACCTTATGACAGGGAAATTCTTAGGGCCGGTATTTTCACATTTTAAGCTAAAGTAGTTTATATAGCATATTTTACGCCCGAGATATGCTATAGTAACACCAAAACAGTATTTTCATTCGCATTTTGTCTATAGGCTATCTGTAGTATAATATACCGAAGATACCCGAAGTAATTGCATTGCTACCATCATGGCTACCATCGTGAAAAAACTTGAAAAATGTAAAAAAAACCTCAAATACTGCGTTTGGCCACATAAATAATATGGTCAACAGCCACGAATTCAAGATTGTTTTGTCTATGGTAGTTTTTTATAACTGTCAGATGCCATATTGACTTCCGCCTGCAATGCACCAACAAGGATGGCGCCCTGTGATAATATGAAATGATTTTAAATAATAAGTGAGTAAAACATTTAGTGAGGCATTTAAAAACGGATTTTACAAACTGTGTTGTAGATAGGTTCATAAATCCGTTGTGATTTGCTTGCCAATAATTTCAAATGTGCCGAGTGAATTCTTCCGCGTTCCTACCAAATACTCGGAGAAATTGAGGGGGACGAAATATTTTCGATTTGCACCTGCAAACATAATCAGTAATTCTTTCGACATCTGACCCGTTGCTTTCCATGACAAAATTGAAGTAAATATTGTGTGTTTCCTAAGGGAATAATTGCTAAAATTCGACCCAAAACTACATAGCCGCTGTAAATAACAGATGAGAAAAGACGCCATATTGGAATTAGCTAAAGCATAAAACGTATGCTCCCCAAGATTGGCTAGCAAAAATATCGTTGCTATTAGACTATTTTCTTGCTAAAGCATATTTCAAAATACCGTTTTTAAGATTTTAAGCTATAGTAAGTCATTTTTATGCTATTAGGCGCATATGCTAACGATGAAACTACCGGGCCTTAGACTTGAAGAAGTGCTCTAGGACACAACACAGTGGAGACACTTTAATGGATGTATTGGCCACCCCCAACTGAATGGCGGCATGATACAATAACATAACCAGACGAGCCATCACAAAGGGTAGCAGGGCACAGCTAGTTATAAAATCTTTAATCTAAGTTGCAAAGATATATTAACATTCAAAACTCATATCAAATGCATGCCCACTAACAAAACACGTGTATTTCGCACTTATCAATGCTGAATTTGTACTTACAAATAAAATCCAAACCTCAAATGAACATAAGCCCTTCAACTTTTCGCTCCCCCAGTTTTTGTTTGCCGTATAGACCGATTCTGTGAAATATGACCTTTTTAATGCAGTTGTCTTAAGAATCAAATTCTACACAATCTGAGCTAAGAAAAAACGTAAAATTCGATAATGTGAAAGTTGTTTTAAATATTTTTTAAACCAATTTCCTGTTTTCATAAGAGACATTGGTCCAGTACACATGCAAAAATTACTCATGTGAAATTAGCTTAATGGTTTATACGGCAAACAAGAACTGAGACAGCGTTTTGCCAACCTTCCCTGACACAGGGGTGACATTGGCAAAGTGAAGCATTTGTTACAGTATGGGTGGTCAGCCTCATACCAACCTATAAGTCAAGGGTTACAGATAGATATGAAAAATAACCATTAACGATAGTACATTTATCATAAGTGTATACTTTTATACACATACAAAAATATTAACAAAAACTTTTCCTCCTCTAGTAAGTCCTCCTTAACTCACGTCATCTCAAATAACTTAAATATTTAAGCCGCAATTTTCACTTAAGTATTCAGAGTCTAGCGGACATAAAACTTCAGTGTGACGACCAAAATTCTGTGACAACGAGTACGCGTGTTCCGGTCTAAACCCCAAGTATAAAACTTCACATCAAAACGCAGCCTTAGCGTCTACCAAAAAGTGTACAGAAACTGAATCACACACTAGAGACGCTGTCACGTTTCTAATAGATTGGTTGTATAATCTTACGTAAAGAATACACTTGTGGGACTGGTTTCTTAATGCGCAAGAGGAGTAGACGGAAGGAGATTTGGAGAAGACGGAAGGAGATTTGGAGTAGGTGGAACAGGAATTGGAGCCAAGTGGAGTCCACATGGAGTATTTCTGGAAAATGAGAGAAATTTATACTTCCGCTTTGAAACCATCGGAAGTCGAGCAGTTACATAAAAGTTTCAAGGAATTACCAGAGTTTGAATAAAGAAAAGTGGAGATTTAAGTTAGCTTAGGTGGAATTGCGGTTTGAATCAGTTTATGTGAAGAAAATAAATTATGTGACTTGATCATAGAGCTGTAAATTAAACGATTTTAAGAAGTATATTTGTAAATACCTGTTTCTCCCCCAAAACTCGCCAATAAACTCGTAAATATACATGCAAATCTCAACGTGAAATAGCTAAGTTAATTTTATTTATGAAATTCATGAAAATCAACTATCACAAAGTTATTGCCAAAAAACTAAGGAATATAATTTAATTCCTCTTTTTGAATTTATTACGTTTACGTTATCTGTAACTTTTCGCTTGGTTATAGGTTTCAAGGTTTAGAGGGCTCTTGAGGTGGGATACACACAAAAACAGCGCTCACCAAATAAATCATCCTAATATTATTATTATTTTAAGGTAGAAAATTCTAGGAAAAAAAACCCTCAATACAAAAAAACATTTTGTTTAACAGTAGAGAGGTAAGTGTTAACAATATAAATTATGTAATCCGTTTTCGTATTCCTTGACTTGAGGATATCCGGAGTCTTATAAAAAAAGAGCTTGTATGAAAAAGGTTATGACTCTGGATGAAATGAGAGAAGTAAGCAAGGACCAAAAAAAATGACGGTTGATCTGTAATGCTGGCTTTTAAGGCTGAGGCTTTAAAAAAATATTTTTCACGTTTTTTATGGAATATGTTTTGTAGGTTTTAATTTTTACTGTTTGTTTTACATACTTAAATGTAATTTATTGTTTGTATTCCTTGACTTATAGGTTGGTATGAGGCTGACCACCCGTACTGTACAAAATGGTTCACTTTGCCAATGTCACTCCTGTTTCAGGGAAGGTCGACAAGAGTTGCATTATGTTTATTTGAGATTGGGTTTTTATATTGTAGGTCCACATGCGGCATGCGTTAGCGCGAACTTATACATTTCTGCTTAAGGTAATGCGTTTAATATGAATCTTAAATGATATGTATCTTTGCAGCTTAGATTGAAATTTAAATTTAGTTAAGGATAAAAGAAAAACCGCTTTGTTTTCGATTACGTGAGTAATCGAAAACGTCGAAAAGATCGAAATCGAAATCGCAACGTGAGATTTAGTTTACTTTTAAACTAGAATTATAGTGTAAAATTCGGTAAAAAAGGTATATTGCTGCTTTTCTGTTGGTAAGCAGTATCCATTCAACTAACTAAGCTACACATATAGTGTAACTTCTTGCCGCGTTATCCCCGAAGGGGTCGCATGTGGCGAGTTGAACCTATTTATTTTTACAGGTAAGGGGGCCGGCCTTACGCCAACCACTTCAGTTGAAGTGGAGGTTTCCCAGCTCCCGAGAGTGCTGGTACTCATTTCTTGTGAAGGCTGAGTAAACCTTGCCGGTATTTTATTTTGGGGTTTGAATTAAACACCGAAACGGGAAATCATTTCTGACACCCTCGGTGGGATTCGAACCCGAGCTTTCGGCATAGAATGCAAGCACTCTACCACCTGAGCTATCGAACGGACATTTCCATAATTTATTTAATATACAAAAGTGCATCTTCGAATCAAGATTGCGTTTCTTTTTCTACACAAAGTCATATTAAACTTCATTTTTGTCTCGTAAACAAAATCAAAAACTTGTCGTGGCCAACTTTTCTTATAAAGATGATATTTTCCAATGTTGTGGAGTGAAACTCGGCGGCAAGACATGTACGCAAAGAAAACTTTCAAAACCCAAGCGGTGGAGAAACTTGCTGAAGTAGAAACTCCTGGAAACTGCTTAGCGAGGATAAAGTGGACCAAACAAGGAGCGTCTTCAGGATTTCTTTCACGTTGTCCGAGCAAAGAAAATCTACAGGGTTCCTTTCACGCTGTCTTAGCAAGGAAAACCTCAAGGGGTGGAAGTCTTGATAGGCTACTGTAACTGTAACTGTTACACTATCACTGTTCCGCAAGAGGTGGCTATAGAGCCTCTGCAGATCTGCCTCCATTTCTTCCTACCCTAATCTAATCTAATCTAATCTAAGTTGCAAAGATATGTTACATTGGAGATTCACATTACATGCATTCTCACAACCAGACACGTACAAGTTCGCGCTTGCACATGCCTCATGTGAACCTACAACATAAAAACCAAATCTCAAATGGACATACACCCTGCAACTCTTGCCGTCCTTCCCTGAGACAGGGGTGACATTGGCAAAGTGAACCATTTTTACAGCATGGGTGGTCAGCCGCATACCAACCTATAAGTCAAGGAACACACACACACGACAAATTACATTTTATACATCACTAAATAATAATATCCAAATACAAAATATCCATTTACAAATTCCAATTTCATAAACCCTAGCCGCCAACATTACAGATCAACCGCCATTTCTTTCTGTCCTTACATACTTCTTTCATTTCCTCCAGCCTTACTAATAAAACTTTCACCCTTAATAATAATAATATTAGGATAATTTATTTGGTGAGCTCTGTTTTTGTGTATCACACCTCAAAAGCCCTCTGCAAGCTTGTTCGTTGCTGTAGAAAGCACCAATTCTCAAACAAGACCCAGTTGTTGTAAGACCTTACAGTGACCGGTCTTTGGTAAAGGTTTATGAATTTTTCAACCCAGCTAAGAGCACATTTGGGAATATAAATGGTATATTTTGTGCTCCGCCTTACATCCTTCTTTCAATTCATTTATATCCATCACCTTTTTCATACATTTTCTACTTTTACACTCACTTTGTATATCCCATTCTTTCACAATCGCCTCCATCTGATCACTCCATACTTTTCTCGGTCGTCCCTTACCTATTTGTCTTTTTGCACTTTCTCTATATATAAACATTGTCAGTTTATCATCATTCATTCTCTCCACATCCCCAAACCATCTCATCACATTATTTTGTACCTTTACTTTCACACCCTCTTTCAGCTTACATAACTATTTGAATACAACAGAATAAAAAATGTCGGTGCCTGAACAGCTGATTTTTGTTCCATACACAATGTATCAGCTGTTGATCCGCCGCCCATGTTTCTTTTCGTCGTATCTTCAAATAGATACGCGGTACGATCTATTAACTGTCGTCGAGACTTGCGCCCCAGGGCTCCTTTCAGTTGGAACAATTAGAATTCTCTGCAGATCCGGTTTTGTTTGTAATCGAATTGATTGCCAATAAACCTGGTTAAGAGTAGTAATCCAATTAGCTTGTACAGTACCTAGGTTTAAGGGTTTCAAATACACTGAAGCAGGGGTTCTCAAACGCGGGTCGTGACCCCCAGGGGGGTCGCGGGATGTGGAAGAAAAATAAACAAATAACTTGTAATGGCTGTAGTTTGTATTAATTTAAAAAAAAGAATACACATTAAACTTGTTAACATTGTTACGAACTAAGGATTCGAAGTACCCACGCGCGCCTGAATATGTATGCTAGTTTGTAGAAAAATCTGGCTCTAGTATGATAGTAGTAGTAAGGTACATAGAACTACGGTCTGGTATGAGTGAGAGATTGAATGATCTGGAATATGCAAGAATGATTCCTTTTTTTACCTATATATATATTGTTTTAGCGTTAATATTTTGGGGGGGTCGCCAAAATACTGAGCCTAAAAAGAGGGTCAAACAGTATACTCAAACCCTCCTGATACCCGTTCTGTTTGTATGTGTCAGAAGGACCCACAGCACATCGTCGCTCATACAAAGCTATACATTTTCTCAAGTGGCAGAATGCCTTCACGTGAATAAAAAATCACAGCACGACAAAACAAGAATCTCTAGGTCAAAGACTGTAAAGTAAATGGTTCGATGTTGTGAGGATATTAACCATTATGTCCATGTCTTCAACGAGGGATCTGTTCAAAATCTGCTTAAAAACTAAAACCGCGCTCCAGGGTTTCTTCATCACTAATTGTAACGCTTGCTAGTACATTGAACTTTATAAGCACTTTTAATAGAAGACAATCAACCAACACAAGCCAATCACTTTTATTTTATTACAAGCACATACACATAATTATTATTCTCACAATTTAACAATTGTAACACGATGGCTTGCAATTCCGTCCCTTTCTTTTTTCTGCCTTTCTTTCTAACCTCATTTTCTGCGTTCTTTTGTTTTATTTTATTCAAATTCACATGTTGAATGTTCCATTCTACCTATTTTATTTAATAAAATAGGTGCCGAAGTGGCGAAGGGTGCCATGCAACTCGATTCCCATCGGTTCCCTTTTTAAAATGAGGCAAAAATGATAATAAAGTAGACTGCATTGGTTTCAATGGGGAAAAAATACATATTGTTTGTTTGGTTTTAAATGTATTTTTTTACTTTGTGCCTATATTTTTTAACTCTTTGTTGCCTCATTTTAAAAGGCAAGCCGATGGGAATCGAGTTGTATGGCACCCTTGGCCACTGTCAGTAACCTAACCAATTCATCTCGTTACTGAAGCTAATAGCATATCTCGGGTGGCACTCTTTGTGGGATTGTAGCTAGGACACGTGTAGCGCAGTGTCTATCGTTTGAGAAGCCCTGCACTGGAGTATATTATGTGGTATATACAGGTAGGAGACCTGTAGGGATTGGCTTTCACAAGCGAGTGCCAAGCAGGATCCTGGATTGCGGTTTGGTAAGGAAAACAAACAAAAAAGCGCTGTGCAAAAAGCTTGAGGAGTATTTTGTTTTTTTCTGAGGAAAAAACACAAAACTGGTGGATGTGTGATAGTGGAAAAAAAACAGTTTTAATTTTAAGACTTTATTCGCCATTCTATTGGAGCATATGTACTTAAATGAGATTTACACACTTTGACTCATAGATTGGTTTGAGACTGACCACCCATGCTGTACAAAAATAATCACTTTACCAATGTCACCCCAATTTCAGGGAAGGTTTTCAAAAGGACTTATGTTCTAATCTAATCTAATCTAAGTCACAAATGTATGTAAAATTAAAGATTCACATTATCTGCATTTTCACAGACAGACACGTATAAGTCCGCCAGTTGTCCTACAATATAAAAGCCCGAATCTCAAATGAACATACACCCTGCAATTCCTGCCAATCTTCCCTGGAAAAGGGGTAGCATTGGCAAAGTGAACCATTTTCTACAGCATGGCTGGTCAGCCGCAATCCAACCTGTAAGTCAAGGGACACACACAACAGATTACATTTTTTAAATCAACAAATTATAATTATTTTTGAATAAGAGTTTTAGGCTTACACGGCCGGCTGATGATGCTGGAGTGAAGTTTTCCGGGATCTGTTGCCGTGGTCTGTGGGAGTGTGGTCTGTGGGAGTGTGGTCTGTGGGAGTGTGGTCTGTGGGAGTGAGATCTTGATGAGAACTGTGAACATCACAGTTCTCATCAAGATCTTCATCATCATCATACTTCACGCTGAAGAAGCCCATCGTAGAAATGGGCGAAACGTCCGGAAGCTCCAGCTCCCACAGACCACGGCAACAGATCCCGGAAAACTTCACTCCAGCATCAATTATTTTTTGGTTTAGTGCCTGCAGGTGACTATTCGTGAATATGAATTTTCAATGTTAATATTATCTCTTTGCAACTTAAGTTATATGTTATAGATCGCATTACACGCTGATTAAGTATTCACGCAATGTGTTATATTATTGATTTACTTGTATACCACACAAATCCCTGATAATTTTACCTTTTCAGTGGAAGCTAGAAACTACCGCTACCGAATTTGCGGTTATTTTAGTTTATTTGCAGTACATTTATATCGCATAGAGCAACAAGGCTTTGCTTTATTTACGAGGACGCTCTGAGAATAGAGAACGAAATTAAGCGGGAAATCAAACCGCGTTTATTTAACCCTACGATAGGAAAAGGTTATGACTCTGGATGAAATGAAAGAAGTATGCAAGGACCGAAAAAAAAGGCGGATGATCTGTAATGCTGGCGTTTAAGGCTGAGGCTTTAAAAAAAAAAACACTTTTTATCGAATATGTTTTGTAGGTTTTAATTTTTACTGTTTATTTGTTTTATATACTTAAATGTAATTGATTGTTTGTATTTCTTGACTCACAGGTTGGTATGAGGCTGACCACCGATACTGTAAAAAATGGTTACGTTGCTAATGTCACTCCTGTTTCAGGGAAGGTCGGCAAGAGTTGCGGGGCTTACGTTCATTTGAGATTGGGTTTTTATATTGTAGGTCAACATGCGGCATGTGTTAGCGCGAAATTATACATGTCTGCTTGTGGGAATGTGTTCAATATGAATCTTAAATAATATAGGTATATCTTTGCAGCTTACATTTAGATAGTCTGATATTTTGTAACCATAAACTTATCAAATATCAACATAACGCTGCCTTAGTTCTTGTTTGCCGTATACACCATTGAGAAAATTTTACATGAGCAATTTATTATTAATTTTACATTTGCATGTGTACTGGACCAACGTGTCTTTTGTATGAAAACAAGAAATTTATTAAAAAAATATTTAAAATAACTCTCACATTATCGAGTTTTACAGTTTTTCTTAGCCAAGATTGTGTAGAATTTGATTTATAAGATAACTGCATGAAAAAGTCATATTTGACAAGATTGGCGTATACGGCAAACAAGAACTGGGGGAAAGTCTGTTCAAACCATTGTAAAATTTGTGTATAGGCTTATGAAATGAAGAAATTTATTATGTTGAGGATGCTACAATATTAAGAACTCTATAACCCGAACTTTATCATTTTATGGAAGAAAAAAGCGTCACTTATTTTATTTGCAGGAAACTTAAACGTGCCAAATTAGTTGTTCCAAGCCATTAGGATACATTTTGTTCCATCAGGGGTAATTTTCACACATGAGCAATGTTTGTATGTATACTGGACTAATGTGTCTCATGAAAACTGGAAATACATTTTTTAAATATTTCAAACAACCATCACATTATCGTGTTTTAACATGTTTTTCTTAGCTCAGATTGCGTAGAATGTGATTCTTAAGACAATTCCATTGAAAGGTCATCTTTGAACCAAATGATTTAAAAGCAAAACAAGTACTGCACGGTTGAAATATAGACCTGTTAGACCATCATTTAGCAATGGATTTTGTACAACTTATAAACACTTCAATGAACCTACAAAAATGTGTTTACTGAATTAATAAGACGGGGTTTGAAGAAATCAAGTAGGGCTTTCATTATATGAGGGCATTATAATCAAAAAGGCAAGTGCCCTGTAGACTATGTATGGGGCCCTGTGTCTTAGAGACTAGTGTCCTATGGACTAGTATCCTATAGACGATTTATGAGACACTTGCTTTTTGATTCTAAGGCCCATATAGACGACACATATAGTGTAACTTCTTGCCTGCGTTATCTCCGAAGGGGTCGCATGTGGCGCTTCGAGACCTATTTATTTTTACAGGTAAGGGGTGCGGCCTCACACCAACCACTTTAAGTTGAAGTGGGGGTTTCCCAGCTCCCGGGGGGGCTGGTTCTCATTTCTTTGTGAAGGCTGAGTAAGCCTTTGAGATCGAACCCTTGCTCTCGGCATGGAATGCAAGCATTCTACCAATTGAGCTATTGACCTTTTTACGAGCTTGATCGTCGTCGCTACAAAGCGCCAATTCTCAAGCAAGACCCAGTTGCTGTAAGGCTGGATGGACCTTTGGTGACCGGTCATTGGTAAAGGTTTTATGAATTTTTCAACCCGGCGAAGAGCAAATTTGAAAATATAAATGGTATATTTTTTGTGCTCCGCCGGGAATCGAACCCACAACCTTCCCATTCAGAGTCCACAGTGTTACCACTGAGCTACGGACCGGTCATACGGCCCTCATATGACGAAAAAAAAAACACATTATTTAGGTGCCAAATGACTGTAGGTACAGACGTGTTTGAGCATCGTAGGGTTAAGCGTTGGATGATCAAGTCACGTTTGTTTATAGCTGGCCGGTCATTTTGCGCCCGGCTCATTCAATTTCAGGCTTTGATTATAATTATTGTTGCTCCAGTGACAAAAATTAAATCAAACCCGCTTCACGCATAGAATACTAAATTATTACTAAGCGGGTAATGAAATTAGGCTCCAATAATAATGTTATGTAAATATAAATATTGAAATAAGTATGGGTAGTTATAGTTATAAGAATTCTCTAGGCTAAGTAGGTATTTGTTATAATAGGAATTCTGTATTGCATTGGTGTGTAGGACTGATGGTTGTGTCTCTAGGTATTACGTGAAGCATCGAGAAATAATAATTACTTTGTCTTTCTGGAATTGTCTAGCAACTATAGGATCTAGACTATACTGCTTTAGAGAGTATAAAAGGGTGCAATTGGCCTGCAGGGCCAGCAGTATCATACGAGACTTACAAACACATAGACCTAACTTGAGCAGTGAACAGAAACCCAGTGGAATAGTCGAGAAACCTTTGTAAAAATAAATTTTGTAAAAGTGTAAAATAAATAACCGTATAAGAAGACCTGTGTATTTTAATTTGAAAGACTTTTGAACCCAATTTCGTAACAATAATATTCTGGATGTAGGTATACAAGGTGGACGTAATGAAATATCCAATAATATATACTGTAATGTTTTTGGGTTCGGAAAGTCTCTAAATCAAAACATACAGGTCTTCTTTCAGGATCTTTTTTGCACTGAATTTATTTTTACAATTTATATTTATTTTTAACACTTTTAGTAACTCAAATTTATTTTCACAGTTCAGTATCGCTTACACTCTTCAATCAAAGGCAGCTAATTACTACTAATTATACTGTCCTAGTGCACTCAATTTTGCTCCTTATATACTGTAGTGACAGAAGTCTCTACGAGCTAATTTTGCCAGTAAGCTCGCGAACATTCTACCAACTTCAACAGTACAAAAGTATCATTTAATTTCTAGATTTCTTAAGCCTTTAATTATTGCTACCTTCATACGTTGTACACCTATATTAATCTACTTTTGACATAACATTATAAAAACTATCACTACCTATGATGTACACCTATATTAATCTACTATTTAAATAACAATACATATATTTTTTTAAGGAATCCTGTGCGGGAGGCTCCCCAATTCTTGAAAGCCTTGGGGGTATATGTCACCCCGGAAGGGTGCCGCAGAGGTGTTGCTTGGGTTCTTGCTTCTATCGTGAGGCGCTGCAAGGAAGTCGTGATTGATGTTGGTTTTGAATAAAACCAGATTAAATTGGATTAAAATGATAAGTAGGTACTAACAACTCGCAAAAACATACGGTGTTACTTCAGTCGCGTGATCCCCGAAGGGTTTTGCATGCGGCCAGTGGAACCTATTTCTTTTGACAGGTAAGGTGACCTTACGCCAACCACTTTAGTTGAAGTGGGGGTTTCCCTGATCCCGAAAGGGCTGGAACTCATTTCTTGTGAATGTTGACTATCCTTGCCGGTATTTTATTTTGTCGTTTGAAATAAACACCGAAACGGGAATCACTTTTGACAACCTCGCCTCAGTGTGATTCGAACCCGAGCTCATGGCATGGAATGCAAGCACTCTACCAACTGAGCTATCGACCGGACAACTGTATTTTTTTAGGAATCTTGCGTGCAAGATTCCCCAGATATCAGAGAATCTGGAGGTCTATGATACTTATTGGAGTGCTGCAGAGGTATGGGTGTTGCTGAGGTTTTGCAGTTGGGCCGTTAGCTGATACTGGTACGTAGTCTAGTAGTTAGCCCTTCGAACTCGTACAGGATTTATGGCGGAGCACAAAAAATTTGTCATTTATATTTTCAAATAAGCTCTTCGCTGGGTTGACAAATTCATGTTCCTTAAGCAAAGACAGATCATCAAAAGGTCCATCCAGCTTTATAGGAACTGCGCCAATTCTAAAGCAAGACCCAGTTGCTGTAAGTTTGGATGGACCTTTGGTGACCATCTTCAGAAAAAGGTGTATGAATTTTTTAATACAACAAAGAACATATTTGAAAATATAAATGGTACATTTTTTCGAGCTTCACCGGAATTCGAACCAACGACATTTCATTTACGAGTCCGAAGCGTTACAACTAGACTACAAACCGGTCCAACTAGTGGTTAACCACTCCCCTACCCAAGACTGAGAAGCTTTCTCTCGTGTGATAGTCAACGTCGCAGGGACCTGAGAAGGGACTAAAACGAGAAAAAAAAAACGAAAAATTTGCTTCACTTTTTTTTTTAGTAAAACCCCTTGTCTGTGAGATACGCTCGGGCATCACGATACAAATGAGTAATGGCTGCCATCAGTGCTGCCAACGTAACACATAACGATCTCATGCGTTGTTATAAATAATTTTCACTCGGATTCACATCCCCGGACGGCATTTCTTCCTGCTTCCTCACAAAAGAAAAATCATTTCCCTTACAAATGGATACACACCTCACACGCACTCTTACCCCGAGAATCAAAAAAATCTTCTCAAATTCAACCACCAACTTCTAGAAATACTAAAACGCTAACTAGATTCGCTTTTCAATTTTAAATACATTTTTGTTAAAACGCTTGTGTAGAGTTTTAACGTAAAGTTTTTTTTCTCAGGGCAGTGTAGGTACCCCGAGTATAAAACATAACATAATAAAAATTGTATTGAATATACGAGGGTACTCCTAGAGATTTAATTAGTTTGCATACATTTTTTTGACTTACGCAATCGAGGTTAGTTTATGATATTTTTTTAAAACCTGGGTATTGGTGTAAAACATTACATTAAAATTCAATCATAACGAAAATTATAGAGCAACTAAAACGCTAACTAGATGAGCTCTTATACTCGTAGTTTCCATTTTTTTTTTATAGAATGCTATTGTTAATTTGTACTCTCGAGGAAGTGGTCAATGCATTATAACACGCAAGATTCGTATTATCGTGTTACGTTAGAAAAACTAAAACGCTAACTAGGTGCGCTTTTTTATTTTCTATACATTTCTGGTGAAGCGCTACGTTTGAGTTTAAATGTTGTAACGAGATGAATTTGTTTGTTTGGTGGAATGGAACATTAGATTTGAATTTGAATGGAAAAAGAAAAACAAAAGAATGCAGAAAGAGGGAAGAAGCTTGCCTGGCGGGATAGCCACAAGCATGTGTAAATTAAGAATAATTAATATTATTGTGCTGTGGTTTATTATATAAATATTGTGATTGTGGAATAATAAAGTGTGTTTAAATGTTTGATTCCTTATCTATTTTATAAGTGATACTAGCAGTACCCGGCGTGTTTCACTACGCCATTTGGGCATGTGGTATCAATTTTTTTCTACAGATAAAAGAGGAAACAACAGGATCAAAAAAAAAAGTGTGCTAATCGGAATCAAGCTTCACACAATTTATCTCTAGGTTAATCTTCACGTTTTCTAAAAAAAAAGGTCTAGGTACAACTGTTAAGCAGCAGAGCCAAGCATAGGGAAAATCGATTGCGGTGCTCCATTTATATTTAAGATAAAAAAATCGGCTTTGTAACGTCACTCATCTAATCTATTCTAAGTTGCATCGATATAATTGTTACATTTGGAATTCACATTAAGTGCATGCCCACAAGCAGACACGTATAAGTTCACACTTGCACATTCTGCGTGTGAACCTACAACATAAAAACCCAAATCTCAAATGAACATACACCCTGCAACTCTTTGCTGACCTTCCCTGAAACAGGGGTGACATTGGCAGAGTGAACCATTTTCTATTTATAGTTGGTCAGATGCATATTGACCTATACAAGAAAAGAATATAAACAATAAATTAAATTTTATAATCATACAATTAAAGAACTAATCTATAAAATTCACTATACTCTTTGAGCAAAGTGAAGAAATGAATGTATTCCAAACAATCAGGAATATTTTTCAATGTAACCGCACTGTGAAACGTATGCAGTTGGGGAAAATGCTTCATACAATATGATTCACTTAAGTGTTTTTTCAACTATCTCCATAAAAGTGTTTAATTTATGTTGAATTTTTGACTCCCTGTCCTGTCTTTATCCCGGCCAAGTGAATTCACATTTTTTCCCCACATTTAAAATGTGCTCTATACATTATTTCAATAAGTGAAAGCTCTAGGTAGTGCACACGGAACATTTTCTATTGACAACAAAATTGTAAGTCACACGGCCGGGTTAGGTAAAAGGCAAACATTTTGTTTATCTTGGTTGCTTTGGACCATTGTCACATAGAAGAAAGACGTTTAACCGCCGAGAAAAAAACGATCTTTAAATTTGTGGTGAGTATATAATTTTACAGAAATGCGTTTTTTGAAAAAACAACTATATTATGTATATTTTAATTAAAAGTATGTTTCAATAAAAGGTTTTAATAATAATAATATATTTCAATATAGTCTTCTAGTTGTGACCTACGAACTTTCGTTTATCGTATTTTTTATAAGTGCGGGATATAAAAGCTTTCTTACATTTCTAAAATTCAACTTTGAATACTTGAATAACATTTTTTAATTTGGAACTTTTGTCTAGACCAGGGGTCGGCAACCTTTTGAGTCGGAAGAGCCAAAACTTACAATTTACAAATTTCAAAGTTTTTCCTTGACTTATAGGTTGGTATGAGGCTGACCACCCATACTGTAAAAAATGGTTCACTTTGCCAATGTCGCCCCTGTTTCAGGGAAGGTCGGCAAGAGTTGCAGGGCTTATGTTCATTTGAGATTGGGTTTTTATATTGTAGTTCCACATGCGGTATGTGTGAGCGCGAAATTATGCGTGTCTGCTTATGGGAATGCATTTGATGTGAATCTCAAATGATACATATCTTATTTTGGATTTGGATTTGTAAAGAGCCACAAATGTTTTTTTGCCAACAATAAATAGCGTCGATGGGGCGGGGGGAGGGTGGGGGGTAAAAAGCGAGTACAAGTAGCGGAGAGATCGTTAATCGATTCAGAACGATTTAGTTTTTTTCGATCAGAAGTATAATTCTGTGTTTTTTTTATATTTGCGTATGAAGCTAAAGAGCCGTAACTTCACACCCAAAGAGCCGCATGTGGCTGGTGAGCCGCAGGTTGCTTACCCCTAACCAAACCGATATCGATCCACCATATTTGTAAAAAGTCCGGTCTATAGCTTAGTTGGTAGAGTAACTGCATTCCATGCCGAGATCTCGAGTTAGAATCCCACTGAAGTTGTCAGAAATTATTTCTCGTTTCAGTGTTTATTTCTAACCCAAAATAAAATACCGGCAAGGCTTACTCAACCTTCATAAGAAATGAGTGTCAAGCCACTCAGGAGCTGAATAACATCCATTTCAAGTTGGCGTAAAGTAAAAGTTACTGGGTTGTTCATTTTAGATTTGGATTTTAAATTATGAGTGGGTACACATGCAGCATTTGTAAGCGTGAACTTACATGTGTCTACTTGTGAGCATGCATTTTATATGAATCTTTAATGTAAATGTATATTTGCAACTAAGATTATGTATTGTAGTTGAATATAATGGTCTTCTTCTATTGGGTGGTTTCAAAATTTACCGACCTCGTTGCTGAAATATCGAGAATTGAGAACCACTGTTTATTTGATCACCATCAAACTTCACAGGATTTGTTCTAAGAATATGTTACATGTTTCCTGAAAATTTCGTCAAAATCGGATGAGCGGTTTATGAGTCTATAGGGGACATACATACATACATACATACATACATACATACATACATACATACATACACACATCCTTCTTTATAGATATAGATTATTAAGTGATTTGTAGCAGAGCCACAAATGGTGTGAGAGAGTTCTCCTGAGCACGGCTTGAGTCTTGAAGCGGATTTTGAACGAACGAAAAGTTAGCAGTGAATATCCTCACATATTACAAACATCCTAATTGAATACTATCAAAAGAAAAACCCTCACAATGTTGTAAAGGTACTTCTTGGGTTCTTGGGGTAGTGGTCATGTCATAACACGCAACATTCATCTTTTCGGTTCGGAAGACAACGTGATGGATGAGCGAGAAGAGCTGTGAAGGAAAAAGAAAGAAAAGTGAGACGTTGGCACTTTAGGGTGATAGAAAAACAATGATAGCGCATTTTTTTCTTTATCAAAGATACGCATTAATTCAAAACATTTTCCGATTTCAGATTCATTTTTTGATTAGCGACAATATATATTATCTAGATTTTCCGCAGTAACTTCGTGAAAGTTCATTTTAATACAATAAAATAAAAATTGCTTTGTTTAATTCACATGAGATTATTTTTGGACACGACCAGTTTTGGGAGAAGCAGTACCTCCCATCTGCAGGTGTAAATAGAATAGATTCTATTTTAAATATAATAGATTCTATTTACACCTGCAGATGGGAGGTAGTGCTTCTTCCGAAACTGGTCGTGTCCAAAAATAAACTCATGTGAATTAAAACAAAGCAATTTTTATTTTATTGGACAATATATATTTTCACATTTTCGGCCCTCACTACATAATTATATTCCTTGACTTATAGGTTGGTATGCCGCTGACCACCCATGCTGTAGAAAATGGTTCACTTTACCGATGTCACTCTTGTTTCAGAGCATGTCGGCAAGATTTTATCTAAATCTAAGCTGCAAAGATGTGTATCATTTAAGATCATATTAAATGCATTCCCACAAGCAGACACGCATAATTTCGCGCTCACACATGCCGCATGTGGACCTACAGTATAAAAAACCCAATCTCAAATGAACATAAGCCCTGCAACTCTTGCCGACCTCCCTGAAACAGGGGTGACATTAACAAAGTGAACCATTTTTTACAGTATGGGTGGTCAGCCTCATACCAACCTATAAGTCAAGGAATACAAGCAATTAATTACATTTGATAAATAAACACTAAACAATTATTTTTCTTATTGAAAATGTTAAAATTTAAATTCTAGCTATCTCTTTGTTTCTGCTGTTTATTTGTATAACGACTGAAGGCGTGCAAGATCTTGTAGAAGGAAATAAATGTGATTTGTTTTATTATTTCTGAAGTGATGTAGAGAGAATATGATTAATATGTGAAGATAAAATACTGATGAGAGTGGAAATAATGGGGTCGGAACAATTCTGCTACGGGTGTGCCAAATTTGCTTTTTTTGCCGAGTAAAAGTAACACTTACATATATGTAATGAAGCTCTTTAGCAAACCAAGAAACTGTATTAAAAATTAAAATGATTTTTTAATACATAATAAAAAGTAACCAAATATAAGTAAGACTTTGCTCTAGCAACTCGGCCATATGACTTCCCAAATATTTTATATGTTAAATTTGCAGACATTTATAATTAATAATCTATAATCTAAGTTGCAAGGATATATTCATTTAAAGCTCTCAGATGTAGACACAAATCAACAAGTGTAGTTCGCGCTTACAAATGATGCGTGTGAACCTAAAAAATAATATCCAAACCTCAATTAAAGATAAACCCTGCAACTTTTGCCATGACCTTCCCTGAAACAAGGGAAACATTGGTGCACCATTTTTTACAGTATGGCTAATCAGCCTCATACCAGCCTAGTCCAGAAAGTGAGTGTACAAAGTATTTCCTTTGTTTATTAGATTCATGAAGAGGAATGCTATGGACCAACCTATTTTGCTTGGCCAGAAAAAGGTATTACAGAAACATTATCAACTATTTGTTCATTTATTTTAACTCATTATGAATTCATATTATTAGTTTATCTTTTGAATCGGGGTCAACGTTATCATTGATATGGGGATTCGAACTTGCGCTTGTGTCAATAATGCTGATTCAAGTGCCAACGCTTTATCCGCTCGACCATATCAGCGACAAAAAAGGAAAGGGAAGACCGAAAAAAATATTTGTAGATCAATGAAATTAGCGATATGGCAAAAAATGAGAAAAGAGAAAATAATGCAAAAAAGAGTAATGAATATCTATAAGATGAAAGAAGTATACAAGGGTGGAGTAAAGTTGAAACATATCTGTAAAGATACTGGCCAACCCTAGTGGAATCGTAGCTAGAAATAGGTTTTTGAAAGGGTTTTAGTACGCTTCTCTGAGCGAGGGCTGTATTTTACATTTAAAAATAAAAACTGTAAATTCATTGACATAAGAAAAGCGTAGAATTTACATTCAATCTAATTGAAAAACTTTTCTCGATGAATTCTCTCAATGACATCTTTATTCCGACTTGAATACAGTAAGGCACAAAAGTTTAATTATTTAAAAAGCCTGTATTCAGAAAGGACGCTATGGAAATTAGGATTGCTGTGCGTGAATGCTAAGCGTAGATGGTGTAAATGTGAAAGGTAAGAGTGGAGAAAGAAATTTGAGATAAGAATGGCTTGATAAAATTGGTGAAATTTCACAAGGATGGACTATACAGAGTAATGTAGAAGATATGAAGCGTTTACATATATATTGGATGATTTATTTGTTGAGGGCTATTTTTGTTTGAATCAACCTCATGAGCCCTCTACGAGCTTCGTTGCCGCTGCAGAAAACCACAATTATATAAGCAAGATTCAGATAATGTAAAACTGTATGGACATTTGGTGACCGGTCTTTAGAAAATACATAAGAGTATGTTTAGATGTTTACCATACAACGCTTGGATGGCTTAACTCTGGCCAGTATGTGTACACGCCGTATTCAACAGTTCTTTGGACACCTTGTCTGTGGCAATGAAGATAGCCTGGAACGACTGTTTTTGCGATCTATTGTTTGTAAGGGAAGAGTGGAAGAGGAAGATCCGCCACACGATGGACCGATCAAGTGAAGACAGCTGCGGGCATCTCGTTGATTGGAGCGCTGCGGGCAGCGCAGTCAAGACTCTTGCTGACCTTCCCTGAAACAGAGAAATTTACAGTATGGGTGGTCAGCCTCATACCAACCTATAAGTCAAGGAATCAACCTATAAGAATGAATATTTCAACAAAGCGAAGAACATATTGTCATGTAAATAGGCAATGTAAATATTGAAATAGGCATAGGTATTAGTTATAGGAATTCTTTATTGTTTTGCAGGGTAGGATTGATAATTGTGTGTAAATAGAGAAATCTCTAGACTAAGTACTTCGAGAAGCTTCGAGCAAAAAGTGTTCCGGAGTGTTCTACTCTTACAGTATAAAAGGGTGCAAGTTGCTTGCACGAGTCAGTCTTATATGTGAACTCCGCCAATACAATAAACAAACTCGACCAGTGAACTAAAACCAGTGTAATTAAATAAATCCAAGTGTTAAAAATAAATTGTAAAAATAAATTAAGTGCAAATAAATATTCAGAAAGAAGACAAGTATGTTTTAATTTAGAGACATTTCGAACTAAAAACATAACAAAATTTTGGACATTATTTTTTCCGCCATCGGGAATTCCTTGACTGATAGGTTGGTATGCGACTAACCACCCATACTGTAAAAAAATATTCACTTTGCCAATGTCACCCCTGCTTCAGGGAAGGTCGGCAAGAGTTGCAGGGCTTATGTTCATTTGAGATTGGGTTTTTTATATTGTAGGTCCACATGTGGCATGTGTGAGCGCAAAATTATGCGTGTCTGCTTGTGGGAAGGCATTTAATATGAATCTCAAATGATACATATCTTTGCAGCTTAGATTTAGATTTAGATTTAGGGAATCGAATGATGATTATGAGTCTGTAGCATTACCACCAGACTAAGGACCGGTCGATCGAATGCTTAGAAATAACTCATAGCATTCTGAAGTCGCATAGCAGGGTTTGTGAATAGCGGTGTTAATCTACGAATAAATAGCGCGGCGCCAAGCGGCTCTCTAAAAAACGGTACAAGTCTAAATTGAATTTTCGCAGCATTTTCACAAAACTTTCCGATTATTTAATTTAACTTTCACAAAACGATCGCTAACGACTGCCGACAATAGTTCACAGAAATAAATTAAATTAATTCGCCGTTAGGAAATTGAAGAAACACAATTTGGAGAAGTATTTTCACAAGAAATTCGCTCTCTCTCTCTCTCTCTCGATACAATTTGTCTTCTATTCGAGAAGAGACTATTTAACAAGGCCAAATCACATCATCAAATGAAAATATACTGTCGTTTTTTTTTTAAGATTTGTGATGTTTTTCTTGTTGATTCATCTGTATTTTCCATACAAAACTTTTTAGAGAAACCAAAGAAATGTGTTTATGAAGATTTTTTTTTTTTTAATTATATACCAGTCCGTAGTTGAATGGTAACCCATCGGACTCTGAATGGAAGGTTGTGGGCTCGAATCCCGGCGGAGCACCAAAAATATACCATTTATATCTTCAAATTTGCTCTTCGCTGGGTTGAAAAATTTATAGGCCTTTACCAAAGACCGGTCGCTGAAAGGTCCATCCAACCTTACAGCAACTGGGTCTTGCCTGAGAAGTGGCGTATTGTAGCGACGACGACCAAGCTCGTAAAAAAGTCGATAGCTCAATTGGACGAATGCATGCATTCCATGCCGGGAGCAAGAGTTCGATCTCAAGGTTTACTCAGCCTTCACAAGAAATGAGAACCAGCCCCCCCAACCCCAGGAGCTGGGAAACCCCCACTTCAACTGAAAGTGGTTGGTGTGAGGCCGGCCCCCTTACGCGTGAAAAAAAAATAGGTCCCGAATCGCCACATGCGACCCCTTCGGGGATAACGCAAGCAAGAAGTTACATTTTATTTGGAGTTTAGTTGCGTTGCGTGCTCCGTCTGTATTTGAACCCACGGCCTTCCATTTACGAATCTAAAGCGTTAATCACAAGACTGCAAACCATTCTAAATTGATGTCGTTCATTTGATAACATTACGCTCCCCCAGTTCTTGTTTACCGTATACGCCAATCTTGTCAAATATGACCTTTTCATGCAGTTGTCTTATGAATCGAATTCTGCACAATCTGAGCTAAGAAAAACCGTAAACTCGATAATGTGAGACTTCTTTTAAATATTTTTTAAATAAATTTCTTGTTTTTTATAAGACACATTGGTCCAGTACACATGCAAACATTGCTCATGTAAAATTTTCTCAATGACGTATACGATAAACAAGAACTAAGACAGCGATTAGAAAATATGTATGAATTTCAACAGGAAAATCATACTCCTAAGAACATTATGTAAAGAGTATTTATATACAAATCCCATTTGATATTTTCTCACGCAGCTTAAAACAAAATAATAATAATACGAATCCGCCATAAATTTAAATTATGGTAATAAAGTTGAGGAATACTTTTTCATCCCTTGCAGCTTGGCAGGGGAATATAGCAATAATTCTTACTTGACCTAAGGGTCGGGATTCCTTGCGCCTGATGGCCGATAAAGTTGTATCTTTTTTAGATGAGTTTTAGATGGATGATCCCTCACGAAATCTCAATTCTATTCTAATACATATGTACTTCCGATTATGGATCCAGATTTATATTGAAATAATATTTTGTAGATTTTATTTTTCATTTACATAATATTCTGCACCTGCCTATCCTAAAATGAAATCAATAATCATGGGAAACCATGTCACCCCTGTTTCAAGGAAGACAGAAGAACAAAGAAGACAAAAATTGTGAGGTTATGTTCATTTGAGATTTGGATTTTAATTTGTAGGTATGCATACGGCACTTTAAAGCGCCAACTAACATGACCCCTCCCCTACAGTACTTTAAATGGCATTGTCTTAAGAATCACATCCCATACAATCTGACTAAGAAAAAAACGTTAAACACGAGAATGTGAAATTCATTTAATTAAATAAAAATCAATTTCCAGTTTTCATACGACACAATGGTCGAGTACTCATTTCTCATATGAAATTATATGTGATAAACATAAGGCAAACAAGCTAAGGAGACGTAAGTCTGCTTGTAGGCATGGATTTAATTTGAAACTTAAATTATAATGTCGGTGTTATGGCCGCGGGGATCAAGACAGGTTATTTGGAACCGGATAACGCTGGGTTCGAATCCCGCGACGATAACTTCGACCCTTGTTCAACAGATGCCGTTGCATGCACACAAGCTTCTGCTTTCGCATGAAGACAACTGGCCAGGCAAAAATAGGTTGGTGGATTGCATTCCTTTCCACAAATCTATTTTTATTAAAAAAAAAATTATAATAATAATATATATTTGCAACTCAGATCATAGATTATTACATTATTACGAATGTATACACCTAGACGTGTTTACTTGCTGTGTACGTGTATGTGTAGACGGTAGTGTTTGACACTTTGAAACTTTGTTACTTCTAGTACTCTCTGAAAATATCCATTCAAGAGGCATATCATCTTGTCAGGGACATGCGAGAATAGGCCTTAGTCACATAAAAGTTTAGGTTGCAGTTCTGTGAGTTTCATTGATCCATAACGCCCAAGCCACGAAACCGAAAAAAACAGAAGTTACAAAGTGAACCATATTATGTATTTTTAAATATAACAGTGGCGAAGGGTGCCATTCAACTCGATTCCCATCGGTTTCCCTTTTCTCTTCGCCACTGTTATGTAATCAACTTGTTAAAAAAGAAATACTGTGTAATAAATTCAACTGCAATTTTTTTAAAAAATAACCCGAAATAAATCATAAAAATATATCAGATGCCTCTTCTTCTTCTTCTTCAGCCTGTATTGATCGTCCACTCTTGGACGTAGGCCTCCTCTCGCATTTTCCATTCGTTTTTATCCTGAGCGATCCGCATCCAGGCAAGTCCTGCACTTCTCTGAACATCGTCACGCCAACGCAACTGTGGGCGTGAGATGTCTCATAAGGCGAAAATGTTCGAGCAAAAACAAAAAGCATAAAGTGAATAAAAACCATGTTTTACCATTTCAATTTTTTTTAATATTTTTAAAAATATATTTTACATTAAAATGCAAAAAGGTTGTTTTTAAAATACTAGAGAACCCCACAATATCATTGTTTTTCATCGATTTAGCTGAAAACACAACATTAATTTGTATGGCGCGGCACGGAGTGGAGGGGAGATATTTATTTTTCAGGAAGTTTTGTGTGTGTTTTTGCTGCACACATAAATCCAGAGGCTTACGTCGATACAGCCATTTGTTATTCCCGCTGCCACAAAAAAAATATAGAGACGCGGCAGCCTGACGTCATTGCTGGGATTGACTTCCTATAAGCTGTATAAAGAATGCTTGGTAAATATAAAATAAGTATGGATGAATACAATAATCGTCAAATGAAAGAAGTACCTATGCAAGGACCAAAAAAAATGGTTGTTGATCTGCAATGCTAGCGAAGGCTTTCAAAATTGGCATGTTCTATTGTATTTTGTTTTTTTTTAATGCATAGTTAAACGTAAAATATGAGGCTCACAATGTCAATGTCACACCTGTTTCAGGAAAGGTCTGCAAGAGTTGCAGTGCTTATGTAAGTTTGAAATTTTGTTTTTTTATAGTATGTAAGTCCGAATGCGGCATGTGTAAGCGCGAAATAATACGTGTCTGTTTGTGGGAATACATTTAATATGAATCTTAAATGTAATAAATCTTTGCAACTTAGATTATAGACAAAAAAAATGTATTTCAAACTCAAAAATTAAAGAACCGACTAGGTTTATTCAGCTTTCACAAGAAATGACAACCTACCCCCTTGGTCATAGGGAAAATCCTACTTCAAGTAAAAAGTGTTAAATATTTCCCATACAATTTTTTTGGAAAACATTTGACCGCCAGACCAGCTGTTATCGCTTTGTATCAACCTATATTTAACAACCTCTTGGACCGGTCCGTAGTCCAGTGGCAACACTTCGGACTCGTAAATGGAAGGTTGTGGATTCGAACCCCGGCGGAGCACAAAAAATATACCATTTATATTTCCAAATGCGCTCTTCGCTAGGTTGAAAAAATCATAAACCTTTACCAAAGACCGGTCACTGAAAGGTCCATCCAACCTTACAGCAACTGAGTCTTGCATGATAATTGGCGCTTTCTACAGAGGGCTCTTGAGGTGTGATACACACAAAAACATCGCTCACCAAATAAATCATCCTAATATTTTGTTATATTTAATTGGAAGATACATCTGTCCACCTCCCCGTCTCTCTTTCTCTCTCTCTATCTCATACCGCCAATTTTTCAAATATATTTTGATCAATATTCCAGTTCACCCTTGACCTTGCCCTTGCAAAAACATAATTTAGTAACCAGCTCCGCAGAAGTGACGTACGGCAATATATTAAATTTGTTTCGACTCCAGACGTGCCATTATTTTGTTATGCCACAAGACCTGCCATTATTTCGTTTGATAATTTATTGACTCCACAGACCGACGCCATTGTGGCAAATTGCCACAAAATACTACAAGTTGAACGTTTATACTCTATCATTGCGTTTCATCAAAAATCTACACATGCAAACTGAAACGTTCGCTAGTGGTCCAACTTTAGTTTCCGTACATTATTTTGGTTAACGCTTTGTTTTAGTTGAAACGTAATTTATGCGGTACAGTATTGACAAGGATAAACGACTTTATGTACAAAAACGCGCACAATTTGTTGTTTTTACGAGATTTCTTAAAATGAAGGGTCGCTCTAAATAAGGCACTAAGTACCAAAATATTAAATTCTTAACAAGGTGTAAACTTTGGTTTTACATGCTAAGGCAAATAGTTGAATATCCATATAATATTTTAACGTGTTAAAAGCTGGTGTAAGCATTACATAATCTATAATCTTAGTTGCAAAGATATATTAATATTAAGAACTCATATTAAATGCATAAACAACAAACAGACGCGTGTAAGTTCGTGCGTACAAATGCTGGATTTGTACTAACAAATTAAAATCCAAACCTCATATGAAAATAAACTCTGCAACTTTTACCAAACTTCTCTGAAATAGGGATGAAGTGAATATTTTTTTATCATTACTGCGAGTTGGATTGTGTAAGTTTTAAAAAGACACAAAATACCACGTACGATAAACGATAGTGTAATCCAAAATGGATGGCGTAGATGAGGGCATAGTGTATGTAACATGAAAAAGACACTCATTTAATTATTGCAGAGAAACCTGCTATCTGTTCTTGCCTTACCAAATAAGGCTCACTATTTTTTGACAACCCTGATACTGAGTAGTACCTTTTCTTAAACAACCATTAAAATATCTGAAGTAAGTTTTTTGCCAATTGACCAAATTACCTTTTTTATCAAGCTGCGTGGGGCTCTACGTAATCCGTCTACATTTTTTAGCATTAAAACTGTTTATGTTCTCTAAAAACAAAACAAAAAACTGCATGGAACAGTAAGAAATAAATAAATCATCCGATTTCACACATCAATTTTTATTGCAAAGCGTAGCAACCACACTCGTCGTAGCACCTACGATCGGCGTAGCACCTACGATCGGCGTAGCTATAGCTGTAATTTCATAGCTCTACGCAGAATTACGGGCATTAGTTAAATTGTGTGTACCGGCGATATCGCGCCGGCCAGTTTATCGAATCGTTCACAGTCCAATGGTCTCACGGGAGGGCTTCGGGCGATTGGAATGCGCCTGTAGAGTGGACTATGCATCGACTTATGATAGTTGTGGAATATAATTTTTTTAAACGAAAATAAACATTGTATATCTGTCTCAAATAACTTACGAAAATAGTCATTAGTAAAAAATAGAACAAAGAACTTCACAGTTGCATTTCCATGGGTACAAAAAAACTCGAGGGAATGTAAAAATGTTCCTAGAAAGTTGGCACTATTGCGAAAAATTATGGCTGCTAAACCAGTCCGAATACATCTAGAATTGACAGATAACACGCTCTATAAATATTGTCATCGCTAAAACTCAAAAGGCATTATTATTAAATGGATGGTTGTGGTTTCAAATCCCGGTGGAGCACAAAAAAAATAACATTTATATTTTCAAATTTGCTCTTCGCTGGGATAAAAAATTTACAAATCTTTACCAAAGACTGGTCACTAAAGGTCCCTCCAGCCTTGCAGCAACTGGGTCTTGCTTGAGTATTGGCGCTTTGTAGCGAAGACTAAGCTCGTAAATACCTCTGCGGCACAACAAGTGTCATAGATCCCTAGAGTCTCTGAAATCTAGGGAGTCTCCCGCACACGATTTCTTAAAAATATAACGGCATGCGTTATAATTAGGTGTCAAAACAAAAAATGGCTTTGGACAAAATGGCCTTATTTCGGATGACTATATACCACTGCAACGTTTGACAGGACTGAGATAAGTGTGGGCTATAGTACTCGTATGTATCAATGCAGGAATTGAGTTTCAGCTCCTATTTCTTATTACTCAATGGGACTATGTACGAAATGCAGAATACCGCATTGGAGTTGGGATGATTTACGTTCACTGTGAATGTGTGATGAAGAGAATGTTGGAAAAGGTGATTAAGGTATTTTGTGAATGATATAGTGAATGGGGGAATAGAAGAATGCATGGATACTGAGGACTCTTGAAGTGTAATTCACACAAAAACAGCGCTAAAAAAAAAATATCTTAATATTATTATTATTATACGCGATACAATTATTGGGTGAATGGGAGGATAGATAGATTATGACCGGTCAGTAGTCTAGTGGTTACGCTTTAGACTCGTAAATAGAAGGTTGTGGGTTCGAATCCCAGCGGAGCACAAAAATATACCATTTGTATTTTCAAATATGCTCTTTGCTGGGTTGGAAAATTCATATAACTTTACCAAAGACCGGTCACCAAAGGTCCAACTAGCCTTACAGCAACTGGGTCTTGCTTGAGTATTGGCGCTTTGTGGCGACGACCAAGCTCGTAAACACCTCTGCGGCACTAGAATAAGTGTCATAGACCACTAGAGTCTCTGAAATCTAGGGAGTCTCCCGCAAAAAAAAAAACAAATTAAGACATTGTGGCATGTGTCAAAATAAAAAACGGATTTGGACAAAATGGCCTTCTTTCGTATGACTATACCACTGCAACGTTTGACAGGACTGTGTCATAGACCGCTAAAGTTTCTGATATCTAAGGAGTCTTCCGCATATGTTTTCTTCAAAATACGTTTATCCATTTTTGTTCACTCAAACTTTACCGCCTAATAAGGCATCTTCAGGAGCATAATCGTTACAAATATTTTGATTGTACGTATTCAAAAATGTTCGAGCATAAAAATAAATAAAAACTGAATTAAAATGTGTGTTTTTCGTAGTATTTTTAAGAATAATGCAAAAATGAAATGCAAACATATTTTTCACGAGTTGATTTATTTCTCGAGCGCTTTTATTGATGAGTTTATAGGTGATTGACGAAATGGTGAATAGGACCTTAGTTGATCTGGTAATAATTATGCGAACGTGTGCATAGATGGACGAGACAATAGGTGGATATTCGATTGAAACCTTTGGTGAATGGGTTTATATGTAGATAGATGATCGAGTGAATGGGTGCAGTGAACTATTTTGCGTAATTTGAGGTCTGCTTGTCTGAAATTCACTTATTGTTTGGTCTAGGAAATAAACCCATTCAAATAAAATGAACACCACATAATCTACGCATTATTCACTTTTGCATATGAATGCTAACCACAAATAGGCATGTTTGTATTTCCCTGAATCAATTGTATTGTTATGTAAATAGTATATGCAATATAAATATTTGGATAGGTATAAGTATTAGTTATAGCTGATAGGAATTCTTTATAAAATTAGTGGGTAGGATTAACGATTTTTTAGTAAATAGAGAACTTGCTAGATTGCCAATAATTATGTGTTTCGAGAAGCTTCTGGCAAAATTAACCTTTAGAAGCTTCTATTGCCGGGGTATATAAGGCGCGAACAGCTTGCAGGAGAAAAGTTCTCTTGCGACCATATCTGTGCAGACTTGAAGTTTAACTACGTCACTAACGAAACGTCGAGAATAATGTAAGTTCTCTTATAACGGTTCGCGTAATATCCTATCATTTTGCTTTTGAATTGTGTAGTAATAATTATTCTAAATATGTCAAACAACTGTTATTCCAACCTAAACCTAACAAAACACTGTTTTTTTCTACATTAGAATAAATCATTTTTTGTGTTCATTAAAAATATACATTAAAAATGAGTTCTAGAAAATTTCCACTTGAACATTTCATAAAATTACGTTCTTTTTCTTTACTATTACATCGCTAACTAAAGCTTAAGTTTGAAACACCCAGGCCTAAGGGTGTTTGTCTTCTCAGAGCTATGACGTCATAATTCACGAGACTCTTAATAAATGCAGACTGCATCACTGCGCGGGGCTTCCCTGTCATGCACAGCAAGTCAACAAGTCTCTGTAAACTTTCAGCTCTAATCCCATCACAGGAGATGACGCGCTGCTTAGTGACAGGATTAAGTTATGCAATTCACTGCTCTTTATCATAACTACAAAAGTACATGTGTAGGTACATTTACAATCTGTCATCGAAGCTGTAAAGATAATATTATATTAATAGGTAGGATTCAAAATAATTGCATTCCCACAAGAAGACTATTGGAACGCTTTTACCGCCTCACTGAGGGAACTGGATATGGAGAGACCATTTAAAAGAGGTCTCAAGACTCACCTCTTCGTCCAATCATACGGACAAGCGCCTTTGTTGTGACACACTGTCACACTGTCACAAATTTTGTCTTATATATCTAAGACTGTCAAAGAATTGTTGTAGTGTGATTGAAGGGTTGATAATTATATATTGCGTTATCAATAACCAATTATTGGACAAATGTAGATTTTTTTCTCCATAAAAATACGAGGCTCTCATTGTTTCTTCGAAGGCATTTTTGACTTCATAAGGAGGCGTGTCTCTTCAACAACGAACAATCACGAACTTAATTGACAGAAGTATGAAATTGTTGTTGCTCGTGATCGAAGATTGTGAGTGTAGGATGTGACGTTGGGCTATCCATCAAATCATTCTGCTTCACTAGTGCAAAAGCTATCGTATTGTTTGTCAGTCTTGTACGAGTATATAACTGGTAGGACCAAGTGAGAAATGACATCCGTACTGTAATCCATATGACGTCGGATATGAATTTGACGAATCGTTGAGAAAACCGTTCTTTTCTACAACACGGCTCATAAAATCTTCTTTTAAGTTTTTTTTAATATCATACTATTTGTCTTGTCTTGTCTTGTATCCTGCCGCCATTCCTCTAGGGGTGGCCAGTACCTCCACATAAGTGCCTCCACTTGACTCTGTCCCTGCATACTTCTTTCATCTCATCTAATTTCATCACTCTTTTCATGCATGCTCTTCTCTTGTTTCCACTCTGTAAATTCCATTCATTCGCAATCTCACTTATCTGATCAATCCATTCTTTTCTAGGTCTTCCCCTTCCACGCTTACCTATTACATTCCCTTTATACACTCTTTTTGTCAGTCGGTCTTCATTCATCCTTTCAATATGTCCAAATAATAATAATCTATAATCTAAGTTGCAAGGATATATTCATTCAAAGCTCTCAGATGTATGCCCACAAGCAAACACGTGTAGTTCGCGCTTACAAATGCTGATTGTGTACTTACAAATAAAATCCAAACCTCAAATGAACATAAGCCCTGCAACTCTTGCCGACATTCCCTGAAACAGGGGTGACATTGGCAAAGTGAACCATTTTTGACAGTATGGGTGGTCAGCCTCATACCAACCTATAAGTCAAGGAATACGAGTAATAAATAACATTTAAGTATAAAAAAACAACAAAACCTTAAAAAGAAATCTATACAAAAAAGTCAAAAATTTATTATGCAATCTACTTAATACATGATGAATATTTTCCAAACATCTGAAATAGAACTTTTATAAACTAATACAGTTATATTAACCAGTAGACTGCATGAGTATGAGATATATGACAAAACAGTGAGCACCTCAGCTCCTAGTTAAATTTTAAACTTTCAGTTTATTTTCATAGATCTAATTAAGTGCGCAGCGTAAGTGGATGCCACTTTAGTCTATAGGGCTGAATTCGGTAATGAGAGTAAAACTCTGTATGGTCTGTAAAACTTATCCCGTGTCCTCTACCAAAACCAAATATTCACTCTACGGTACCACGAGTATAAAACATTGTGCAAGATTAAACTAAACTGCGTAGAGCGAAAATGTATTAAATATACGATGTCACTCCTACAGAAGGATTCAGTTTTCATTCATTTTTTCGATTTACGCAACGGAGATGAGTTTACGTAATGCTTTATACTAGGAGCCCTGTTTATCCTGCACTGTGAAACTCAATTATTTCTCAATCAGATGGGAGAACAATTGAGCCAAATTTAGCCAACCGAAATTTGATTGCGTGCATCTAAATATGAACACATTTGGTTTCATCAAAGTTCACTTAAAATTGTAGAGTGAATTTCCGGCCGATAGCTTAGTTGGTAGAGTGCTTGCATTTCATGCCGTGAGCTTGGATTCGGATCCCACCGAGGGTATCAGAAATGAGTTTCCGTTTTAGTGTTTTTTTCAAACCCAAAACAAATAACCGGCAAGGTATGCTAAGCCTAAAAAAAGGAGGAAAAGGTTTTTAGAAAATTGAAAGAAACTTCTTTTTACGTTTTCGAAAGTATAAAATTTTCTGCAGATAACATTCAATTACTTGATCTAAGGATATCCTCTGATAATGAAGGCATTGAGACAGTCTATCCGGGTCGTTCTTACGTAGCGTCGTCGATAGCTACTCCCCGTAATGCGATTACGTCTTGTCGTTTAACGCCGGTATTATAAGGTCGTTAGTGTCGTTAACGTCGTTAAACGGCGCCCGACAGACAGACGTCGATAAGCTTTCCGCACTTCATAATTGAACGACTTTTTTTACTTGAAATATGTTCAGTCAATTTGAAACTTTCTAAGAAGACTTCTTCTTCTTCTTTTCGTGACACTTCTATCGAAGATCGGCAATCATCATAGTTATTTGACTTTGGATACTGCGGCTCGAAACAGGGACCTGGTGCTTCTGACGAACCACTGTCTTAGGTTTTTTAGTCACGATGTGGTTCACTTTGCCAATGTCACCCCTGTTTTAGGAAAGGTCGGCAAGAGTTGCAGGGCTTATGTCCATTTGAGAATTGGGTTTTTTTTATATTGTAGGTCCACATGCGGCATGTGTGAGCGCGAAATTATGCGTGTCTGCTTGTGGGAATGCATTTAATATGAATCTCAAATGATACATATATTTACAGCTTAGATTTAGATTAAGATGTCCCTCGGCATCCCTGAGATCTTATCTCCTCATTTAACCCTGTATGAGAAGATGAAAGAGACGGTTTTTTCATTTCTCAAAATGTGACTAAAATACATCAGTTTTCTCTGCTGAATAGTTGGCAGGAGCTCTTTTGTAGTGCGCATTTGTCGGAGGACTTTTTCATTGGTGACAGTTTCGTGATGTAGTCACTCCACGGGCGCTCGTGCAAATGATGCCAGAAATTAGCTTGTCTTCATCGTATTTTGAACTTTTTATCTTCATTTCTTACATGACCGGTCCGTAGCTCAGTGGTAACACTGCAGACTCTAAATGGGAAGGTTGTGGGTTTCAATCCCGGCGGAGCACAAAAAATATACCATTTATATTTTCCAATTTGCTCTTTGTTGGGTTGAAAAATTCATAAAACCTTTACCAAAAGACTGGTCACTAAAAAGTTCCATCCAGCCTTACAGCAACTGGGTCTTGCTTGAGTATTGGCGCTTTGTAGCGACGACCAAGCTCGTACACCTCTGCGGCACTACAACAAGTGTCATAGACCCCTATAGTCTTTAGAATCTAGGGAGTCTCCCGCACAGGATTTCTTAAAAATAAAAAAATAAAAATGATGAGGCAGGTGTTTTCAGGCCAGAGGACCAGCAACTGTAAATGCACGCACTCCAAACATAGTTTGTACTCTTCTTACCGGTTCTTGAAACCGTTTTCCGACTTTTGCATGATACCTACCATAATTACCGTTTGTACAGATGCATCAGTTATATTTGTACAAACAAACACTTTACTTTTAAACTCAATTATAGCTTTTAAACATAAATATCTGAAACTTAAACGCTCAATAGAACCGTTAATTCTACTTAGATACATATTTGATTGAATTATAACTCGGGATTGCAAGTAGGTACTTCATAATTGAACTGTGGTGTGGTCGAGCCAATACTTTCCGCACATTATGATACTAACCGAAGCGAGGTAATAATTATTTGAAGCTGCAGTTATTGTGGAGCAGAGCCATCTGTAGACTTGATTGTTATCGTAGCAAACCTCGTAGACAGTCATGTACTTACTGCCAACAGTTTATATTGTAACAATCATGTATTGTGGAATGAATGGAATATCCAGAGTCATAATAAAAGGAGAGTCTGTATGAAGAAGGTTATGACTCTGGAGGAAATGAAAGAAGTGTGTAAGGACAGAAAAAAATGGCGGGTCATCTGTGATGTTGGCTGCTAGGGTTTTTCAAATTAAAATTGGATTTCTGTTAGTTTTGATGCATGTTATAATTTGTTGATTTTAAAAATGTAATTTGTTTTCTATATTCCTTGACTTATAGGTTGGTATACGGCTGACCACCCATGCTGTAAAAATTGTTCACTTTGCCAATGTCACCCCTGTGTCAGGGAAGGACGGCAAGGGTTGCAAGGTGTGTGTCCATTTGAGATTTGTTTTTTTATGTTGTAGGTTCACATGAGGCATGTGCCAGCGCGAACTTGTACGTGTCTGGTTGTGAGAATGCATGTAATGTGAATCTCCAATGTAACATATATTTGTAACTTAGATTAGATTAGATTAGAATGTATTGTTAAAGATTTGTTTGAACTTCAAATTATTAAGTCAAGCAAAATTTGTAACGTAAAAAGCATATTATTTAATTTTTTATTTTTTTTCTAAAACGTAGTTTTATTTTCAGAATAATATTTTATACCTCGAGCACTTTCCACCTTCAATACCCAGGTCATTATTATTAGAGTATTAAAGAGTATTGAAGGTTGAAAGTGCTCGAGGTATAACATATTATTGTGAAATTAAACTACGTTTTAGAAAAAAATAAAATTATTATAAAATGAATTTTCACTGTGTGAATACACAAACCCTACAAAATCTATAGCATATTATTATAAAATAAATGAGGCACGGGTAAGATTCAAACAATTCGTTTTTCCACTAAAAGGTTGGTACATCGCTCCCTCAGTTCTTGTTTATCGTATACGCCAATCTTGTCAAATATGACTTTTTCATGCAGTTGTCTTATGAATCAAATTCTACACAATCTGAGCTAAGAAAAACCGTAAAACTCGATAATGTGAGAGTTCTTTTAAATATTTTTTAAATAAATTTCTTGTTTTCATAAGACACATTGGTCCAGTACACATGTAAACATTGCTCATGTAAAATTTTCTCAATGGCGTATACGATAAACAAGAACTGAGGCAGCGACATTTCAAAATTTTCACATGAAAAATAAAAATAATACATGCGTAAAAATTGAGTTAATGTCTCGTATCGAATGGAATTACCCCAAGAGAAAAACTTTGCACATTGCGTTACTAAAATGATTGTAAATTTAAACTCACACTAGAGGCGCTTTTGAAATAATTTAGCAATTTTGGTATAACGTAAAGTGTGAGATTGGACGTTTTAACTTTTATGCTTCTATCTGAAAGAATTATAGCCTTCCAGTTCAACGGCTCTGCACTTATTCAGATAAAATATTATTTTTCCCGCCAGATGGTTCCCTTAGTGCTTGTTTGCCGTATCTCCAACTGAGGTAACAAAGTTTGTGTGTATACTGGGCCAATGTATCTTACTTACTTACTTAACGTGTCCAGAACCACCTATGCTCAGTATTTCCAGTGACTAGCGGCAGCCACTGCATTGTCGTTTCCGTGAAACAGGTCCGTCAGTGTGCATCTTTCACCAATTAAGGGGCACACCAGCATATGCGCCGAGTCCTGGACATCCCCGCAGTCGCACAGGGTGTCCTGTCCACGGTCCAGCAGGCCCCCCTCTGAAGGTTTGTCCTGCACCTTGTCACCCCAGTCCTGAGTCTGTTGAGGGATCTCCAGGTATTGTATGGTAGCTGGTTGCCAGGTGGGAGAGTCTCGGCTGGTTCCATCCAGCTACTACCATCCCTCCACAGTCTCAGGCGCCTCTGTTCTTGGGTGACGGTGAGTTCTTCAAAGGTGTTCATGAATGCCTTCCTGGACGATTGTATACTGGACCAATGTATCTTATAAATACTGGAAATTGATTTTGAAAATATTTAAAACAACTCTCACGTTATCGTGTTAAATGTTTTTTTTTTGTAGCTCAGATTGTGCAGAATGTGATTCTTAAGTCAAATTCATTTAAATGTCGTATTTGAATCGAATGGTCGAAAAGCCAAACAAGCACTGGGGGGACGAGATATTAAAAAAAAATATTTATGTTCTATGGGCGACAGTATTTTGGCCACATTTTCGGCAAAGTTTCACAGAAATATGTCCCTGTACCCTGAGTACGAGTTGCAAAACATGAGTAATGTAAAGTTTACGGCAATTATTAAAGAGTGATTTCCCCCAAAATTTGCCGTTTTTGTTTGTTTGAACTTGATTTTCTTCATCACTGTAACTCTTTTGCTAAGACCATAAAGTGTAAGAAACAAAACGGCAGATTTTGGGAGAAATCACTCTTTAATATTTTCCGTAAACTTTACTTTTCTTAAGTTTTGCAACTCGTACTAAGGGTACTGCACGCTTCGTTAATAGTCTGAAGGTTTATCGTGCAGAAAACCTCTTAAGAGAAATTCTTAAGTTTTTTTATGTTCACGATTACAAACTTATTTTAAAAATGTTTACTTGACAAACAAAATAGTTTTGAAGCAGTTTCTATGACATGTTTTTTTAAATTGCAAAATGATGTGTATTAATATTTAATGCATGCCTACAAGCAGACACTCGTGAGTTCATGCTTAATCACATGCTGCATGAGTATTTGCAAAATAAAAACTCTTTATTTGTATCTTCATTTTGTGAGTACAAATGCAGTGTTTGTAAGCGTGAACTGAGATGTGCCTGCATCTGAGCATGCATTTAATGTGAATCCTAAATGTTCATGGATCTTTACAAATTTGATTAATTATTATAGACATATCGTTGCTATATTTACATCAATGTCTCAAAAAAAAGGCAGCACAATAAAAACACAACACTACACAGCAAACAACACAGGATCAGGACGTCAACTACCACACCTCAACACAACTACGAATCTACGGAGTCTCCCGCATAGGATTCCTTTAAAAATATATTATGCATTATTCAATTATAGTACATACATAATTGTAGAAAATAAAACTCTGCGTTGTGTAAAATAATATATAATTTCTCATACAAATGCATTTTCACAGTTGGAATCCTTGACTTATAGGTTGGTATGAGGGTGACAAAAATATTTCGGCAAAATTTGCAGGGTTTATGTTCATTTGAGATTTGGATTTTATTTGTTTACACATTCAGCATTTGTAAGCGCAAACTTAAACGCGTGTGTTTGTGGGCATGCATTTAATATCTTTGTTTCTGTGTATAAAATCTGTGTTTCCACCCCAACTGAACCTTACCCTATTCAAATCAATCGCCATTTCCTCTCAGTGTCACAAAACAAGACAGCGCAACGCAACACCCACCACAGCACTACGCAGCTAACGGCCCTGCTACTGGATAAGTACATCAACTGCCACATCACCAACACCTCTGCGGCACTACAACTTGTGTCGTAGACCCCTAGAGTCTCTTGAATCTAGGGAGCCTCCCGCACAGGTTTCCTTAAAAAAAATGTTTTTTTTTTATGTTAATCTACTGTTACGAAATTAGGGTTCAATTGTCTTCAAATTAAAAATACACAGGTCTTCTTCAATAGTTATTTATTTTACACAGTTACAAAATTTATTTTCACACTACTTTCTCGATTATTCCACTTGGTTTTGGTTCACTGATCAGATGACTTCGATGTGTTTGTAAGTCTCTATGATACTGGCCCGCTCTGCAGGCCATTTGCACCTTTATACTCTGTAGAGCAGTATGATCTAGAACCAAAGTTGCTAGACGGTTCCAGAGTAATTATTACTTCTCGACGCTTCACGTACTACCTAGAGATACAACCAAAATCCTACCTACAAATGTAATACAGAATTCCTATAATTATAACAAGTACCTACTTAGCCTAGAGAATTCTACACTTATACATAATTATCGATCTTACCTACCAATACTTTTGAGGATTCTTATAACTATAACTACCCATACTTATTTCAATATTTATATTTACATAACACTACCCCCCACCTAGACTGTTTCGTCCCGGAACAGTCTTGACTCTGTGTAGGTAGGGGCATGTTGATCCACGTCGACACCCTGTGGTCAGGAAGAAGTGGCAGTCCACGGATTTCTCCCCACTGGCTCTCGGCTGCGCTTGCTCGCAGCACACCATGACGCTGATGCCGACTCCCGAGAACACTGCTTCAATCATACTCCGGATTATCCGCCAGTCTCGATTAGCGCGGCCGCCACCCATCTTCGGTATTGCCAGACGCGCCTGCTGATCCTCCAACATGTAGTCACGCAGCTCAACAAGGCCGTCCCACAATGCCTTGTAGTCCTCTTCCAGGTTGCTGGAATCCGGGACAACCAGGCAGTATGCTTGTTGACGCCCCTTCGGTAGTCTCAGAGCTCTTCCTTGCGGGCTGCTCGAGGGTTGCGGTTCTCCGAATTTGTATCGGAAGACCCGTGCAATTCCTCTAGACATATCTAGATCTTCCGGTACACTGCATGCCAGTGTGTGGTCCCCAGTGACCTCAAATAAGTCCTTGTGGACTTCTGTGGTCACTCCATGGCGAAACTTCTGCCCTGCCTTCGCGTTCTCCCAAAACGTCTCAAAGGCTGGTGATCTTTCGGATGCGACGCACTGTCGTACTTTTTGGGCTGGTTGGTCATCATTATCGCCTAGGTATGGTGAGAGGCGATTGTAGTGCACGATCCTTGGTTTTCCGTTTGGTCTCTTTTTTATGCGGTAGACCACATCGTTGATGCGCTCCAAAATCTCGTACGGCCCGTCCCAGGAACGCTGAAGTTTCGGACAGTATCCTTGGCGCCTCTTGGGGTCAAAAAGCCACACCCAGTCACCAGCTTTGTACCCCATGCTGTCAGCTCTGGTGTCATAGCGCTCCTTCATTTGATCGCTGGCTTCCCCGATGTTCATGCGGACCTGATCATGGATGTCATCCAGCCTCCTGCGAAGGTCTGTCACATAGTCTTCTCCGGCTAGGTCTTCACCTGGTTTGCAGCCAAATTTGAGATCACAAGGAAGTCGCATTTCTCGCCCAAACAGTATGCTGCTGGGAGTCTTCTTCGTCGTTTCCTGAACAGCCGACCGGTAAGCCAATAAGAACAAAGGCAGATGTCGGTCCCAGTCCCGCTGATGGCTGGACACTACTTTGGCTAAGTACCTCCCCACGGTACGGTTCATCCTTTCCACCATTCCATCAGACTGTGGATGTAGCGCAGTGGTCCTGGTCTTGTAGATCCCTAGCCGCTCACACATTTGCTGGAAGATAGCAGCTTCAAAGTTCCTTCCCTGATCAGAATGTAATTCCAGGGGTACGCCAAACCTGCTGATAAATTCGGTAACTAGAACTTCAGTCACGGTTACGGCCTCTTGGTTAGGGATTGAGTAAGCTTCCACCCACTTGCTGAAGTAATCCATCACCACCATGATGTACTTGTTACCCTTCTCAGTTGTAGGAAATGGGCCAGCTATGTCGATGGCAATTCTTTCAAAGGGGCTGCCAACATTGTACTGACGCATTGGTGCTCGCCTTTTCCTTTGCGGTCCATTGGCCGTTGCACAGGTTACACATTTTCGACACCAATCTTTGACGTCTTCGCTGCAGTTGATCCAGTAAAATCGCTCTTTCACTTTCTCCAGCGTCTTCTTAACGCCTAGATGTCCTCCAGAAGTTCCTCCATGCAGCAGTCCAAGGATTTCCGGTACTCGGCTCCTCGGAACGAGGGTTTGCTTTCTTCTAAGTGTGCCGTCTTCCTTCTCGATCTTTCGTTTCAGAAACCCTCCTTCTATCACTATGGATCCCCATTGAGCCCAATAAGCCTTGACAGTTGGTGATAAGGGGGCGAGTTTTTCCCAGGTTGGCCTTTCTCCTTCTCGCGCCCATTCCATCACATACTTCAAGTCCGGATCATTCAGTTGGTCTTGCGCCAATTTTTCATCTTGCCAGTCCTCATCTTCGGTGGTCGTCCTTTGGACAATTGCTACCTTGTCCTCCATCTTGCTGCAATGTTTGCAGTCACTGGCGCATGGTCGTCTGGATAATGCATCCGCATTTCGATGAAGCGTGCCAGGTCTATGTTCGGAGTCATAATCATACTCCTGGAGCCTTTCAATCCATCTAGCCACTTGCCCTTCTGGGTTTTTGAATTTCAGAAGCCAAACCAGTGCAGCATGATCAGTCCGTAGTGTGAATTTTCTCCCGTACAAGTATTTGCGGAAGTGTTCCACTGATTTTATCACGGCAAGAAGCTCTCGTCTGGTCACGCAATAATTTCGTTCTGGCTTGGAAAGCACTTTACTGAAGTAACCCAGAACAGTCTCATGCCCATCCTGTATTTGGGAAAGGACGCCTCCTATCCCCACATTACTAGCGTCGGTATCCAGGATGAACTTTCCATCTTTTCGTGGGTAGCTCAAGATGGGGGCACTTGTTAATCTTCCCTTAAGCTCTTCAAATGCTTGTGCGCAGGAATCACTCCAATGGAAGCGAGTGTTTTCTTCCGTAAGCTTGGTGAGCGGTTTTGCAATGTCCGCAAATCTTGGCACAAACCTCCTGTAATAAGTGCACAGCCCCAGGAAACTCCTAGTTTCATGTTTGTCCTTCAGCACGGGCCAGTCTCTTACTGCCTTGATTTTGGCAGGGTCAACTTCAACTCCACGTTGAGAAACTATGTGTCCCAGGTAATTTACTTGTTTCTTGAACAGGTTACACTTTTTCGGGTTGAGCTTCAGTCCAGCGTCTTGTAGTCGCCCGAAAACTTGCTCCAGATTTCTCAACTGATGGTTGAAGTCCTTTCCCAGGATGATTATGTCATCCATGGTGGTCGGGTTTTTGCTCGTGGACTGTATGTTCGGTGCTGACTTTAATTTTGAGGTGATGCGGGGTGTGGAGATGACTTGAAAGATGTAGTTAGTTAAACAATTTAATGGTCCTTTATTCCATAAAGATTACAAGGGGTTTTTACAAAGGATTACGTGAATAAAATTAGATGAACAGTTGGGACAAGTTACCAGGTCGACGATTGAGACAGAAGAGACAGAAGGAAGTTAGGTTTTAATGCGCCTGTGACATCTGTCAGAAATGCAATACCAACCCAACAGAATGTACCAAAGACAAAAAGATTACTATTCTTGGTAGGTATATTATTTTAATTAATTTGGTCATATTAAATTTGGACCATACTGGCGGGCCTCAGATTGGCAAATACCGTGTTATAACGGTGAATATTTGGCAATATTACTAGAGAGGTCATCTCCACAATGATGTATGATAGCTCGTTTACATAATGTTACATCGTGGACTGTATTTTTGAGGTTGTCATAATATACTGGTTAACAGTGATTGACTCTAATTTATAATTCTTTTTTGCTTTTCAATAACTGGTACTTGTCTGTAGAAATCAACACTTAGATCTAAGAATCATTGATTATACAAAACAATGGTAGGTGCATACAAACTTAAATAGAATTCTGACTTTGAAAATAATTTATTTGACTTATACACCTTGAAGCAGTTGAAAGTTAAGTATTAATCTTACTTGTTGTATGTATGGTAGTCAATTGTGTTAGCAACAAATGATACTTCAATTAAGTTGATATGGTGAGTTACCCTTGTAGGTAAGCATTTACATACAAATTTACATGGATTCAATAAAGTGTACTTATAATTACTCAGCCTTTTAATTAATTAAATACATAATTTAATGTGATCAGTTCTTGCATAGTAACATAAAACATAAAGTGAAGTTACAGATAACATAATAAGACAAATAATAATCAGTAAGTACATAATCATTTATCCTGCTAGGAATTACCAAATAGGTAATTTACTTAATTTTTGAATTGGTCTCTTTTTAATACCAGAGTCAGTTTTTATGGATACTACTCTCAGAATACCATCCGTACCAGGATGTAATTCTGTTACTCTTCCCAATCTCCATCTCAAGGGCGGTTGATTATCCTCCCTAAGCACAACTAAATCATTAATTTGTAGTGTAGATGTCGTTAACTGAGTCCATTTCTTGCGAGGTTGCAAAGAATTGAGATATTCATTACTCCAACGCTTCCAGAAGGTCTGGAATAGTCGACTTAACAGTTGATACCGATTAACTGCATGGATTGGAATATGATTCAGATCTGGTTCGGGAAGAGCGACCAGTGGTCCTCCGATAAGGAAATGACCCGGAGTCAATGGTAACAAGTCATTAGGATCGTCTGATAAGGGTGTCAACGGCCTTGAATTCAGACAAGCTTCGACTTGGATTAATAAAGTAGAACATTCTTCAAAAGTGAGGGTATGATTGCCCACTAACTTTTTAAATAAATGCTTTGCGCTTTTTACAGCAGTTTCCCATAGACCACCGTGATGGGGTCCCCTGGGCACTATTAGATGCCATGATATACCCTCATTGGCAGCCCATTCTTGGAGATGTGGCTGTTGCAATGTGAGCTGGTTTTGAAACTGTTGGATTTCTGCCTTTGATCCCACAAAGTTAGTTCCATTGTCGGAATAGAGGTGAGTACATTTTCCTCTACGAGCTATAAAGCGTTTAAAACAATTTAGAAAACAATTGGTTGTCAATTCAGTAACCAATTCTATATGAATTGCCTTCGTAGTAAAGCAAACAAAAATTGCTATGTAAGTCTTGTACCGACTTTTACTACGAGGGTTTCTATCGCGGGTTAATATAGGGCCTGCAAAATCAACGCCAGTTGTGTTAAAAGGACGACTTGGAGTGATTCTCGAAGCAGGAAGTTGTCCCATTAATTGGGTTGCAACTGGTGGTTTATGCCGAAAACATACAATACATTCTCTGACTATCTGCTTTACCAAGTTTCTACCTCTTATAATCCAAAATTTCCAACGTATAAACGCTAGCAGGTTGTAGGTACCCAAATGCAAATGTTTAAGATGCTGATCTTTAACGATTAAATGTGTGATTAGATGTGATGGATCTAAAATTACTGGATGTTTGTTTTCATCGGATATCATTGCATTGTTTAGTCTACCTCCCACCTTCATTAGCTGGTCAGTGTCTATATAAGGATTTAGTCTAAGTAATCTACTTGACCTTGGTAAAGGCGTGTTTCGTTCAAGCTGTGCTATCTCACTGGGAAAGCTAGCCCTTTGAGATATTTTTAGTAACACAATTTCAGCTTTTTTGATCTCGGTGGCAGTCAAAATGCCACGCCCTTGTGTTTTAAAACGTAATAAGTAGGCAGTTATACGTTTTAATTTGTTCCATGAAGAGAATTTTACAAAAAACTCATCGCTAGGAACTTCTGGAATCAAAAATACCTTCTTTACTGTCCTAGTTTCAGGTAAATTGTCCAGCGTTATCGACTTGGTTACTGGCCATTGCGAACTGGGTAATTTTAACCATGCAGGACCATCCCACCAAAGTCTGTTCGAACCGATTTCTCCCGGACTGATGCCGCGTGAAATTAGGTCGGCAGGGTTTTCTTTGGATTGGACATGTTTCCATTCCGCTCCAGTGGTAAGTGACTGTATCTCGGATACTCGATTTGCCACAAACGAGGTCCATCTAAAGGGTTGACTGGCAATCCAGGCAAGTGTTATGCTAGAATCTGTCCACAATGTGGAGCTTGTTATAACCAGGTTACTGGTCTCACTAACGCGTTTAAATAATTTAGATAATAATAAAGCTGCGTTCAATTCTAACCGGGGTAAGGAGATTTGTTGCAAAGGTGCTACCTTTGACTTGGCACAAAAAAGTTGAGAGTTAACTTCGAAAGTCAACTCGTTGCGAGTAACTAAATAGATACATGCTCCGAATGCTCGTATAGAGGCATCCGCAAAGCCGTGTAGTTCTACGGAGGATTTATGATCTGTTCCACATACATGCCGTGCTACATGTATGGAGGCTGCTAGGTTGAACTGATGCACAAAATTACACCATTCAGTTTTTGTTGGAGTAGATAACTCATCATCCCATTTACTGCTTTCTTGCCACAGCCGTTGCATAAAGAGTTTGGAAATTATAGTAATGGGAGAGAGCAATCCTAAAGGATCAAACGTTCTGGCTATCGCAGATAAAATTGATCGCTTGGTTAAATTTGCTTCGTTACATTCAATGTGTAAATTGAATATCAACGTGTCAGTACTAGGTTGCCACGTTAATCCTAAAGTTTTATAAGTGTCATGGTTTGCAAAATTTACAGATGAAACACTTTCTTGCAATTGTAGGGAACTATTGGTTGTCCACTTTCTTAATGACATACATGCACTATTAAATATTTCAGTAATTTGGGTTTTAATCAAATTGAGCTGATTAATATCGTCGTGTCCAGTTATCAAGTCGTCCATGTACATGTCTGACTCGATAACTTGACAAGCTTCAGGGTACTTGTCCCTATTTGTTTGAGCGAGTTGCATGATGCATCTCGTAGCTAGGAAGGGGGCTGAAGCGGTTCCGTATGTAACCGTGTTTAACTGATACTGGCAAGGCAAGTGAGTCACACTGTCTCTCCATAGGATTCTTTGAAGAGGTCTGTCCTGTGGCTGAATATCTATTTGTCGATACATTTTCTCCACGTCAGCTGTCATCACCCACCTGGGCGTTCTGAAACGTAACAAAATGTCAAATAGATCTTGTTGCACAGTAGGTCCTATCATTAAAATGTCATTCAACGAAAGCCCAGAGGTAGTTCTGGCGCTCCCATTGAATACTACTCTCAGTTTTGTAGTCGTGGAATGTTCTTTTATTACCGCGTGATGCGGAAAATAATAAGCAATTTGAGTGTTATGTGGGGGCACAAGACTCATGTGTCCTAAAGCTAAATATTCGGATAAAAAGTCATCATACCGCGCCTTGAGCTGAGGATTGCGGTTGAGTTTGGATTCTAGCGAGATCAGACATTTTGATGCTCGCGCTAATGAATCGCCTAATACCCCAGGGTCCGACTTCAGACCTATGCGTGTCTGGAATCTCCCCTGCGGTGATCGGGTTGTGGTTTGGACGAATAGATCTTCCATAGCCTTTTCTTCTAAAGATTGATGTTTAGTATTCTCGATGGTTTCACACTTCCAAAAAGCTTCTACCAGTCCGTGAAGACCGGTTGACGCTCCTCTGCTGGGCCCAGACGTCCTTCGGGATCCTCCAGACGCCGCAGTCAGCATCGATGATACGAAGGTAGCTTGCATTGGTGCCAAACCGGTCGCCAACCATCCCAAGTGTGAGGGATAGAACCGGAGCCCTCCCCTTGACAGCGACGTCCGGCTGCAGCGCAGGATTCTCCAAAAGACGTCTGCGCCGAGCAGCATGGAGACTGCGCCAGCCTTGGCAAACTGTGGGTCTGCCAGGTCGCGCAGTGGTACGGGCGGCTCACACCTGAAACTGGTTTGGGGAAGATTTGTAGTTATGGTCTCTACAACAAGGAATGAACATTCAGTTTTAAAACCAGATAATCGAGAAGCTATTGTAGCCGTAACGGCTTCAGATGAATAACTTGTTTGTTGTTGAATACCTTCAATAGGCATTTTTAACGTAGATTTAGGAAGCTTCAATGAGTCAGCTAGTTCCCTTGTTAGGAAGTTTGCCTGCGACCCATTATCTAAAACGGCTCGTACAGCTCTTGACGACCCGTCTGAGTCATACAAGTGTACGCTTACAGTTGTTAACATAGCTTGAACATTATTGGAATTACTAAATGCTGCCAAGGCAATCTTATGGTCTATAGTATGTAACAATGTATGGTGATTGCTTTGACATTTTTTGCATTTGCTTGAGCTACGGCATTTGTATGCTTGGTGCCCAATGCGAAGACAATTGAAGCATAATCTATTACTTTTTGCGGAATCCCGCCTTTGAGAAACATTTAACTGTATGAATTGACTGCATGTGTGAATGTAATGTGGTCCTTTACAGATCGGACACTTGACACCTTCTATTGTAAGCAACGCTTTCTTGGTTGCAGGTTTGCTATTCGTTGGCTCGAGAGTGTATTGATTATACGTTTCTAAATGAGATGCCTTTTTTTTTAGAAATGCCAAAAAATCATTAACCGATTTGTAGTCCTTGTGGGACTTCCAATCGCTAATGCTTGGTGGGTCTAATTGCTTCAGAAACTGGTAGATGAGTAATTCATCCCAGTTCGAAGTGTCAACCCCCAAGCTGTTCAGTGCATTTAAATTACTACTAATAGTGTTGGTGAAATTGTGAATCTCATTGAATCTTCTCACATTAAATTTAATACTGTGTATGTTATCTAGATGCGTTTTTATTAATACCTCCTTGTTGTTGTATCTGGCTTCCAAAATACTATATGCCAGGGGGTAGTTTTTCCCTGATACTTCTAATTGGTCTAAGATTGACTGTACTTGAGGAGATAACGAATTTTTCAGATACATGAATTTCTCTATATTTGAAATGTTTGCATTATTGTCTATTAAGGCCAAAAATAAATCTCTAAATGTTACCCAGTTGTCATATTTTCCATCAAAGATCGGAATTGACAATTTAGGTAAGTTCATGGGGTTACAGAATTCATTATTAACTATATGATTAATTTTTAGGCTATTGGCCTCAGATTGCTCTAAGAACCCTTCATACTTTGCTATTAAATTCACCAGGACCTCTTCCTGGTGTAGCATTGTTCTATGTAGGTCCTCATCATTGGCCAAAGCATCTACATTATGGTTATACAATTCATTAAATTTTGTTATTATTTCTCTGATTTGACATAGTTTTGATTTTACTAGTGAGATTTCTAAATTTTCCTTTAAAATATATTGTTCATAGGTAGCTAATCTAGCTGACAATGTCCTCGTCCAATTTGACAGTCTAGTCGTCATTTTGAAACACAATATACACTAATCACAAATAAATAGATAAATAACACTGGCCTGCCTGTGTGGAGGAATCCTCGGTGATCCCGTGGTTCGTACTGGGTCTGGCAGCTCGTGCGGCCCGTGCGTGGTGTCGATCTCAGCTTTGGTCAGCTGATATGGGGCGCCTGCCTGCACCAAGCAGCGCTCCTGGTTCGTCAGAAGGAGAAGCTCCCTCTGCCCGGCCCGATGATGAAGGATGACTCTCGCACTAGGCCATGCGGCCCTTGCGCAGTCGATGTGGGGCTCAGTTTGCTTCACAAACTGATGTGGGGACGCTTGCTTGTACAAAGCAGCGCTCCGCATTCGTCAGAAGGAGTGGTTCCCTCTGCCCGGCCCGATGATGAATGTGCGCCCGCTGTATGGGGCCACGTGCTCTCCTCTCCGTCGCGCTGCGTAAAAGTCCGCTTTTTGTGAGCACAAAAGGGTCCTCGGTGGACGCAGATGACTCCAGATGCTAGTTCACTGAATAATCCGCTGGTATGGAGCAACAAGGTCGCTCATCCTGCTCGAAGTGACCAAAAATGGTCACGATGCGGCTCGATGGACCAAAAATGGTCGGGTTTTTGCTCGTGGACTGTATGTTCGGTGCTGACTTTAATTTTGAGGTGATGCGGGGTGTGGAGATGACTTGAAAGATGTAGTTAGTTAAACAATTTAATGGTCCTTTATTCCATAAAGATTACAAGGGGTTTTTACAAAGGATTACGTGAATAAAATTAGATGAACAGTTGGGACAAGTTACCAGGTCGACGATTGAGACAGAAGAGACAGAAGGAAGTTAGGTATTAATGCGCCTGTGACATCTGTCAGAAATGCAATACCAACCCAACAGAATGTACCAAAGACAAAAAGATTACTATTCTTGGTAGGTATATTATTTTAATTAATTTGGTCATATTAAATTTGGACCAAGTATACCAGGCAGGTTTCCCATGACAGTCCTCGCAGCACATTCTCCATCAGCCTTTCAAACGTGGCGGGGGCATTGCATAAGCCAAATGGCATCACGGTGAACTGCCAAAGTCCAGATCCAGTCGAGAATGCAGTTTTCTCCTTATCTTTGGCATCCAATTCAACTTGCCAGTAGCCACTTTTCAGGTCCAATGTGGAAAAAATGGTGCATCCTGCCAATGTGTCCAAGGTGTCGTCAATCCTTGGCAGAGGGTAACTATCCTTTTTCGTAACATCGTTGAGCAGTCTGTAGTCCACACAAAATCTCGTGGTACCATCCTTCTTTTTCACCAGTACCACCGGGGATGTCCAAGGGCTACTTGATGGTTCTATGATGCCATCCTTGCTCATGTCTTTGATGATCTTGTCAGCTTCTTCCCGCTTTGCAAAGGGTAGTCTTCTTGGAGCCTGTTTTATTGGTCTCGCTTCTCCGGTGTCTATGCTATGTCGCACTACCTTGGTTCTTCCCAGACGGCCATTAGAGTCCTCGAAAATGTTCTGGTAGCGGCAGATCAAACTCCTCACTCTCCGTTTGTTTTCCTCGGTTAGACCTTGGGAAGCGTCGTGGACCAGGGCTTCCAATTGTGTTGACAATTTGTTTCCTTCGCATGACATGTTTGTCATCTGTTGCACAATGGAAGTTATCCTCTCACATCTGCCCAAAACAAAACCTTCATTCATTTTAACTGGGTAGCTGTTCACATTCATGATCTTGACAGGAATGGTCTCCTTTGCGCGAATCACTGTTCTTGCCACCATGACTCCTTTGTTAACATTGTCCATGTTCTCCGGTTCTATCATACAGATTTGGTCATTTGTACTACTTGAATCCAGGCGGGCACTCACTATCATCTCGGATCGCCCCTTCACTTCGGTATTCTTGGCTAGGATAACACGTGCAGCCAGTTCTTTCCGTCTTTGCAGGATGACTTCTTCATTTCCAATTTTAATGGACCCTTTCTTTAAATTTAAACTGCACCCAAATCTGTCCAGTATGTCCATTCCCAATATAACGTCTTCTTCAATGTTGGCCACCAACGTCCGATGATCAAAAGTGGTGCTGCCAATTTGGAAGGTGGCAATCGTCTCCCCATACACCTGTGCTGACTCTCCCGTGGCGGTGTGCAGAGACCACTTTGTTGGTGCAATCTGCTTACCTCGTGCCACTATGTCGCGTCTCAGAATTGTCCTGGTTGCTCCCGTGTCCACCAGTAGTTCACGAGTTACTCCATCTATTATGCCATTGATAAAAATGCTGCTGGCTTTTCCTCTCACGGTTGCGACAGTAGCAGCAGATTTCAGGGCCTCTCCAGCGTGGGTCAACGGTTGCCCCTTCCCATTAACCCTTTCTAGTTTTCCGCAGCCTGTTTTCTGGGTTTCTGAGGCTTGGGACACTTGGTGCTAAGGTGGCCCAGCTGTCCGCAGTTCCAGCAGCGTGGGTCTCGTCTTCGAGGTCTCAGACGTTCCAGCACTTTTTCAATTAGCTCCTCGGTTGTAGGTAGCTTGACCTCCTCTGCCTCGACTGCACGAACCCTGGCGTGGCCCCTGATGGACTGTTTGACAGCCTCAAACTCGAGAGCTTGGCTGAGCGCCTCGTTCAAAGCCTTGGGATGGGCCAGTTTTACGGCTTGTTGCGTCTCCCATTCCCGCAATCCATTTAGGAACTTGTCCACTGCCAAGCTCTCACAGATGTCGTCAGAGGCTGTCGGGTAAGCGTCTCGTACCAGGCGGGCGATGTCCATTTCAAACTCCTGGAGGCTCTCGTTGGGCTTCTGCACCCTTGTGTTCAGCTGCGACTTGTACAGCTGCTCCAGGCACTTGTGGCCATAGCGCATATCCAAGCGCTGCTTCAGCTGCCCAAAGTCACCACGGTTGTCCAGGGGTATGGCCTGCAGAACCCTGAGAGCGTCTCCTCGGAGCGACAGGCTGAGAACCGAAGCCTTCTTCTGCTGGCTCCAGGCTCCCATCATGGCAGCCGTCTCAAAGAGGGTCAAATACTCCTCCCACGACGTCTTCCCGTCGAAGGTCGGAAGGTTGTGCTTCGACAGCGAAGGGTCGTCATCCCCTCTAGTGACCCTGGTTGGAGTTGAGCATCCCTGGTCGGTCTCGTCGTGAAGGCCGCCTTTGGGGGATATTCTGGTGGACTCCATCTGGCACTTGTCAGCCAGCTCGGCACGCAGACGATCCTCCAGGCTTGCCACACGGGCCTCAATCTCCGACATTGCTCGCGAGCTTTCTGCCACTTTCTTCTCCAGCCCGGCTAGGTTGCTGGTCATCTTCTCCTCCAGCCCAGTCATCTTCTCCTCCAGCCCGGTCAGGTTGCTGGTCATCTTCTCCTCCATTCCGGTCAGGTCCTCCTTCAGGGTCTTGGCGTTGTCAGCCAACTTCTCCTCCAGGGTCTTGGCGTTGTCAGCCATCTTCTCCTCCAGGGTCTTGGCGTTGTCAGCCATCTCAGTCTTCAGTCCTGTCAGGTTACTGTTGATGCTGATATTTAGCTCGTCCAAGGCGCGGTCCCCTCCAGACGCCATGACAAAATATGCCGGGTCTTCGCCTGACTGCTCCAAGGCCTCTATGAGGCGTGCTTGTAAGGCTGCCTTTCCTCCTGAGGTCTCCAGGTCCCTCTCCAGAAGCTCATTTTTAAGCTCAGTGACTTTGAGGTCCTTGACGTTCACTTTAGTTGCCATTTTATTTTCAAAATTTACGTCAAAACAAAAATATTTTTAAATTTATTTAATACAAGTTTTGAGTTTTATATATATAGCTGTTTTGAATACGTACTTTAGCAAAATAATAATTTATCTGATTACACTGATTGGTAGGTACTGTCTTTTAATATTTATTTTTAATTCACCAATATTTTTTTAACATAATAATGTCTGATAGTACATAATTATTTATTTCGTCTCAAGTCTTTCAAACACACAGGTAGGTAGTTAATGTACATTCACACACTTGTAAACAAAGGATAGTTATTCAAAAACTTTTTCTCGATGAATCTGGAACGTTCTTTTGTAATATTTTTCAAGATTTTTATTTATTTATTTTATTTTTTTAATCACACACAATAATAAAAAACTATGGTCCAATTTGATGACTTTCTCAATGCGGTAAAATAGTCATTATGTTATGTCCAGAATTATGTCCAGAATTATGTTCCATATGATGTTCCAGAATTTATAAGCAACTTGCTTTTGCGTCTTTTCTTTTAACAAAAATTTATTTAAACACTTGTTTTCACAAAAGTCAGTTCACACAAAGTTCAATTTGAATAAAGTTCATTTTAACACTATTTAATTTATTTTATTTATTTTTAGACAGAAGATCTTAATTTTTCTTGACAATTCCGCACCTGACGCCAATTGTTACGAAATTAGGGTTCAATTGTCTTCAAATTAAAAATACACAGGTCTTCTTCAATAGTTATTTATTTTACACAGTTACAAAATTTATTTTCACACTACTTTCTCGATTATTCCACTTGGTTTTGGTTTACTGATCAGATGACTTCGATGTGTTTGTAAGTCTCTATGATACTGGCCCGCTCTGCAGGCCATTCGCACCTTTATACTCTGTAGAGCAGTATGATCTAGAACCAAAGTTGCTAGACGGTTCCAGAGTAATTATTACTTCTCGACGCTTCACGTACTACCTAGAGATACAACCAAAATCCTACCTACAAATGTAATACAGAATTCCTATAATTATAACAAGTACCTACTTAGCCTAGAGAATTCTACACTTATACATAATTATCGATCTTACCTACCAATACTTTTGAGGATTCTTATAACTATAACTACTGTAGAGTTCTCTCTTTTTCAACCAATAATTATATCGCTATGACTTGCGGCAGATCTTGGGGTGGAGGAAAGGAGATCTCAAGGGGAGGAGAGGGAAGGGATGCACCCCTGACGTTGCAAGGGATGGGGGAGTTGGATCTTGCACGGCGATCGATACGGATGTGTTTTGATTCTCTAAACACTAAAAATAATTAATTTCATTTTCTAATTTTAATAAATTCGGGACTTCGATCTTGAACTGCGGTCGATACAGATGTGTTTTTCGTTTTCTCTAAACACTAAAAAAATAATTAATTTCATTTTCTAATTTTTGAATAAACTCGGGAAGTGAGATTTCGGTTGCCAATCGATACGCACGTGGTTTGTTCAAATCTCAAACACTAAAAATATAAATTTATATTTTCTAAATTTTAAATAAACGCGATTCTCAATCCGGTGCGACAGTCGACACGCGTGTGGGGTTTCATTCCCTAAGCTCGTAAAATTATAAACTCCGGTTTTCTAAACTCCGATAATAAATTCTCAATTAAATATAAACTTAATCAATCAAAACCGAAATAAACATTTTTAAACGTTTTAATAAAATGATGGACCTTATAAATATTAAACGCGGAAATTCTCTTTTGTTTACTTTAAATAATAATTGTGAGAGTGGAAGTGCAGTGTCTTATTTCTTTTGGGTTCCGGCATTTCAATATTTAAAAATAAAACCATTATTTTCGAATTAATTCAGAGTTGAAGCAGAAAAGAAGATCCTGGGCTAAGTGTTTTCAATTATACTAACAAATAACTAATTTCATTAAAACCACTTGTCTGAATTAATTTCATGTTGGTGTTTCTTTCAGGAGTATTCATTGTTTGCTTTCTGTTAATTATAAATGTATTTCCAGGGATTCAATGGCTTACCTGAGTGGAGGAATGCTGGTGTTTCTTCCAAGTTTACTTATTGCTTGATTTCTGTTAATTATAAATGTATTTTCAGGGATTCATTGGCTTACCTGAGTGGAGGAAGGTTTCCTTTTTTATTTAGACTAAGAAATTGTTTACTATCGCTGTTTTTTCTTCGCTTCCATGTACTAACACACACACACACACACACACACACCACTTTTGATTTTGCGTTCAATTAAATTCTTTCACTGGAATTCTGCAATGTTATATTGAATTCAAAATTTGTTAGGTCCACTTATAATCGAGACACGAAGCTTCCGTCCTTGGCTGTCCAAGAGTCATGATCACTTCCGCCTCCCTCCTAGAATTCCTTTCTGTGGATAACAGCTGAGTCTGGGTTCCCGTCAAGTGGACTTCTCACAGGGTTATAAGGTACAAGATACATACAAGGGTATCAGGGACCTATTGTCTTAGATTCTAAATGTGGGTCTGGTGATGGAATAGTCCACAGGCACGGGATGGCCCTGAGAACCTATAACATTCAATGCAGAATTACCTAATCACTCTTACACATTACGGAATGCTGTTCTCCTTGGGGTGGTGAGAATGAAAGAAGGATTATGAAGAATTCGTATGCTGCATGTATTCCCTATAAGTAAGGTCTGAAAGTAATCCATCTGAAGGTGAAAATGTATTCCAAACACACCATTACACATCCATCACACTAGGGGTTGGCCAAGCTAATAAAATGCAAATTTCATAAATAAATTATAAACAAACAACTCTGCAGTATGTGCTGAAGCCGAAATGCCTGCAATCTCATATCGAGATACACAAAGAATAACGCGGATGTACCTAATGCAGTTGAATTTGAAAACCGCTGAGTGACCTTGTTCATAATATGTTCCCGACCACAACAATGTTCCTGATAATTGGCAGCCGGCCTCTGGCCAAATACAACTGGATATGTTCCCGACCTCTGGTCGCAACGAGAGTTCCTGAAATGATCTGGGCTCACTCAGCTGGATTAGTGTTCCATGATCTCTGATCATATATACTTGGAGTTTGCTTGGAGCCAACATTATTGCAGTAACTTGTAGCTGAACACACACAATCCAGACTAACCTTCCTGTCCCGTGGTTTTTTGCAGCAAAAGATTACCATACGGAGAAGTTGGGTAGGGTACAAGGGGAATTGGAGGAGGTACCCAAAAGGCCGTTGGGGCCATTTGCCATGATTAATTAGAGTCACTTAATCGACGAGGGTGTCGAAATCTTAGATTCACGCCGCGTGTATCCGAATCCTTTCCTTGAAATAACTAATAAAGGTCCATTTTGCAGTGCCTTTCAGATGACCGGTGGTCATAGAAAGATGCTGTAAAAGCCATGAACCTATTAATTTACAGGTGGACGCGCAAAGGTAAGAATTACAACAAAGAAGAGATCGCCTTGCATGTAATTACTTTCACTAACAAACTAAAACCTAACTGCCTTCCATCTCGCAATTTTTGTGTCATTTATGTTTTATCTGAAAATAATTTCGACTACCTTATATTCCAATTAATTAAACTTGCACACATTAAGACCGTTCCGTAATTAAAAACGCTTAAATCGTCGCCTTAAAAATAATTGTAGTTCATACTACCTCATCTCTGATCGCGTAAACGTAAAATGAATACTCGTTATAATCTTAAGAAAAGGGTAGAAATGTATGAGAGGTACACCTCCCAAAAAGTACTTGGGTTTGCCACTAAGGTAGATTTTGAAACGGTAAAACAAAAAATTTACACAACGTTCTGTTTCATAATCTTCCACACGACGAGGAGTCCTACCCTTAGCTAGACGATCACATAATAATTGGCCAAAAATAATTACTACCTCGGTAGGGGTAGATTGCTCTTCCAGCAACTGAAACTGAAGGGTGGAAAAGAATCGAAGCAGCCTAGTGCTATTCCTTCAGAGAAGGTGTGTTGCACTTGAATCCTGGTGACTCCAGGGTATTCTCCTGCACATTCGATCGCTCCACCTCTAACTTAGGAGGAAAAATCCTTCTTTCGCTGCCTTTCTCTTCGAGTCTCCTCTTCGTTCCTCCGTCCCCTTCTTCGCCAGGGGGGGGAACATTACAATTGGGCCAAGTGAACCAGGATGGGAGGTCATACAAGTATCTCTCATACATTTATTGCGTTTAATAATTTGTGTAAATTTTAAAATCAGTAAATTTTTGTTAAAGAATAAAGAAACTTTAACTCAAGTAACTTACGTAAACTAGAAGTAAACGTGCCGCCGGATAATAATAAAGCAAAGTTTAGTCCGCTTAATACACTTTCAAATAAAATAAAAATAAACGTTGAAGTAATATCACGGGCGTCGTCTTTGTTACCTTACACATGTTTTACGTGCCTCTTGCTTCCTAATGCTATTTTATATTTCACCCTATATTAGGATTTGAAATGAAGTTTTCCTCTTTCCGATTTATTTTTATTTTGAATATTTGAATTTTCTACATCTTGTGATGAGATGATAAATTGTTATTATGTGAAACAGGTTATTGCGCTTTGCGCAATATTAAACCTTTTGAGAGATATCATATTATGTGTATTGTGGGGTAAATTCACTTTGCCTTAAATTTTAGACTCACTAAGCTCTTGAGGTGTGGAAACACACTAAAACAGCGCTTACCACATAAGTTAATTAATATAAGGGTATGTAATTTTGGGGTGGTAGCGGCTCCTTAGATAGGCTGCAAAGCTAAGTAATGTATCTCTGAAATTGATGATTTCAGTGTAATAAACTCATGTGAATTAAAACAAAGCAATTTTTATTTTAATCTATTAAAATGAACTTTCACGAAGTTAATGCTGAAAGTCTAGATAATGTCAAGAAAGCAAATTGTATTGCTTCATCTAAAGTCTGATTATTTGCATGGTATAATTGCCTTTCTTTGGACACGAAGTGATGTCACTGTTGCTAAGATTTTATGTAAACAAAAAAATGGAAGGGAACTGAGCCATTCGGGTCGGCACATGTGTGAAGAGATTGGGGTGGAAATAATCTAAAAAGTCGTAAATTTTGGTTTGTTATTTTAACTATCGTGGGACGTGATAAAAATTCAGTTCACTCAAACGACAAAAAAATTAAAAGGGATTTAAATTATGGATTTTAAGTGCGTGAAGTGGTCCTTTTTTCGGAACCAATAACTCTGAGGAACGTTAATCTTTCAATTTATTTTTCAAGAAATAAAATTTTATGGTCGTGAAAGAAATAACGCTTAAAACAAGGGTGGGATTTTTTGTACACAGGACCCTTGATCTGTTCATTCCCAGGAAATTTGGAGCGGCCCTTAATATTAATGTGTTATTTTTTTTTGATTTTATGCGTCCATGTCGTGTCGGCCAAAAGATTTTATGCCGTGACGACTGATTGTTTAACGATCACTTGCGTTACATAATATCATCCCGACCTTACGAGGGAACCGGGTTTGAATTTAGTAATTTTTTTTGACACTTAATATTTTATATATTAAAATGTTATCTCAATTTAGTTTCAAATGAGCATTTATTTTCCTGGAATGGTGTTTTCCATTTCGATAATTTGCTATTTGGGTTAACTATTTTATCTGTTAAAAGTAACAGTTGTGCTAAAGTTTTGGGGGAATATATGGCCTCATAACAGTTGAATAGCGTCTGTTTGACGTACATTTAAATTCAATATTAAATAAAACGCTACCTTGAATGGTTATAAAAAACTATAACTATGGTGAATCCTGGTTAGATTATATACTTGACATTGTTCCTTGCTTTGTGGACCGGTATGAGGCTGACCACCCTTACGGTCGAGGTTGTTTTACCTTGCTCATGTCACTTATGTTTCGGGGAGTGGCGGTAAAAGTTGCTTTTAACGTTTGGGGTTTGGGTTGTTGGTGCACACACGAAGTGTGATGGAACGGGCAGACGCGCGTCTGATTGTGGGCGTGCATTAATTTCGAATCTTAGATATTGGTACATCTTTGCAACTTGCATTGCAAAGATAGTTGAGTGTCATGAACATTAAATTTGGGGCAATTGGTTATTGTTTTAAATTTAGCTACTTGCCAGCGTTGCGTGTGGCAGAACTAAAATTTTGGTTTCGAATGCGTTTTCAATGATTTACGCACGAACATGGTTTAATTTAAAATCTTGGATCCCTGTGTAAGGCATATTCACTAAATAGTCCAAGTGTTTTTTTAATTCTTTGGGTTGAGGGATGAAGCATGACTTCAAGTGGGCCCGTGATTGGGGGTGGAAACGAAAGGACACATGTGTTACACACATGCGTTATGCGACACCTTATCGGGATTGAGCGCGTATAATTTGAAAAAAAGGGGCTTGGGGAAAGGAAAAAAAAGATATATATATGTCGACTTGAACCTGTTGGTTGAACAGTGAACGAGAACCTTGGGAAAAATTTCTCAAAATAACAAGATTGCCATTTTTCTAAATTTTTGGGGGAAATTGTAGAGTTCTCTCTTTTTCAACCAATAATTATATCGCTATGACTTGCGGCAGATCTTGGGGTGGAGGAAAGGAGATCTCAAGGGGAGGAGAGGGAAGGGATGCACCCCTGACGTTGCAAGGGATGGGGGAGTTGGATCTTGCACGGCGATCGATACGGATGTGTTTTGATTCTCTAAACACTAAAAATAATTAATTTCATTTTCTAATTTTAATAAATTCGGGACTTCGATCTTGAACTGCGGTCGATACAGATGTGTTTTTCGTTTTCTCTAAACACTAAAAAAATAATTAATTTCATTTTCTAATTTTTGAATAAACTCGGGAAGTGAGATTTCGGTTGCCAATCGATACGCACGTGGTTTGTTCAAATCTCAAACACTAAAAATATAAATTTATATTTTCTAAATTTTAAATAAACGCGATTCTCAATCCGGTGCGACAGTCGACACGCGTGTGGGGTTTCATTCCCTAAGCTCGTAAAATTATAAACTCCGGTTTTCTAAACTCCGATAATAAATTCTCAATTAAATATAAACTTAATCAATCAAATCCGAAATAAACATTTTTAAACGTTTTAATAAAATGATGGACCTTATAAATATTAAACGCGGAAATTCTCTTTTGTTTACTTTAAATAATAATTGTGAGAGTGGAAGTGCAGTGTCTTATTTCTTTTGGGTTCCGGCATTTCAATATTTAAAAATAAAACCATTATTTTCGAATTAATTCAGAGTTGAAGCAGAAAAGAAGATCCTGGGCTAAGTGTTTTCAATTATACTAACAAATAACTAATTTCATTAAAACCACTTGTCTGAATTAATTTCATGTTGGTGTTTCTTTCAGGAGTATTCATTGTTTGCTTTCTGTTAATTATAAATGTATTTCCAGGGATTCAATGGCTTACCTGAGTGGAGGAATGCTGGTGTTTCTTCCAAGTTTACTTATTGCTTGATTTCTGTTAACCCTTATCTTGGCAAAGTCCTATTTTTACAAATACTTACTATTTTTTTTGGTTGTTCCTTGTAATATGGTTAGTCTTGATGGAAAATTGTGCAAGAAAAAAATCTTAACTTTTTGTTATAGTATATTTTTATATGTTACACCTGTGTTACAATGCCAAACTGTCAACAAAACACAATTGTTGCAAATAAGTTACATTGCCAATAACATATAAGTATAATTTTAATAATAATTTCAAACAGAATAATCATACAAGAAAGGAAACTGATATTTAAAACATAAAAATCAATTGTGAATTACAAAGTACAAATTTCTACAATTAAAAAATGTAATTGAAGACAGGAAAATAAAAATAAAACCTATTTTTTATGATGAAAGTCGTAAAAATAATTTCTATTCTCTGTAAAACAAAGTCTGATTTTACACTTCTCACACTCCACTGAGGTAATGCCCTTTGAACACAATCGACACCGACCTCTGCTTGTGCCATGAATTGGAAAATGGCTCATATTATCAAAACGTATATTATCTTGATCGGGTTTTGGTTCCACATGTGCTCTTTTAGGTGGGGTTAAATCAGTGGATATTGAAGGAGAGCTTGGACAAAACAATTGACGTTTTTTTGTTGCATTCTATTGAGCAACAAAAGCTGTTTTGCTAAACGTCCTTTAAACTTCTTTAGACGAACAGTTTTGGTCCCCTGAGGAGCTTCCCTGCGGTATAGAAGCCATGCGTTATTTACACAAATATCTAAGATTTGTGCAAATATAGCCAAGTACCACCTGTGTGATCTCATATTAGTGGAGTAAAGTGAAACCAGCATATCAGCCAGATCAACGCCTCCCATGTGCATGTTGTAGGATTTTATAACTCCTGGACAAGGAATATCCACTTTGGCGTTTTTCTCCTTTACAAATCTTTTCACAGTAGATGTGGGCTCGGCACCAATGAAAGAGCTTGCTAAAATAACAGTTTTATTGTCGACCCATTTGATCAACGTCACTTTGCTTTCATTATCAGAGTATTGTCTCCATGCTCCGCGGCCATCTTTTTTCAATAATTTGTCGGAAATCACGGGACAACCTCGTATGCGTCCTACAGATCGAAGTGTTTGTTGTTGGGTATATAAATGGTTAGGTGTAGAAGTTGATGGCTGATTTTCCATCACCTGATTGCTTGAGGAAATGATTTCTTCTGGATTTCCAACAAAGAGATATTCTATGTCTTCAATATCAACAGCTTCTTCAAAAACGGTGTGCTGTTGTAGCACAGTTTCTTTATCCAAAATATTTTCAATATCAGATTCTGAATCATCATCAGAATCTTGTCTTGGCTTGGGCAATAAAGCCATTATTTTTTCAGCTCTAGAGCGGTAATACCCTTCCATCTGAAAGAGAAAAATACTTTTTAGATACAATAAATCAATTTTGTTACTGAAAAATAATAATTTAAAAAAATAGCAATGAATTAAAATAAATATGTTTATATTACTCCAACAAATGAGTTGGCAATGTAATACGGGTGTTACAGAACATATTCATTAGTCAATTGGCAATGTAACAAGGGCGTTACATGACTCATTCTTTGGCCAACTGGCAAAGTAACACCGGTGTACAACTTATATAAAACATAAAAAAGGCTACTGAATGTTTCTATAATTCAAAACAAATACAATATTTTCAAAACCAAATAACTAATAAATAAAATGATTTGAATACTTTTTATCTAAACTTAGTGATTGATAAGATATTTCAAGATTACTTACCCCTATTTTTGAATCGCTGCAACGTTGTCCAGACATGTTGACTTACTTATATTTGCCAGCTTGTAATGTTACAAATATTCATCACTAGATGGCTCCACTGCACACAATAATGGATGTGTAGCATTTTGATGTGTTGTCACATATAAAATAACGTTGGAGTGTAGAGGAAAAAAAATAAAAAATCCTTAAGCAAGTGTAACACCCGTGTTACACCGCTAAGATAAGGGTTAATTATAAATGTATTTTCAGGGATTCATTGGCTTACCTGAGTGGAGGAAGGTTTCCTTTTTTATTTAGACTAAGAAATTGTTTACTATCGCTGTTTTTTCTTCGCTTCCATGTACTAACACACACACACACACACACACACCACTTTTGATTTTGTGTTCAATTAAATTCTTTCACTGGAATTCTGCAATGTTATATTGAATTCAAAATTTGTTAGGTCCACTTATAATCGAGACACGAAGCTTCCGTCCTTGGCTGTCCAAGAGTCATGATCACTTCCGCCTCCCTCCTAGAATTCCTTTCTGTGGATAACAGCTGAGTCTGGGTTCCCGTCAAGTGGACTTCTCACAGGGTTATAAGGTACAAGATACATACAAGGGTATCAGGGACCTATTGTCTTAGATTCTAAATGTGGGTCTGGTGATGGAATAGTCCACAGGCACGGGATGGCCCTGAGAACCTATAACATTCAATGCAGAATTACCTAATCACTCTTACACATTACGGAATGCTGTTCTCCTTGGGGTGGTGAGAATGAAAGAAGGATTATGAAGAATTCGTATGCTGCATGTATTCCCTATAAGTAAGGTCTGAAAGTAATCCATCTGAAGGTGAAAATGTATTCCAAACACACCATTACACATCCATCACACTAGGGGTTGGCCAAGCTAATAAAATGCAAATTTCATAAATAAATTATAAACAAACAACTCTGCAGTATGTGCTGAAGCCGAAATGCCTGCAATCTCATATCGAGATACACAAAGAATAACGCGGATGTACCTAATGCAGTTGAATTTGAAAACCGCTGAGTGACCTTGTTCATAATATGTTCCCGACCACAACAATGTTCCTGATAATTGGCAGCCGGCCTCTGGCCAAATACAACTGGATATGTTCCCGACCTCTGGTCGCAACGAGAGTTCCTGAAATGATCTGGGCTCACTCAGCTGGATTAGTGTTCCATGATCTCTGATCATATATACTTGGAGTTTGCTTGGAGCCAACATTATTGCAGTAACTTGTAGCTGAACACACACAATCCAGACTAACCTTCCTGTCCCGTGGTTTTTTGCAGCAAAAGATTACCATACGGAGAAGTTGGGTAGGGTACAAGGGGAATTGGAGGAGGTACCCAAAAGGCCGTTGGGGCCATTTGCCATGATTAATTAGAGTCACTTAATCGACGAGGGTGTCGAAATCTTAGATTCACGCCGCGTGTATCCGAATCCTTTCCTTGAAATAACTAATAAAGGTCCCTTTTGCAGTGCCTTTCAGATGACCGGTGGTCATAGAAAGATGCTGTAAAAGCCATGAACCTATTAATTTACAGGTGGACGCGCAAAGGTAAGAATTACAACAAAGAAGAGATCGCCTTGCATGTAATTACTTTCACTAACAAACTAAAACCTAACTGCCTTCCATCTCGCAATTTTTGTGTCATTTATGTTTTATCTGAAAATAATTTCGACTACCTTATATTCCAATTAATTAAACTTGCACACATTAAGACCGTTCCGTAATTAAAAACGCTTAAATCGTCGCCTTAAAAATAATTGTAGTTCATACTACCTCATCTCTGATCGCGTAAACGTAAAATGAATACTCGTTATAATCTTAAGAAAAGGGTAGAAATGTATGAGAGGTACACCTCCCAAAAAGTACTTGGGTTTGCCACTAAGGTAGATTTTGAAACGGTAAAACAAAAAATTTACACAACGTTCTGTTTCATAATCTTCCACACGACGAGGATTCCTACCCTTAGCTAGACGATCACATAATAATTGGCCAAAAATAATTACTACCTCGGTAGGGGTAGATTGCTCTTCCAGCAACTGAAACTGAAGGGTGGAAAAGAATCGAAGCAGCCTAGTGCTATTCCTTCAGAGAAGGTGTGTTGCACTTGAATCCTGGTGACTCCAGGGTATTCTCCTGCACATTCGATCGCTCCACCTCTAACTTAGGAGGAAAAATCCTTCTTTCGCTGCCTTTCTCTTCGAGTCTCCTCTTCGTTCCTCCGTCCCCTTCTTCGCCAGGGGGGGGAACATTACACTACCCATACTTATTTCAATATTTATATTTACATAACAATACCTTTGCAACTTAGATTCAAACTCTTTAAAGTTTTGTCATACATATCTTTCAACATGGTCAACGTCAACGACGTTACCATGTTGAAAGCACCGGTTCCCATAGATCAGCGAAGTTAAGCAACATTGGGCGCGGACAGTATTTGGATGGGTAACCGCTCAGGTACACCGCGTGTCGTTGGCATCTTGGACGGGTCCGTAGTCCGTAGTGGCAACACTTCAGACTCGTAAATGGAAGGTTGTGGATTCGGATCCCGGCGGAGCACAAAAAAAATATACCATATATATTTCGAATGTGCTCTTCGCTGGGTTGAAAAATTCATAAACCTTTACCAAAGACCGGCCACTGAAAGGTCCATCCAACCTTACAACAACTGGGTCTTGCTTGAGAATCGTCGCTTTCTACAGCGACGATCAAGCTCGCAGAGGGCTCTTGAGGTGTGATACACACAAAAACAGCGCTCACTAAATAAATCATCCTAATATTATTATATCTGATTCACAATTGAATGCAGACCAAAGCCTCGTGTCTTATTGCATCTTTCATTTCCCAACTGCTTTCTCGCCATTAGTTCCATAGCCGCTCCACGTCACAATCTTGTCATTATTTACAGCATTCCAACTTAATTTCGTGCTCGATAAAGCCAAGAATGGATGCCTAGGGGGGTAAGAAGGGGCACATAGCCTGCAGCAACTTATTCTATCCACTGTACACGGATACAGATTATACTGGGAAGTGATATACAGGGATCTGGGTAATAAAAAAACGCAACCAAGCTACACATATAGTGTGACTTCTTGCCACGTTATCCCCGAAGGGGTCGTATGTGGCGAATTGAACTTATTTATTTTTACAGGTAAGGGGGCCGGCCTTACGCCAACCCCTTCAGTTGAAGTGGGAGTTTCCCAGTTCCCGAGAGGGCTGGTAATCATTTATTGTGAAGGCTGAGTAAGCCTTGCCGGTATTTTATTTTGGGAATTGAAATAAACACCGAAATGGGAAATCATTTCTTACACCCTCGCCTCGGTGGGATTCGATCCCGAGCTCACGGGGCGGAATGCAAGCACTCTACCAACTGAGCTATCGACCGTACTAACTGGGTTCCATCGTAGAACGACTACACATGATATAACGACACAACACAAAAAAACATGTGACATAACATCACAATGAATGTACATCACATGACAAAACATCACAGGATTTTTTTTATGTTTGGTCATGTGATGTTTTTCAAGTGCCGTTTATGGTATGTTCTGTTTTAGGCATGTGATGCTTCGTCATGAGACGTTTGTCTTGGCGTTGTTTCCTAATAGTGATATTTCGTCATGTGATTAACGGAATTGTAATGTTCCGATATGTGTTGTTATGTCATGTGTCGTTTTGTAGCTCAGTGGGTAGAGTGCTTGTATTTCATGCCGTGCGCTCGGGTTCAAATGCCACCGAGGCGAGGGTGTCATAAATGATTTCCCGTTTCGATGCTTATTTCAGAACCCAAATTAAAAAAACCGGAAAGGCTTACTCAGCTTTCACAAGAAATGATAACTAGTCTCCTCGGGAGCTGGTAAACCCCCACTTCAACTGAAGTGTTTGGCGTAAGGCCGGCCCCCTTACCCGTAAAAATAAACACGATCCACTCGCCACATGCAAAACCCTTCGGGGATCACGCGGCAATCTAATCTAATCTAATTTAATCTAAGCTGCAAAGATATATATCATTTAAGATTTATATTAAAAGCATTCCCACAAGCAGACATGTATAATTTCGCGCTAACACATACCGCATGTGGACCTACAATATAAAAATCCAATCTCAAATAAACATAAGCTCTGCAACTCTTGCCGTCCTTCCCTGAAACAGGGGTGACATTGGCAAAGTGAACCATTTTTTACAGTATGGGTGGAAGTTACAATTTATTTTAATAGTTGTATATTGTAACAATTTTTTCTACGTGCTGACGTTTCGCTTTTATGAGCAGAAAGCATTCTCAAGGTTGGTAACGAAAGTGGCGCGGCGGTCTTTGCGATCGCTTGCTGTTGTTAACTGGCTGTAAGTGGAAGATGGTGTCTTTTGTGTTTTACGAGTATCTAAAGACCGTTCATGAAAAATAAGAGAAAACTGCAATCCTAAATGTTTTTTTTTTTTTAAGAAATCCTGTGCGGGAGACTCCCTAGATTCTAGAGACTCTAGGGGTCTATGACACTTGCTACAGTCCCGCAGAGGTATACGAACTTGGTCGTCGCTACAAAGCGCCAATACTCAAGCAAGACCCAGTTGCTGAAAGGCTAGATGGACCTTTGGTAACCGGTCATTCTAATCTAATCTAATCTAATCTAAGCTGCAAAAATAATATATATCATTTCAGATTTATATTAAATGCATTAATCCTTTTCTTGATGATGGTGAATATCCCTCGCTGCCTCTTCGGAGATTGCCGCATGTGGGCCTACAATATAAAAACCCAATCTCAAATGAATATAAGCCCTGCAACTCTTGCCGTCCTTCCCTGAAACAGGGGTGACATTGGCAAAGTAAACCATTTTTTTTTACAGTATGGATGGTCAGCCGCATACCAACTTATAAGTCAAGGAACATACATGACAAATTACATTTTTTTAAATCAACAAACAATAATATATACATTGGTAAAGGCTTATGAATTTTTCAACCCAGCGAAGAGCAAATTTGAAAATATAAATGGTATATATTTTGTGCTCCGCCGGGATTCGAACCCACAACCTTCCCGTTCAGAGTCCGTAGTGCTACCACTGAGCTGCGGACGAATAATGATGATACAAAACGTAGAAGAATGTTCCGTCTAGTTGATATAATTTTGTGATGACATGGGGAAACTTTCAAACAGGCAATAAAGTATTTCAGTACATTACTTGAGAGGGCATCACACATGACATGGCAATATTTGAGCGTAGAGCTTCACACAGAACTAAGTGGCTTGTCATGTAGGGGATTAATTAATATATGACAGCCGACGTAATGTGTTCTTTAATGCCGGCAAAACCTAACAAGGCCTTTCTTACAGCATTACTTCCATAATCCGACAATGGGAGAACTGTAATTCAGAAGATACGTTAAGTCTAATGTGAAATTTCGTTTTGTTTAATTATTAACCCAGCAAATATCCTTTTATGGTTGAGAAAAGGTTTAAAATAGGTTATTTCTCTTAAAACTTCGACATATTTACACGACGAGGTGGTTCTAACTTAGAATAGACGATCACACACATTTTGGCCAAAACTCTACGAACCTCCGAAGAGGCAGCGAAGGATATTCACCATCATCAAGAAAAGGAGCAAGAGAGTCCGCTCCATATTTCCTCCCTCTGGGAGAGGACCACTGCATCACACCAGGACTTGGATGCAGGACCTTAGCCTCTGGCTTACCAGTTTCCCTTCATCAAGGAACAAGGATTAAGGATCTTCAACAATCTCTCTAAAAGGGAAGATCGCATCATTTGGATGTAATGGATGCAGGAGCACAGCCTTTGGTTCTCCTGTACCATAATACCCTTATCCAGACTTCTCCTCCTTTTTCATCAGGGGGCGATAATTACACAACACATACTGTAAAAAATGGTTCACTTTGCCAATGTCACCCCTGTTTCAGGGAAGGACTGCAAGAGTTGCAGGATGTATGTCCATTTGAGATTTGGGCTTTTATGTTGTAGGTTCCCATGCGGCATGTACAAGCGAAAACTTGTACGTGTCTGCTTGTGAGAATCCATATAATATGAATATCCAATGTAACATATCTTTTCAACTTAGATTAGATACGATTAGATTAACTTACACGTGTCTGTTTAAGGGCGTACACATAATAATATAAAACTTAAATGTTAACAGATGTTTGCAACCTAGATTATGGATTATGGATATCTAAACTAAAAAAGTAATATGAATATTGCAAATACATTTACTTCCCACACACAACTTGTTGAAAAACATCAAATTGTCTATTTTGTTTACAAAAACTGCACACTAAAATTTGAATCCTCAGCAAAAAAAAAAACATTTAATATGTTTTAAATTTTAATCTTGAATTATAATTTAATGTCTCTGCAAATGCCTATATCTCACCCCATCACCCCTTCACGAGCAGATTCACGTCGGGCGCAAAATTACAAGTGCCGAGTTTTTACCCCGCTCCCCGAATCGTTTGTTTTTAGCGGGATTTCCATCTGCCAGCTCAGAGCTTCCCAAAATCCAGTGTCCCTTTTACAAATAGACCCCATCACACCGTTCCCCTTCCTTTGAAATTAGAATTAAAAAAAAAACATCACCAATTTGCTGTATTATGAGTATAATACATTAGATATTACGCTACCGAATTTTTGACCTCAGATTTATCCTTTCTTATAGGTTGCTATGAAACTGACCACCTATACTGAAAAAATTGGTTCACTTTGCTTATGTCACACTTGTTCCAGAGAAGGTCGGCAAAAGTTGCAGGGTTTATGTTTATTTGAGGTTTGGATTTCAATTTGTGAGTACCTACACGTTCAGCATTTCTTAGCGGGCATGCATTTGAAATGAGTTTTGAATGTTAATATGTCTTTGCAACTTAGATTACATTTTTCCCATCGTTCTCTCCACCCAGCCTCTTTAAAACCGCGATTTTCTTCACCTAAAAAACTATTTAAACCAACTTTCTCATCATTGTGTTCTACGTTTCTTTCTTAGCTCAGATTGTGTAGAATGTGATACCTATGTACTTACGATTATTTCATTGAAACATAGTATGATCAAACCCTCCTCGTACCCGTCCTGTATGTATGTGTCAGCAGGACCCACAGCACATGGATGCTCATACAAAGCTATACAAGGCCTTCCCGTGAATGTCATCTTCGCTTCACTTTGGGAATTCCTGCGTTAGAGGCACTCTGCCGACGTTTCGCACAAGATTGAAAATCTGCCTTCCCACGAACAATTGCGGATTTTATGTGCCCACAATAGCGGCCTGTCTGCCGGCGGGAATAAATTTTTCAAGTTGCCTGTGCGAGAGGAGGGCGAGACGCGCCCCTGGATGGGAACAAATGAATCGGAAAACAAAAGGCACGAATAATACCGAGGCATTCCCGTTGCGGCCGATTTGGCATTTTGTGACAAAGTGCCTGCGCACAATTGTTATCCGTGTGCAGAAGTAATCATCTTCAAGGCTCGGTGTATTCATGTAGGTAGGTACAGTAAAGTCAACTAAAATGCAATTTAAATTAAATTTTATTCGTACTTTACTCACCGAACTTTGCCAATAAATATTCAGTTAATTAATCTAATCTAATCTCATCTAATTTAAGCTGCAAGGATATATATACCATTTAAGATTTACATCAAATGCATTCCCACACACATGCCGCATGTGGACCTACATTGTAAGAACCCATCTCAAATGAACCTGCAACTCTTGCCGTCCTTCCCTGAGACAGGGGTGACATTGGCAAAGTGAACCATTTTTTCACAGTATGGGTGGTCAGCCGCATACCAACCTATAAGTCAAGGAACCTTTCATTACCTATCGATTTTTGATATTACATTGGGTTCACTGACGGTAGTTTTATTTTTTTTATACAAGAATAGGTAAATCAAAATAACCGCCAACTTAACATTTTTTGTGAAGTTTTCTTATTTTATGAAAGTTCCTTATTTCGCTCCTCCAGTTCTTGCTTTCCGTATAGACCAATTCTGTTAAACGTGACTTTATAATGCAGTTGTCTTAAGAATCAAATTTTACACAATCTGAGCTAAGAAAAATACGTAAAACTCGATAATATGAGAGTTGTTTTAAATATTTTTTAAATCAATTTCCTGTTTTCATCAGCCACATTGGTCCAGTACACATGCAAACATCGTTCATTTAAAATTGGTAGCTGAATGGTCTATACGGCAAACAAGAACTAAAGCAGCGATTTGATGTTAAAGAACAATAGATGGGTTTAAAGCTTTTGAATCGTTTTTGAAGATTTTGGGGTGAGGATTGTCACTTCAGGAATTCTCGATTTTAGTTTTTAGTTTCTTGAATCAAAGTTCAAGTAATAATAAACTAAAATAAAACTCAATTTACAAATATTGGACCTGAATCTCTGTTTGGCTGACGTTTAGAATTAAAAAAATTTCAAACCTCATTTAAGCCCGATTAAAAATTAAAAATAAGCTTTTCAAAAAGGTGGATTTTTTTTATTTTTTTTTGAAAAAAGATTTGTTTTGAGATGAATGCAATTTACTAAACTATTTTGCCTGGCCAGAACAACAGAATTTATCTTCATCAATTCATACTTTTTTTTATAATCAACGTCTTATTCATTGATAAGTACCCAAATAAATCTGCTTAACCAAGGTCAATGTTATGGACCAGCGTTATTCTATTTCAAATACCCTAGTCACGATTAGCGACTTGATCTCTTCGACTATAACACCGACGCAAACAATGCACTTAAATCGAACAAACAATTTAGACATAGATAAAAGATTACAGAGCCATGATTTCCTGTGATTCCTCGTTAAGGTCTGCTTGCATCTCCTCTCCTGGGAGGCAGTACATCATGTTTGTATTAACTGAGGCGACCATGCGGAAAATTGTATCCCCAACACGCCGTCACCTCTCCATGCAAGGACTAGGACCCCACCACGACAAATCAAATCACCGCCTCTCAATGAAATTTATGCAATCTAGATGCTAATACCGGCCAAGAATATGTTGGCGCGACATCCCGGCTGAATAACAAATTTCAATATTCATGTCTAATCTGATTAAATCTAAGCATATTTTTGGTAGTGATAACGGCAGATCTACTTCTAGGATCGCTTCTGATTTGTTGATTTATTTTTGTATTTTCCATTTATAATCCATTTTTCTTCAAAATTTTCCTCTTTGTCTCTAGATTTCACTATAATAAAAAAGCTATTTGTTTTTTAAGTATATTTCTGTTAACACAGTGAGAGCCCATCGTAGTTTTTTAAAAATTCAATACAAATTTTGCTTTCCTAGAACTTCCGAGCAATCTGGAATAATACAAATACAAAATATATAGACACGCAACATCTTTTAATCTCTAGAGAGACTTATCTTTAATCTAAGTTGCAAGGACATATTCATTCAAAGCTCTCAGATGTATGCCCACAAACAAACACGTGTAGTTCGCGCTTACAAATTCTGATTATGTACTTACAAATAAAATCCAAACCTCAAATGAACAAAAGCCCTGCAACTCTTGCCAACATTCCCTAAGACAGGGGTGACATTGGCAAAGTGAACCTTTTTTTACAGTATGGGTGGTCAGCCTCATACCAACCTATAAGTCAAGGAATATGAGTAATAAATAACATTTAAGTATAAAAAAAAAACAACAAAACCTTAAAAAGAAATCTACTTCACAGAATATTTTTAGCTCACTCAGACAAAGAAACAACACACAATCACTTATTCATAGCACTATCCTTTATATAATTTGTAAAGATTCTTGAAATATAGAATAATTGGTGCATATTCATACATCTCTCACAGCTCACACAACTCTCTCATCTCGGGCACACATTTTGTTTTTATGATAATGGTCTAAAGACCGAAAACGTTTTCAACTTCATCAATAAAATATTGAAAATAAACAAGTAAAAGACAATGTTTTTCTTCACGAGTTGATTTATTTCCTCGAGCGTTTTCGATTTTCTAACATCATTACCAAGAGGACAACTTTGTTGTGCTGCAATAACATCGAAAGCTATAGAGGAAATAAATCAACTCGCGAAGAAAAAAAATGCGTTATATTTGTATATTATTATTATGAAATGAATTTCGGAAATGTCAATTTACAAACTTTTCAACTTTTACTTAAAAATAAACAACTACTTATAAATATAAAGGATTTTTTGTTTTCTTTGTAAAATTAATCATTCATATTCACAGCGCTAATACGCAAAGCATTAAAAATAAAAATCTCCTTTCATTATTCAAATATTAAATACGCTTTCTAATATTATATTTTACAATTTCCTGAAACTCAAGCATTTAAATTTCTTCATCACCCATCAGCTGCTTTTTAGTTAGCAGGAAAGCCTTCAGGTTTTCAGGATTGAGGTCGTGGGGATGATATTAAGTAGCTTAAGTCTTGCGCGGGGAAGTGTTATTAACAAAAGCCAGCAACCGCGTTCGCATCTCCTTATCTGAAAATTTTAATTAAACATTTCATCAGAACGTCATCCCAGTGCGTGTTTGGCTTATCTACCATTTGAAGACTACAGGGAGTAATCAAGGAATGGTCGCAAAAAAATAAATTAATCTACTAATGTTTTCAAGTGGCAACTGTGTGTCTCTAAATTTCTGCAAAATTTGTAATACAACAACAGTCGCTATCACAGTATATGGTGGCATTTCCGTTTCTTTGTGCCAGGCTATATCCATGAGAAATACAGACTGTCAAATTTATAAATGTTCTTCAACTGGCATTCCTTGCCTACCCGTGTAGTCTTCATTTGATTCAAAGATGACCTCCTGAATCTAATCTTATCTAATCTAAGTTGCAAGATATGCAACATATTATATGTATTCTTACAAGCAGACACGTATAAGTTCACGTTTGCACATGCATGTGAACCTACAACATAAAAATATGAATTTCAAATTAACATTTTTTTTTTTTTTGCATACACCCTGAAACTCTTGCCGAACTCCCTTAAACAGGATTGACATTGGAAAAGTGAACCATTTTAAAGCCGCATACCAACCTATAAATTAAAGAACAAATACAAAAAATTTACAATTAGCAAACACATAATATATGCAAAATTATAAATTCTTATTTAAAACCCCTAGCCGGGGCTGAGAAAAGGTTTAAATCAATTGAGAGTTGTTTTAAATATATTTTAAATCAATTTCTAGTTTTCATAAGACACATTGGTCCAGTACACATACAAACATTGCTCGTGTGAAATTATCTCTGATGAACCTACGACAAACAAGCACTAAGGGGACGAAAAGTCTTCTCTGCTCTACCTCCTTCCATCCGAGCCTTCCTTGTCTTCTACTCTGGTAATTAACATGATATTTCACTGTCCCCCAACAATTGTTTACGCTGGCATTAAAAAGGCGACATTTTTGCCGCCATTGTTTCATCGGCTTAGCAAAACGGAATGCCGAGGAAATGTTCTCTTTATTAAAAAAGGCAAAGGTCACTGGTGTTGCCATTTAATGTTTTTTTTTTGCTCGCGAATTTTAGGCGCCCTACTTTGGAAATATCATTCATTTCAATTATGATGTTAAAATGAACTGCGTTGCGTAGTATATTTTTGCAACAATGTCTCGTTATTCTGAAAGATAATTTTGTAAAAAATATATGTTTTACAAAAAAAATAAAAAATTGTTATAATCTATCATTTGAGTGCACATTTTCCAGATTCTCGAAATCGAGATCTTTTCTTGGATAGAGCACCAGAGTCAATATGGTTGGTGTCTCCGCTAATTATTAACAAGGTTATCACTGCGGTTTATATCAACGAAATAACTTCTTCGAAAAAACATCAATTTTCACAGTGTTAATACACAAACCATAAAAAATATAAATAACTTCTCGTTATTATGAAACAATATTTTTTATTCATGGACGGCAAGAGTTGCAGGGTGTACGTCCATTTGAGATTTAGTTTTTATGTTGTAAGTTTACATGAGGCATGTGCAAGCGCGAATTTATACGTTTCTGGTTGTGAGAATGAATGTAATGTGAATCTCCAATGTAACATATCTTTGCAACTTAGATTAGATTAGATCATCGTTTGTGTATTAACACTGAAAATTAATAACGAAATAATGTATTGTTATTCTGAAAGAGAATTTTGTTTGAAGTGCTTGCATATTTCTCCAAGCATTTGAAAAATATTGTATTAAAAAATCATTTGAGTACAAATGTTCTAGATTTCTGTAGAAAATTCGGTCAAAATCTATTCTTGGATAGAGCACCACCGTTTTTTGTGGTTTGTGTCTTCGCTAACTAATAAATAGGTTATTGCTGTGGTTTTGCATCAACGGAATAATGTAACATTATTATGAAACCACATTTAATATTTTTCATAGTTCGTGTATGAGCACTGATTTTAAAAAAAAATAGTAATTGATGGTTTGAGGACCAAAAACATTTGATATTTAAAATACTAGTGAAACACAACACAACACCCACAACAAGACAAGTGCAAGTTGGCGCTTACACATGCTGCATGCGTTCTTACAAAGTGAAACGCATATCTTCAAATATGTAAGCACAAGCCCTGCAACTTTTACCACTATGCTCTGAAAAAGGGGTAACATTGTCGAAGTACAGCAATTTTTGCTCTATTAGTGGTCAGACTAATTTATCTTTTATTTTAATAACTTTCTCTGAATGTATTCAAAATATTATGTCTTCTTGCAAGAATAATCTTTTTGTAAGAACATTCTTTAACGACAAACTTACATAACTAAATTAAATGCAAAACCCACTCTACCAAGTACTCTTTAGTACAAGTTTTACACTTACAAACAAATCTTTAACCTAACTTTAAAGTATGTAAAGTCTAAAAGTGTTTGTTTATCCATGTTATTAATTGAAACAAACCTCGTCTCTTTCACTCAACTCAGTTATTCTCAACTAACGAAAGAGATGCAACTAGAATTATTCGAACGCCTTCTAGGATTAAGATTGATGGCTTATCCCGCGGAAATTCTTTCTTTTTTGAGATCTTTGTTTGTGCGATTGTCTCAAACAGAGAGTTTTTCTTTGTATACAAACAGTTGTGAAAATGCTTTGTCATAATATTATTGATGAAAAGAGAATTTTTTGTCTTGTTTTTCCAACAAACGAGTAACAAATATTTCAATGAGTTTTCTGTTTCCTTAAAAAAGGATCTTTTTTGACATTGGAATTGGTTTTTAAATATACAAATAGTCCAGGATATTTTTTTCAACAGAAAAATCCATCTTTGGAATTTGGAGTATTTTCAATTCAAAATACAGTAATCAAAATCATTTCCTTGGCTTATAAAAAAAAGACCGGTCGATAGCTCAGTTGGTAGAGTGCTTGCATTCCACCCCGTGAGCTCGGGTTCGAATCCCACCGAGGAGGGTGTCAGAAATGATTTCCTATTTCGGTGTTAATTTCAAACCCCATAATAAAAATACCAGCAAGGTTTACTCAGCCTTCACAAGAAATGAGTACCAGCCTTATGAACTTCAACTGAAGTGGTTGGCGTAAGGCTGGCCCCCTTACCTGTAAAAATAAATAGGTTCAACTCGCCACATGCGACCCCTTCGGGGATAACGCGGCAAGAAGTTACACTATATGTGTAGCTTAGTTGAAATAAAAACCCAAAACTCAAATGAACATACACCCTGCAACTCTTGCCAACCTTCCCTGAAATAGGGATGACATTGGCAAAGTGAACCATTTTCTACAGCATGTGTGGTCAGCCGCATACCAAGCTATAAGTTAACGAACATAGACAATAAATTACATTTTTACAATTAACAAATAATCCATATAAATACCAAAACAAATACAATATTCTTACTTAAAACCCTAGCCGCCAACACTGCAGATCAATATCCTTCAAGCATTATAAAATATCACGGTCACCAAAGGTACATTCAGCCTTACAGTAACTGTCTTGCTTGAGAATTGGCGCTTTTTAGCGACGACGACCAAGCTCGTAAAAAGGTCGATAGCTCAATTGATAGAATGCTTGCATTCCATGCCGAGAGCAAGGGTTCGATCTCGAAGGCTTACTCAGACTTCACAAGAAATGAGAACCAGCCCTCTCGGGAGGTGGGAAACCCCCACTTCAACTGAAAGTGGTTGGTGTGAGGCCGTCCCTCTTAGCCGTACAAATAAATAGGTCCCGAATTTCCACATGCGACCCCTTGGAGGATAAAGCAGGCAAGAAGTTACACTATAAGTGTAGCTTAGTTGCGTTTATTTTAAAGGAATGGGGGATTTTTTTTTTTTTAAATGTATTTGCCTAAACCCTGTGCCCGTGCCTATTTAGTAGTTTTTTGCGTTTATAATGAATGTAAAGCATAATGCAAGTCATATAAAATATCATGCAAGAATTCCCATGAAATATTTTCCTGTTAAGCACACACAGGCATGCTAAAAATTGAATTTCCCGCGACAAATAGTGCTTTATTTGTGTGCATCGTTAGAGCATAAATTTTCCCTCGGGAACCTCCGCGGACTTATTGGCGGCACGAGAACCTAATAAATAATTATTATCAACTGCGACATACAATATTATTCTCAGTTTTGTCCTCATTGTGTGTTACCTGTTCGCTCCAGCAGTTCTTGCTACTTTTCCGTATAGACCAATTTTGTCAAATATGACCTTTTAATGCAGTTGTCTTAAGAATTAAATTCTACACAATCTGAGCTAAGAAAAATACGTATTTTATCTTCAAATGTGCGAGCTATTCAACATTTTCTGAGTTCGAAATTTTATTTCAGTTCTCGAGTGCCGTATATCCACTAAACGCTGGAGGCGCATGCGTGACTGCGTCATCTACAATTGTAAGCCAATCACAGACGCGCGTGAGCATGACGTCACACTGACACATTGCTGTATGTTATATGTATTGGCGCTTACGCCAAACAAGCACTAAAAAATTGTCGCGAACGTCCGGTCAAAGTCCGCTCATTTTACCATAACTCCACTTTACGTAATTTTCGTTGCACATCTTTGGCATATATTCATTTTAAAACGCTTTTTTTAGTTTTAAACGGGAAATTATAAGGATTTGTATGGATTATTATAAAGCCAGACCTACAGTAAAATAGGTAATTGAATTACAATTTTGTCAATTACAATAACAAAACACAAAAACATTGCTCCTGTAAAATTTGCTTAATGGTCTATCAGGCAAACAAGAACTAAAGCAGCGTGTTACCGAAGTAAAACATTCAACGTTTAAAGTACACAATATATATGAAAACTGAGACGCTCACTAGAGGCACTTATGTATTTGTTTTCGTATATTTTTAGGTGAACGCTAAAGTTTAAAATTTATGTTACCGAGCACGCTCACATAATGCATCATCGTTTGCAGTAATCAATGCATTGAATTAAATTATATGTGGACTAGAAACTACGAAACGAAAATATAATTACTTTGACAATTTTATTAATTTTAAAACTACACAAATTTCAAAACTTAATTTAACTCGGATATTTCACCAGCCGTTTAGAGAGAACTTATATCATTCTCGACGTTTCGTCGGCGACGTAGCCAACGTCTTCAGGAGAACATCCTCTCTGCACGACGACTGAGGATGAACTGAGATTGAAAACAATATTGTCACAAATCACTGCATACCTTCGAACGAAGGTAGTAATTATGTTAAGGTCTGTTACAAATTCCACTTTCATTTTGTTTGGATTCCGCGTCACTAGATGGCACTATGTTTCCTGTACACACGGCACTAATATCCGAGTTAAATTAAGTTTTGAAATTTGTTTAGTTTTAAAATTAATATTATTGTCAAAATGTCAAACGACCGTAATTCTAACTTAAACCTAACTAGAATTATATTTTTTATGGTTTGTGTATTAACACTGTGAAAATTCATGTTTTTTCGATTGTTATATAAATAAATAACACCTTATTAACTTTAAAACACTCTAGAATTACTTGTTCGGTCGATAGCTCAGTTGGTGGAGAGCTTGCATTCCTTGCCGAGAGCTCGGGCTCGAATCCCACCGAGAGTGTCAGAAATGATTGCTCGTTACGGTATTTCATTCAAACCCAAAATAGGATATCGGCAAGGTGTACTTAAAAGAAATGAGTACCAGCTCCCTCGACAACCGGGAAAACCTTACATCAACTTAAGTGTTTGACGTAAGGCCCTTTTCTATAAAAAAAAATATAAATGGTTCTATGTGTGAAATCGTTACGAGCATGTGTACTTACCAAATAAAATTATACAAAGGAAAAATAATGCAATGTATCTGTTACATTTCTATAGTAATCTTTATCTTTAATCTAAGTTGAAAAGAAATATTAGATACATGTAAGATTCATACAACATGCATTCCAATGAGCAGACACGTATGATTTCGCTCTTACACATGCCGCATTTGCACAGACAACATAAAAAACCCAATATCAAATGAACACACGCCGTGCAACTCTTACAGACCTTCCCTGAAACAGGGGTGACATTGGCAAAGTGAACCATTTTGTACAGCATGGGTGGTCAGCCACAAACCAACCTATAAGTCAAGGAACAAATACAAAATTCAGAATAGTGAAAGTTCAGTCAAACAATATAATTCATTATATTTTTTATGGTTTGTGTATTAACACTGTGAAAATTCATATTGATTGATTAATTATGTTTTCTTAAAAACAAATTACTTATTAAACACTGTTTCTTGATATTTACTGTTTCTTGATATATTGAGTGAAAAGAAACAGTGTTTAATTATCAATGCGTTTTTAAGAAAACACAAATAATAATCAATCAATATAATTAATTGTTGAAACAGGGGTGATATTGGTAAAGTTTTTCATTTTAACAAAATAAAAACTCTTTATACACACTTCTTTTTTAATAATCCGTTGTCGCACGGTGACTTTGTGTTCAATATGAAGCTGGTAGTTTTTTATTGCCTTGGACCACGAGGTGCCTGGAAAGTTGTTTCATTACTTCAGTAAAAATGTGTTTTGTGTAGCAAACTTTGTTAAACACTGGCATGCAATATTGTCACACAATAACAACTCTGTTTGTTGAGTCTTTTAAGCCCAGAGTAATTTCATAACATTCAATACAATGTAACATTTCTTCGGTTTTTATTTTTACCTATGATGATGAGTTGGTGATTTCTTTATTAAGCTGTTTCATCAAGCTGGTGTAGTCACTCCAAGGGTGCTTTTTCAAATGATGCCAGAAATTTGCTTGTCTTCAGTGCATTCCGGAACTTTTGATGGTCCTCTAACTCTCTCATAATATGATAAGGAAGGTGTTTCCAGGCCAGAGGATCAGCAACTGCAAATGCACGCTCTCCAAACACTGTGATAACTCTTCTTATCGGGGCTTCAATACGTGACTCGACTGCAGTTTCTGTATCCTTTTTTGAGGATACAAGTTTCAAATATATAGTTTCCACATTTAAGATTCACAATTGTCTCAAGGATGGTCACAAAAGTAGCAGGATTTATGTTCATTTGAGGCTTGTATTTTAATTTGTAAGTATACAACCAGCATTTGTAATCGCGACCTTTTCACGTGTCTGTTTGTGGGCATGCATTTAATATGAATTTAAATGCTAATGTATCTTTGAGTCTAAGATTTTAGAAACTTAAAATAAACAAACATTCTGCAACTCTAGCCACCCTTCACTGAAACAGAAATTGAACCAGCTTAGTCTCAGTACAAGGTTCTTAGTCTCATACCAACAAATAAGTCAAGGAACAAAAATAAGAGTAAATTAATAATGAAATAAATTACAACAATTACAATTATGATTCAAGATTCAAAAGCTTCAACCGTCAATATTGCAGATCAACCACCATATTTTTTCAGCTTTACACTTTCCTTTTTCTATAACTCACCTACTTTTATTTTTCAAAGATGAAACCGGGCCTGAAATAGGCAGTGACCACTATCTCTTATGTGATAAAATAATGACCACCCATACTGTAAAAAATGGTTCACTTTGCCAATGTCACCCCTGTTTCAGGGAATGTCGGCAAGAGTTGCAGGGCTTATGTTCATTTGAGGTTTGGATTTTATTTGTAAGTACACAATCAGCATTTGTAAGCGCGAACTACACGTGTTTGTTTGTGGGCATACATCTGAGAGCTTTTAATGAATATATCCTTGCAACTTAGATTATAGAGATTATAGATAAACAATTTTAATAAAAATAATATCTCAGTACATCTTCCTTCACTATTATTTTTCCTTCAACATCAACCCTTCTGTTATTCTTTCCTTCCCTTGAAAGGGGTGACAATAACAACATCCAGAGAATGGGGAGCAAGTGCGCCGCAAAACGCAGACTTGCCATGGGGTGACAGTGGCATGAGTTGTCGTCAAATTTCACGCGACACATGAGCGATAGCACAACACGACAAACCAGACAGTTTACCCATTCTCTAAGTATAAAGCTTTAGGTTAAAACTCAATTCTAGGGAATGTGGAAACTAAAATAGCGCCTTTTGTGAGCGGATCAATGTTTATAGGTTGTTACAAATGTGTGTTAGTGCATTTTTACTTGTGTAAGTGTGATTTATACTTCCTTGACTTATAGGTTGGTATGTGGCTGAACACCCAAGTTCACTTTACCAGTGTCCCCCCTGTTTCAGGGAAGGTCAGCAAGAGTTGCAGGGTGTATGTTCATTTGAGATTCCGGTTTTAAATTGTAAGTCCACATGCGGTATGTTTGAGCGCAGACTTATACGTGTCTGCTAGTGTGTAAGCTCCCAATGTTAAATATTTTGCAACTTAGATGAGATTAGATAAGATCAGTGTCTGTGTGCGTCTCAAGATGTAGGCTTATAAATGATTGTACTTGCATTTGTTCGATGATGTTAGTATTTGCTCGAATATTCTAAATATAATATTCTAGAAAAATCACGCATGCTCCAGTTCCCAATGTTTCGAAAACCATCTTTATGTCAAGCTTTACAAAGGGCCAAAGCGTGGCCAAAGCTCTCTGTGGCGAGAGACTTGTATCGGAGATGGCGAGCAATACAGTGCAACACAGTACACTGTGAACGAACCGAATGCGAACGGAATCTTAAAATAAATTAACCGAAATTTTTGTTAACTTGAAGCCGAACTGAACAATATTTTCGACGAAACGCTATTGTTGAGTTTAGACGTAAAGTATTCGGAGGACATGACAGTCGTGTGGGGGACAGAGAACATCCATTTTACGGATGTTAACAACCAACACGCCATTTACTGTAATCACTTTGTGGGGACAAGGAGACCACAAAAGTGTTATCAAACTGACAAATAGTAGTTGACATTTTTTTTTGTTTTTTTTTTAAGAAGTTTTTCACGAAAAATGAGCGCTTGTTCAAGCTGAGAATGCGGTAGTTTTACTGGCGAATTTATATACAACAAAACAGCCAGAAACAGGTATAAATACTTACATTGTCAATAATGAATTATTTATTAACAATTACACAATGACATCTGTTGAACCAGGGTCATACTTATTCACGACGCAGGCGGGGTTAAACTTGCGATTGTCGACGCGTTATCTCCTTGACCATACCAGCGACTTTTTTTAATAGATTTTTGAAGAGGAATGCAATTCACCAACCTATTCTCCCTGGCCAGAAACAGGTTTTAATATCATCAATGAATAATTCATTATTGTTTATTTGAATGAATTATTAATTAATAATTACCCAATAACATATGTTGATTGTTGAACCAAGGTCAAAGTTATGGTAAAATGACCCAGGCAGGGATCGAACCAACGTTGCTCTATTCCAAGCACGCTAGAAAGATCAGCCCACTTGGCCCCCTCGGCCATATCACCGGCAAACTTATATCAAAATTTAAAAGAAAGAAACCACGGAAATGGATCACAGGAAATAGCCGTCGCGTGTTTTAAAAGATTTTCAACAAAAAAGTACTATGTAAACGCTCACCGGAATACCACTTTTATTACAGTTAAAATTCATTCTACAAACCTTGTATTTGCAAAATATTTATAAAATACCAATAAATTCAAATTACACGATAACATTACGTCAGTTTAGCATGGAATGACAGGGAAAGCATCAAAGGCTCGCTGATGAAGACTACGGCACCGATGAATTTCCTGCACCAGTCTGCCAAAAGACTCAACTACTTCGGGGATCACAGCAGTCTACATGGGATGAGACACATCCTATCGACCAAACCGATTCACCCACTAAAAAGGTCAGAATTTACCATGTTCCTCCAACCTTCATATCATTCAACACCTGTGAGGGTTTTTCTTTTGATAGTATTCAATTAGAATGTTTGTAATATGTGAGGATATTCACTGCTAACTTTTCGTTCGTTCAAAATCCGCTTCAAGACTCAAGCCGTGCTCAGGAGAACTCTCTCACACCATTTGTGGCTCTGCTACAAATCACTTAATAATATCACTTATAAAACAGATAAGGAATCAAACATTTAAACACACTTTATTATTCCACTATCACAATATTTATATAATTATTTATTTTATCCACAATCACAATGTATATATAATAAACCACAGCAATATTAATTATGACCAAATTCACATGCTTGTGGCTCTCCCGCCAGGGAAGCTTCTTCTCTGTCTTTCTGCATTATTTTGTTTTCCTTTTTCCATTCAAATTCAAATCTAATGTTCCATTCCACCAAACAAACAAATTCATCTCGTTACACACCCAAACTAGGGAAGAATCAATCGCCTTATAAAGAATATACGTATATAAGAAAATACGTGTATAGCACTATTATAAAACCTGAAAACTTAAAAAAAAAAAAAAACAATGCAATCAAGCATTAGTTCTGCAACATATTAACAAAGGCATCTTTCATCCTCTTCCAGATTGATTTGGCTATCTCTAGTTGGATTCTCTTGCTTTGGGATGCTCTACATCTTGCATCAAGCCTCTGAACTGTTCCGCACCCAAGCAGTGTCATTTGTACCAGAAACTACATACCTCCAATGGAACACTGACTTTCCAGCCGTGACAGTGTGTGAGAGCCTGGACTTTGACAAATTAAAGGACTATTATGAAGAGTAAGTAGATTTTATCAATAAAAAATGTTCAATAGGTTTTATAGCCAGGGCCAGTTGCATAATCGCTCCCCCAGTTCTTGTTTACCGTATACGCCAATCTTGTCAAATATGACTTTTTCATGCAGTTGTCAAATTTCATAATCAAATTCTGCACAATCTGAACTAAGAAAAACCGTACAACTTGATAATGTGAGAGTTATTTTAAATATTTTTTAAATAAATTTATTGTTTTCATAAGACACATTGGTCCAGTACCTACACATGCAAACATTGCTCATGTAAAATTTTCTCAATGGCGTATACGGTAAACAAGAACTAAGGCAGCGTAATGTTAATAACCTGCAAGTTTTTTTATTTATTTTGTGTGTAAGCGTGTTTTTGTTTTTGTTTTAATAATTTGCAATTCAAGGTTAGAAATGTGATCAAGTGTTTGGTAATTGCTGAGTCAGGAACGGTTGGTATTGATTTGAAATCACATTTATTGATATGACCACATTCGTTGACTGATAGGTTGGTATGCGGCTGACCACCCATACTGTAAAAAATGGTTCACTTTGCCAATGTCACCCCTGCTTCAGGGAAGGTCGGCAAGAGTTGCAGGGCTTATGTTTATTTGAGATTGGGTTTTTTTATATTGTAAGTCAACATGTGGCATGTGTAAGCGCGAAATTATGCATGTCTGCTTGTGAGAATGCATTTAATATGAATCTCAAATTAATGATACATATCTTTGCAGCTTTGATTTAGATTTAGACCACTATCAAAATTGAGATCCCAAAATAATCCCAGTCATACGCAAAAGTCAAAAAGAGTATTAAACATGAAAACAAAGCACTGTTTTAGTCTACTGACATTTTTATTTGTAAATTTAACAAACAATGTTATTTGTTAATTATACAAACCTTTTCTTTATGTATCTGATCGTTTTAAGCCTCTTGGACATTTTCAGAGAAACCGAAAATGGTCAGACTCATTGGTTGTTAAATTAACAAATAGAAATATCAGAGCTTTAATTTTTTAATGATCTTCTAAAAAAATTCGGCTGAAACATTTCATAAATTGCAAAAAAAAATATTACAAGAAAAAACATAATTCAAGCCCCAGCTGTTGTCAAAGATAAAGATCCACAGTGCTCAAAACCATGTTCAGTTATCAAGTTATTTTTTTAATTTTTTTACGTGATTAAAAAAAATACATTGAATAACAAAAGAAATGATAAACCCTTTCCATTTTGCTTCTTAATTAAAAAAATATTTAAATGAAAAGCAGGTACCTTCATAGAAAAACAAATTAATGAAAATTATTCATCCCCCTATAGGTTCTACTCGCCACATGCGACCCCTTCGGGGATAACGCGGCAAGAAGTTACACTATATGTGTAGCTTAGTTGCATTTATTTATTTATTTTATTCATCCGCAGAAAGCCATCTGTATCCGAAGTACGGCACTCAACATTGTAACTCAAACATAGCGGTTGATAGGCAGTGGCTCCTATGAGCGTTTAAGTTTTCATACATTTTTTTGTAAAACACAATCGGTGACGGTAAACGTGATGTGCTATACTTAGGCGGTGAAAGGTTAGAACGGCACAGTGACAAAACAACACATGACATAACGACACATGATATAATGGCAGATGGCAGAACGACATATGACAGAATGGCATATGACAGAACGACGCATGACAGAACATCACAATGACAGTGCATCACATGACAAAACATCACTATGGCAAAATAACACATAAAATATATCACTATCATAAAACATCACGTACCTAAAACAGAACCATACCATAAACGGCACATAAAACGGTGATGTTTTATCATAGTGATGTACTGTCATTGTGATGTTCTGTCATGTGTCGTTCTGTCATGTGTCATTCTGCCTTGTGTCCTTCTGTCATATATCGTTCTGCCATGTGTCGTTCTGTCATGTGTCGTTCTCTCATGTGTCGTTCTGTCATGTGTCGTTCTGTCATGTCTAATCTAATCTAATCTATCTAATCTAAGTTGCAAAGATATGTTACATTGGAGATTTATATTATATGCATTCTCAAAAGCAGACACGTACAAGTTCGCGCTTGGAAATGCCGCATGCGAACCTTCAACATAAAAACCAAATCTCAAATGGACATACACCCTGCAACTCTTGCCGTCTTTCCCTGAAACGGGGGTGATTGGCAAAGGGAACCATTTTTACAGTATGGATGGTCAGCTGCATACCAACCTATAAGTCAAGGTTCTGCAATATGTCGTTCTATCTGTGTCGTTACGTCACGTGTTTTTGTCACTTCGTTGTTCTATCACGGAACCACTTGGGCACTGCTGTATGTAAACCTCATTCCAAATGCTGCAGTGGAGATCTAACCGAATTAATTAATAGACTCCTCGTCCACAAAGCATCTGCCTGATTGCTTAGATAACAACGCCGCTTCATCCAATATTATCTTTCCATTAATGATAAAGGAAAAACAGTTTTGTTTTCGAAAAAAAAAAAAAAAAAAAAAAAAAAAAAAAAAAAAAAAAAAAAAAAAATATATACTCACGTAATCGAAAACAAAACTGTTTTTCCTTTATCATTAATGATGAACGATTACAAAGTTAATGCCTCTACAATCAATAAAATTATCTTTCCATTTTCGGGATTTGTGAGCATTCCGGCTACTGGGATTCCGCTTTCGTGGAAATGGAATATTACAGTTCCAAGTAATTGACCAAAAGTACCGAGAAATGCTTAAAACAAACTGTAAACTTAGGTGTATTTCAAACAAATGTAGGTGTTTTGTAAGATATTGTCCTAATCTATTATAGGGTGCACTATAATACGTCCCCCCAATGCTTGTTTGACTTATCTATGTACCAGTTGATTCAATGATGACTTTTCATTGAAAATATTGACTTAAAAATCATATTCTACACAATCTGAGCTAAGAAAAACCGTACAACATGATAATGTGAGATTTGTTTTAAAATATTTTTTAAATCGATTTCCAGTTTTCATAAGACACATTGGTCCAGTCTTCATACAAGCATTTTTCATGTGAAATTACCTTTGATATACATAAAACAAGCAAGTACTACAAGAAAGAATAAGGTTATCCTTTTGTGCACAAAAGTATTAGGTACACCACAAAATTCTACTTGAACCTCACAGAATAATTGTAAAGTTTGCAGACTTGTCACGTAGATGGTGCAGTTTCAAATGAATGCATGAAAAATATGAAATAATTGACACCAAAATAAACAAATATGCAATAAAAACAGCAGATTTAAAAAAAAGTGATCATTTGGTGTTATTTGAGTTTGTATTTTCGTTTTTGTAGAAATGATATTCCAATACACATGACAACGTTCTATCAAGAGATCATATTCCTGGATAGCGCCCACTACTGTCGCAGCTGCAAGACTTGTGTCCAAGAAAACATGAAGTGCCCAGAAAATTTCACAAGCATCATGAAAAGTTTTCGCTCACCTTGCAATGAAACACTGCAGCGATGTTCGTGGAGAGGGAAGGTAGGTTTGTTTTTACTTTCTCCTCCAAGTACCGAAGAAACTGGTTCACCTTTTGATCTATCTTTTTGAATTTTCAGCCTTTCAACTGCTGCGATAGATTCCTTTCAATATCTACAGAGTTTGGCGAATGTTTTGTTTTTAATTCTGCTCATTTCGAGACTGAAAAGCTCCACCTTTCCAATTTAAGCACTGGGCCTGGGTACTTGAAATTCACAGCCATGGAAAGCGTTTTGGTTTGTATTTTATTTGTGCTTCCATTGGGAAAAATATTATTTTGAATGAACATGATTTGAAACAGTCCGTAAAGTAAAAAAAAAGTTCGTTTTTCCAGATTGACGTCCATGCTCCAGACGATGTTATATTTAGCAACTTTGACAAACAGATGATAAATGAAAATGATGCTGATGTCTCTTTTGTTTCTGAGCTGGAATTGAGATTCAAGGTCTTTAAAAATGTTATTAATAATTATCATTTCAGACAAAATGGCTTGTCTTTTTTTTTCAAATAAATCAACAAAATGACAACAAAATTTAATCTTAATATTTAAACAAAAGTGGTCCCAGATGAGATCCTTGCGGAACACTAGAGGTAAATTACTGAAACATCGATATTTATTGATGAAGAGTGTTTGCTTTCAGGTTGTGGAGACATACAACGAGATAGAGCTACACACATTGCCAGCTGAAGTTCGAGGTTGTCTTTTTGCTCATGAAGAGGTAGACTCACACAGCATGTACGGGCATTACAGCTACTCTGCTTGCATTGTCAAATGTAGAGCCACTAGACAATTGGCCACTTGTAACTGCACCCACTACATGCTACCAAGAATGGGTCAATATGCTCTTAAATTTTCAATATCTTTTGATTTAGTACTTTTTGGATAACAAATATAGTATTATTTAAATATATTTTGCATTTAGGTGCAGAACCACATTGTGATATCCAAGGATTGATCTGTCTCACAGATTTGATTGGTAAAACCTCACTTAAATTCGAGCAATCTCGTACTTACTTTGACACTGACACTGTTATTGCAATTCTAAATGTTTTTCTTGCTTACAGAAAATTCCGATGCTGACGATGCCGACATGCATTGCAACTGTTTACCATCTTGTGAAGAACCAACTTATCATACCGTGTCATTTAAAAACCTGTAGGTTGTACAAATTTATTTTTTCTTAATTATTGACATATTCATTTTACTACTTCCCTATTGTTAACATGCCTTTTAAAAGATCTAATTAAATTATGAGCTAAGGTTGGCCAGCACATCCGCACGGAATTCTGTTTTTGCACATGTCTTTCATCTCAATAACGTTTATCATTATAATATTTTGGACAACTCCTTTATTTTTATGGATACATCAATGACAAAGCAATTGGATTATAATCCAAAAAATTATTTCATCTTCACCAAATTCTTCACTGCTTTCATTTCGTCTCACTCTGCAGGTTTCAAAGATTGGCAATATCGCTTATTTCGTCTATTATTTTTTTCCTCGGACATCCCCTTCCACGCTTAGATTCAACAATGACAAAGCAATTGGATTAGAATAACATAATCTGGTTGAACTTCTACCGATGCATTTCCAGGCATAACACTGGTGCATTGACTGACGAACTCATCGAAAGGGGGAGCCTCATTTCCATATACATGGAGTGTCTACCCACCACCAGGATCCATAGACTCGTTGTTCGGACTTCGCTGGATTATGTCGGTGAGTTTTGCTTCCCTTGGACTATGCAAATACATAATCTCGCAGCATTAGTAGTTAGTTACTTGTTATAATACTCTTAGGGAGAATGTGTATTAATGCACTTTGAAACATTGTATATTATTATAGGTACATAACGATTTTGTCGTAAAATACATAAATATTAAAGATGCTGGCCAAACGGACAAAATTTTTGGCTTCCTACCAAACAGTGTGGCTTGAATCTACAAAATATTTTGTTTATTCGTTTTAAGTTTGTTTTCTTCTTACCCAATAACATTTGTTAAACCAGGGTCAAAGTTATGGTCAAATGACCCAGGCGGGGATCGAACTAACGTTGTTCTATTCCAAACACGCTAGAATGATCAGTCCACTTGGCCCCCTCGGCCATAACACCGAATTTTAATTTTTATGTTTTGTAAAATTAATAAAAATATGAATTACGTAATTTGAATGATTAGTTACAAAATTACTTTAATTACCATTGTGGTGGTCGAATTGAGAAAAAGGGAAAACGAATGTATGACAAGTCCAGAAACTTACCGTTATGATTTTCGTGTTCAATTTTATAAAAACTTCAGTTGATTTATTTCACGCAACTCAATTTATAGATTCCTTTCACATTCGGTTCGTTCACATAGTTAACTTATACACCACGGCCGCTCAACAACTCTTTAGCTCGACGGCTCAGATACAAGTCTTCCACTGCAGACATCTTTGATCCTTTTTATAGCAGTCGTAAGGATGATTCTTGAAACATTGGAAACCGGAACATTCGCGACTTTGCCATAAAATTATATTTAAAATATTCGAGCATAATATACTCACATAATATTGAACAAATACACGTATCAATATTCAAACGTCCACATTCGTAATAATACTTTTACTTAACCTTATTTCTCATATAAATTATTGTAATTGATACAACGAACAGTATTTATAACACAGGTGAATTATTTTGTTTCAGTTTTCATCGGCGGAACCGCAGGTGTATTTTTCGGAGCCTCAATACTGAGTGTGATAGAAGTGATTTATCTGTTATTCATAAGGAAACAAGAGAATAACAATACAAATGAAAATTAATATGTACATAATATTTATGTATAATAGCTTTTCTAGCGATGTGAAATACAATAAATCAAAAGGGATGAATGATAAGGTAGTACAAGGTAAATAAATAAAACATTGACAATAAAACGCAACCAAGCTACACATATAGATAAACTTCTTGCCACGTTATCCCCAAAGAGTTTCGCATTTGGCGAGTAGAACAAATTTATTTTTACAGGCACGGGGGCTGGCCTTCATCAAAAACTTCACTCAAAGTGAGGGTTTTCCAGCTCTCATTTCATGTGAAGCTGAGCAAGCCTTGCCGGTATTGTATTTTCGGTTATAAAATGAACACCGAAATGGAAAATCATTTCTGACACCCTCGCCTCGGTGGGATTTGCCCCCGAGCTCTCGGCATGGAATGCAAGCACTAAACCAACTGAGCTATCGACTGGACAATACTATTGTTAAATATTATGATAAAATAAGTTTAAATTTAGTCTTGCCTACGTTTTTATAGCTTTGTACGTATTATTTTTAATTGTTTGTCATTTTTTTGTGTATTATTATTGATGGGAAATAAACAATGCTTTTGTACACTAAAAAATTCACCAAGATTTGAGCTTTTATTCAATGAACCCTGCACAAACTGCGTAGACAAAAAAATGTGACGCCACACAGCTGGGTCGGCTGGGGAAAACGCAAACAAATATGTTTTTATTGGTTGTAAAGAACCATAGTCACGTGGACGTGTGACGTCTATTGTTTGCCGACAAAAAAAAAACAAATTAATTGAATTGAAACCATCAAATCCTCAAAAAAAAAATAGCTTTGATTTTATTATACATACATCATTAGGTGTGTATGATAGGTATGATATTAAATTATAGTTAGTGAGATAGATAGGTAGGTAAATACAAAGGATTATTTACTGAAAAAAAAAAATACCAGATATTTATGAAGGTAAGTATCATTTAGCCAACAACTACTTTTGTATTAGGTCAGCTTTAGCCACTGCTCAAAAAGGCGCTCCTCTAAGATTTCCAAGTAATCCACCACTGATAAATAAAGTACACAGCTCGTCCCCCCAGTGCTTGTTTGTCTTATCTACCATTTGATTCAAAGATGACCTTTCAATGAAATTGTCTTAAGAATCACATTCTACACAATGTAAGCTACGAAAAAAAAAGTTCAAATACGATAATCTAAGAGTTTTAAATATTTATAAAATCGATTTCCAGTTTTCATAAGAAAGATTGACCCATTGCACGTACAAAAATTGCTCGTGTAAAATAACCTCTTATGGGCAGGCCTACCTAGATTAAGACCACGGGGGGCTAATCTAATTGCGAATCAAAACGATTACTGATGGATCTTTGAGTTTTGTTTTTGGAAAACCTCTTCAGGAGGTTTAAAACATCTCGGAGGCCCCTAGGAGGCAGCCTAGGAACCGCCCTTAATACGCCCGCCAACCTATTTAAAGTATTCTTTACAATTTTTCATAAAACACAGACACATCTCAAAATTATGAGAACTTGGCTTTTCATGACTCATTCCTTTGTCAAACTGCCCATTTATGGAATGATCTAACAGTGTCTGTGTTTCCTTCTCAATTGAATCCAGTTTAATTCAAAACCAACATCAATCGCCACTTCCTTGCGGCGTCCTACAACAGAGCACTCTTCCAAGGTGACAAAGACCCCCGAGCCTTTCAAAAAGTGGGGAAACTCCCGCACAGGATTCCTTAACAAAACCTAAATTACACACAAAATAAAATATAATAAATGTAATGTCAATAACACAGTATTTTATAAATTCAAAATGACTTACATTATTCTGGAACCGCCCCTGGAACACACTATATACTTTACGCGAGTATAGATAAATAGTATTTTACATGTTTTAGCGCAAGCTCCCGGCTGCTGCTCCTATCTTGGCTGTCACATGGCACTTTATTTTATTTCAAGTAATCCATTGAAAATATTTTGGAACACACTTAATTTCCATCACTTTGATTTAGGATATAACATATTTTATACTGTTATTTTATGAGAAAAGTATTAATATCGCACTTTTGGCAGGTTTTCTCATGATGGTCCTCAGTTGAATGAAGAAGAAAACGGTGCACCGCTCACTGTTTTTTTAATGCGACACTTATTTTAAAAACACACACGTTAATTAGGTTTATTGTTCACACTTTTCAATTTTACATCACATTTCTACAATTCAAAAAACGTGTTGAAAAAAAATTTACATAGGAACCCGCGAACTTTATATTTACGAAATCGAACGCGAAAACCCGTCGCACTCGCTTGACGTACCATCACAGACTACTGATAATGCGATCGAGATTCTATTTAAGTACTTTCTCTTGCTCAGCGACTTTCTCCCGCTGTGATTGGTTGGGGGCGTGTCTTAACGAGCGCGGTGGGAGATATTTTTAATTTGTCATTCCTACATGACAGAGGGCTCGCTTACTTTTTTCAAGCTGATCCAAGAGATCTAGAGTTGATATCGTCCCACTAAAGAACCAAAGTCAGTTGTTTGGCAAAAGTATCAGATTTATTTTCACCGAACTCAAAGTACAAATCACGGTTTCTAAGCTACGCATAAAGTGCAACTTCTTGCCGCTGGCTCCCAAGGGGGGGGGGGGATTGGCACTCATTTCTTGTGAAGGCTGAGTAATCCTTGCAGGTATTTTATTTCGGGTTTGAAATAAACACCGAAACGGGAATTTTTTTTGACACCCTCGCCTCGGTGGGATTTAGACCCAAGCTCTTATGCATGGAATGCAAGCACTTTACCAACAGCAGCTGCGCTTTCGACCGGACAATCAACACCAAGATAAATTAATAAAATCAAGAGCTCTCTACATGCTTGATCGTCACTCTAGTCGGGCATATTTCTCAATCAAGACCCATTTGCTATAAATCTGGACGTTGATAGACAACGAGAGTAAAAAAAAGTATGAATTATTTAAGAATATTTTTATAAAACGTATTGGGGGCCCCTAGGAAGCGGGCCCCCTGGTTCGGCCGCACTGCTCAAACTGCCCTTAATGCGTACCTGCTGATGGGCATAAGACAAACAAGCACTAAGAGGACGACTGCTCAAAAGGGCGCTCCTACAACATTCCCTAGTAATTCACTGCTGACGAGTAAGCGCTTATGTGGTAGGTAGGTACCTAAATACTAAATGCAGTGACCTTTCAAAGGTTGGCGTGACCAAACTTTGCCTGCAACATTCAAAGCAAGAAAAGCTCATTAACCTTTGTAGGTGAGTAGGTACTTAAACGGAACCGACATCGCCATCTTGTAAAACCTTACTTTTGATGGTAATTAATTTCATGCAATTTTAGTCGAATAGTTTGAAATTATTCTTCTTAAACATTTAATATAAAATGAGCATAAACATGGTTCATCTATTGACTCAAATGAGCTCTGCGCTAAAAAAACGATGATTTGTGGATCTTTTGTGGTTTATTAAAAATTATTTCTAGACTTTCAAAATTATGCGCAAGACGGACATCTATGTTTTTCATGCAATACAATTTATATTGGCTCTGAACCTTTTTTTAAGCTTCTTCGAAAATAAATATAATATGTATGCGCAAGATGTCTCTTTTTCTAGAAATATAAAATGATAAAGAAGAAATCTGTAACAAAAAATGCTGGTAGCATTAATGGTTGGTAGGTATAAAAATATATCTGTTACACCACAGAAACAGCCTTCCGTAATTATTTTTTTTGTTTCCGGAAATGGTGAAAAAATCCGAGAAATTCAAAATATCCCTACAGTATTACAAAAATATAATAAAAAATAAATTGATTTGTTTAAAAATTGTAACACTTATTGAAATAAATTCTGATAAAGAAAGATAAATAAAAATAAAAATTAATTCGACCCAAAAATTTCGCCTTCATAAATTATTGCAACAATATTTTTGATAACCAGTAGTTTTTTCGTGTTATTCAACATGATTTGTACTTTTTATCATTTTAAAATAATAATACGTACGAAACAATAATATAATATCAAGCAAATTCCGTTTTGTACTTTTTAATTATTTTATTTTATTTTCCCTACATTTTGGGATATTATTTGGTTCGTGTCACCTCGCTGCTAAAACGAAGAAGAAGACTTGTATTATCAAACGCGTCAAAAAGGCTCAGTTTAGACACACGAAAATTTTTTGAATAAGTTTCGATAGTGACGTCAAGCAAGATGGCCGCTCCGAAGTGACAGATGCTGGCAATTTTGATATTATGATGATTTTTAAATAATGCAACATGACCCGCTTATTTCGTAATGTTGGTCAGACTGAGTTGTCAGACATTTCCACTTCGGAGTTAAAATGTCTGAAAAGTCAAAGACAATAATGCTATGGACTCGAAAATTTTGGTAGGTATTTTAAATTTTTTCGTTAATTTAAAACTCGAAAACCTTTATTTTCTGAGAAAACTAAAAACAATTTGGAAAATATAAAATTATTGTTAACCCCTTGAAAAGAAAAAGGAAGTAGGTAATAATTAAATTGAGTTTGTTCTTACTTTTGGATTTAAAACAATTTTATTTCACAACGCTGTTTTTTCCATTGCAACGTTTTAATTATGAAATGATTCCGTGAAACTTTTCACGGAAGAAACATGTTAATCAATTTTTTTTGTTAGTTGTAAGGGAAGTTTTAAATTCAATGTTGGTCTCGGCAAATAAGCGCCAAAAACAATGATACAATATAATATTAACACAGTATATAATACCAATTCAATATTAATGACACAATATTGCAATATTGCATTCTGTTTCATAAAAATATTTTTGAGGTTAAGAACCCGTAATATATTTCTACAACTAACATTGGAATATTCTGCTATTTTGTACAACACCACGATGAATTTTAAATTATCTGTATGATTTTTTTTTACTGGCGTATAGTTTAACTTAACACGTAATAAAATAATTTAATTCCTACATTATTTTAATCCCATTCGATGTTTGAATAAACCGCAACAGCTAAATGTCATTAGAAGAAAAAGATTCTGTTTTGTTCAAAAAATATTTTGTTCAAATGTGTGTGGAGACGGAGAAACCGATAGTTGCCGCTAAAAATCGGTCACTGACGTCACTATCGAAACTTATTCAAAAAAATTTCGTGTGTCTAAACTGAGCCAAACTTCACATTTGAAAATTTGAAATTCGAATCGCGCTGTCATTCGTTTGTTTTAATTTTGATTTTTGTCAAAATGACGCCGTAAATTATTATTCTTGTGGTTGTCAACATGTTTTTGGATTATGTTTTACACGCGCACACTGAAGATGTACTGAATATCTTGCAAGATTCTGGAATATTCAACAATTTTAGTGTCAACATTGAGTGAGTTCTTTATATTGTATTTATTTTCAAATATGGTGTGAATCAAGTATGTATATTTACCCAGCTTGCATTCCATTAGGGTTGGCCATTACTTCCACAGATGCGTCTCCATTTTGTTTTGTCCTGACATACTTCTTCCATCTCCTCGACATTCATCCATACTCTTCTCTTTTTCTTACTTTGCAGATTCCAAACATTTCCAAACTGCCTTATTTGATCAATACATTCTTTCCTCGGTCTTCTCTTCCACTGTTACCTTTGACATTCCCCTGTTCACTCTTTTTGGCAGTCGTTCATCGTCAATTTTTTACAGATGCGTGAACCATCTTATTTCCCTCCATTGTATTCGTTTCTTCATTTCTTCATTTCTATAATCTAAGTTACAAAGATATATTAATATTTCAAATTCATATAAAATGCATGCTCACAACAAACATGTGTATGTTCGTGCTTGCAAATACTGCATGTGTAGGTAGGTACTTACAAATTAAAATCGAAACCTCAAATGAACATAATCCCCACACTTTTGCCGACCTTTCCTGAAACAGTGACATTGGAAAAGTACTTAAACCTTTTTTATATTCGTATCTCATTTTCGAGAAATATCTTAGATTACCATCTTTGGTTCTTCAAGACTCATTTGTTATTTATTTTCTAGCTTTTTAAAGTTGTTTGAAGCGGATCCTAACCTTGGAGATGGTGTATTGTGCAATCCAAAGCATACCATTGCGAAATGTGACGAAGCTTTGGCAGAAGCTCAGAAGAAAGTTTTGGAAAATCAACCGCTAACGACCCAGAAGATTTTGACAATAAAACGCAATGTACACGCCAGGTTTTTTGGTTTACCCGTATGTCCGGAGCTTCACAGGGTTTCGATCCCGAAAAATAATGACCTGGGATGTTTTCTGAAGGTGACAGGTATGAATATTTTGATAATTCTTATTTAATTGTTATTTTTAAACCCTCTATCGATATACCTTTTTCTTTGACAGTTCTATTGTTTTTTTATGTTAGGATGATATATTTGGTGAGCGCTGTTTTTGTGTGAATCACACCTCAAAAGCCCTCTGCAAGCTTGGTTGTCGCTATAGAAAAGGTCCATCCAGCCTTACAGCAACTGGGTCTTGCTTGAGTATTGGCGCTTTGTAGCGACGACCAAGCTCGTAAAGTATCATAGACCCCTAGAGTCTCTAGAATCTAGGGAGTCTGCCTCACAGGATTTCTTAAAAAAAATAGAAGGCGCCAACTCTCAAGCAAGACCCAGTTGCTGTAAGGCTAGATGGACTTATGGTGACTGGTCTTTGGTAAAGGTACAATCAACCCAGCAAAGAGCATATTTCAAAACATAAAATGTTTATTTTTGTGCTCCGCCAAGATTCAAACCCACGACCTTCCATTTTCGAGTCCGAAGCCCTAAACACTTGACTACCGCCTGCATTGGTTTTGTACTTACTGTCAATTTTTAGTTTTTTGTTCGCCGAAGGCCAGAAAAGAATGGCTTGTTTTTTCTTGTTTTTATTGACGAAAAGCATAGGCAAAGATATTTATGTTTTATTTGAAACCTTCCCACTAATGATACAGGTTTTTCATGATCATTCTAAGGTGTTTGTACTAGGAATGTGTGTTGCGTCCTTTGTAACACTCTAAAAACATTACTTAGAGAAGATATTTACCTGTATGTTCCTATGTTTCTTAAATTTCAGCTATTTCTCTTGTTATATTGGAAATCTTGCAGCTGTCACCAAAGGTTGAAATATTCTTATTTGTTTGACACAAAAGTTACAATGCTCTCCGGCTGTCTTGCCAAGGAAAGCCAGCTTATATTGACACAACAATACCTTTATTCGGGCTATGTAGCCGTGGTCTGGTTGATTCTTTCCGGACAGTTTCGCCCATTGCTCCGATGGGCATTATCAGCGGGTGGCTAGTCGCTGTGATCCTCTTACAGGACCAGCTTATATTGTCATATTGGCTTCCAAGGACCCTATTTACTTTAACCTGTGATATCTGCCTACCGAAAAATGAATAAAAATTGGAACTCCATTCTGATTTTGTTTTACTAACAATATATTCCTTCTTTGTTTTACTGGAAAACTTGTGGGATGCTATGTTAACTTGTATTCATCCATATGTATCAGGTATTTCATCTGTATTTGAACTCTTTCAGCTTTTGTTACAGATTTTGTACTGTTACTGTTACTGTTACTGTATCCTGCCGCCGTTCCACTAGGGGTGGCCGGTACCTCCGCAGATGCGCCTCCACTTTTTTCTGTCCTTACAAACCACTTTCATTTCCTCAATATTCATCACCTTTTTCATACATACTCTTCTCTTATTTTCACTCTGCAGGTTCCATTCTTTCGCAATCTCACCTATTTGGTCTAACCATTCTTTCCTCGGCCTTCCCCTTCCGCGCTTTCCTCTGACATTTCCTTTGTACACTTTCTTCGTTAGTCGTTCATCATCCATTCTTTCGAGATGTCCGAACCATCTCATCGTACTTTTTTGTACTTTCATTCTCATATTCTCTTTTATACCACACTCGTTCATCACCCAATCATTACGTACTCTATCATTCAGTGTTTTTCCAGCCATTGCTCTCAGGTAAGCCATTTCAACCGTACATACTTTACTCAGCTCACATTCATTAACTGTCCACGCCTCACTTCCATACATCAATGTCGGAACCAATATACCATTGTGGACCGCCAATCTCATATTCTTCGTAAGTTTCCTATTTCTTGCAATTCTTCCAATCGTTCCCATTACACTTCTTCCTCTACTAGCACGCTTTTCCAATTCTTTCGTCAATTTCCCATTCGACTCAAACTTGCTTCCCAGATAATCAAATTCTTTCACGACCTCCACTCTTGTTTCATTCAGTCTTATCTCAATTTCCTCGCATTCCTCAGTCCTGTCAAACACTAATACTTTCGTCTTACTGGCATTCACTTTTAAACCGTTCTTACTAAAAGCATCATTCATTTTGGTGAGTATCATCTGGAGCTCCTCCGCTGTATCAGCCAACACTACGGCATCGTCAGCATAGAGAAGAACTCCAACATTCGTCTCACAATTCACTCGTACAACAATTTTTATTGTTTTTTTTTTCTAACCGTGTATTTTTACTTCATTTCTAAATCAATAAGCAATAAATGAGTTTATTTTGTGTGCTTTCTTCTTAATTTACCAGGTACTGCCATCAGAATGACTCAGTGCAAGATGTTGGAATACAGACGGAGTTACAAATGTATGAAATGCCACCATATTCAAGTTGTGAAAGGCAAGTACGAGTTCCGATATGTCATCAAACCCCCCACAGCGTGCACCAATCCTGATATACAATGCAGAAGCTCTACCATGACTCCAATCAACACAATTACCAGAGAAAACTGCAAGGACTACCAGGAAATGAAAATACAGGTAACTATGAGCATTCAATGTATTTATTTATCACCTTTTGTGACATATTAGTTGAGTCATGTTTGTTTTCACCAAAATAAAGGTAAGAAAGGTGTTTGTTTTAAATTCTAAATTCTCCACGTGTCGTGAGCTAGCTGCTAAAGGCAATCTGTTGCAGTCACAACACCAGGGATAAGGATTGGAGAAGATAAACTTAAAGACTCACCAATCACTCACATTATCTTATCTGCATGAATCTATTCTGTTTTACATTGATTCTTCCACTATCGATTGCGTGTTTTGGTTCGAAACAAAGCTCGGCACAATTCTCCTTCAGCTATCAAGGTTCGTAATAAACTGGCGTAGGTATCTCATGTTGTTGTAGGTATTCTTTTGTGAAGGAGTGGGTAGGCTTAATAAAGACCACTGAATGATTTATACATTCCATTAACCATTATTATTAATATTTCTTGAATATCAAGGTAACACATGAAAATAACTGATTTTTCTTGATCAAATATCATTTGAGAGATAAAAAGAAAAACCACTTTGTATTCGATTACTGTGAGTATTTTATTTAATTTAATACCAAAACCGGTTTCGCAAATCTCTCAATTTCGCATCATCAGGTGGATAAATGAATACTCCTGTTACTAATTATCCACCTGATGATGCGAGCGGATGTTTGCGAAACCGGTTGTGGTATTAAATTAAATTAAATACTCACAGTAATCGAATACAAAGTGGTTTTTCTTTTTATCTCTTAAGATGAACGATTACAAAGTTAATGCCTCTACAATCAATAAAAAAATATCATTTGTTTTGAAATTGCAGGAACAAGTGAACAAACTGACAGTTGGCAGAATTCCTGGCTCCATATGGGTGACACTAGAAGACGACCTTGTAGACTGCTGTAAACCTGGAGACGATGTCAGCATTTGGTAAATATTTTTATTCAGTCTTCACTCAATGAATCCTTGTTCTGTGTCTTCCTGAATTGCCTGATTTATTTAGATTTGTGGACTTATTTTTCGATTTAAGTCAGTTTGCTACGAATACCCGCAATCGCATACAATTTGATGATGATTTTTTTTATCAAGGGCGCTTAGAGCTTTAGCTGTTACTGTTACTGTATCCTGCCGTCGTTCCACTAGGGGTGGCCAGTACCTCTGCAGATGCGTCTCCACTTTTTTCTGTCCTTGCATACCTCCTTTATCTCTGCAACATTCATCACTTTCTTCATACATACTCTTCTCTTATTCTCACTCTGCAGGTTCTATTCTTTCGCAATCTCACCTATGTGGTCTATCCATTCCTTCCTCGGTCTTCCCCTTCCACGCTTTCCTCTGACATTTCCTCTGTACACTGTCTTCGTTAGTCGTTCATCATCCATTCCTTCAAGCTTTAGCGATTACATTTTACTGACCATCTTATTCAACGCCTCACCTCCACAATTTGATAACCTTTTACTCATAGTATGTGATGTTTTTACTTTAAAGCGGGACAATACTACGCAGATGGAGTCCCGTGGGTATGAATAAGAAATGTGAGGTGGAGCTTGTTCTCAAGGCCAACCATATTGAAGTCATCAACGCCCAAAAGGCGATAGCCGTTGCCATGGCACCAGATGTCAAACAAGACTTTGACAAATTTTGGACGGACCATAGAAAGTATCCGATGAAAGGAAGAGATGTCATTTTGGCTTCAGTTTGTCCCCAGGTTTGTTGATTTTTTTTCTGGTAAAAACTACTTGATAAATCATTTCAGATTCCAAAAATGTGAATGAAAGTGATTATTATAAATCGGCTAGAAGCATTCGAGATTTGGATATACAGAAGAATGTTTTGTATACCCTGGACTGATATTTTCAGTAATGCAGAGGTACTTAGAAGGGCCGGAGCCAAGAGAGAGCTACTGTCGAGTAGTAAGGTGAATGAGGGATCTTATCTTGGTCAAATACTATGCAGAGAAAAGTACCACCTCCTCCAACTGATACTGGAAGGCAAGATAGATGGAAGACGAGGAATTGGTAGGAGAAAGATGTCCTGGCTGCGCACTATTAGATTCCATTCCATTTCTTTTTGAGGTTTTTTACTTCCAATTGTATACAGAATTCATCAGCTCTTATGTCACAGGCTTGGTTGATGTTTTAATGTGTAAAATGAAATCCAACTAGTTGTAACCTTATTTAAAGACAAATTTATATCCATTTTTTGTAAGCTTGGTTGACAGACTTATAAGTACCCAAAGGTTTTTTTTATGTGAAATTAATATGTTTGTGTGCTGTTTGAATTTGACCAAAGTTCATAAAAAAATTGTGGACATTTTGTCAAAGAATAATCTATATTGTATTATTTTCTGTCTTTTGAATGTCACGCCCCGTTTACATTCAGCTCCTAGTGCGAGGTGTATGAGAAGGGAAGTGAGCAGGGCATGTGTGTGAACAGGCGTACTTCCCTGCCCACTAGTGCGACGAGCAGCCTGCCTGATTATTATCAATGTTGTTTGATTAAATATTTTTCAGGTTTATGGAATGTATATGGTAAAAATGGCTTTGACATTAACTGTCATCACTGGATCTGGTCACAATCTGGATGCAGACTATCATGTTTCCAGCAAATCTTCACCGCCGTGTGATGAAGGCAAGAGCCACTCTGTCAGAGGCCAATGTCACCTTCTTCTGGTGGGGGATCCGGGAACTGGGAAATCTCAACTCCTGAAAGCTGGAGCTCTTCTCACTACAAGATCCATCTTGACTTCGGGATCGGGCAGTACTAAAGCTGGTCTTACTTGTACTGCTTTGAGGGTAAGAAACACTGCTTTAACCCTTCAACTGTGGATAATATACATAGGCCTCAAGTGTAAACTTGTATACAGTGTGTCTGTCAACCATAGACGTCATACAACTTTGAACTTATCCCTGACATCTGTGATCAATAATTCAAAAGTCTGCAAGTGAAAATATGTGCTAAACCTGTGTGAATTTTGTTCTTGAATGACTAATGCATGTGAATGTTCACATAGTTGAAGTGTCGTCAATCAATCAAGGTAGGAAATTAATAAATGTTTTTAAAAATGTACTTGAAAAAGTATTCCGCACTAGGGGTATTCATATAGCCAGAATATTCAGAAGCGAAAAGGTTAATAGTCTCAACTCATTGACCCTGTAAGCTATTGGTGTCAGACCTTCTCGTTCTGTTTTGTTTGTCATTTTTGTCTTGCCCGTGACATTGTGAGTGATTTCTGAATAAGAGTATATATTATGGCAATTTTGGTAATCAGGTGTAAAAAACAAACTAATAACCTTTTTGTAATCAGGTAATTAAGGTAATCCGATATTCTGTCATTGTTAGTGATCTAATGCTTTGGTAATCTGGTGTTCTTGGTTCTTTTTGGTAATAAAGTGTCCTTGGTTATCACATGTTCTTCGTAAGTGGGTATGATGTTTTTTTTGATCCAGTTGTCATTGGTAATCTGATGATTTTTGGAATTCAACAAATTTGGTAATCTGGTGAATTTAGGAATCCAGGAAATTTGGTAATCTAGTGTTTTTTTGTGATTCGGTAATTCTCTGGCCTAATATTTATATCAGGCTTATTTATTTTAAATTGCAAGTGATAAGAGAGCGACCTTTTGTGTGTGGCACACAACTCAAAGGCCCTCTCCGATCATGGATAAGACTTTTTAAAAAGGATTGTCTTGAGTGCTCCACGAAATACACCCACAGATTTGGAGTGATATCTACTAAATAACCTAGAGGCCACTGTATTTTCTAGAATATTATCAAGTGGAGCCAGAGTATTTTTAATAGGACTTTTCCCAAGACTGTAACAGTGTTTGGTGCTTTAGCAGTGACGGCTCCAAGAGTATGGAACCGACTGCCAGCTGTGGTCCGAGAGATTGCCGACAGCAGTCACTTCAAGAGACGTCTTAAAACCGATCTGTTCACTAAATGTTTTGAGGCGCCCTCGGAATGACAACTGGTGGCCAATAAAGAAATCCAACTGATTCATCATCATGAGCTTGACATCCCTGAGTGTACTTTGGCTTAATCTAGGATTCTCCTACACTCTCGTCTATCCATCGTCTTTACTCTCCATCCCTGTATGTCTGCTTTTGCTGCATCTGCAACACTGTCCATCCATTACATTTTTGGCCATCGTGGTCTCCTTTGGCCTTGTGGTGTGATTTATTTGGCCTTATGTTGACCGGTCTGTAGTCTAGTGGTAACGCTTGAGTCTCCTAAATGAAAAGTTGTAGGCTTGAATCCCGGCGGAGCACAAAAAATATTCACAGAAAAACAGCGCTCGCCAAATAAATCATCCTATTATTATTATTATGTAATCATTGTCAAAGAGTCAACAGCATATCGAAGGCATTGTATATTGAATTTGCAACACAATACTTCCAGGAAGATGGAGAGTGGCAGCTGGAGGCGGGGGCCCTGGTTCTGGCTGATGGAGGCGCCTGCTGCATAGACGAGCTGGCCCAGATGAGGGAACACGACAGGGCTGCCATACACGAGGCTATGGAACAGCAGACCATATCCGTGGCCAAGGTATTCTATATTGTTCAATATATATTTAGATTCCAACTGTTTTATCCCCCAAGTGTGTGGACTTTATTTATTTTCACAGGTTAAGGGGCCAGGCTTACATTGACTGTGTGTGGTTTATGTAGCTGTCTATCAAGTAGAGATGGAAAAAACGGCTTAGTAAAAAAAACGAAAAAACGCTTACGCTTTTTAAAAAAAGCAGCTTAAAAAGCGTTTTTTCGTTTTTTGGGTTTATTGTAAATATAAAATTTAATTCATTTAGTAGTTTCAGTTTTTCCTTATTTACTCAAAAACTATTGACATTATTGAAATTTTTTTGAGTATTAAACCTAAACAATGTACCTATAGTTCTGTAAGTTAAAAGCAAAAAAAAAATCCAAAATACAGCACACACGAAAAAAAAGCTAAAAATGTAAAAAAAACGCGTTTTTTGAAATATTTTTTTGTGGTGGCAATTCTTAAGTTATATATTTTGTTTAAGCTTTATAATTAAGAAAAAAAATTAATAAACATGCTTGATTTTTTTCATTACTGTAACTATTTTGCTAAGACCATAAAGTGTAAGAAACAAAAACGGCAGATTTAGCTTTATAACACGCCATTAGCGTTTGAAAAAGCGTTTAAAACGAAAACGAAAAACGAAAACGTTTCGTTTTAAACAAAAGTTGCTTGAAGCAACTTTCAATATAGCATGCATGCATGTTTATTAATTTTTTTTCTTAATTATAAAGCTTAAACAAAATATATAACTTAAGAATTGCCACCACAAAAAAATATTTCAAAAAACGCGTTTTTTTTACATTTTTAGCTTTTTTTTCGTGTGTGCTGTATTTTGGATTTTTTTTTTGCTTTTAACTTACAGAACTATACATTGTTTAGGTTTAATACTCAAAAAAATTTCAATAATGTCAATAGTTTTTGAGTAAATAAGGAAAAACTGAAACTACTAAATGAATTAAATTTTAATTAAATCAAAATTAGCAGAAGCAACTTTTTATACGCTTTTTTTTCAAAACGACTTTTCGTTAAAATTGTAAGCGCGCTTAGTTGCTTAAAATAAAAAGCAGCTATTTTAAACTGCTTTTCGTTTAAACGGCCACCTCTACTATCAAGACATCATGATATCGATAGGTACCTTATAGGTAAAAATTACATATTTAACATGGTTTTCTCAGGTATATGTACCTTTTTTTCTATTTCCTACTAGAGAAAATACTAAAAAAGTGTGAAAATCCTGTAGTTTAGAAGTTTTTCATCAGCCGTTTCTTATAATTAGTTCACTTACTATGAGAAGTTACTCCCAATAAAAGGTTTTATCCACGATTCTTTAAATAAGTGAATCAGCACTTCTTCAGTTTTACTTTGTAGTGGGCCATAGTTGAACCTTAGGAAGACAAGAAGTGCAAAAGAAACAGGTGGTAGATAACATGTGTGCCAAAACAAATTGTACGAGAAATTTAACCATTGACAGTTGCAGGTTTTTAACACACAGATGCTTTGACGGCAACAATGAAAATAACAGAATTACTTTCTAGGACTTTTTGCCTTTGTCTTAGGTTTCATATCAGTTTTGTCAACATCACATCATCATCATGCTGAAGAAGACCAACACAGATTTGGCCGAAACATCCGGAAGCTCCAGCTTTAATAGACTTCGGCAACAGATCCTGGAAAGCAACCGCTGGCTGTGAATGCCTATTGCATCTATTCAATGAATGTTATGTATTGCTCTCAAATTTCAACAGATAATTGAAGCCATTCTGTTTTATCAACTATGAGTGTTTCAGTTTTTGGTAACCAGTCTTATTGCAAATAAATATCCATTGGTTCCAAATCCCAATTTTTCCAATTTTAAAGCTCCCAAGATGACTCTTGATTTGCTGGAATGCATCTGGGTGTGAAAATATCGATAAAACTAAGAATCTTCCATTCACAGCAGATTCTTCAAGAAATCAAGAAGATTATAGATGAAAGAAGAGTGCATTTTAGCAATTACCTACCTCAGAAAGTTCACCAATTTCTATGACAACTGTACTATTTATTTGCTAACAATCTTCCTAATAAATGTATTGAAGACCTCCATCCTATTCTTACAAATATGTCGTTGTGTGTTGTGGCTTGTCTGTGTTAGTGTCTGTGTAAGTCTCTCCAGAAATAAATAGATGTTGAGTAGGTACTTATAAGGATTTGTATTTGTACAATATTGCGTGAGTGTTAGGTAGAATGCTCTGGCAAAATCTAGCAAATAACAATGCTCCATGTTTCGATAATGATCTTTATTTTTGATATAAATAGGTACTGGATAAAGTAAATAAACCACTGCAGTTTTTATTAAATGGGACCCGCGTAAAAACATAACAATATCATAAATAGACAAGATATGTCATTTTATTACTTTTCTTCGCTTATAAAATAAACAATGTTTAAAATTTAATCTTCAGGCTGGCATAATATGTAAACTGAACACCAGATGTGCCGTGATCGCAGCGTGCAACCCTAAAGGACATTACGACACCGAGCAAGCGTTGAGCGTAAACGTTTCTCTAGGAACACCGCTTCTAAGCAGGTAAATTACAAGTTAATTCTATCATTCTTCTCTGTATGCCTTGTAGGGTCCCCCCAATTTAGGTGATAACCTCAACGGACATATTCCTGTCTTGCTCCAGTTCCTTTTGGAACATCTCCTTCACTCGTCGGATTCTGGTTCACTCCCTTATGTTTCCCAGCCAGAACATCTGTCTCCTTCCGAATCCTCGTCGTCCCTCAATTTTCCCCATCAATATTACTTTAACCCTTGGAGCGCCCCTAGTGGCGAAATCTTGTTACCTCTGTGTGCCAGCCATTTGCAGCAGTAATGCAGCAACACAGGTCATGTGTTTGATATCAAATATCTCGAAAGATATAAAACTTACCTCATTTTGGATTATTGATTTTAAAAGCTAGTGAAATAATGCTTTTATTGGTATATAATTTACAAAAACAGCATCAGTCGTATATTTACTACAAGGCATTATCTCTTATGAATCGGAAAAAAATCATAGTACTTTGGAAAAAGTCCTGTAATATAAAAGCAGTGACTTGAATTTAAGTTTTTCTGGATTTATCATATCCTTAGATATATTGTGAACTTGATTACATAATAAAATGATTTTGGCTGATGAAGAAAAATGAAAAAAAACGAGTTTTACTATTGTCATTTTTTGGAGTATTTTCAAGGCCACATTATTGTCCGCGCACGTGACCTGTACTGGGTGTTTGAGATAGAATATGAGAAAAGTTAAGGCAAGCTATAATTCTTTATAATAAAAAGTTTGTATATTGTTTATAAGGAATATTCTTTTCCTAATTTATTTTACAAAAATTTTACAAACCATGATGAGTCATCCCATGTCAAGAACCTGTACCTACCTGCAGCAGGTGTACATTTGGGTTGTCACGTAGGCCAAAAGCTAGGAGAATAATAGCAGGTAGGTGGATGTTTACAACTAGGGGTGCATCTTTGTGTAAACAAAACCTTCATTTTTTTGTGTACTTGGGAGTGTGTACAGTGTGGATAGGAAATGTTTTACACTTATTAAATTTTTCATTAGCAGCAAAGCAGGTAAAAAAAAAATTTAAGAAAATCTAAAAAGACGAAATACATACGAAATTCACCCTCAAACGTAATTTAATTTATGCCTCTTTCGAGTGCAATAGAAAAAAAAGACGAAATAATAAAAACACAATTTCAGAACAGATCTAGTCTGTATAAAACTTACTTTTGGCTTTGTGCACACTGTGTCATATTTTACCACTTACTAATTTTTAATGCATTACTTAACAAATATTTGACGGAAATACGTTTGGGCATACAAGGGTCAAAATGTTTCGAACCAGCCTGTACCTAAACCGCTCGGCCGGAAGCGCAGATCTGCGCTCTGACGGCTACCTACAAGTTTCGACAAGAATTTAGAAAAAAATACTCTAGCTTGCTTCTATTGTTGTATTTCAACGAAATGCTTACAAAATTATCTTCAAAACTGTGTATAAAACATATTCACGGTAGAATAAGAATATGAAGAAATAAAATATTCAAAAGTACCGTTGCTCTGACTAACAGTCAGTATCAAAGTTTATGTTGATTTATCAAATGATTTTACTTACTTATTCGTAATATTTTTATTCAATGCTATTAGGATAATGATCTAAATATAGAAAATATACACTTTACTTACGTTTTTCAAATGATGTATTTATAATCCGTAAACTTTGAGGTCCAATGCACGTCCACTCACGGCGAAAACTTTCGAACTTTTGAATATTTTCCACAAGCCCTTCATAACCGAAATGAATGCCGTGATTTGATTAGTTGATGGCTTCACCCAATAGGAACATGTTGAGCGATTTTCAGTCTTATTGCTACACAAAAACTAAAGAAAAAAAATAAAAATCGCGATATGTCCTTCGAGCGCAGATCTGCGTTCCGGCGCTCTACGGGGACAGCGCAGATCTGCGTTCCGGCGTCCCAAGGGTTAATAAGGCATTATTTTCCCCCACAAAGTATGAAATTAAAATTATAACTCGGAATTTGTAAAGCGCCTTTTCATGATATTTGATCATCCCAAAGGGGCTTGTGAGTGAGGCGAAGAGGTGAGTTTTAAGTGCTTGCCTTAACATATTTTCCAAATCCATCTCGCTCAGGCCATCTGGAAGTCCGTTCCATGCAGTTGGAGCAGCCACCTTGAAGGCTTGCTCTCCAAAAACGGACTTCTTTTCTCTTCTATGAAACTCCAGACGACTTCTGCATGATGTGAAATATTTATATGCCCCAGATGTGAAATCTTCCAAACCTTGATAGTTGACAACAGTGCCCTGTCAACTCTAGCTGGCGTCAGGACTTCTGTATGGGTTACCATGTCTGTCCAGGGCTAGAAGTCTCATCACCTCGGTAATTCTTACCTACCGAATATCGGTAACATTTGTATGAAGACCTGTCAATCCAAGATGGCCGCAAGTAAACAGCTTATTAGTCTTCATACAAATATTACCGATATTCGGTAGGTAAGAATTACCGTGGTGATGAGACTTTCAACCCTGGGGTGGATGTCTCCATGACTCAATATATCGTACTGTATCTATTTGAAGATAGGGCGGAAGAAAATATAGCGGCGTATCAACAGCTGATCTATATTATATTGAAAAACGATCAGCTGTTCAGGCACCGCCATGCTTTATTCTGTCTTATGAACAAATAGGTACGGTAAGATCTATCGATGGTCGTCGAGACTTCCACCCCAGGAGTTTTATAGTACCTATTCCATCGTTGAAAGAAAGAAGTATCAGTAATTGACCTCTATGTTGTGTTTCTTAGGTTTGATTTGATTTTCATCCTGCTCGACACTCAAAATGCCAAATGGGACAAATTGGTGTCAGATTACATCCTTTTTGGAAAAATCACCGGAGCGCCTTTTTTGAAAACGTGGACGCTGGAAAAAGTTCAGGTACTTTTTTAATATCATGTTTATGTACTGTAAAACAAGGTTCATTTTTTTTACAATAATAATACATACTCAGTTAAAATTTATTACTCTGATATTACACAAATCGTTATAAGAGAATTTACATTATTCTTGACTTTTCGTTAGCGACGTAGCTAACCTCTTCAGGAGACACCCTCTCTGCACGACGACTGAGGATGAACTCATAGTTGACTTTGCCAATGTCACCCCTGTCTTAGGGAAGATAGGCAAAATGTCGCAGGGCTTATGTTCATTTGAGGTCTGGATTTTAATTTGTAAGTACACATGCCACATTTGTGAATGCAAACTTACACTTGTCTATTTTTGGGCATGTATTTAATAGGAATTTTGAAAAATGTTAAAATATCTTTGCAACTTAGATTATTATTTTAGATGAAATATAAATAAATAAAGAATGATAAACTACAGAAATTTTATTATTTACCAGCTGTACCCTGCCACCCCTTGTGGTAGCTCATCTTACTCGTCAAACTGTATCATACCGGTATTCTGTTGGGGTGACCAGTATCTCTGCAGATGTGTCTCCACTGTGCTGTGTCTTTGCACACTTCTTTTAGCCTAAAAAAACCCTGCCATAAGTTGAAAATAGTTTTAAGCATATTTCTGCTCTCATTTCCTTTATCCCTCCAATTTTGTTCGCACTGAAAATGAAGTGAAGGTTGTGGGTTCGAATCCTGGCAGAGCACAAAAAATATACCATTTATATTTTCAAATATGATGAAAAATTCATATAACTTTACCAGAGACAGGTCACCAAAGGTCCATCCAGCCTTACAACAACTGGGTCTTGCTTGAGAATTGGCCCTTTCTACAGCGACGACCAAGCTCGCAGAGGGCTCTTGAGGTGTGATTCACACAAAAACAGCGCGCACCCAACAAATCATCCTAATATTACTATCATTATAGAAATCTGTTAATAATTTTCCAGCTTTACATGTCATTGATCGGCCCGTTTGAAGTACAAATGACACAAAAGGCGACAGATATTCTTCAGGCTTATTACGTCAAGCAGAGGAGAGCTGAACATCGCGATCCATCCAGGACTACTGTCAGGATGCTGGACAGCTTAGTGAGGTGAAGAATATTATCCTCTTATGTTCCAAGATTCTTCAGGATAAAAAACTATCACATACTGAAAATAACAATTGTGTAAGAAGAATTTGTTTGTACGCAATGCAACTAAGATACAAACATAGCACAATTTCTTGCCGTGTGATCCTCAAAGTGTTTCGCATGCCGCGAGTGAACTTATCTAACCACTTATTTAACGCGAGCCACTTCAGTTGAAGTGGGGGTTTCCCAGCTCCCGAGGGGGCTGTTACTCATTTCTTGAGAAGGCTGAGTAAACCTTGCCGGTATTTTTATTTTGGGTTTGAGTAAAAAAAAACATAGATTACTTACTTAAATCGATAAAAACCTTCTACAATCCACAAGATCAATGCTCATTTTTATTTCTGATACAGTCAATTTTGCAAAAAGAATATTGATGTTTATTTTAAGGTGTTTCTATTGTTGTATTTTAATTTTAGGTTATCACAAGCTCACGCCCGATTGATGTACAGAAAACAAGTTTTACCGATGGATGCGATAGCCGCCGTCAGTCTAATGGACCTGTCTATGCAAGATTGTACTCTGTCCGATACCTCTGATGCCCTGCATTCAACGTTTACAAAATATCCAGACTTTGAATACTTGCTCACAGCCAAACAAGTTCTCACCAGTCTTAATTTGTGTGACATATGGCAGGGAGAAGTTGAATACTATTGTAAATTATTAGAAATCGATAAACATGTTTTACAGGATGATATCGAAAAGGGAAATACGCGTCACTTTACAGAAAGCTGTCATAACGATACAAGAATTGTTCAAACGCAAATTGTTGAAAGTGTTTATTTTGCAGGGAAAAGTAATGAAAATGATGGGAATAGTCAAAGAGAATCATCGCAGTTTCAATGCAACTTGGAGAATGAAGATTACGATAAGTTTTTGGATCTGAATGATACATTTGTAAATCCTAGTAATGGGAAGAATAAAGTAACGAAGAAAAATGATGAATCAGAATTGAATGTGACTGAAATTGTAGAAAATGAAATTGATAAGATTGAAATGAATGAGAATCGTAAGTCTGTGACTGAAGAGTTGCTGGCGAAGACGATTAAAAAGCATTCAAATTTGAATTTCGGGAGGAAGGTAAGCGATGGAGTTATAACTGGTAAACGGAAAAGGATTCAGAATGGAAACGCTAAATCTAAACGGATAAAAAAGGCTCCTGATAGTTTGCAGAATGTTTTGGATGAATTGAATGATGGAAAATGTGCGAAAAACAAAAGAAAACCGGAAATGAATAAGGAGAAGAAAAGAAGAATAGGTAATAAGAATAGAAAAAGTGAAAGTAATGGTTGTGATGCTTTGAATGAAACTGCGCTTTTGAAATTTGTACCGAGCGTTAATGATGTATTCAACGATATTGATTTAGATTTAAGCAACGATTCTTGTGGTAATGTTTCATTGTTTGACGATTCGGAAAACATTGAAAATAATTCTGATGTTATTGTTAATGTATCACCTGTTGTTAATGAAATCAAGAATAATAAAATGACAGTGTTGAATGAGAGTGAAAGTAAGAAACCGTCGATGAAAGTCAATGAATCTTGTGTATCTCCTAATGTTGAAAAAACTAAACAGAAACTATCAAATTTTTCATTTTCATCTAGTAAAAAGAAACAAAATACTGATGAAAATACTTTACTTAGGTCTTCTCAGAGAAATTCCTCAGTTGCTGCAGTAAGTATTGACCGTGCATCGACTGTTATTTTGAGTGAATATGAAAGAAATTCTGTTCAAGCAGAACCTGATATTCCTCGAGAAATACTTGCCAGCTCGCAGTTATCTCTTTTCGAAAATGAAGATGAAGACTATGATGTTTTGAATATATGAACATACCTACTTTATATTTTTTTCTTTTGAAAATTTATTTGTACCTATTTGAATCAATTGATATTTTATTGTAAGTTACTTTTTTTATTTTGATTATTTGTTTCTTATAAGATTTCAATGGAGTCGGCGCAAATTGCAAAGACACAAAAATTGTGATGTCATACGTTCAGGTTGCTAGGGAAAAGTTAAACTTATATTTTGTTGACAGGGGTCTTTAGCAAACTATAGCAAAAATAGGTAACATAGACGTGTGACTTTGAGAAAATTTTGTTTTAAAATGTTAACTTCATTATTTTATTTGATTATACAAATCTAAATATAAAAATATGTCTTCTGTTACCTTACTAGTCAATTTCATAAATGTGTATTTTGTATGCAGTTATTTTTGATACGTGATAATAAATAAACAAAATGTTATTGCTATTGTTTAAATCCCACATCCTTCTTTCCCATAACATGTCTTTGCAGCTTAGATTATAGATTATAGACCATCATGCATTGTGTACATTTTTTTCTGTTTACCCGCTTTGTTTGTATGTGATGATTTTTGCTTTTTTTTTTGTAGGCTACGCACAAATTTCTTAGAGTGAAACTTCTCTCAAAGCTCAAAGATAACAAAAATAGTGAGTACATGCTTAAAAGAACAAATATTTGTATATGCTTTGGGGATGCGGACTTTGGTTTTATCAAAAAGAAGTAAAGTGTCGGTTTACAATACAAAAGATTCTGCGTGGGAGAGCGAACTGTTAAGGCAGTCCAGTCTTGGTTACAGATCATCCAGGAATGAAGTATAACGGGGCTATTCTTAGACATTTTAGTCGTCGGTTGAGCCCGCGCTTTGACAAACTAATGATGCATTTGTATGAAGACTTGTCAATCCAAGATGGCCGCAAGTGAATATGTAGCTGATTTGTCTTCATACAAATATTACAAAATTCGGTAGGTAAAAATGACCGTGGTGATGAAATGTTCAGACCGGGCACCATTTGTTTGTCAAAGCGTGGGCTCAACCGACGACTAAAATGTCTAAGAATAGCCTCGTTAGAGTCTAGGAAACACAAAAAGGACTCACCAATATTCCCCTGTTATGTTTGTGTAAATATCCTCTTTTTTGGCTTACTTCACTGCTGTGTCGCACGTGATCCTTCTTTCAGCTGCCATGATTGGTAATGAATTGGAGCTCTTCTTATTGTATGATTTAAAACTTTGTAATAATAATATTAGTTTGTTTTATTTGGTGAACGCTGTTTTTGTGTGCATCACACCTCAATAGCCCTTTGCGAGCTTAGTCGTCGCAACTTCACACCCAAAGAACCGCATGTGGCTCGCTAGCCGCAGACCTTTGATGACCGGTCTTTGGTAAAGGGATATGAATTTTTCAACCCAGCGAAGAGCATATTTGGAAATATAAATGGTATATTTTTGTGCTCCGTCGGGTTTCGAACCCACAATCTTCTATTTACGAGTCCAAAGCGTAAACCACTAGACTACGGACCGGTGATGATAGATATTATTGAAGAGAAGGCGGGGCAAGGTTTACTGAGGCAAGAAAATAAAGGAATTCAACATAATGTGACTCGAAGACGAACAACCGTTAAACATCTTGTTGAAAGAAGTGAGTAATGCATGTCTAAATAAATACAGAATAGAAATAGTTATGGTCACAAAAATCCAGGATGGGCTTTCGCCTCCTTCGTCAACTCCAACCTGCCAGCACTATCCAACATCTAATAGTAAAAGATAAACCAGTTTTTTCCCTGGAAGTTTTCTTATTTCCATTTCCACCATTATTTTGTATGAAAGACTGTTCAGCTTTCTTTCTAGGAGTAGGTATTTACTCAATATTTAGCTTTCATACATTTCTACCTGTAAGTACTTGAACCCATACTGAAAAGCAGCTCTCAAGAAAGTGAAAAAGCTCTGTACATAACCTATATCTGATTCACAGACTTTTAATACAGCCTGTGAGGAGTTAGCGAGGCTTTTACGCTCATAAACACTTCAACTCTGGAGTGTTTGCTTTCAGAATGGCGAAACAAATAAAAAATTAAAAAGGAGCACTCCTTTGACGAAATTACCTTTCAAAAACTTAAATAAAGACCCCGTAGAAGTCTTAAATAACGTCTTAATTAAATATGCCTGTAAAATGGAATATAAATTAATCTGTAGGTAGGTACGTTTAACTACTTCTGCAATTTATTTTACTTCTGAACTCACCTAGTGAAAAGTTTGACTTCAAAATTGATAGTTCAAATAAGAATTTAACAACTTTTTGAAGATAACAAAATACATCCCTGATTTATATTTTCAAGCACAATGTTTACATGTTGGTATAACGAACACCTTTTTCATGAGTAGTAGTTTGGTCTTAGGTGGAGGTGGCCGTTTAAACGAAAAGCAGTTTAAAATAGCTGCTTTTTATTTTAAGCAACTAAGCGCGCTTACAATTTAAACGAAAAGTCGTTTTGAAAAATAAGCGTATAAGCGTTTGAAAAATAAGCGTATAAAATAAGCATAAGCAACTTTCGTTGAATAAGCGCGCTACATTTTTTCAATCGTTTTGTAAACGACTTGTATCGCGCGTGCGGCGTAGATCATTTCTCAGTTGCTTCCCGGCCATTGACCTGCGTGGATATGCGACGCGATGTCATACTTTTTATATTTCGTTTTGCAGTAACTCGGTAATTTGAATAGTCATTTATTTAAATAGGCACCACGGAATGTAAAATGTACATAGGTTACGAAAATGAACCTACTTAATGACATAATAATTATTTTGCGATAACTTAATAAAAATATGTCATTCTTAGTAACGCTAACTAAAGAAAATTAATTATATTTTAATTATCGTTTTTTTTTAATCGTATCAACACCCCCCCCCCCTTATATATTTTTATTTATTTAAAAAAAATTACACGTAAAATTGATTTTTTTCTCAAATATTTTTGCCTGAAAAAGGTATCCTCAGGAGCAGTCAGGAAAGTAGTGAGGATGCTTTTTTGAGGCGAAAATATTGTAATTTTTAAAAAGAAAAACAATGGACTTCGACTGTGTGAAACATCCCACCCTAACGAACATATAAGTTTTTAAGTTTGTTTAGGTTACCCCCACTTCAACTGAAGGTGGTTGGTGTGAGGCCGGCCCCCTTACCTGTAAAAATAAATAGGTCCCGAAGCGCCACATGCGACCCCTTCGGGGATAACGCAGGCAAGAAGTTACACTATATGTGTAGCTTAGTTGCGTTTGCGTTTGCGTAGGTTAGGGGTGTACCAGATTTAGTAGGTACTTTTATAATCGTGGCTGGTTAGAAAAAGCGTCGAGGGGGGTAGGCAGTAGGTACGTAATAATTTCCCCAAGTTAATTTTTTGTGTGGTCAAAAATAAAATGGGCAACAAAACAAATAAATGCTCGTTGGGGGGTAAAATTCGCCCGCGGGCCACATGTTGGACACACCTGGTCTGGACGGCCCGTGGCGACATCAATAGATATTGCGCAATAAGTTCAATCATCCATCATTAGGTAGGTACCTACTAAGTTCGATCCCATCGACAATGTTTTTGCAGACGAATTTTACCCACCAATAACCGATAGGGGGGGTAGGCAACGGAACAATTAATAATTATTCATTGCTCTGTTGGCCCTCCACAATATTATGTTACGACTGAGGATAAATTCAAGTCCATACTCTTTCGTCGCGCAGAGCGGGTGTCTCCCGAAGACGTTAGAAACGTCGAGAATAATGTAAGTTCTCTTATAACGGTTCGTGTAATATCCGATAATTATTTTTTTAACTTTGTAGCTATAATTATTGTGAATATGTATATAATTTATTTTTATTTATTTATTTATAAATTCACGACACTTGGTGCCTTTTACAATACATACTGTGGAAACTTCGTTTATTGGAAAAATTCTGTGTACAGCTTTTTTATATTATTATTGTGATTTCTTGAAGGGCGTTCGGCAGTCTTGTTTCCAGAGACTGTCGCGGCGTGTCGATCTCCGGTTTCCAAATAGTTCCCGTGGGCTCATGGAGGATGTCCGAGAGTGCGGAAGAGTTTGGAGGAGTGTGATGATAAAAAGGAGGAGAGGAAAGGTTAGCTGAGCTGCTAGACGCAAGGCGAAAACTTTTGAGAGAAAGAGTGGTCCTGAAAAGGTCCACTATGGGATTGAAACTTGCGTCTGTTGAGCTCGGAAGGAAAGGATGGGTTTGGAGAGGTGTCTCGATCCCGAGAGCAGTTAGCTGTGGCGGCCAGGTATTGTAGGCAGCAATGCAGTTCCTCGAGTTTCTTGCGGTTGAAGAGTGGCGGAGAGGGCGCTGGCAGTGTTCGGTCGTCAGGCGAAGTGTTGGCGTCAGGCGAGGGCGAGCGGGCGAGCGTGTGTATTCGTCGAGTGTTGAGATTGTACTGCCCTCCAAGCCGACAGCGGCCTATCTTTATACTACAGTTAATAAGTCCACTGTCGGCTCCTAGCTAGTGTCGGCCAATGAGAGATCGCCGTAGATCCCTTTGTTCCGGGCCGTCTATTGTTTTCGCCAATGACCAGTGGCGTTCTGTTGTAGTTGACTGGGGGAAACGCAGTGGCGCTACATTGTATGTATATGAGGACAGACTGCACCACAATACTAAAAATAGTGTTATAAATACAAGAGTAAGTAAAAAGTATAAAATGAAACAACAAATATATCAGAACTACAATTGAAAACTATCCGGGATAAAAAAGTAACATAGGTAAAACATAATAATGATTACATAAGTAGGTAGGTATTAATACTTTAAAAGAAATAGAGAGATGAGATAAAAAAAAACAAGAGAAAAGACAGTTTATGAATGTATAAATCCTTACTTTGCCACCTATTTAAGATATACGAACGCATCTTGTTAAATCGCTTAACCTCAGTAATTGATAATAAGCTCATTACACAACAGGCAGGCTTCAGGCCCGGAAAATCCTGCACAGGACAAATACTTAATCTGACAGAGTACATTGAGGATGGATACCAATCCAATAAAATTACCGGCATAGTTTTTGTGGACCTTACAGCGGCATATGATACTGTGAATCACAGGAAACTGATATCCAAAGTGAAAAACATGACAAACGACCTCAAATTTACAAAAATGATTGCAACATTACTGCAAAACAGAAGATTTTATGTTGAATTCCAGAATACGAAAAGCAGATGGAGGAAACAAAAGAATGGACTGCCTCAAGGAAGCGTTTTGGCCCCTATCCTGTTTAATATATATACGAACGACCAACCACTTCCATCAGGCACACAATCATTTATATATGCGGACGATGTCGGACTGGCAACTCAAAATACATCGTTTGATGAAGTTGACCATACTTTAGAAAAAGGATTGAACCTGTTGTCCAAATACTACAAAGAAAACTACCTTAAACCTAACCCATCAAAAACCCAGGTCTCCTACTTCCATCTAAAGAATAAGTTTGCATCAAGGAAACCAGTAATCAGATGAGAAGACCAAGTGCTGCCTCCCAGCGATAACCCCAAATACCTGGGAGTTACCCTTGACCGGTCGCTCACATATAGAGCCCACTGCAACAACACAAAAATGAAAGTGGCTACCCGTAATAATCTACTCCGGAAGCTCGTGGGCACCAACTGGGGTGCGCAGCCACAAGTAATACGTGTAACTGCAATGGCTTTGTGTTTCTCAGCCGGAGAGTACGCAGCCCCGGTATGGGAACGCTCCGCACATGCGAAGCAAGTTGATGTCGCGCTGAATGATAGGTACCTGCCGTATTGTATCAGGATGCCTCAAGCCAACGCCCACGGGGAAGTTATATCCTCTTGCAGGCATAGCCCCACCCCACATCAGACGCAAAGTGGCTTCGAGAGTCGAGAGGCAGAAGGCTCTAACGTGCACACAGCACTGCATTTACGGAAGTGGCTTTTCATCACAGCAGCGCCTGAAGTCGAGACACAGCTTCCTTAGTTCCGTGCAGCCCTTGTCTTTGGATCCAGTGGCGGAGAGATTACAAATGTGGAAGGAGGAATGCCCGGAGAGCTTTGTGAAGCCTTCAGAGAGCCTACCTCCAGGAAAGAACCTCGAGTGGCCCGTATGGAGATCCATGAACAGATTGAGGACCAATGTTGGAAGAGCCCGGGCCAACATGCTGACCTGGGGATTTCTGGGACGGGAGGACTCTACACTATGTGAGTGTGGAGCTCAGCAAACAATGGAGCACCTGCGGTGTTGTCCCTCCTGTCCGACAAGCTGCTCCATGGATGATCTCTTTGCGGGAAACCAAAGAGCTGTAGACATTGCTCGTTACTGGGCCAATACGGTGTGAAGCTGACACGAAGAAGAAGAAGAATGTATAAATAGTAAGCAGAAATTAGAAGTAAGTAGCTGAATATAAAAAAACAATTAAAAATAGATTGAAAAAGACTTATAAATACGTATATATGAAAATAAAATTAAACAAAACAAACACAATAACAAAAACTAAATAAAAATAAGAATAAAAATCAAAGTTACTACATAGAGAAAAAATATAAATCAAAAATCAAAATAAATATACAAGCAACATTCGTAGCTACAAATGCCTGTAGCTACGAGTATATCCCTTGTTGAAGAAACCGGCATAAGACTACACCGAGTTGGACGTCATTTAGCTGTGTAGCCATCTTCTCCAGACACGTGCTGTTTATTTTTCAGTCCCACCAACTCTCACCCCGGCTATTTTCTTATTTATTCGAGTCAGCCCACTTTGTTGTTACTTCCCGTGCCATATTCCGAAAGCTAAGCCTTTCCCGAAGATCTATTCTGTTTACTATGAAATTTCTGCATGGAAAAACTGATCTAATAAATGAATCGTATAAATGCAAACGCCGTCAACTCCTTACGCGAAGATTTTGAGAAATATAAACTTGTAAAACGACAACACCAGTTGGAGATGACGGCGTTTGCACGAAATCATACATTTTCAATTAAAATTACGAAGGATTAAGTGAGGCTTACATTATATCGCACACAGCAAATGATTTGTTACACTGCGCAGAATCAAATTCAATCATTATCTCAAAAATCATAAATTTTGGAGATGACGACGTTTGCGGTTTTACGACTCATATCTTTAAGCGCCCTTGCAGTGACAGTTAAGTAGTCACGAAACGGCGCTCTACAATCTAAGTCATCATCATCATCTATAATCTAAGTTTCAAAGATACATTATATTGACATTCAAAGCTCATATCAGATGCATGTCCACAAACAAACACGTGTAGTTCGCGCTTACAAATGCTGAATATATGAAAAAAAAAAAAAATTAGGCTTATTTATTTGGTGAGCGCTGTTTTTGTGTGTATCACACCTCAAGAGCCCTCTGCGAGCTTGGTCGTCGCTGTAGAAAGCGCCAATTCTCAAGCAAGACCCAGTCTTTGGTAAAGGTTGATAATTTTTTTAACCCAGCGAAGAGCATATTTGAAAATATAAATGGTATACAGTGTGCTTCGCCGAGATTCGAATCCACAACCTTCCATTTACGAGTCCGAAGTGTTGCCACTGGACTACGGACCGGTCCAAGAATGTGTAGTAACAAATAAAACCCAAGCCTCAAATGAACATAAACCCTACAACTTTTGCAGATATGAGAGGCATTGGTATGTGGCTGACCTCACATGCTGTAGAAAATGGTTCACCTTGCCAATGTCACCCCTGTTTCAGGGAAGGTCGGCAAGAGTTGCAGGGCTTATGTTCATTTGAGATTGGGTTTTATATTGTAGGTTCATATGCGTGTTTAAGCGCAAACTTATACGTGTCTGATTGTGGGAATACATTTACTTAATATGAATTTCAAAGGTAATATATCTTTGCAACTTAGATTACAGAACTCGCTTTAACTCATCAATGAATTGAAGTTTTTCGTTGGAAAATTAGACCATGAAGCGCGTTAATTGGAGCCATCAGTTGGGAATAGTGCCCCACGAGAGCGACTTTAAGTTCTCAAACTTTGTTATCAAAAGCATTAATTACTTTTGCACTTGCCGCCTTGCTAGAAAGTATTTAAAACTTTGAGATGCCGGCTCATTCTTTTCATTATTTTTCCAACGATAAAAATAATCAAAGACCCTATACAGTATATATTATGTACCTATGTATATACAATGCTCTAGCATTCCTCGTTTCACTCCTTTCATCTTTTCTCCTTCCGTTTCATGTATTTTTAATGAAGAAGTTGACAAAATTACTTTTTAACTACTTTGCTCTTTTTTTGTAGAAAAAATATTCTTCAGCTTTTCAAAAATATGTTTTAATTTTAATAAAGCACATAATAGACTCGGCAATATACCTAATATAATGTATCTATAAAATAATCTAAGTTGCAAAGATGTTTTCACATTTAAAAATCATAATAGGTATTCAATGCATGCCCACAAACATTTTGTAAGTTCACGAAACAAATGCTGCATGTGTATTTACAAATAAAAAGCCAAACCTCAAATTAACATAAGCCCTGCAACTTTTGCCAACCTTCTCTGAAATATGTAGGAATGACATTAACAAAGTGAATATTTTTTACAGTAGGCATGAATTGACACAGACAAAATTGTGTCATCTCACGGCAGGGTTGCTAATCTAATATCTAATCTAATCTAAGTTGCAAAGATATGTTACATTGGAGATTCACATTACATGCATTCTCACAACCAGACACGTACAAGTTCGCGCTTGCACATGCCTCATGTGAACCTACAACATAAAAACCAAATCAAATATTTTGTTATTGGTTGCTTAGGACCGTAGTCCTTTACAAGTGCGACGTTTCGCCGCCGAGAAAAAAGTCCTAAATTAATGAGGTCAGTTTTTTGAATTGACATAGACAAAGTTATAAAATCACACGGCAGGTTTGTTAGGGAAAGACAAACAAATATTTTGCAATCGGTTGCCAAGGACCGTAGTACTATATTGGGTGCGACGTTTGGCAGCCGAGAAAAAAGTCTTAAGAGCGCTCTCGAATATTTTTAATTTTAAAATCTGCGTTCGCTTAATACCTATCTATGCCACAGCCGCGCGCTCGGAGCTCTTATTTTGTAGTTTTTGAAAGGTACGTAAATTAACTTATAATATCTGTGGACTAGAAATTATTTTAACCAAAAAAGACATATATATATATATGTCTCAACTTACTTACGAAAATGGTCATCTTATATATAAAAAAGGAAGGGGTATTTGCGTCTGTTTTTTTCGAATTTGCAAAAATGTTTTTCTAAAAAGTGTTTCTCTTGACAAACTAAACTAACGCTATGTTCCAGATTTTTTGGTGTTTGTTTGTTTGTTTGTTTGTTTGTTTGTTTGTTTGTGTGTTTGTATATTTGTACCATTATAGGCGCCCAGACCGTTCGCAGCACGATGCTGAAATTTTGCACACCCCCATAAAGTCTTAGTGGCTAAACAACTGTCAGGGTCCGGATGACGTCACGTGCATATTTCGCATACCTGCCATACAGACTGAAAATTGAAATCTTGCCGCTGGCGGCCATTTTGAATTTACAGACTTGATATTCGAAACGGTCATGCCTCTTAGTAATTTTAACAACTTTTGGAAGAAACTTTTTCGCAAAAAGTAAATTCTTCAAACTAAATTTGTAAATACCTACATAGAAAAAAATACAAAACAATATCTTTCATTTGGCACAACGGGCGCATGCATTAAGTTGGAACATTGAAATTAAGCATGCCACCTAAACATAAACAGACTTACATATTTTCAAACAAAAACAAAAAATACATGAAGGATTAAGAGTAGCTGCCATACGTTTTTTTTGGTTTCTCCAATATTTAACATTCTTCTGGCTTTTATTTTATAATGCTGAATGTTTATTCTCAATGATCAAGTTTATTTTGCTAATGTCAACATTTTTTGAAAGAAAACTTTTTTCAAAGACATTTTTTTTCGAACAAAAATTTGAAAAACCTGATTTTCACAAAAAAGTCAAATTTATAAGTAAAAAAATCAACTGTTTTGATGCTACATTTACAATTATAATTTAGCAAAATGTAATGATATGTAATAGGACAATCACGCGAAGTGTATATTTTGCATACCCGCGATACCAACTAAAAAAATATATTGCTCTGTAGGCGGCCATTTTGAATTTATAGGCTTCATACTCGAATTTAAAATGTATTTTAGTAAACCCCATAAATGTTGGAAGAAACTTTTTTTCTACGGCAAATTTCTTTCAACAAATATTTAAAAAGTCAAATTTCATACAAAGTGTCTTATATATATAAAAATAAAAAAAGTTAAAAAGTTTTTTTTTTTTTAATTTTTAAAAGTCATTTTTTTTTAGAGTTCTGTCGATGGGTCGAACGTTTTCCCATACTTAGATTTTTTGTAGATTGTGAGTTTAGGCATTTTAAGGTATCTTCAGGAACCAATATCGTGAATAGTATAACAAGCAGTTATAAGATGGCAAAAGGTAATTCAGAGCAGCACGAGCAGTCTGAAGACATTTCATGCCAATTGTAGCAGCTTGAACAATGTAAAAACAAAAGCACCGTTACTAACAAAACAATGCCGTATGGCAAACGCAGTCATGTTTCATGCCACTATAAGACAATTGCAAGCAACACAGGTACGCTTAAGATACTATTACCAGCAAAACGAAAAAGAGCAGAAAAGACAAGTTATACACTTAAATGATAATGAACGGGTCGAGCATCATTATAAACCATCACCAGAAAAATAAAGAGCAGAAATAAAAAGCAGGATAAAGACTTCAGCACCTGCACAACAATAGGAAGTAGCACAATCAGGCCTGGGATTCTACCATAAAATTGTCCACTTTTTGTTGTTGTTGTTGGTCAGTTCTCATGGATCTTTTAAAAATCAGAGCAGGAGTAAAGTGTGCTGGTGAAGCCGGACTTCAAACTAAAATGCCGTTATCGTGCGCAGCACGAGTAGGCAGGTTATTTAACTTAAATTCGTCTTTCGTGGATTAAAGATATTCGGAACATGAAAAGAATTCAATTACCTTTTCATCACAAAATTTATTAAATTATATCTAAAAGCATTCAATGAAATAAAGAACATGTGGGCAAAAAATTACAACGAAGCCAGACTAAAAACTGACCGTAGGGCCTAGCAGCCAACCGTGCGAGAGCGCGGTTTGGTCTGCTAGTTAGTAATAAAAATAACAAAGAACTTCACAGTTGCATTTCCATGTGTACAAAAAACTCGGCACAATGAAAAAAAAATCTTGAATGTTGGTGCCATTTCAAATAACGGCTGCCGACTAGACCGGAAATAACTAGAGTTGACAGATAACACACGTTATAAATATTGTGATCGCCAAAGTCGTGGCAATATTTCATATTTCTCATTTTTATCACATCTTTATCACTCATTTCATTATAACCACTGCAACGTGTGACAGGAGAGAAACGCAAGTGGTAGCATGTCGCTGCCTTTGTTCTTGTTTGCCGTAGAGACCATTAAGCTAATTTTACATGAGCAATTTTTGCATGTGTACTGGACCAATGTGTCTTATGAAAACAGGAAATTGATTTCAAAAATATTTAAAACAACTCTCACATTACGAATTTTACGCTTATTCTTAGCTCAGATTGTGAAGAATTTTATTCTTATGACAACTGCAGTATGTATCAAATCAGCACGTTAGTTTCCGCTCCTCTATGTTATTACTCATAGTAGCTTGCAGTACACTTTTTGGCAGCCATTTTTTTATGCCGGTCAGATAGACTCAACCTTTTCCATCTTTCAACATCAAAACTAAAAATTTTCAACAATAAATCAATAGTTTCGCAAATTATATTTTTAGTAATAATAATATCAGGATGATTTTTGCGAGCGCTGTTTTTGTGTAAATCACACCCCAAGAGCCCCCAGCGAGCTTGGTCGTCGCTAAAGAAAGCGTCGATTCTCAATCAAGACCAAGTTGCTGTAGGGCTGGATGAACTTTGGTGACGGGTCTTGGTAATGGTTTGTGTATTTCCATTTTATTAATTCATTAGAACTTTGAAAAACATTAAATAAAAAAAAACAAGTTTTTAGTTACTCGTAAGCGTAACTACAGATGTTATGGATATGTGAAGGTTCCAAGGAATTTTATGAAAAAAGTGGTCAATATAGTGCATACACGCAGAATTTCTTAGTAAATATTTAGTTTTTACATACTGTAAAATTGCGTTTCCTTTCTCGCAATTTCGCTTTCTTGATGACTAAAATTATTTTTTAGCGTAAAATCCGTAGGAAGTAGAATGTCGACCGATTATTTCTAAAATAGTAATAATAAATTTCTAAGTTAAGTATCAAAGTCTTAATCTAAATTAAAGTTGCAAAGATATATATCATTTCAGATTCATATTAAATACATTCCCACAAGCACACACATAGAAGTTGAACATAAGCCCTGCAACTTTTGCCGACCTTCCCAGAAACAGGGGTGACATTAGCAAAGTTAACCATCTTTGTACAGTATGGGTGGTCAGCTTCATACCAACCTATAAGTCAAGGAATGTATTATTAAGAAATTGTTGATTGCACAAAATAATATTTTTGTAAAAATGTAACATGGAAAATCGTAAAATGTTCTCGCTTCGAAAATGTTGCATATCACTTGCCGACGAAATAAAGGTTTTTTATGAGATAGTTTTAGCGAAAAAAAAAAATGCCGCAGGTCCCGCCTTCTGTGAGCGTTGGCGCTCGACTAACGTTTACCCCGCGAATCTCGCATTTAAAAGCCATTTGTAAAATAATAATAAAAAATACATCTTGTGAAATAAAAAATTTGAAAAAAAATGCAACTAAGCTCAAGATTATATTGTTCAATATTTGAAAATAATTGGGCACAAATAACCATTTTTTGAGATTTTATTCGAAGATACAATGTACACTTTTTTGTCCGTTTTTGCTTATAGATTTTTTTTTTTAATTCAGTTTTCTTCATCTGAATCACATTTTAAATCACACCACGAACTAAAAAAGGATATAAAGTATATTTGTAATTTTTTTTTAGATTTCAAAACACCACCAATTTACAGAAAAACTGGTTCAAAAATTGTATGTTTTCCACTTACCGCAAGAAGGTGTTCGTAATTTTTATTTTTTCAAGTAATAAAAGCGTTTATAGACATATATTAGTTAATGCATATTGCAAATGAAATGTTTAACTAACACTCAAAGTTATCAAAAATTTATATTTGTCCATATTTATTGAAAAAAAACCACGTCAAAAACTGTGTTTTCGAGAAATTTCCTAGCACCCTCTTAAATCCAAATATGTGCAATGTATTTTTTTTCACTTGTTAAGAAACAATAGGGTGGATCTTACAATCACAAAAAAAAAATCAACACAGAAATTTCTCTCTAAGAATGCAGTTTCAGATTTTCAGTTTCAGATAGTTGTTTTTTTTTGTAATCGTTAGCTTGACGCTCTCGGTTGTTTCATAAGAAACACATAACTCTTGCACGTCGCGATCGGCAAACTCTGGTAATTAGCTGCCATTAAATACAAATTACTCCTCTCGGTAAGACACAAAGCCGCCACTACTGGTCCGGAGACTTATTGGAAAGTAATTATACCAGTAGATATTAATATCGTGTACATTAGAGTGTATTCCAACAACGTTTATTTTAATTGAATTTTTGATTCAGAAAAAAAACATATTGTACATTAGTAGGTACATCGACAACTTAAAGGTAAAACTAAATCCCTGACATATTAAGCTAGCATGAGTTTCTCAGATAAATGCACCTTCCTCCTTTTTTCTACAAGAGAAAAAACTACAAAAATGTGGAAATGCTGTTGTTCAGTAGTTTGTTGAGAGTGTTTATTTATAGTTATTTAATTTATTATGAGAAGCTACGCACAATAAAATATGAAACACGAAAAATCATACAAGTTTATAAAGAGCGGTTACTGTAAAATTGTAATATCTGAAATAAAAAGGACTGTATTAATTGTAAGTCAATTTCATGGAAAAGTATTGAATGAGAGTGTCTCAAGAAATATGGGAAAATTAGAAGAAATCTGCATTCACCGGGGGAGAGAAAACTGTTAACAAAATATTAGATTTTTACAGTGCTATTTTTAGACATTTTAGTCGTCCGTTAAGCCCACGCTTTGACACACTAATGATGCATTTGTATAAAGACCTGTCAATCCAATATGGCCCCAAGTAAACAGCTGATAAGTCTTCATACAAATATTACCAAAATTCGGTAGGTAAGTATGACCGTGGTGATGAGACTTGCAGCCCAAGCATCATTAATTTGTCAAAGCTTGGGCTCAACGGACGAATAAAATGTCTAAGAATAGCACTGTTAGGCTTTAAAAAATATTTTTCTTGCATTCGGTTGTTTTTGTTTTTTTAAATAAGCTATATGCAGCTCTTATTTAAAAAAAAAAAAAATGGAAATATCAATGCTTCCCTTAAAAAAATGTTTGCAGGTAAGTCATTCGAGATTTATTTTTGAAACCGTATTTTTTCAGGTGGGTACAATACATTTGGCTAACAAACCATTTCAATAGTAATGTAAAATGACAGATTTATGAAAAAAAAAAATATTTAGAATTTACTTCGAAAAATCTATAAACATTTGATGCACCCTAGTAGACGTCTCCACTGTATGGAAAATAGCGCCTTCATAGTTTCCAGATGATTTATTGCAAATTAATAATTTGTAAGAAACGTAATTTTCACAGAAAATCTGATTTAATAATAATTAAAGTTCAGATGCACTGAATATTGTAGAATTATAATAGTGATTGATGAAGAAAATAACTTTGAGCAAGAAAATTATTCACAAAAATCTTCTGGGACTGATAAAATGTGTGTTTCTTAAATCAGTAATGAAAAAAATATATTTTGTTTTTCTTATTTCGAAACGTTTATTCGATAACAATTATTTCTAAATTAAAAATTAAACACAAAGTTTTTCTTCACGACTTGAATTATTCCCTGGTGCACTTTCGATGTTATCACACAATTTTCAAGAGGATGCGATAAAACCGAAAGCGCCCGAGGAAATAAATCAACTCGTTAAAAAAAAGAAGTGCTGTATTTTTAAATTATTAATTTGAAATGAATCTTTATAATATCAATACACTAACCCTTAAAAAAATTATATTTCTAAACCTAATTTTCAAAGTTTTTTTTTTGGAAATAATAGTGAATTCTGGCTGTGCTTAAAAACATTTAATTGGTTTTTTTCCTTCCGTCGATGTATTTTTAAACCGACTCCAAGGACAATCGCTTTCTTTATTTTTTAGATTTATGTATTATAATTTACGTTCCTAGTTAACCTGGTAATGAAATAAGTTTGTCCGAAAATTGATAATTAGACCTTTTCTGCTTACTATGGAATTTCCGTATGAGAAAACTGGCATCATATAGTATGAGGGTAATAAAGTGGTATTCCTAGTAGGTATCAATACATGTAGCACTCAGAAAGCGGGAAAAGTCCTCCCGCAATCCACAGTTGAACAATATTTTGGAAAGGTCAATAATTTGATATTGATGAAAGTTTCCGTTGGAGTAAGTGAGGGCTGTAACTTAGGTCCCATTTTATTCATAATAAATAAAACGAGTAAAATAACTGAATAATCAAATGAAACCATTATGGTTCAAACCATAGGTTGGTATGAGGCTGCAGCGATACTGTAAAAATTGGTTAACTTTGCCAATTTCACCCCTGTTTCAGGGAAGTTCGGTAAACGTTGCACGGCTTATGTTCATTTGGCATTGGGTTTTAATACTGTAAGTCCAAATGCACAAACTTATACGTATCTGCTTGTGCGAATGCATTTAATATGAATCTTAAATGTAATTTATCTTGGCAACTAAGATTATAGATTTTAGAATAAGTGACACGTGAAGCTAACATGAAATTCTTAGATAAATGCACATGTTTTTCCTATTTCCTACTAAAGAGAAAACAATAAAAATGTGTGTAGATCTTCCAGTCCAGAAGTCTGATATAAACATTGCTTTGTGATTAGTTCACTTAATATGAAAAGTTACGGCGAAAGGTTTTATCCGCGATTTCTCAAATGAGTGATCAGCACTCACTCAGTTTTACCTTTAACATTGAAACTTCATATTAAATGCATGCCCACAAACAGACACGTGTTAGTTCGCGTTCACAAATTCTGCATTTGTAGGTACTTACAGATAAAAAAACCATACCTCAAATGAACATAAGCACTGCAACTTTGCCGACCGTCACTGAAACTGGGGTGACATCGGCTAAAGTGAACCATTTTTAACAGCAAAGGTAGTCAGCCTCATACAATTCGATTAGTCAAAGGATTACCTTGTACCTTAGATTCATTCAGTTAATTAATTTTCTTTAAAAAACCTGAATTTCTGTGTACATCCCTTGACCAAAAGTACGAAACTGGTAGAGTTCCACGAAGGAAAACTCCAGAATCTCTCCTCCATTCAATAAGACCGATATAATAAAGTTTGATTGGAATTTTTCGTCTTATTCCGTTCGCTGCCTTTTGCTTACTTTTTGAAAGAAAACTTTAAAAACCACGTTTCGACCACTCGCAACTGTCGCCAAGGAGAAATGATTCGGCGTTCTATTATACCCTTATTCCTATTGGTTTTCGGAAACACAGAAATTTACTTTTCAAATCCGAGAAATATTCCAATTTTTTTTTGCCCGCTCGAGAGGTTCCACTTTTGTTCGGTATTCCGATGAAAACACTTTTTTTTTGCGTACCCTTTTTAAGCTTTAAAATACCCTCTTTTATTTTTTGTAAAAGCCGAAGGAATTCAGTGAAAACTGAAAATTGGGACTGTTTTATTGAATTCAGAACAAGGTAAAGAAAAGTAATTTATTTTACTTGACTATGCGTTTTTTAAAACGTTGGTTTGTGTTGGTTTGGTTGGTTTGTGTGAAGAAAACTAATAAGATGGAATGAGGCTTATCACCTGTGCTAGAAAAGACCGTAACCAAAATTCTCACCTTCATTGAAATGTGGCTAGATTTGCGGAATTTATGTTCATGTACACTTTGAATATCAGAGTGAAACTTTTTGAACTTTTTTTTTTACTATGAATGCTTCTCCCGTTTTAGGAGGTGGTAGTAAAAATTGCAAAGCTTAAATTGCAGTCGTACATTGCAGTTTTCTTGTCATTTAGTGCTATAGTTTCTTTAGATTAATAGAATTTGCAATTTTATTTATTGTAAATTTATTGAGCTATTTTTGTTACACCGGACGCAATTCATATTGGAATTTCGTTTTCTGCGTCGGTTTACTCATTGTTTTCTGCTTCAAGCGACTGTCGCTTTAAATAGTTAGAATCCAAAATTATCAAAATTTGTCAGTGTTATGGCCGCGGAGATCAAGTCAGGTTATTTGGAACCGGATAACGTTGGTTCGAATCCCGCGACGATAACTTCGACCCTGGTTCAACAGATGCCGTTGCACGCACACAAGCTTCTGCTTTTGCATGAAGACAACTGGCCAGGCAAAATAGGTTGGTGGATTGCATTCCTTTCCACAAATCTATTTTATTGAAAAAAAAATCTAACAAATTGAATAAGTACAATAAGTACTTACATAACATACTATAAAAGACTAAATATTATCCATTATATTTTCAGTATTTCGTATTGTAATTTCTTCTTTTCATTTAAAATTCAATTAAGAATAGGTATAAGAAAGGGCTTTCAATCAATACTACTTGTCCCTCCAGTGCTTGTTTAACTTGTATACCATTTGATTCAAAGATGTGCTTTCAATGAAATTGTCTTAAGAATCACATTCTACACCATCTCAGCTAAAAAATAACCTACAACACCATAATGTGAGAGTTGTTTTAAATAGTTTTATTCATGTGAAATTACCTCTGATAGACATAAGATACACAAGCAATGAAGAGACGTACCTTTCATAACCCACGCACGGCACCCCCATGTCTCGCTGAGCTATGTTCTGTCGATAAGCCTTCAAAACGACCACTACGCTCTGCCCTCACTGCTGTCAACAAGGTCATAGTGCCCAAAAGAGCGAACACATCAAATTTTGCAGACAGGAGCTTTGCGGTGGCCGGGCCGGTTGCCTGGAACAATTTGCCCGTGAACCAGCCTACCACCACTTTCAGAAAGGGACTGAAGACACTGCTTTATTCCAGAAGCCATGGCGTCCTTGAGATGGTCCTGGACCATTAAATGGCGTCACAGGAAAGAAATCATCCATCATCAATCAATCATCACGTAAATAAAAAAAAAGGTATGCAAGATGCAACAACACTCCTAGTGAGTGATGTAGTTTTCATATATATTATTTTAACGCGATGTTAGGGAATTGACGCGCTCTTTTATACTAGTCGTACTGTAGGTAGTACATTTATTATCTTGAAAGTAAATTTTGAACTCTCTTTATACATACAAATGAAGTTTCAGAAAAAGTGCTTACACTAGATTATGTACATTGGAGGGACTCTTCCATTTCCCTTCAATTGTCCCTCGAGACCAAGTTGACAATTCTGCAAAAAGTACAAAGTTTTCGGTCCGTTTGTGTTCACTTGAAATACAATATGGACCCAAGTGTGCTCAACCCTTCCAATACTGCGAATATGAAAACATGTTCTACCTGAGATGCTGGTTTTACTCGTAATAATATGCGAAACCACTCGTATAACATGCGAACTTGTATATGTATATATAAATGGCAACCATTAGAGACAGATAGGTGATACAACAAGGCACTACCTTTAGAATATGATGATTTCGTCTTCGGTAGTTTTTGGGTTAACAAAACTTTAATAACTCTCCACAAAGGAGCATTGACAATGGAAACCTAACTATTTTGGCACCTGAAAGAATGCCATGTACAAAATACAAAAACATATAAATAAAACATTTCCGTATGTTTCGATATATGTTTTTTTTGTAGAAATAGTTAGAGTAAACAAAGGAGAGATTTTCATTTCCCCTTTGTGTGGGACATTATGTTCAGATTTTCTATACATATGTATGTGGCAGAGTCAACATGAAAGTTCAACACCAAAATGAATATTGCAAGCTGGATTGTACTGTACCACGACAAAATGCCCATTGAGAGAATGTCCACCGACACAGTGTCCATTGACAAAACGTCTACGCGACAAAATATTCACGTGACAAAATGTCCACCGAGTAGACATTATGTCATAAAAGTGCTTGTATGATCGCTGGTCAGTCAAAATTTAATCACATTACTTTTATTCTCCAGAAGCTTCACTGTATTCCAGCGTTAGTATTAAGAAACTGCGCAAATGAACTAGCTCCACCCCTTTATAAACTGTACAAACTGTCCCTTGGATGCGGTACCGTGCCTTCTAATTGGAAGGTTGCAACCGTTTATCCCATCCCCAAGAAGGGAATTCGCTCTGACCCTGCCAATTATCGCCCAATCGCAATCACTTCCTTACTTTCAAAAGTCATGGAAAGGATCATAAACGATAAGCTTATGGAATATCTGGAAACCCATAAACTGCTAAGCGACCACCAATACGGTTTTCGCCGTAACCGCTCCAGTGGTGATCTTCTCACTTATGTCACACACGTCTGGGGCCGACGCCTAGATCTTACGGGTGAAACACAAGCTGTTGCTCTTGATATTTCCAAAGCTTTTGATAGAGTTTGGCACTCCAGCCTCCTTAACAAATTGTCATCATTTGGACTTCCCCTTCTCCTCATAGAATGGATTTCCAGCTTTTTAAAAGACAGATCTATCCAAACAGTCATAGATGGTAGTAAATCAGCCCTGCTACCAATCAATTCCGGTGTCCCCCAAGGATCTGTCTTGTCTCCGACACTTTTTCTTATGCACATCAATGATTTACTATCTTGTGCTCCTATCCACTGCTATGCCGATGACAGTACAATTCATGACGGTTTCTCTTTTACAAAGCCCCCAAATAGTTCAGCGATATCCGTTGCTCGTGAATCATTAGTTTCAAAGATCAATACAGATCTCAGGGCTGTCAGCCGTTGGGGCACTGACAACCTTGTAGAGTTCAACATCAAAAAGACTCAAGCATGTCTGATATCCTTAAAGAGGATTCCAAACAACTATCTCCCAACTTTCGACAATGTCTCCCTCTCTAACCATGAACACTTACATCTTCTTGGCGTTTCTCTGTCATCAGAGTTAAAATACCATGATGCTATTGAGTCTCGCACAACTTCCGCTTTCCGGCGACTCGGCATATTATACAGAGCCCGTAGGTTTTTTACTTCAGCCCAGTTATTGACTCTGTATAAATCCCAAATCCGCCCCATTATCGAATATGGCATCCGATCTGCAGCCGCTTCAGCACAGAAGAAACGTTGGAATGCTCAGTCTTTTTTATCGATATTACCACGGAGCTTGTTCTAATGAGCTCCATTCATTAATCTCTCCCCCTCGCATTTCAGAAAGGGAAATTCCTAGTAGGACTCTCATTCATCCCTTTGCAGTCGATCTCAAAACTATGAGAACTTGGCGTTTTCATGACTCATTCCTTTGCCAAACTGCCCGTTTATGGAATGGTCTACCAGTATCTGTGTTCCCTTCCCAATTTAATCCGGTTTTATTCAAAACCAACATCAATCACCACTTCCTTGCAGCGCCTCACGACAAAACCAAGAACTCAAGCAACACCTCTGTGGCACCCTTCCAGGGTGACATAGACCCCCAAGACTCTCAAGAATTGGGGAGCCTCCCGCACAGGATTCCTTAAAAAAAAAAAAAAACTGGCTCCGTATCTCAAAGCGCGTTGAGCTTAAAGTATGCTCGATGGTCCACAAAGCTTTATTTGAAAAAACACCCAAATATTATATTATTACTGGGATTTCCTGCAAAATAATAATGTTGAATTAATGGTTACCCGCTTTTATGAAATTGTAAATGAAACTATAAATCTATACATTCCTTATAATGAATACAAAACAACAACGTACCCATCGTGGTTCACTGCTGATTTGATAAAGACTATATCTGAGAAAAAAATAGCACACAGAAGATTCAAAATTACAGGGGAAACTGATGATTATTTGAAGTTTTCTGCCCTAAGAAATGATTGTAAGGTGCAATCAAAAAAATGTTACCTTAACTTTATACAAAATATACAAGATACAACCGTCGACACTAAATCGCTCTGGAGGTTTAAAAGAAAACTGAGCAATGACAATCAAGAATGTCCAAATAAAATGTTTCTGAACAAGATGATGGCTGATAATCACAATGACATTGCTAACTTGTTTGCTAGATTCTTTAGTGAAGTGTATGTTGAGGACTCGAACTTGATAAACGATACACCATTAAAAGAAGACTCAACACCATTAAATTTGACTGAATGTAGTTTATCTTACAACACTGTGCTAAACAAGATATCCAATTTAGATGTAAGAAAAGGCGCTGGTCCCGATAAAATCCCTCCCTTATTTCTTATCAATTGTGCCTCTGCCCTAGCTTCTCCTTTGACGACAATTTTCAACAAATCGCTCAGCCAAGGTCACTATCCTAATGTCTGGAAAAACGGTCACATTAGACCCATTCACAAAAAAGATGATAAGTCCAATATTGAAAATTATAGACCTATTTGTATTCAATCAATTTTAGCCAAATTATTCGAATCATTAGTTTTGGACCAGATTTTTCCGGAAATTTCTAAATGTATTTCTACTAAGCAACATGGTTTTTTACCAGGAAGATCCACAGGGACAAATTTGGCAATTTACCAAAACTATCTAGCCAATAATCTTGCAGCCGGGTACCAGGTGGACAGTGTTTACACCGACTTTTCAAAGGCGTTTGACAAGGTATGCCACTCAATTTTAATACAAAAATTGTCAAGGTTTGGTATAAAAAATCAACTTTTGCAGTGGCTGTCGAGTTATCTTGTCGAGCGTTCTTTGAGAGTAAAGGTGGGGGAAACCCTATCAAAGCCCTTCCCTGCTAAAAGTGGTCTTCCGCAAGGAAGTCATTTTGGCCCAATTTTGTTCCTTATCTTTATTAATGATATCACAGATGTGCTGTTTGACATTGAATTCTTACTTTTTGCCGATGACATCAAACTATACAAAGCTATAAATGACGTTTCTGACTGTCTGTTGGTTCAGAATAATTTAAATCGAATGTCCATGTGGTGTGCACACAATAGACTGTTTATGAATGACAATAAATGCCAAGTTATAAGATTTGGTAGAAATAAAGATAAAATAATATATAATTATTGCCTAAACAATAGTTCCCTTGAATCGGTTGAACTAATTCGAGATTTAGGCATAATCTTTGACTGCCATTTATCGTTCCGACAACATATTGCATTTATAACAAATAGGGCCACTAAGACCCTGGGTTTTGTGTGTCGCACTGTGAAAGATTTCTCGAACATATTAGCCATCAAACAGCTTTATATTTCCCTTGTACGCAGCCAACTTGAATACAACTCATACATTTGGTCTCCCGGGTACAAACTTCATTGTGATGCTATAGAGCGTATCCAAAAAAGATTTTTAAGATTTGTAAATTTTAAATTAAATATTCGTTTTGATGACTTGAACTATAGTTTTTTGTTAAATTTTTTGAATCTTGAAACTTTACAAAATCGCAGAATATTTCATGATTTATTTTTTTTGTATAAAGTTGTTAATTCATTGGTGGACAGCCCTGAATTATTGAATGTCATTAATCTACACATACCGAGTCGAACAAGAAGTCGAAATATATTCCACTGCGACGTTGCAACAAAAACATTTATAATGCATTCTATGATATATCGGCTTCATCGACTCGGTAATGATTATCTTACCAATGATGATATAGATATTTTTGGTATGTCCATCGGAATTTATAGAAATTCATTAAAGTCTGTTTTATCATGTAATTCTTCTTGATTTATGTTTAATTTCTCTTTTCTTACTGATCACTTATTTTTATACATTTATTTTTAATCTTTTTATATTCATAATATGTATCTTGTAATAATCATAATATTTATACAATTTGTAAGCAACAAACTTCTGTACTACCTCTGTTAATCTAAAAATGTAAAAGGCTTCAGCCGTTTATTATAAATAAATAAATAAAAAATAAATTATATCTCGCTTATTCATTAAAACCCGTCACCCTCGGCAAAAAAAGCCTCACACCACGCTCGGCAGAAAGCGGAGCCAAGTCACCTATTGAAGAGCCAATCAGAAGAGTAAACACAGTGCTTAGAGAGCGTGCATTTACAGTTGCTGATCCTCTGGCCTAGAATCTCCTGCCTCATCATGTGAAAGAGCTAGAGGACCATGGAAAGTTCGAAAATTCACTGAAGACAAGCAAATTTCTGGCATCACTTGCACAAGAGCCACGAAACGGCGCTAGAAATAAATCACCAACTCAACATCATCATCATCAAAATGTCCGTTGACAAAATGTCCACGCGACAAATGTCCACCGACATAATGTCCATCGACAAAATGTCCACGCGACAAAATGTTCAACCGACAATTTATTGTTGAATATGATGTACGATTTATATTTTATGAAAACATTACAACAACATACATTTTTCGGTGGACATTTTGTCGGTGGACATTCTGTCAACGGACATTTTGTCGTGACACGGTATTGTGCTGTACTCAAAATATGAAACTTTTCAATTCAACTCAGTTGTAGAGTGTACCAAGAAAATATACTGAAATAAAACGGCGCTTTTTTGTTCTGATACATTTTTTTGGCAGAGCTTAAACATTGAGTTTTTTACTTTGGCTTTGTGTTCGTACATAAACATGTGACCTGAAAAATAATACATGAAAATTCTTTTGAGAGATTTGTATCAAACGAATGGATGAACATGTGTGTGCATGTTTTTTTTATCAATATAAAAGAACATGAGTTGTGAAAGAACTTTTTCGTGGTATGTTTTGATTTGAAATTTCCGGAATGTGTAGAGTTGTTTACAATGTATGGAAGATGACGTCATTGATGTGAGGTACTGTGTTTATGTTTTTTGAAGCAATCCTGACTCCTTATATTTTAGATACTCTAACGATGCTATTTTTAGACATTTTAATCGTCCGTTGAACCCATGCTTTGACAAACTAATGATGCCTGGGCTGTTAGTCTCATCACCACGGTCTTTCTTATCTATCGAACTTTGGAAATATTTGTATGAAGACTAATCAGCTGTTCACTTGCGGCCATCTTGGACTGACCGTACTTTATACAAATGCATCATTAGTTTGTCAAAGCGTGCGCTCAACGGACGACTTAAATGTCTAAGAATAGCACCGTAAGGGTCTATGACACTTGCTGTAGAGGTGTTAGTGATGTGGCGGTTGATGCTCTGATCCTTTATTGCAGTTGCGTAGTGTTGTGTTGTGTGTTGCTTTGGCTTTGTTTTCAGTGTCTGAAAGGAAAAGTACATTTGTTGTGTTTTGTACCTTACCTGTGAAAAATAATATGTTCCACCTACCAATGCTATTCTTTCTGGAGTCATTCCTTTCTTCTATAGGTAGAATGCATTGAATCGCTCTGATAAATAACATCAGTTTTACAGATAGTCAGATATGAAATTATCCTTGTTTTCGAATAAAACAATGGACAAATTCCGTAGACAGCATAATTGTGACGTCACACGGCCAGGTTGCGAGCGAAAAGGCATAGTAATATTTTGATATTGGTTGCTAAGGACCCTCGTTGCATATGCCTTTGACGTTTGACTTATCGCGCTATCAGAAAAATGAAGAAAAAATTCAACAATAGTGAGGAATTTACGCATGTACATATGTGTTGTACTTGAAGCACTTGAATTCCACGCCGAGAGCTCGGGTTCGAATCTCACCGAGGGTGTCAGAAATGATGTCCCGTTTCGGTGTTTATTTCAAAACCCAAAATTAAATACCGGCGAGGCTTACTCAGCTTTCACACGAAAATGAGTAGCAGCCCCCCGCGCGAGCTGGGAAACCTCCACTTCAAATAAAGGGGTTGGCGTAAGGCTGGCCCCCTTACCTGTAAAATAAGTAGGTTATACTCGCCACATGCGAAGTCCTTCGGGAATTACGCGGCAAGTATGTACATCATATGTCTAGCTAATTTATTATCGTTTGAATGCATATTTTTTTGGGCGTGCTTTGACACTAAGAAGCATAATAAAAAGTTAGCTGTGCTGCCATAAAAAAAATGTTTTTTATCTGAAGTGTAGCTGTGACTGTTCCTGTCATACTTTCCGCTGCGTCTTCACATGTACGAGGGTATGTCATGACTATTGCAGCGTGCCGTGGAGGGAAAGGAGAGTGTGGACAAGACGATATACGAAGGTCCGCACATTTAAAAAAGAGGTAAATATTGTGACGCTTCACAGCCGAGTTAATGCAAAGCCAAACTTATCGTCCTTCCAGTGATTGTTTGGCTTGTATAGGCTAAGGTTTCTCAAGTTTTCCAAATTTCTGTAAATTTTAAATTAGAATTTTGTATTTGATTTTAATGTTTATCCATTTGTTTGTGTCTGAAATTTTATTTGTTGTGTGTATTCCTTGACTTATAGGTTGGTTTGCGGCTGACCACCCATGCTAGATTATATAAGATTAGTGTCACAAAGCAAAACCAACGCAACAAACACTACAACACTACGCAGCTAACGGCCCTGCAACAAAGGGTCGGGACATCAATTGCCACATCACCGAAACCTCTGCGGAAGTACAACAAGTGTCATAAACCCCTATGGGGCTATTCTTAGACATTTTAGTCGTCGATTGAGCCAACGCTTTGACAAACTAATGGTGCCTGCGCTGGAAGTTTCATCAGCACGGTCATTCTTACCTATCGAATTTTGTGATATTTGTATGAAAACAAATCATCTGTTCACTTGCGGCCATATTGGATTGACAGGTCTTTATACAAATGCATCATTAGTTTGTCAAAGTGTGGGCTCAACCGACGACTAAAATGTCTAAGAATAGCCCCGTTAGAGTCTACCATAGACCTCTAGATGAAAAATAGATAGTACTGAACAAATAATTACTGTTTTCTGTCCATACTCTGAAACGTCTTCTTGCAGTGCACGCATGTTTGTCCTCCATTACCTCTCGCATGATAGCGTAATGCGCACTTCCCGGCAGGCTGCTCAGGCCATGAAGTCATCAAGGAGCGCGAGGAGTCGGCACAAAGCGCTGCGTCACAAGTACCTCCGCCTTTATGGCGGAAATGCGTGATCTACCAGCCAACAGGCGGGGGGCGCGACCCCAACAGGACCGCAGCATTTTGCATTTAAACAAGATGCTAGGATTTATTTTTGAAATTGTTTTCAAGAAATCCTGTGTGGGAGATTTCATGTCTATTGGTATGTTTTTATTTTGTTGCTTATCTTTTTTGTACTGTCTTGGACGGTGCCCCCTCAGGTGTTAGACCACTCGGACGTCCCAGGATGCGGTGGGCAGACAAAGTCGAAGCCGACGCCGAAGTTCTAGGAGTGAGGGGACCATGGAGGGAAGCAGCATAAGACAGAGAGTCCTAGAGGATTGTGGTGCGGGAGGCCCTGAGACTTCAAGGCTTATGAGCTGAAGAAGTATATTTTTTGTAAGGTGTGGGATACTACCGAGATTTCAGATAATTAATCTATGAGTCTATGATAATGATGATTCGATGACTTCTTTCGAGCTCCATTTCATGAAATAGTCACTCCAAGGGCGATTGTGCAAATGATGCCAGAAATTCGCTTGTCTTCAGTGCATGTCGTAACATTTTCTGGTCCTCTAGCGGCCAGAAGATCACTGAGAACAACTGCAAATGCACGCTTTGACTTTTGCCGCAGAAGTGTGGGTGTTGGTGAACTGGCGGTCAATGTCTTCCTTTTACGTAGGGGTGCTAGCTGCGTATTGTTGTGTTGTGTGTTTTTTTGAGGCACTGAAATAAAGTGGCGATTGATATTGGATTTGAAAAGAACACGGTTAAAGCAGGAACACAGATACCGGTAACTTTTCCCGTAAACGGGCATTTTGGCAAAGAAATGAGTCAGGAAAACACCAAGTTCTCATAGCTTCTAGTTAATAATATTGTTGTGTATTTCTGGTTCTTTATTTTTTAATTTTTACTGCATTGGCTTTATGTTTTATTACGTATTGAGTATAAATAATGCTCAATTACACACATGACACTCTATAAGAAGACAATTTTGTACCTCGCGGATCTGATCAAGCAAATTGATTTGAAAAGAAAACCATTGACTTTGAGCCTTTCCGCAACTAAGCAACAGTTTTTAGCGAGCGTGCTTTTGCAGTGGAGGCTCCAACGGAATGGTACCGACAGATAACTACGGTTTTTGAGATTTATTATTAAAGCCACTTCAAAAGACGTCTCAAGACCAATCATTTCACCCAATCTACTCGTATGTAACGAAAAGGCGCCAATGATAGAAGTTAACTGATTCGTTATCATTTACTTTCATTATCATCAATAAATGATACAGTGAACCATCGATTTCCACCATTTGAATTGATTGAAGATTTTTATTTATTCAAACAGTAAATTCAAGAAAAACTGCCCGTTCGTCTCTGCTGTGATGTAAGGCCGTACTTTGGCTAGCGACTCTTGGCCCAAATTTATCTGCATTCCGTGATCCGCGACTTTAGCGAAACGACCGACGCCACTTATTGTGCAAAATTTACGTCTAAACTAAACCATAGCGTTCACCGAAAATGTATGTAAACTGCAACAGAATGCTGTGGTTCTCTTGCATTTTTTGGTGGACGCTAGGATTGAGTTTGAAGTGAATGCTTTATACTTGGTTAACGTACACTTATTGTGAAAAGTTTTGTACTATACAGATTCTCGTTTGCCTTTACAGAGCTTAGTGTTACGGCCTTTGTGTTTAACAACAAAAATGTGCAGAATAATACTTAAAGAGAAATCAGTTAGTTTGAGAACAATTTCGTTATTTTTTCTTCATTTTTAATTATAGAATTTTCTTAATCCTTAAAAAAGAACTAAATGACAACTCAGAGCATCTGAAATGAAATTTCTTAGCGCGATCGAAGGTAGAACTTCCACCATGACTATGCAGAGGCTCTGCCCCCCCCCTAGCGGATTTTTTTTATATCATTTTGCGCCATTTGTGAGATGAAAAAAACGGATTTTACTGACCGTTCAAAAGAGAAGAACGATTTTCTCTACGTTTCGACATCCTCAGGAGACGTGTCTCTTCTACAAAGAAGAACCACGAACTGTTGAATTATTGTTGTTTGTAGAGAAAATTATTCTTCTCTTTTGCACGGTCAGTAAAATCCGTTTTTTTTCATTCTACAAAATGTCTAACGACCGTAATCATGATTTAAAATCTTTAATTTGTGAGTTATTTAAAAAAACTTTTTTTCTCTGCTGGAGATAGAATTCAGTACTTTTCGATTACTAGTCTAAAGCATTGACCATTAGACTGTGATCGGTAAAAAAATACACATGAATTAAATATCGTAATCTTTAATCTTTAATCTAAGCTGCAAAGATATGTTAACATTTAAGGCTCATATTAAATGCATGCCCGCAGACAGGCGCATGTAGGTTCGCGCCTACACATTCTGCATGTGTGCATACAAATAAGCAAAACCTCACATGAACATAAACCTTGCAACTCCTGCCGCTGTTCCCTGAACCGGGGTGGCATTGGCAAAAGTGAACCGATTTTTACAGCACGGGTGGTCAGCCTCATACCAACCTATCATACCAACCTAATAGCATTGTAAATATGTGTTTGGTATGCGCATTATATTTCTACTCCCTTCCCTTTCTCCTGACCTTTCTTTCCTTATCCCATCATGAGGACGAGATTTTTTGTATATTTTTTTTCTATTTTGATTTGTGTATTTATTTGTTTTTGGTTTTGGGTGGTGCTTCTTTTTGTTTTTCTTTACTTTTTATTTATTTACCTGGCATGATTTGTAAGTTGAAATACACAATTGTAGAATACAGTAATAGGCGACATGAAATGTAAAAAATATCATCTATATATGTAGAAAATTCTATTCAATGCTGTTGTATTCTTGTTTAAATAAAAAAAAAAAAAAAAATGAAACATGGATACCAATACATATAATTCCTCACTCTCTCTAAATAGCATGATGGAGTCTTTGAATTTTTTTGAACGCTTTTCCCCGTCATTATGTTCTGAGTTTTCCAGGGAAATTGTGCCATCAGGCGCCGTTTATTAGAAAAGTGGAGGGAAAATAATCATCCTGATGGAAAGTATAAAATTTGACGAGCCCGCCTGATGAGTTGCAGTGCATGGCTTACGAGAGGGAGAATATCGATACACATAAACCTACGGAAAATTGTAATACGCAACTTAGCTACACATATAGTGTAACTAATTGCCTGCGTTATCCCCGAGGGGGTCGCATGTGTCAATTCAGGATATATTTATTTTTACGGGAAGGCGACTGGCCTCACATCAACCACTTTCAGTTGAAGTGGGGGTTTCCCAGTTTGCGGATGAGCTAGTTCTCATTTTTTGTGAAGACTGAGTACACTGAGTACAGAGTTTGAAAAAAGGACCGAAACGGGAAATCATTTCTGACACCCTCGGTGAGGATCGAGCCATTGCTCTCGGTATGGAATAATGAACTTTAAAAGATTTCGCGGTTGTTTTTAGATGCTTGAAACTGCTTTGTCTTATCTTAAAAAAGTAATGGAATGGTTGGTGGAGTCAAATTTGGTTCAATTAAATAAATAAAATAGTAAGTCTGTTTGGTAAATTGCGACACAATGATTGAATCTACATTATTGACTATTTTCTATTTTCAGCTTTTCTAATAAATAGGGAAGCTTGATTTCTTCGCGTAAATACAACTGAATGTATTGTGGTTATCGTCTCTAGTGCGAATAAACAGGAGACTTTTTCGAACTGACACATCGCTCCCCCAGTTCTTGTTTACCGTATACGCCAATCTTGTCAAATATGACTTTTTCATGCAGTTGTCTTATGAATCAAGTTCTACACAATCTGAGCTAAGAAAAACCGTAAAACTCGATAATGTGAGAGTTCTTTTAAATATTTTTTAAATAAATTTCTTGTTTTTATAAGACTCATTGGTCCAGTACACATGCAAACATTGCTCATGTAAAAATTTCTCAATGGCGTATACGGTAAACAAGAACTAAGGCAGCGACATGTTTGCTTGTGTCAATGAACCTCAAATTTTTAAACTTATTTTTCGTTGCAACTTACATCAAAGATAGATTATGTTATGTTTTGATGGAAAGGTATCTCCAGGATACTTACATCCGGCTAGTTCTCATCAGCATCACTCTCAGGGCGTGGGGTTCTTTCCTTGGCATTGCTTACTTGTATTTTGGGAAGGTTGTATAGTAAAAGATAAGTTTAACATGAACAAATTAGGGTTTATTTACTTTAATAATATGGGGGAAAAAGAGGAAATAAGGGAATGGCCTGACCTGCTCTTTGTCACTAAAACACTCCCTACTCTGTTGACTGGAGTTCCAAACTGAAGGCCTGGGGGGCAGAGCCCCAGGCTAGCGGTGGCTCACGAGGCGGACGCCTCCACACGTTGTAGCCCCTGGGTGGGCGCTCCTATGCACCCGTCTCTGGTCTACAAGGCGGGTGCCTTGGATGGCGGATGCTCCAAGTAGAAGGGGAGGGAGATCCGTTGCTTGGGTGCTTGGTGCTTTGTCGCCGACGTCTGGCCCAGGAATGTGCCGAGCGATAATCGACAGCCCGATCAGATCCCACGGCGGAGTCCGGCTGCTTCCGTGACCGTTCGGCTCTGTTCGGCCCACGACACATACTGTACACTTTGAGATTGATTTTTATATGTTATTTTAAAATAACATAACAATTAGCTAAATTGATAACTGGCCAAGTATTTTTTTAACAGTTCATAAATGAATTTATTGTACTTATATTTTTACTTGCTTCTGAGGAAAGTACCTACGCAGTTAGAAAAGGTTTTGGTTTTACCCTGATTTCTACCTATCCTTTTGTTAGAACGTGCTTGCAGTGGGCCCAAGAGAAAGAATAGAGTTTCTGGAATAAATAAATCATTATTTTTCAATCGAAGGTGACACTTTTTTAAATAAAGTATGAAAGTTTGCGCATAAAGCTGCCCCGCCGTTCGGCAGTTTCCGTAGGCTCTCGGGCGCCATGTGCCGCCGACTCTGATGACTGATGACGTAGAAGTATTTCACAGAAGACCCTTGAATATATATGAAAATAAAAGTACTAGGACGATGTATATGACGTCTATAATCTAAGTTGCAAGGATATATTCATTTAAAGTTTTCAAATGTCTGCCCACCAACAAACATGTGTAGTTCGCGCTTACAAATGCTGAATGTGTACTTACAAATAAAATCCAAACCTCAAATGAACATATACCCTACAACATTTGCCGACCTTCTCTGACACAGGGGTGACATTGGCAAAGTGAACCATTTTTACAGTATGGGTGGTCAGCCTCATACCAACACAATGAATTAATTTGTGGTATTTCAGTAACTGGATCAAGAAGCAGCTGCCTGGACATCCTTCCAAGAAGGCACCGCACTGTTTTTGGAGACAGAGCATTCAAGGCAGCTGCTCCGATGACTTGGAACGCTATTCCCGCCTCACTGAGGGAACTGGATATGGAGCGATCATTTAAAAAAGGTCTCAAGACTCACCTCTTCGTCCAATTATATGGACAAACGCCTTTGTAGTGACACACGGTCATAAAAGGCGCTGTACAATTTTTGTCTTATCTATCTATCTGGATGAATTCCATGTGATTGCCTTCCCATGTTTGAAATGCTATGCACGTCGCTGCCCTATCCAGACGTTTTTTTTTCTTTCTTCTACATTTTTTTAAACTTCAAGATGATGGATATTGGACTCTCGTCACTTTCATCGCTAAAAAGAAAATAGCGAGTATATAACATTGAGTAAGCCCGCCGAATAGCGCAAGATTGATGGGAAAATCGATAGACTTGAAAGGAGTACGGCAGTCATTCATAACTGGGGTACTGAGTACACTTGAGTCGCGATAAGCCCCATACAATATCTACCCCTAGTATAAAAAATCAAGTTAACTCCCCACCATCGCGTAAGTATAAAAAAAAAATGTACGAAAACTAAATCACTCGCAAAGTGCGCTATTTTTTTTTTTTAAGAAATCCTGTTCGGGAGACTCCCTAGATTCTAGAGACCCTAGGGGTCTATGACACTTGTTGTAGTGCCGCAGGGGTGTACGAGCTGGGTCGTCGCTACAAAGCGCCAATACTCAAGCAATTCCCAGTTGCTGTAAGGCTGGATGGACCTTTGGTGACCGGTCATTTGTAAAGGTTTATGAACTTTTCAACCCAGCGAAGAGCAAATTTGAAAATATAAATGGTATATTTTTTGTGCTCCGCGGGGATTCGAACCCACAACCTTCCCATTTCAGAGTCCGCAGTGTTACCACTGAGCTACGGACCGGTCAAATTTGCTATTGTATCTTGGATACGTTTTTCTATTTAAGCAATGGCGAAGAATTTTCAGAGAGTACAGAATTTTATAGTCCGTACAAGTGAGCCTACTGTAAGAATATTTATATATTTTTACTTTATAGCAGTCCGAAGGACTGTTATAAAGTATTGTATTCGTCCGAAAAAAAAAATCGAGGTTTCAACGGAAATGAGTTGTCCTGCACCAGGACATGCAAAAAAACCTAATTTGTCGAACCTGTCCGTCCGTCCGTCCGTCCGTATGGATATATGTATGTCCCAGCCGGAACTACTAATCGCAGAGACACCAATTTTTGGGTTTAGAGAATTGACAACCACAGATTTTGATGGGCCGACCGGCATGGCACTAACCTGAAAATTCAAGATGGCTGCCATACAAAAAAAACATAAAATTGCATTTTTCTCAAAAACGGCTCTAACGATTTTCTTTAAAATTTCAGTGTGGTCGTTGCTTAAATTGTTGCGAACAAAATTTGTTATAGCAACACTCTTCCTAACCTGCGTCTATGAGTTGCCATATGAAAGAAAAAAAAAGATTGTGATTATCTCGGAAATGGCTGGGTTGACAAAAAAAAAATGTTCTACAATATTACGCGCGATATTAATTTCTACAAAAATTTAAAGAATACTTTAATAATTTTTTTACTTAAAGTACCGTTTACACGATCTCAAAATTTTCATCGAAAATATTAAAAAGACCCATAAAAACGCAATTTTGTACAACTGTTTTTAGGTTCACAAGAAAGAAAAAATTATAAACTTCTTTGCACTATGACTTGTTTTTCACTATTTTGAGAATTCAAGATGGCTTCCAAAGAGGAGAAAACTTCAAATGCGATTATCTCAAAAACGGCTCTAACGATTTTTTTTAAATTTTCAGTAAAGTAGTTGCTTGATACTTTCTTACCAAATTTAGTTATGGCAACATTTTTGCTAATCTGCGTCTATGAGTTGCCATATGAAAAAAATAAACAATTGTGATTTTCTCAGAAGTGAAAGCGTTGACAAAAAAGATATGTTCAACAATATTATACGTTACATCAAATTCTATATAAAAATTAAATATTTTTTTTTTAAAATAAAAACATAAAGTGCCGTTTACATGATATCAAAAATTGAAATTAAAGGCTACAAAAACCCATCAGAACGCAAAAAACTTTTATGTTTCTTAACTTTATCAGAAAAAACTTATTTATCACTATAATTCATAGTGAAACATTTTTCAAATTTTAGAAAATTCAAGATGGCTTCCGAACAGCTGAAAGTTTCAAATGAGATTTTCTCAAAAACGGCTCCTACGATTTTCTTTATTTTTTTTGCATAATCGTCATTATAATACTGCTATGTAAAAATAATAACCATTGCCTCATAATTTTCTTTGTTTTGGGGGTTGCCATACAAGAGAACAAAAGAATTTAAAATTTCTCGGCAGAGAAATGGTTAATTACAAAATAATATTCTACAATTGCAAAGCTTTTATATATACCTACATACATAAATTATTAGTTTTTTGAAAAAAATATTATAAAGTATAGCCACGATACAAAGTGACAAATTTTCATACAAAAAATTATTGTAATATTTTTGGTAGCAAAACGTCTAATACCCATAAATAAACCTACATAACAATTCGCTCAATCAATTGCTATAAAACAACAATAAGCATTGCATCTTAATACTCTTTGTTTTGGGGGTTGCCATACAAGAGAAAACCATATTTTAAATTTTCCCGGCAGAGAACGGGTTAACTAAAAAATAATGTTCTACAATTGAAAAGCTCTTATATATACCTACATACATTTATCATTACTTTTTTCAAATAAATATTATTAGGTGTAGCCACCATACAAAGTGACAAATTTTAATACAAAAATAATTGTAATATTCTTGGTACTAAAACGCCTAATATAAAATACTAGGCTACGAGTCTTAAAATCTAGTAAGTTGTACCCATATAATAATCAATCATAACTTTCCAAAATATCAATGAAAAGTATAGGTACCCACCAAACAAAGTGTTAGTTTTGATACAAACGGGATCAATGATAATACTACAAAAAGACGATTGCTTAAAAAGATTAGCTTCATTACTTACACACAACTAAATGTTTTGTTATGAAAATTGGCTATGACCTAAACATGACCGTATTTTGTGCTATAAAGTCATGTGCAGTCCACTGTACAATTTATTTATTTAATCCTGTGCGGGAGACTCCCTAAATTTTAGAGATTCTTAGGGTCTGTGACACTTGTTGTAGTGCCGCAGAGTTGTTGGTGAATTGGCAGCTGATGTCCGGGCTGTCAGGACTGTTCGCTGCATAGTGTTGTGGTGTGTGTTGCCCCTACGGGTGCTGGGAAACCCCCGCTTGAACTGAAGCAGTAGGCGTAAGGCCGGCCCCCTCACCACCTTCGGAGAGAACGCGGTGAAAAATTACACTATATGTGCAGCTTAGTAGCGTTAGCGTAAAGCAACCATTGGTTGTTCTAGATATTTTTCTTTTATCATTCTCTTTAACTGCTTATTCATTAAGTATCTACTTAATCCAGTTTTGAAATTTATTTCAACTAAATACTTAATATGTTTCTGGAAATAAACAAATTTTTTACTTTTTGCTTTTTATGCTTTTTCATTTGACATTAAAACACTTTTAATATGATCAACTATCAAAAGAAATAAAAACCATAAAATCTAATTCCACGAGAAATATTTTACACGGCTCTTTTCAGTTCTATAACATTTTATTTCTGTGATTCTGTAGATTCGATTAGAGGTTTTTTTTTTAAAAAGTACATTCACATACAATTACTAGTATTAAATATCGTATATACTCCGTTCAAATTGCCTCTCTAATTACGTTCCTTTGAAAGCCGTCTCGTTTTCCACTGTACAGAAATAATAAATTCGAAATACATTTTTCCCGAAGCTGCCGAAGTAATTCTCCTTTTGAAAGGGAAAAATTAGTTTTTACCCGGAGAAAAGCCATTCATTTATTCAAGACCACTTATTCCTTGGAAAAAGGTAAACAAGACCATTACAGTGGCAGCGATCGTCATGAATTCCCTTTTTCTTGCCCACTTTTTTGGCCCATTACACGACGCTGGAAATCCCTTTTTTTTGCCTACCTACCTTTTTGTCAATATTTTTCCGGCATTAATCGTGAAATATTTACTCGGGTAGAAATAAAAAAACTCCCCCCCCGGCTCTTAAAATTTTGGTTATGTATTTATAAGGTCGTATTTTCATGTTAATCCATAAAAAAAACTGAAGGGCTTCCGCTCTCAATGATGTATTTTTACATTTCATTGTTTTAAGATAAAACCAAAAATTCTTTGTTAAATTTATAAGAACTCATCTATTTTACAACATTACATCGGTTACGACCGGTCCGTAGTTCAGTGGTAACACTTCGGACTCGAATGGGAAGGTTGTGGGTTCGATTCCCGGCGGAGCACAAACAATATACTGTTACGAAATTAGGGTTCAATTGTCTTCAAATTAAAAATACACAGGTCTTCTTCGATAGTTATTTATTTTACACAGTTACAAAATTTATTTTTCACACTACTTTCTCGATTATTCCATTGGTTTCGGTTCACTGATCAGATGGCTTCGATGTGTTTGTTAGTCGCTATGATACTGGCCCGCTCTGCAGGCCATTCGCACCTTTATACTCTTCAGAGCAGTATGATCCAGAACTAAAGTCGCCAGACGGTTCCAGAGTAATTATTACTTCTCGATGTTTCACGTACTACCTAGACACAACCAAAATCCTACCTACCAATGCAATACAGTATTCCTATAATTATAACAAATACCTACTTAGCCTAGAGAATTCTACACTTATACATAATTATCGATCTTACCTACCAATACTTTTGAGGATTCTTATAACTATAACTATCCATACTTATTTCAATATTTATATTTACATAACACTATAACTACCCATACTTATTTCAATATTTATATTTACATAACACTACCCCCCACCTAGACTGTTTCGTCCCGGAACAGTCTTGACTCTGTGTAGGTAGGGGCATGCTGATCCACGTCGACACCCTGTGGTCAGGAAGAAGTGGCAGTCCACGGATTTCTCCCCACTGGCTCTCGGCTGCGCTTGCTCGCAGCACACCATGACGCTGATGCCGACTCCCGAGAACACTGCTTCAATCATACTCCGGATTATCCGCCAGTCTCGATTAGCGCGGCCGCCACCCATCTTCGGTATTGCCAGACGCGCCTGCTGATCCTCCAACATGTAGTCACGCAGCTCAACAAGGCCGTCCCACAATGCCTTGTAGTCCTCTTCCAGGTTGCTGGAATCCGGGACAACCAGGCAGTATGCTTGTTGACGCCCCTTCGGTAGTCTCAGAGCTCTTCCTTGCGGGCTGCTCGAGGGTTGCGGTTCTCCGAATTTGTATCGGAAGACCCGTGCAATTCCTCTAGACATATCTAGATCTTCCGGTACACTGCATGCCAGTGTGTGGTCCCTAGTGACCTCAAATAAGTCCTTGTGGACTTCTGTGGTCACTCCATGGCGAAACTTCTGCCCTGCCTTCGCGTTCTCCCAAAACGTCTCAAAGGCTGGTGATCTTTCGGATGCGACGCACTGTCGTACTTTTTGGGCTGGTTGGTCATCATTATCGCCTAGGTATGGTGAGAGGCGATTGTAGTGCACGACCCTTGGTTTTCCGTTTGGTCTCTTTTTTATGCGGTAGACCACATCGTTGATGCGCTCCAAGATCTCGTACGGCCCGTCCCAGGAACGCTGAAGTTTCGGACAGTACCCTTGGCGCCTCTTGGGGTCAAAAAGCCACACCCAGTCACCAGCTTTGTACCCCATGCTGTCAGCTCTGGTGTCATAGCGCTCCTTCATTTGATCGCTGGCTTCCCCGATGTTCATGCGGACCTGATCATGGATGTCATCCAGCCTCCTGCGAAGGTCTGTCACATAGTCTTCTCCGGCTAGGTCTTCACCTGGTTTGCAGCCAAATTTGAGATCACAAGGAAGTCGCATTTCTCGCCCAAACAGTATGCTGCTGGGAGTCTTCTTCGTCGTTTCTCTCCCGTGGCGGTGTGCAGAGACCACTTTGTTGGTGCAATCTGCTTACCTCGTGCCACTATGTCGCGTCTCAGAATTGTCCTGGTTGCTCCCGTGTCCACCAGTAGTTCACGAGTTACTCCATCTATTATGCCATTGATAAAAATGCTGCTGGCTTTTCCTCTCACGGTTGCGACAGTAGCAGCAGATTTCAGGGCCTCTCCAGCGTGGGTCAACGGTTGCCCCTTCCCATTAACCCTTTCTAGTTTTCCGCAGCCTGTTTTCTGGGTTTCTGAGGCTTGGGACACTTGGTGCTAAGGTGGCCCAGCTGTCCGCAGTTCCAGCAGCGTGGGTCTCGTCTTCGAGGTCTCAGACGTTCCAGCACTTTTTCAATTAGCTCCTCGGTTGTAGGTAGCTTGACCTCCTCTGCCTCGACTGCACGAACCCTGGCGTGGCCCCTGATGGACTGTTTGACAGCCTCAAACTCGAGAGCTTGGCTGAGCGCCTCGTTCAAAGCCTTGGGATGGGCCAGTTTTACGGCTTGTTGCGTCTCCCATTCCCGCAATCCATTTAGGAACTTGTCCACTGCCAAGCTCTCACAGATGTCGTCGGAGGCTGTCGGGTAAGCGTCTCGTACCAGGCGGGCGATGTCCATTTCAAACTCCTGGAGGCTCTCGTTGGGCTTCTGCACCCTTGTGTTCAGCTGCGACTTGTACAGCTGCTCCAGGCACTTGTGGCCATAGCGCATATCCAAGCGCTGCTTCAGCTGCCCAAAGTCACCACGGTTGTCCAGGGGTATGGCCTGCAGAACCCTGAGAGCGTCTCCTCGGAGCGACAGGCTGAGAACCGAAGCCTTCTTCTGCTGGCTCCAGGCTCCCATCATGGCAGCCGTCTCAAAGAGGGTCAAATACTCCTCCCACGACGTCTTCCCGTCGAAGGTCGGAAGGTTGTGCTTCGACAGCGAAGGGTCGTCATCCCCTCTAGTGACCCTGGTTGGAGTTGAGCATCCCTGGTCGGTCTCGTCGTGAAGGCCGTCTTTGGGGGATATTCTGGTGGACTCCATCTGGCACTTGTCAGCCAGCTCGGCACGCAGACGGTCCTCCAGGCTTGATATACGAGTCTCCATTTCCCCCTTCAGGGCTGTCATCTTCTCTTCCATTTCTCCTTTCAGGGTTGTGAGATTTCGGGACACCTTTTCCTCCAGATTCCTGGCGTTGTCAGCCATTTCCACCTTCAGGTCGGTCACCACTTCCTTCAGGTTGGTGGTCATCTTCTCCTCCAGCCCGGTCAGGTCCTCCTTCACGGTCTTGGCGTTGTCAGCCATCTTCTCCTCCAGGGTCTTGGCGTTGTCAGCCATCTTCTCCTCCAGGGTCTTGGCGTTGTCAGCCATCTTCTCCTCCAGGGTCTTGGCGTTGTCAGCCATCTCCACTTTCAGGGTCTTGGCGTTGTCAGCCATCTCCCCTTTCAGCTTTTCCTCCATGGAAGTGAAGTTTCCGGTGATGCTGAGGTTTAGCTCGTCCAAGGCGCGGTCCCCTCCAGACGCCATGACAAAATATGCCGGGTCTTCGCCTGACTGTTCTAAGGCCTCCATGAGGCGTGCCTGTAAGGCCGCCTTCCCTCCTGAGGTCTCCAGGTCCCTCTCCAGAAGCTCATTTTTAAGCTCAGTGACTTTGAGGTCCTTGATGTTCACTTTGGTTGCCATTTTTTTTTTCAAAATTTACTTCAAAACAAAAATATTTTTAATTTATTTAATACAAGTTTTGAGTTTTATATATATAGCTGTTTTGAATACGTACTTTAGCAAAATAATAATTTATCTGATTACACTGATTGGTAGGTACTGTCTTTTAATATTTATTTTTAAATCACCAATATTTTTAACATAATAATGTCTGATAGTACATAATTATTTATTTCGTCTCAAGTCTTTCAAACACACAGGTAGGTACTTAATGTACATTCACACACTTGTAAACAAAGGATAGTTATTCAAAAACTTTTTCTCGATGAATCTGGAACGTTCTTTTGTAATATTTTTCAAGATTTTTATTTATTTATTTTATTTTTTTAATCACACACAATAATAAAAAAAACTATGGTCCAATTTGATGACTTTCTCAATGCGGTAAAATAGTCATTATGTTATGTCCAGAATTATGTTATATATGATGTTCCAGAATTTATAAGCAACTTGCTTTTGCGTCTTTTCTTTTAACAAAAATTTATTTAAACACTTGTTTTCACAAAAGTCAGTTCACACAAAGTTCAATTTGAATAAAGTTCATTTTAACACTATTTAATTTATTTTATTTATTTTTAAACAGAAGATCTTAATTTTTCTTGACAATTCCGCACCTGACGCCAATTGTTACGAAATTAGGGTTCAATTGTCTTCAAATTAAAAATACACAGGTCTTCTTCGATAGTTATTTATTTTACACAGTTACAAAATTTATTTTTCACACTACTTTCTCGATTATTCCATTGGTTTCGGTTCACTGATCAGATGGCTTCGATGTGTTTGTTAGTCGCTATGATACTGGCCCGCTCTGCAGGCCATTCGCACCTTTATACTCTTCAGAGCAGTATGATCCAGAACTAAAGTCGCCAGACGGTTCCAGAGTAATTATTACTTCTCGATGTTTCACGTACTACCTAGACACAACCAAAATCCTACCTACCAATGCAATACAGTATTCCTATAATTATAACAAATACCTACTTAGCCTAGAGAATTCTACACTTATACATAATTATCGATCTTACCTACCAATACTTTTGAGGATTCTTATAACTATAACTATCCATACTTATTTCAATATTTATATTTACATAACACTATAACTACCCATACTTATTTCAATATTTATATTTACATAACAATACCATTTATATTTTCAAATTTGCTCTTCGCTGGGTTGAAAAATTCATAAAACCTTTACCAATGACCGGTCACCAAAGATCCGTCCAGCCTTACAGCAACTGGGTCTTGCTTGAGGATTGGCGCTTTGTAGCGACGACGATCAAGCTCGTAAAAAGGTCCATAGCTCAATTGGTACAATTCTTGCATTCCATGCCGAGAGCAAGGGTTCCACTTAAGGGTTTACTCAGCCTTCACAAGAAATGAGAACCAGCCCCCCCGGGAGCTGAGAAACCCCCATTTCAAACTGAAAGTGGTTGGTGTGAGGCCGGCCCCCTTACCTGTAAAAATAAATAGGTCCCGAAGCGCCACATGCGACCCTGTCGGGGAAACGCAGCCAAGAAGTTACACTGTGTAGCTTAGTTGCGTGCGAGCGAAAATGTATGAAAAAGGAAAAACTTATGCTGATTCTCTTACGAATTGTATCACTCATATTTTTACATCTTACGGTGTTATTCACATACAGGAAATCCACGAAAACTACACGGGAAGAACAAGGAATGTCGGTTGAAGAGAATTATGAGTAAATTAAAATCTGAAATTTGTGAATTGAATGTTTATTGCTTGTCACAAAGAACCAAAAATACCGTCATAAACTGTGATAGCGACTATTGTTGCATTGCAAATTTTGCAGAGCTTTAGATACACAATACAGTACCCTTAGTATGAGTTGCAAAACTTGAGAAAAGTAAAGTGTACGGAAAATATTAAAGAGTGATTTCCCCCAAAATCTGCCGTTTTTGTTTCTTACACTTTATAATCTTAGCAAAAAAGTTACAGAGTGATAAAGAAAATCAAGTTCAAACAAACAAAAACCGCAGATTTTGGGGAATATCACTCTTTAATACTTTCATAAACTTTACTTTTCTCAAGTTGTGCAACTCGTACTAAGGGTACAGATGTCACTAAGCAAGATAACGATTGCATGGTAACGATTTTTCAAAGATGCTCTTTAATGGGTTAAAAAAATAATCTATCTTTACAAAGACTGGTCAAGTATCGGTGCACCAGCTGAGGTCTTTTGAGGTGTGATTCACACAAAAACAGCGTTCACCAAATAAGGCTATTGACTCTGTATAAATCCCAAATCCGCCCCATTATCGAATATGGCAGCCATCTCTGGTGTGGTATGTCCAAGAAGTTGAGTGACCAACTTGATTCTGTGCAAAGGAGGGCAGTGAGGTTGATCAATGACCCTTCTCTGACATCCGATCTGCAGCCGCTCCAGCACAGAAGAAAGGTTGGAATGCTCAATCTTTTTTATCGATATTACCACGGAGCTTGTTCTAATGAGCTCCATTCATTAATCCCTCCCCCTCTCATTTCAGAAAGGGAAACTCGTAGTACGACTCTCATTCATCCCTTTGCAGTCGATCTCAAAACTATGAGAACTTGGCGTTTTCATGACTCATTGCTTTGCCAAACTGCCCGCTTATGGAATGGTCTACCAGTATCTGTGTTCCCTTCCCAATTTAATCCGGTTTTATTCAAAACCAACATCAATCACCACTTCCTTGCAGCGCCTCACGACAGAACCAAGAACTCAAGCAACACCTCTGCGGCACCCTTCCAGGGTGACATAGACCCCCAAGACTCTCAAGAATTGGGGAGCCTCCCGCACAGGATTCCTTAAAAAAAGAAAAAAAAAAAAAAAAAAAAGGCATCTTAATATGAATATTATTATTGCACTGTATAATTGTGCTTATGTGAACTACACCGCAAGGTTCCCCTGCAGGCTACAAATACGTAATGATTGAGTAATAACAAAGAGGAGCAGAAACTAACTTACTGCATTGATACATACCATCTACCACTTTTGTCTCAGTGCTAGTTCTCAGTCGATATTCCTCAGGAGGGCGGAGCACCTGCTTTCGTCCCGCCAAAAGCGTCGCCTTGCCCGCTTTCTTTCTGCAGGCCGGCGCTCCGAGCATCTACTCGACAAGCCTCTAAGAATCAGGACTTCTTCCGCAACCGTGAGCCATACCACTCACACTTAATACCATTTCCTAAATTAGTTTTGCTAGCCCAGTCTCGAAGCTTAGCGTGGTGGATAATCTCAGTTGTCTGTTTTAATGTAAAATAAACCACCTCCTTCCTTTATATTGCTTTTACCTACCAAAACCTATATTTTGAACCTCTATAGCATCGGTGGAAAGCGAGCACGGTGTTGGGCTACGGACACGACCCTGAGGACCCTTTTTTTCTAGCCGGGCATTTGGCGAAACACGCGACATAACCTCAAATCTTAACCTCAAAAGATCCCATTGTCAGTTAATGTCTGTTTCTTAACCTCAAAATGGCCTGCCTTTCCATGTATCGCCTTTAGTGTGGTCATGCCCCATCACACCGTCGATATATATATATTGTCTATTTTCGTTAAAATAATTTCTAGTGCACATATATTGTGAGTCAATGTACGTAATGAATAGCCCTCGTGTGGTCTGCATGGCGTCGTTTGCTTTGATAATATCCAGCTCTACTGCCAATAACCTTTGCTTTACATGAAATACGTGCATTGTGCTCACACTGCTTGCAAATGGGCTGTTGTTTCTGGTCTGCGTATTAACTGGTTGGTGTAAGGCTGATCCCCTATCTAAATCTAAGCTGTAAAGATATAAAATCATTTAAGACTCATATGAAACGCATTCCCACAAGCAGACATGTATAAGTTTGCGCTAACACATGCCGCATGTAGACCTACAATACAAAAACCCAATCTCAAATGAACATAAGCCCTACAACTCTTGCCGACCTTTCCTGAAACCGGGGTGACATTGGCAAAGTGAACCATATTTTACAGTATGGGTGGTCAACCACCCTTACTCACTTTGGTTCACTTTGCCAATGTCACCCCTGTGTCAGGGAAGCTCGGCAAAAGTTGTGGGGCTCATGTTCATTTGAGGTTTGGATTTTATTTTTAAGTACACATTCAGCATTTGTAAGCGCGAACTACACGTGTTGGTTTGTGGGCATACATCTGAGAGCTTTAAATGAATATATCCTTGCAACTTAGATTATAGATTATTATAGTGGTCAGTCTCATACCAACCCATAAGTCAAGGATATACATCCCCATAATTTATAATCTAAGTTGTAAAGATATAGAACATTTAAAGTTGCGTTTTTTTTTTTTTTTGCGTAAAGCTCATATCAAATGCATGCCTACAAATAGACACGTGTTACTTTGCGCTTACAAATGCTGAATGTGTAGATATCTATAATCTATAATCTATAATCTAAGTTGCAAGGATATATTCATTCAAAGCTCTCAGATGTATGCCCACAAACAAACACGTGTAGTTCGCGCTTACAAATGCTGATTATGTACTTAAAAATAAAATCCAAACCTCAAATGAACATAAGCCCTGCAACTCTTGCCGACATTCCCTGAAACAGGGGTGACATTGGCAAAGTGAACCATTTTTTACAGTATGGGTGGTCAGCCTCATACCAACCTATAAGTCAAGGAACCTACTTGTAATCCAGCCTTGACTAAATAGAGTTTCTCAAAAATGTAAGGGAATAAAAAAAAATGCTTTTAGATAACGTTTTTCATTTTTTGGTCCAATGCTTTGTTTAGTTTGCACGTTAAAGTTTGTGTTTGAAGGGTATTGTGGGGAACTAAAACCGCTGGCGAACAATATGCGTGTCCGCAGAGAAGTTGTCTTACCACGTCGACAGATGGTAAACTATTTGCTTTAACAGAAGACTGTTTTATACACATTTCAAATGTTTGAAACTTACAATTGAATCCTAAAAAAATACATGTGTAAGATTTACATTTCATTGTCGGGGTTATAGCCGCGGGGGCCAAGAGGGCTGATCTTTCTAGCGTGTTTCGAATGGAACAACGTTGGTTCGATCCCCGCTTGGGTCACTAAAATTAACTTTGACCCTGGTTCAACAGATGTTATTGGGTAATTATTATTTAATAATTAATTAATAATTTCCAAGAATGAATTATTAAATGATGATATTAATACCTGTTTCTGGCCAGGCAGAATAGGTTGGTGAATTGCATTCCTCTTCACAGATCTATTTTTTTTTTTTTAAATTAAAAAAAAAAAAAAAATCATAGTCAGCGTTTGATGACAAATTATTTTAGAATTCTTCCGGGTTTGAATTAAAAAGGTACTAGAAAAACAGTTGTCTACTACTGTACCTTTAATACGAGTTGCAAAACTTGAGAAATGTAAAGTTTACGGCAATTATTAAAGAGTGATTTCTCCCAAAATCTGACGTTTTTGTTTCTTACACTTTATGGTCTTAGCAAAAGAGTTACCTACAGTGATGAAGAAAATCAAGTTCAAACAAACAAAAACGGCAGATTTTGGGGGAAATCACTCTTTATTAATTGCAGTAAACTTTACATTACTCAAGTTTTGCAACTCGTACTAAGGGTACTGACAAAGATTTGAGTCTTACGTTTTTGCCTGCGTGTACTCTGCCATCCTGGATCATTGTCATCACAACAAAGGAAGCCGTTAGAAACAAGGGCATCATACCCTCAGCCAGCTTTTTTAAACATGCGACAATAGTTCAAAACAAAAACGCGCATTCCCTGTTTCGAGCCGTAACATTCAGCGTCAAAGTAGCAATGATGATCGTCAATTTTCGATAGAAGTGGCACTAAAAGTTGCTGGTCCTCTGGCCTGGAACCACCTGCCACATCATGTAAAAGAGCTAAAGGACTATAGAAAGTTTCGGAATGCACTGAAGACAATCAAATTTTTGGCATCATTTGCACAAGCGCCTTTGGAGTGACTAGGTACATCACAAAACGGCGCTATAAATAAATCATCAAAAGAAGAAGAGACGAAGTAAATTGGTCAAATGAATCACTCTGAAAGAAATGAAAACATGAATTGGGCCAAAAGAGTCAAGCAATGTTAAATCGAATGTATTGATATCGATAGATTGGTCATTTAACTATGGATACGTTATATATATATATAAGGATAATTTATTTTAATGTACACATAATTAAAGAGCGCCGTTTTTGTGTGTGTCACACCTCAAGGGCCCTCTCAAATCACGGATAAGATTTCTTGTAAAGATGTGTCTTTAGTGCTCCTTTAAAGACACCAACAGTCTTTGCCTTCCTCACATTAGGTGGCAGTCTGTTCCACTCCATTGGTCCCGCAAACCGGAAAGCACGGTCCCCAAAATTAGTGCGTGTCTGACGGTGTGGCTGAACCAAGTCCACCACGCCATCCCCTGCAGATCTGAGCGTTTGGCGCCTCAAATCCCTCTCAACGGGTGTAAACATGTCAGCCAAATATGAAGGAGCTGTACCATTTACAGCCTTATACACCATCAGACAAACACGGTAGACCACCCTCTCCGGAAAACGAAGCCAATGCAGTTAAATTTAGACATCCCGAATATGAGTCTTGCCGCTGAATTCAGCACAGACTGAAGACGGTTGAACTGCTTTTTCGGCTGACCTATGTACAGCGTTGAGCAATAGTCAACTCGTGACATCACAAAGGCATTCACCAGGGTCTTGACTGCTCCCGACGGTAAACATCTCCTGATCGCCTTTATCTGGCGAAGTTCAAAAAATGAGGAAGATACAGTCGAGTTCAATTGCTCTCCCATTGTGAGGTTCCGATCCAGTGTGACTCCTAGAAGTCTGACTGAGTCGGAGGGCTGAATCAGCTCTCCCCCAATGGAGAGTGGTACTCGAGTTGTCAAAAGATGATCACGCCTGGTTGTAGCCGCCCACATCACTTCTGTCTTACCCATGTTAAGGATTAGGCCATTGCTTGTCATCCATTCACCAATCTCCGCAATGCAAGCTGCCACCCTGTTACTGAGAGTTTGTGCCATATGTGGCTGACACTGAGAGTAAATTTGCCAGTCATAAACGTTATTTGTAATGTAAGCAGATATTTCATGCTGATCATTTTATTACCTCCAGTTGGTATTCCAGATTAATATGGTATGTTGGCCAATAACTTCCGTATTACCAACATAGTAAATCCTGCATCAAACCGTGGGATACATTATGATTAATAAATACACGTAGCGCCATCTCTGCCCTGGGGCTAAAATCACGTTTCCATCGCTTGGGAGCAACATTTGCATGCCGAATTTTATTACAGGGAAGCTCTGGTCGAGTAAACACTCTACGTCCACCGTAGAACTTGTGGGGTAACAGACGGGCAAGCTGTTTAGTCGCAAACAACAATAATTCAACAGTTTGTGGTTCCTCTTTGTAGAGGACACACGTCTCCTGAGGACGTCGGATATGACTCCGACGAAACGAAGAGAAAATCGTTCTTCTCTTTTGCACGGTCAGTAAAATCCGTTTATTTCATTCTTTAAAATGTTTAGTCGCAAGTCTAATCTAATCTAATCTAATCTCAGTTGCAAATATATGTAACATTGGGGATGGGCATTACATGTATTCTCACAAGCAGACACGTACAAGTTTGCGTTTGCAAATGCCGCATGTGAATCTACAACATGAAAACCGAATCTCAAATGGATATACACTCAACAACTCTTGCCGACCTTCCCTAAAACAGGGATGACATTGACAAAGTGAACAATTTTGGTTATTTGGAAATGCGGCTAAGTATGGTTGCTTAGCCGCATACCAACCTATAACTATAAGTCAAGGAACACACACGACAAATTACATTTTTTTGACTTTAAACTTATTAAAATAATTACCCTCCCGATTGATCTAAGTGCGTCTTTTTCATTCAGCATAAACTTGCTATTGGTACTTTTGTTGAAAATACCTAGCAATAGAATGCACTTACTAATCACTTGCCACTAACTTGGTCGCAATGTTCTTTTAGCGTAGGGCGTAGCCATGTTTGGCGTAGACTCTAGCATAAACCATACTGTAGCTCAATATGATCATGCACTTGCATGTTGTCATAATATTGCCTTTACCAGCTACGGTTCGTAGCAAAATGATTTACCAATCAAACACATAGGTGAACTTCAAGCGTTTTAAAGTGAAAAAAAAACACGAAAATATTTTGAAATTTTTTTAGTTTGAACCCCTTTTACTTTAAAGATGATTTTATGTTTCATTGAATGGGTGTGCAAGTAAAGATTAAAAGAAGTATGCTTGGATGGTTTGAACATGTGGAGAAAATGCATGAGCAAAGACTGACGAAGAAAGTATATGCTGCAAAGTTTTACGGATGTCGTGGTAGAGGAAGACCGAGAAAGGTATAGAGGGACCAAATTTCCGAAATAGCGAATAAATGGGATATCCAAAGTCATAATAAAACAAGAGCTTGTAGGAAAAAGGTTATGACTCTGAATGAAATGAAAGTAGTACCTATGCAAGGACCGAAAGAAATGGCGGTTGATCTGTAATGCTGGCGTTTAAGTCTGAGGCTTTAAAACAAAATCACTTTTTTATAGAATATGTTTAGTAGCTTTTTAATTTTTTACTGTTTAATTGTTCAGTGATTATTTGTATTTTTTATACTCAAATGTAATTAATTTTTTATATTCCTTGACTTATAGGTTAGTATGAGGCTGACCACCCATCTGTAAAAAAATGGTTAACTTTGCCAATGTCACCCATGTTTCAGGGAAGGTCGGCAAGAGTTGCAGGGCTTATGTTCATTTGAGATTGGGTTTTTTATATTGTAGTTCCACATGCAGCATGTGTAAGCGCGAAATTATGCATGTCTGCTTGTGGGAATGCATTTAATATGAATTTCAAATGATACATACATATCTTTGAAGAATAGATTTAGATTTAAATTACGATTGAATGGGTGTAGTTATTTTTGTAGTTTCTTTTTTGTTTAGGATTTTGATACATTTGTACAACAGTTTTATTCAAAATTAAATTTTCAACAAATTTTAACCAAAACAATCTCAGTAATTTCAATAGTTTCTGAGATTGGCCCAAAAAAATTCCGATACTATAATCTATAATCTAAGTTGCAAGGATATATTCATTTAAAGCTCTCAAATGTATGCCCACAAACCAACAAGTGTAGTTCGCGCTTACAATTTGGCCAACATATTTTCTGATCGAAATTTGGTAAAATTTTCCAACATCAAAAATTTATAAGTGTAAGTTGAAATTGCGGTCGTTTGACGTGTTAACAATTATTATAATATCTACTCAGTTAATGTAGCCTTCAGTCGTCGTACAGAGAGGGTGTCTCCTGAAGATGTTAACTACGTTGCTATCGAAACGTCAAGAATACTGTAAGTTCTCTTGAGTTGCGTCTCTTTGAGTTACGTCTCTTTGAGTTACGTCTCTTATAATGGTTCGTCTAATTTTGTTTTAACTGTGTAATTATAAATAAAAAAAATGCTAAATATCACGAATTACATTTGTAAAATGAGTCAATAAAGTATATATTTTTTTAATTTAATACTATTATTTTATGAAATTAGGGAGGTAGGAATGGTAAACAGTAGGGGGAGAGATATGGCTGTTAATAAGTCATGTAATTTTTTCAAAATCACAGATTGCCGTCTTTGAAACTGTACGGTTTTTATATATCAATAAACTCTACACTCAAAAGAAGAATTAAAAAAATATGTGTAAGCAACAAAATACCTCCATCATACAATTTTTAATGGATGCATACATGTCAAATAGGTGTTGATAATTTCTCAAGGGAGACTTTGACTTAAAATAACTGAATTTCATGATGTTGTTAAACAACAATATTTTTTTGAGGTACTTTATGTAATGTTAGTATAATTTCATCGATTATTCCACGAAATTTATTCACATGTATGTGGCCATAACCTTTCATATAAGCATATTTCCCTACGGACTAAGTTGGGACATTCATTTGGTGTTTGTTTTAATTTCGTACGATTTCAATGACTTACTGTAAAATTACGTTTTCACTTTACCCCAAGTGTAAAACATTACTTTATTAGTGAGGAAACTAAGATAGCGCAACTATTGTGAGTCTGAATTTCAATGTATTTTTTTGTGGTTAACTTTATGGTTAAGTTTTGTACTTGTGGTATAAACAATGCTCTGTACCCTGAGTACAAAATATTGTATAAGCTCTTTTGTATTGCTTCGATTGAAAAATGTATGAAACTTAATAAATCTGTAGGAGTGCCGTCGTGTATTCCATACATTTTCGATTTACGTAATCGTTGACAGTTTATGTAAATGAGGGCATCAGAAACAAAAAGGCAAGTGTCCCATAGATAGTGTATAGGAAACTAGTCCATAGGACACTAGTCTATAAGACACAGTGTCCCATAGATAGTCTATAGGACACTTGCCTTTTTGTTTCTAATGCCCTTAAATGTATTGTACTGTATGCTGAATTGCGCGGTATTTTAATTTGCCAGCAGTCAAATAACGAAGGAGTTTGCCGCCCGAATAAACTGTCATTTCTGCGAATAAAAGATGAAAGCGGCTGCAGATTGAACAAAGGAGATATGTGCGATGAAAAATTGGAAATAAATAAAATAAAATAATTTTTTTTTTATAGAAATACACGAATTCTATAATCATATTGTTGTATTCCTTATTTTCACTCTTTTATTATTATTCATTAGTCTACAATCTATAATCTAAGTTGCAAAGATGTAAAACATTTAAGATTCATATTAAATGCATTCACAGAAGCAGGCACGTATAAGTTGACGCTTACACATGCCGCATGTGCATAAAACCCAATCTTAAATGAATATAAGCTGTTGAAGTCTAACTGACCTTGTCTGAAACAAGGGTGACTTTGTCAAAGTGAACGATTTTTATACAGCATGCTGTGGAATGTGCACTTACAATATAAAAAAAACACATCAAAAACATACCTCAGATCGGCAATTTTTGGAAAACTAAAAATATATGAAAAGGTTACAAACAAGGAAGTCCGGTCGATAGCTCAGTAGGTAGAATGGTTGCATTCAATGCAGTGAGCTCGGGTTCGAATCCCACCGAGGGTGTCAGAAATGATTCCCCGTTTCAGTGTTTATTTCAAAACCAAAAAAAAAAATACCGGCAAGGCTTACTCAGCCTTCGCTGACCACCCGTAGTGTAAAAAATGCTTCACTTTGCCAATGTCACCCCTGTTTCAGGGAAGGTCAGCAAGAGAGAGTTGCACAAGAAATGAGTACCTACCAGCCCCTTCGGAAGCTGGAAAACCCACTGCAACTGAAAGTGGTTTTTGTGAGGCCGGCTTCCTTACGTGTATAAATAAATAGGTTCCACTCGCCATATGCGAAACCCTTCAGTGATAACGCGGCAAAAAGTTACACTGTATTTGTAGGTTAGTTGCGTTTGCGTTTAAATAGTGGTCTGTCTGCAGAACAATTGAACCAACACCCTGAGGTCAACACTCGAAGTGTTTCTATACCCCGGCACACCTTGTTCCATACACCCCCCTCCACCCTGGATATTATAATTTGTGCCGCACCCGCCCCGGGGACGCGACCAATTAGCTAATGAAACAAATAATATCAGGAGTATCCCTCTCCGACGCTTAATGACTGGCCGACCCGCGTCCCTGCTTTCTTCCTTCAACCCGCCACACGCATCGTAAACGTACTGACTACTGCTACGCATTTTATCCCTTCAATTTTTAAAATAGTATTTTTTTTAAATTTTTTATTTATTTATTCAACGGAAAGAACAATACAATAATGGATAAGATACTTATGTGTATAAAAAAAAGATAATGTAATAGGTACCGTATTGCTCCAATTACATGTTGACATTAAAAGATACCGCAAGATACTAAAATAATAAAATAGTTACACTAGTAAAGTAATAAATAGGTAAAGATAGACGTGCACATTAACCTTTAAAAATAAAATAAAATTTACAGTAAAATAAGTAAATATAAATAAAATAATAAAATGCTCATATACTTACAATGGTTATATATATTTAATAGCTACATTTTTTTTTGTGAAATAGTTGTAACTTAATAGTTTTCGAATAGGACTTATCGTATTTCTTACTATCTTAGAATACCTCAAAGATCTTTTATTCCTGATGTAGAACTAGATGGCGAAAGAGTTGAAAGATGCACTAGTTACAGGTACCTGGGATGTGTGGTCAACGAAAAGTGGGGCATGTGTCAAGAAGTCAGAAGCAGACTAGAGCAAGCCCGAAATGTCTTCGCTAAAATGAGCAAATTACTGTTGTGCCGAAATTTAAGCCTTGAACTCCGGAAGTGCATAGTAAGGTGCTACGTTTTCCCAATCGCTCTGTATGGTATGGAGGGATGGACTCTCACGCAGGCACTGGAGAGACGTATTGAAGCATTCGAGATGTGTCTATACCGAAAAATGCTTCGGATCTCTTGGCGTGATCGAGTCACCAATGAAGAAGTCCTTCAACGAATGCGCACTACAAAGGAGCTCCTGCCTACCATTAAGCAGAGAAAGCTAATCTACTTCGGTCACATTATGAGAAATGAGATGTACCGTCTCCTTCATCTTATCATTCAGGGTAAGATTGAGGGGAGAAGATCTCAGGGACGCCGAATGACATCGTGGATAAAAAGAACCTGCGACAGTGGTTCGGCAGAAGCACCAAGTCCCTATTTCGAGCCGCAGTATCAAAAATCAAAATAGCTATGATGATCGCCGATCTTCGTTAGAAGTGGCACAAGAAGAAGAAAAAGAAAAATCTTTTATTCCTGTCTTCTTAGGGATTTCTCAGTCCACTCCTGGACGTAGGCCTCCTCCAATAATCTTCATCTCTGTCTATCGGCTGCTGTGTTCAGGCATCCTCTGCTTGCAGTTCCCGTGATGTCGTCCAGCCACCTCAGTTGTGGTCTCCCACTCCCCGCTTGGACATCCTGGGTCGCTACTAGACGATTCTTTTCGGCCACCTGTCATGGTCCTGCCTCGCTACGTGACCTGCCCAGCGCCACTTTAAGCAGGCCACTCGCTGTATAACATCAGCAACACCCGTGCCTCTACGGATCTCCTGGTTTGGACCCCTGTCTTCCGAGACTGATTCTCGGCATCAAAATCTTTAATTGATCATTGTAAATACGTTTTTTGTATTTATCAATATAAAAAGGGAATGTAATAGGTAAGCGTGGAAGGGGAAGACCTAGGAAAGAATGGATTGATCAGATAAGTGAGAATGCGAATGAATGGAATTTACAGAGCGGAAACAAGAGAAGAGCATGCCTGAAAAGAGTGATGAAATTAGATGCGATGAAAGAAGTATGAAAGGACAGAGTCAAGTGGAGGCACTTGTGTGGAGGTACCGGCCACCACTAGAGGAATGGCGGCAGGATACAAGACAAGACAAGACATTCCTTGACTTGCCAGGAACGAGATGGTATGAGGCTGACCACCCATACTGTAACAATTAGTTCATTCTGTTTAAGAGAAGGCCGGCAACAGCACTGCAACAATTATATCGATATATTTGATTTATTTACACTTATTGTATTTTCTTTGATTACTAAACAAAATTAAATAAAAACATTTGTTTTCACTTGCCTACCATGCCAAAGATGACTTACATTTTATATACCAAGAGTACGTGTATTGTACACACGACGCAATTATAATGATTTGACTTTTTTCATTCAAAACAGGGGAGGGGGCTTTTAGCTCGCAAAACATAAGCGCCAGTCACGAGACATGTCCTATCACTCTACTTAATACCCACAAGAATCATCACTTATGCGTGTCAATTTTGCACATCCTCTCCGGACGTCACATCATCATATACACCCCAGCGTTTGGTAAATAGCTCAGTTGTAGAGTGCTTGTATTCCATGCCGTGAGCTCGGGTTCGAATGCTACCGAGGGTGTCAAAATGATTTCCCTTTCTTTTATTTCCCTTTTATTTCCCTTCCTTTATTTTTTCCTTTTTATTTCCCTTTCTTTATTATAAACCCCCAAATAAAATACCGGCAAGGTTTACTCAGCCTTCACAAGCAATGAGTACCAGATCTCTCGGGAGCTGGGAAATTACCACTTCAAATGAAGTGGCTGGCGTAAGGCAAGCCCTCTTACCTGTAAATATAAAAAGATTCCACTCGCCGCATGCGAAATCCGTCGGAGATAACACGGAAAGAAGTTGCACTTATGTGTAGCTTAGTTGCGTATTTTTTGTGCGTTGCATATTTAACTTTTCTGTATATTTTTTGACTGTGCTTGGTTTTATATTATTTAGCAATGTGATGGCTAAAAGCGTATTGTTTTTAATTCTTATGGGTTTGTTTGTACTGCTTACCCATATTCTGGACTATCAGCTATCAAGCCATCTTTTTGCAGGTCTTTTCAGGGCTTTTTTTCCATTGGTTAGGTTCCATTGAAAAATTACACGTCGAGTTCTTTCCATTCTCATGAAAAAATGCCATATCTGAAAATTTAAATATTATTGGTTGAAATGATAAATTCTTTTGAGCAGAAGAAAGTAAGTAAGAAAGTACAAGCTTCAACCTATTAAATAATATAATTGACTAAGATAAGAAAAAGTGAAAAATGAGAAGAGAAAGTGAATAACATTTTAAAGCATAGTGGCGTTGAAATACAGGTTGACACACTCATGATCATCAGCCTTGTCAAGAGTGATGAGCAATTTTACCATGTGTAAGTGCAAAATACCTATTTCAAAAATATCACGGATGAATGTTGAATGATAAGTAATCGTATATGGGGAGAATCACATACAATGAACACTCACACATTCATTATATTATCTTTCTATCCTTTTTTTAATATTTCATACTGTTTTACATAAATATATATGTACATAAGTATAAAGGAATGTAAAACTTCCATGTATAAAATATACTTCTCTGTTTACATTTACGTATACTACACATAAGGATAATGAAAATAGGATTTACATAATTTTTAATCTTAATTTCAGGATATTGATGGAAAATAGAAATTGAATACCATTTTACTACACATAATTTCAAATATCATATTTATTAATTAAGGTATACATTAAAGATTCTTATAATCTCTTTCTTCTTCTTCCTTCCTTAGCTAAATCTGAAACACCTCGGCGTTCAACATAATGCGACTCTACAATCAAATTTTCATGTTAATTTATCATTGATTTTTGTGTTTTTATCTTCTTTATAACTGGTTTTGATTTTTTTTTTAATTTAGTCCGGTCAATAGCTCAGTTGGTGGAGTGTTTGCATTCCATGCCATGAGCGCGGGTACGAATCCCACCGAGGCGAGGGTTTCAGAAATGATTTTCCGTTCCGGTGTTTATTTCAAAACTCAAAATAAAATACCGCCAATGTTTACTCAGCTTTGACAATAAAGGAGTACCAGCCCTCTCGGGAGCTGGGAAACCTGCACTTCAACTGAAGTGGTTGGCGTAAGGCCGGCCCCCTTACCTGTAAAAAAATAAATAAATATCGACTGGCCATATGGGACCCCTGCGGGGATAACGTGGCAAGAAGTTACTCTATATGTGTAGCTTAGTTGCGAGTTGCGTTAAAGGTTTTCCAATCGTCTATATCCATAAATAAATAAAATAAGGTTTTGAAAAATTGCCTTATGTACCACAAGTATAAAAAAATGCGCAAACTCACCACTAATCTAATCTAATCTAAGCTGCAAAGATATATATCATTTAAGATTTATATTAAATGCATTTCCACAAGCAGACATGTATAGTTTCGCGCTAACACATGCCGCATGTGGACCTACAATATAAAAACCCAATCTCAAATGAACATAAGCCCTGCAACTCTTGCCGTCCTTCCCTGAAACAGGGGTGACATTGGCAAAGTGAACCATTTTTTACAGTATGGGTGGTCAGCCGCATACCAACCTATAAGTCAAGGAGCATACATGACAAATTACATTTTTTAAGTCAATAAATAATAATATATACGTGGACATCAAAAAAAACTAAAACATAAAACCAATTTCACTTTAATAAACCCTAGCCGCCAACATTACAGATCAACCACCATTTCTCGTTAAAACCACAATCCACAATCGCGTTAAAAGATAAAATAAATAAATCTTAACCACTCACTAGGAGCGCTGTTGCAAATTTCATGCATTTTAGATTAACGTGATCGAAGGGCGTTTACTCAAACGTTTTTTACTCGGGGTAAAAATTTTGAAAAATATGCTTCTGTTTCTATAAAAAGCTGAAAATTAACGGGTAGTACCACAGGCCGTTGGTAGTTTTTCGTGGTTTTAACAAAATAATTTATGTGACCAAAATAAGGGTGCGTCCGTATGAATAATCATATCCACTAGGGCTCGTATCATTTTAGTTTTATAATGAGTAATTTTAGTGGCTTGGGTGAGAGCCAGACTTTACGAATGTAAAAGCCGCGCCCTAAAAACTAGCACGTAGCACCAATGAAACATTTTTATTTCAAGCTAAAAATTATATCATTGTTGTACTGTTTTCCGAGTATAAAAGTTAAACATTAAATTACTATACTCTCAAGTTTACCAGAATAAGTGTGATAGTTAAAATATTGCCTCTTGTGAGCGAATTACTTTCATGATAGATTCTTGATATAATGTTAATGTTTGATCGAAAGCTCAGTTGGTAGAACGCTTGCATCCATGCCGAGAGCTAGAGTTTGATTCCCAGCAAGGGTGTCAGGAATGATTTCCAGTGGTGTTTATTTGAGTCGTATTAGTGCAAACGCCGTCATCTCCAAATTTTATTAGTTGCGTTATCGCGTAAGGAGTTGACGGCGTTTGCATTTATACGACTCATTTCCAACTCAATACAAAATTTCAGCAAGGCTTACACACTACACAGATTTCGAAATCTACAAGGCTAGACCCCTTACTTGTAAAAAGGTTCCAGACGGCACAAGCGACCCCCTTGGGGATAATGCGGTATTTAAGTTGCACAGTTTTAAAATAAAACCTATAAATTTTTGCTTTTCCTTGACTTGTAGGTTGGTATGAGGCTGACCACCCATACTGTAAAAATTTGATTACTTTGCCAAAATTACCCATGTTTCAGGGTCAGCAAAAATTGTAGGGTTTGGGTTAATTTGAGGTATGGATTTTGATTTATAAGGGCAAATGCTGCATTTGTAAATGCAAAATTACACCTATCTGTTTGTGAGCATGCATTTAATATGAATTTTAAATGTTTTTTTTATGTCTTTGCAGGTTAGATTTGAGATTGTGAGTATCAACTTGATTATGTGCATATGATTTAGTTAATTTTTTACGTTTTTTTTGTAATATTTTGTATTTAAAATAAGCTAAATTTTAATAGGTGTCATGCAGTGACGGCGCCAGGTAAGGTGCATCGGTGCATTGCACTCCCAGTAATAATGCCACGATCCAATACTTACAAATTTATTCCGCATAAAATACCGTTTGTGTCAAGTCCTATTTAATCAATGACGGCTAGTATAAAAATGCACTGCTCGATGAAAAATCGACGAGCCGTCACTGGGTGTCATGTGGTTAAAGTTGTAATTTTTTTACGTTGAAAGAGCGTGCATTTTTTTTGCATTCTATGACTGAAGTATTATCAGCATAATTATGTTATACAACGCATAAGCGTGACCTCCTGAAATGAGACGTTATCGCAAATATGTTTATAGCCGCATATTAAAAAAAATACATAATTAAAACGCAGTATTAAAAAAAATCTTGCACGATATTTCAAAAAGAATGTACCACGCGTCCTTATTATTATTTTTTTTTTTAAGGAATCCTGTGCGGGAGGCTCCCCAATTCTTGAGAGTCTTGGGGGTCTATGTCACCCTGGAAGGGTGCCGCAGAGGTGTTGCTTGAGATCTTGGTTCTGTCGTGAGGCGCTGCAAATAAGTGGTGATTGATGTTGGTTTTGAATAAAACCGGATTAAATTGGGAAGGGAACACAGATACTGGTAGATCATTCCATAAACGGGCAGTTTGGCAAAGGAATGAGTCATGAAAACGCCAAGATCTCATAGTTTTGAGATCGTTATATTTTTGACTTCAAAAAATCATTTAAAATGTCTTGCAACAGTGAAAGATTTTGTGGTTCCTTGATTTATAAGTTGATATGAGGCTGACCACTCAAAGGTATAGTCAAAATCATCGGTTCTCTTTTTCGCATGCCAGCCACTTGCGTTTCAGGGAATAGCAGCAGGAGTTGCAAGGTTTATGTTTGTTTGAGATTTGTGTTTTTTTGTATACATACAAAATGTGTAAGTGTCTGCTTTGTGGACGTGCATTAAATATGAATCTCAAATGTTTTTGTGTTTCATTGCAAGTTGATTGATGACCCCCGATGATTCAAAAACTTAATTAATTTTTGCCAATGCCTCCCCAGTTTTAGGATAACTTACCATTTTTAATTTAACGGGAGGCTTAGATAATTTATATTTACACATACCGAATTCGTGAACTTGCGAGTCACTTCATAACATATGAGTTTTAAATGGCAATATATCTTTGCAAATTAGATAATATATCATCTAGCAATTTCCATTTTTTTTTTTTCGATAAACAAACACTTGCATTGTAGATCACGAATAAGGATACTTATTATATTTTTCAATTCTCGTAGCTACCTTTTTTGCTGAATTGTGTTTTCGTTATAAAACACTAAGTTTAATTTCCCCACAGACGTCTGAAGAAGTTAGTTTTGTATATTATATGTACATACTTGTATTTGAAAACTCGAAAGTGTATTTTTCTTACACTTAGGTTCTGAGAAAATTCAATTTTCAACTGTTTATGTAGTATGTTGTAGTTTATAATTGACATTTCTAAATATTTGATTAAAAAAATATTAATAAATAATTTTTAGAACACTTAAATGAAAAAACTTTGTTTTAATCCACTGTGAGTATTTATTTTTTGAAAAAACGTTTTCGGAGATCATTCTCCATCTTCAGTTTCTTATATACTAAACTTAAAACTAATAACAGGACATGCAATTTATGTGGGAGGGGGCGGGGCTAAAATTGAAAGGAGGGGGGAAGATATGGGCGGGATCTGGACGTTAATTAGATTATTTTTATTAATTTTAAAATATGAATTTATTTCTAGTGTTTCTAGGATGTCCATCTTTTTTCCTTTTTGGCAATTTGAAATAAGATGTAGATTACTATCATCAAAAAAGTGTCCCTCATTTCTGGCATTTCTATGTAATAAAGGGTTTTTTTTAATGTTACTCAAGGTATTGAACAATTTGTAAGTATTGGACAATGTTGGAATGAGACCAACCACGTATACTTCAGATTGGTTCATTATTTGCCAATGTCACCCCTGCTTCAGGGAAGGTCGGCAAAAATTGAAGGGTTAATGTTCATTTGAGCTTAGGATTTTATTTGTTTAAGTACACATGCAGCATTTGTAAGTGTGTTTATAATAAAAATAGAATAATAAAAACTTTATTAAAAGTTAATTTTAATTAAAAAAATGTTTTTTTTAAATAGTTTCCTTGACTTATAGGTAGGTATATGGCTGATCACCCATGCTTTAAAAATGGTTCACTATGCCAATGTCACTCCTGTCTCAGGGAAGGACGGCAAGAGTTGCAGGGTTTATGTCCATTTGAGATTTGGTTTTTATGTTGTAGGTTCACATGAGGCATGTGCAAGCGCGAACTTGTTCGTGTCTGGTTGTGAAAATGCATGTAATGTGAATCTCCAATGTAACATATCTTTGCAACTTAGATTAGATTAGATTAGATTAGTTTCATTTTCTCATTTTTTTGAGTTTACAATGCCCAAGCGCTATCGGACTTTATCCGTCCATCTTCTCTGTTAGCCTCTGAAGATGGACAGATAATGTCCGAGAGCGCTTAGGCATTTTAATCTTTAAAAAGTGTAATAAAACTATGTTATAAAAACAGTAATTTATTAAAATTAAAATGAATTTTTACTCCGTGAATGCACTAACTTTATAAAAAAATAAAATTAATATTGAAATTTTGATGTTCATATCTCTTTGAGACTTAGATTATAGATTATATAATAGATATGCATAGAATGAAGGAGCAAGGTTTAAATGAATGACTGGATCTGAATAGCCCTGCTGGAGACTAAAGCTTAATTTGTTCCATCAAGGTGACTGCATTTCGCCCAACAGATTACATTCAGCCCAGTTGACTATACAGTTGTCTATCTACTAAGCCACTTACCCGTTTGCTTGCTTTGAACTCCATTCGGACCGTTTGTTTCACCTGTGATGGATTCATTCCATTAACAGGCCGTTCAGATGGAGTAAGAAGAACGAGATAGTTGTTTAGTTTACAAGTCTTACTTAGTTTATAGATAGGTAAACATTACATTTCAGTTAATGAGTTTATTGTAGCAGAGAAATATAACGTTTAAAGATAGTGTAGTGTTTTTGGGTTCGGATAGACTCTAAACAACAACAAAAACTGGTCTTATTTTTGGATATTTATTTACACTTAATTTATTTGACAATTTTATATTTATTTTTAACACTTTTAGCAACTTAAATTTATTTCACAGTTCAGCACTTCGCACTTGTTCTTCGATCAAAGGCGAATATCTATCTGCTCTCCTGCACCCAACTTTGCTCCTTACATACCCTCAGAGACAGAAGTCTCTAGGGAACAATTTGCCAGCACACTCTCGAACGCTCTACCAGCTTCGAGAGTACAAAGGGATTATTTCATATCTAGATTTATTAAGCCTATAATAATTATTGCTACCTACGATGTAATTACAGTGCACCCTCACAGCCATCAACAAGCTGGGAGGAACTCTTTCACCATACTATTGAAGGTGTCTAAATTATATTGAAATATGTCTATTTTGGACTCGTTAATGAGTTTGACACTCCAAATTAAAGGATGCTGTGCCAAGACATCGGTGCGGCTCTAAAAATGTACCAGTAAGCCATAGCACCAACCGCTTGGACACATCGGAATATCAACTACCCTAAAAAAATGTATTAAGTCTTTGTTTCCAGTAGCTTTAGGCTTTATTTCCTGCTTTTAATCTACTTATGTACACTTAAAACAAGTAATCAGATATATTTCAGAGCTTTCACACTTTCTCTGTCTGTACATTCCACAAACAGACGGTTGACATATGATTCACCATTGCTTACCCTTGCATCAGTAATTGCGACGCTTTATTAAGAGGGCATCTCGGACCATGCTTGTTACACTTGAAGAGCCAGCAGGAGCAGATTAGATCAGAGAAGAGAGGACCGGAAGAGAAGAGAATATAATTATATATTATAGGACACAGGGAAATTTGCCACCTGCACACAAAGTTAAAAACTCATACTCGAATGTAGAGTAAAACTAAAATGCATGGAGACTAAATCACTCACGTGAGGTGATGTTTTAGTTTACTTATATTATTTTGGTTGAGTGTAAGTTTGATGGTTTATTTTTGGAGTAACTGGCTAGTGATGGGCTAGCTCACGTGGAAAAACCTCAGTTTACTATTATCTAGTTGGATGGTTTATAAAATTCTTATACCTGAATGCGTTTAAATATAAGGCTTTGATGTTGAACTTTGTAAAGTTGCCTGAAAAATAATGTGAACTCTTTTTGCCATGTTCAAAATCGTTTTTTTATAACACTTAAATGCACCTCTAGTAGTACCTCTTTAATATAAACAGGAATGAGGGAAATCATTCACAGTGTAAGGAGCCTGTTACAGAGAACAGTGACTGATCGTCCACTCAGTGCTTGTTTGGCTTATCTATCGGCAGTGACATCTATCCTTCGTCAAGCGTCCGTCTGCTAGGTGTTGAAATTGATCAGCACCTAAATCTTGACAGCCAGATCAGCAAGACCATAAAGGCTGGCTTCTATGGCTTACATCAGATAAGATCTGTCAAAAAATCTTTACCGACAGAAGCAATCAAGAGTCTGATAAATGCCTTTGTGGTTGCGCGACTGGATTACTGCAATGTCATATATGCTGGTCAACCGATGTCACAAACAAAACGACTCCAGTCCCTTCAAAATGCTTCAGCCAGGCTGATATACGGCGGCTCTAAGTACTGCCATATAACTCCTCTGCTTGAGAACTTGCACTGGCTTCGCATCTCGGAAAGAATAGACTACAAGCTTTGCTTGATGGTCTTAAAGATTCTTCATGGGCAAGCTCCTGACTATCTGGTTGAACTCACGAGGAGAGCTTTTTTAAATGAAAGGGGAGGTACTTTGAGGTCAGCTGGGTCATGTGCCAGTCTGTTGGAGCTGCCGAAAAGACAATCATGCACAGTCTTCGGGAACCGTATTTTCCGTGTTGCTGGGCCACCGGCATGGAATGCTCTCCCAGAGAGGCTGAGAGTCCAGGAAGATGAGACAGCCTTCAGGAAGATGCTCAAAGCATTCCTGTTTTCCCTCTAGAGCCCACATGCGCCTTTGTAGTGATGTAAATCACAAAAAGGCGTATGTAAATCTAGTTTATTATTATTATTTATGATTTATTATCATTATCTACAATTTGATTTAATGATGACCTTTCAACGAAATTATCCCCTTTCACCATTTGCGACTCCTGCAGGGAAAACGCAGTAACAATCGCATAATTATTATTATATCCTTCACACTACCCATGATCTAGCAACAATCCTTCAAGGAGTGCCACCCGAGGTATGCTAATAGCTTCAGGAACATCTAACCGCTTACTTTTACAAGCATGGGCACGCCTCTGACCTAGAGGTTCTTGTTTTGTCATGCCGTTGAGTGTACTTTACGGAAAGGCGTCCGCCACTTGAGAAAATGTATAGCTTTGCATGAGCGTCCATGTGCTGTGGGCCCTTCTGACACAGACATACAGGACGGGTATGCGGAGGGGTTTTTTTTTTTTTTAAGAAGTCTTGTGCGGGAGACTCCCTAGGTTCTAGAGACTCAAGGGGTCTATGACACTTGTTGTAGTGCCGCAGAAGTTTACGAGCTTGGTCGTCGCTACAAAGCGCCAATACTCAAGCAAGACCCAGCTGCTGTAAGGCTGGATGGAACTTTGGTGACCGGTCATTGGTAAAGGTTTATGATTTTTTCCACCCAGCGAAGACCAAATTGTAAAATATAAATGGTATATTTTGTGTGCTCCGCCGGGATTCGAACCCACAACCTTCCCATTCAGAGTCCGCAGTGTTACCACTGAGCTACGGACCGGTCTTTGAGCATACTATATTCAGAGCTTTGTAGCGTTGCGTATATAAGTTTTTTTTTTTTTTTTTAATCTTTGTATGCTGATTTTCAAAGTAGAATTGAATTTACTACCTAGTCAGTAAATAACATCAAAGAAGTTGAAATAAAAAAGGAGTAAGTATTTGATATAATGTAGCACATGGTAACCAAGCCTTTATACAGGAGTAGCCTGGGTAATAGATTTTTATTTGAGGCTCACGTCGCTCGGCAGAACAATGTAAGCGCTGTTGAGCTCCCATAAGCACGCGAGTTGTCGTACAACCGAACATAGAAGCGTAGATGATGTATAAATTTAAGTTGCAGTTACAATCATCCATCTGATAGTTATTTTAAGAGTATTTTCGTGTTTTGAATGTTTCAATCTGTAGTAACAGGAAAAGGAATAGAGTCGAAAGGTTTTTTTGCTTTGATGTTTAAAATTTAATTTTCTGTGGTGGACGAATATCACACACGTGTGTATATGACCTTAGCAACATATAAAAACAATTGTAATTTGTATAGAGTCCGGTCGACAGCTCAGTTGGTAGAGTGCTTGGATTCTATATCGAGAGCTCAGGTTCGAATCCCACCAAGGGTGTCAGAAATGATTTCTCATTTCGATGTTTATTTCAAACCTAAAATAAAACACCGGCAAGATTTACTTAGCCCTCACGAGAAGCTTCAAGCTTTCTAGTTACTGCTGGTGTTCCCCACTTCAACTGAAGTGGTTAGCGTAATGCCTGCCTCCTTACTAGTAAAAATAAATAGGTTCCACCCGCCGCATGCTATCCCTTCAAGGAATACGCGGTGGAAAGTTGCACTTTATGTGTAGCTTAGTGGCGTCTAGTAGGGAAGGACCAGTTTCATGAATAAATGTCGCATCCTCAAGTAAAAAATATTGTAATTTTCTGCAACCAGACACATTTTTTCCATGAATTATTACAAAGTTGATATTAAATTTCATTTCGTTTTTTTAATGTTAACAAAAAACAATAAAATTTTCGTTTTCATTGTAAAACCACGTTGAATTATCAATATAAGTGTTAAAATATATGTGAAACTACGTCTTAGTTTTATAAACCAATCAGGAAAAGAAAGAGCACCTTTGATTTGTGAAAAAAAATCTCACACTTATTTATATTGATAATTCTTCCTTATTCGTAACTTATTTATACAATCCCTTTGTTTACAATTACAAATTATTTTAACTGCTTAACTCCCGATCCCACCAAACTTTTCACCTTGTCGTGCACACATAGACCCTTGTAATCCTACAGCGAAATGTTGTCGTAGGTAGTTTAGTCGGAACTGGCTTAACACAACACTACGCTCCTTGAGGCTTGCACTCGCGCACAGACCAGCCGTACTGACGCCCGTACAATACACCTGTCTAGTTCTACGCTTCTACGAACTATCGTAGACCCTCTACGAAAAAGTGTAGACCATCTACGATTTTTAATACCTCTACGAAAAAGTTTAGACCATCTACGAATTTTATTACCTCTACGAAAAAGTGTAGACCATCTACGATTTTATTATCTACGAAATGTCGTAGACTCTAAAAAGTGTGAAATATAAAGTTATGTCCAGTTGATCGAGTCAAAACAAATACTGTTTACAAACATTTGATGATGAAATTTGTAAAAACCAACATGTGTTTGATTCACCTGCTACAGCTGAGTTTATTGTTGTACCTGGATATACAAAGTAAGTTTTTTTTTGTTTTATATTTTTTATTGGAACTTTATTTTTTTGTGTTGATGTAATTAGTAAGTGTTTTCTTTATTTTTTACTTCAAATTATTTACTTATATTTACTTAATAAATGCTAGAGTTTAATCTTATTGAATTTTTTGTCGAGTATTTTATAAATTCGTAGTTACACATAAGTTAAAGTAACTTTTGTTTGTTGTTAAAAGTTTTAAAAAGAAGCATTCTTCATTGTTTTTATTGTTAAATTGTGTAGTGATTGTTTGTTTTATATACTTAAAAGTAATTAGTTGCTTGTATTCCTTGACTTGTAGGTTGGTATGAGGCTGATCACTCATACTGTAAAAAATGGTTCACTTTGCCAATTTTCCCCCCTGTTTCAGGGAAGGACTGCAAAAGTTGTAGGGTGTATGTCCATTTGAGAGTCCTTGTACGTGTCTGGTTGTGAGAATGTATGTAATGTGAATCTTTTTTAAATAAAAAAAAATATATATATATTTTGACAGTAGATACTACCGTTGGTAGAATTTAAAAACTAATGGTGATAGCAAATCCATGGCTTAACCACCTCTCAAAATACTTTTTTTTATTAAAAAAAAACGATGATGCAAGGATCATCTATGTATATATTTTTTTGTGAATTAACTGTTTGGCTTCACGTGTTTGTTAGATATAGTAATCTACCACAAAAAAACTATTTTTAATTAACCATGAATGATAAAGATAACGAGCTCACTCAATGTCAATTAAATAAATAAATATTTTTGTTAATTATACAATTTTACATGTTTAAAGTTATTTAATGCAGTAATTAAGGCTTATCTAAACATTAAAAATAAGTACTTACAGGAAATAAAAAAAATCATGAATATTTGAAAGTATAAAAAATCTTAAAGATCACATACAATATGATTAATATATCTTATCTAATCTAATCTAATTTAAGTTGCAAAGATATGTTACATCGAAGGTAATATTTTATTTGAAATCTTGTAAAACCCTGACGTATAGGTTGTTATGAGGATGACCACCCATACCGTATATAATGGATCACTCTACCAATATAATCTCTAACCTTATATAAGCCTAACCTTATTTTGTTTAGGAAACGCCAGTCAAAGTTTCAGGGTTTTATGTTAATGGTTATTTTTTTTTTCATTTCAGTGTTTATTTTAAAAACAAAATAAAATACTATCAATGTTTACTCCGCCTTCCCCAGAAAAAAGCACCAGCCTCCTTGGAAGCTGGGAAATCATCACTTTAATTAAAGTGGTTGGCGTAAGGCCCTTATCTCTGAAAACAAATAGGTTCACTCGGTAACATGTGACCTCTTTGAGAAGAACGCGAAAGGAATTAATACTATATACTATATATACATAATATTCACAATATGGATAATAATCTTAATGTTAATGATACCGACTTTGACTATATATTTAGGCAGAACAAAATAATTAATTTTAAGTACTTAAACACCGATAGATGTAAGAATATACTTAGTTTTTATGATTGGTCTGACCTATATAATTGTAAACATATTGATACCGCTGTAAAATACTTTTATAATGTTTTATTGAAAATATGTAATTTGTGTGCTCCATGTAAAAAATACGCTGCCAAACGTAACTCCACTTACCCAGTATGGTTTAATAGTAGCATCATTGCTAATATCAAGTGTAAGGAACGCTTGCACAAAAATTACTTAAAAAATAAATGTGTAAGCAATTATAAGGCTTTCTCAACAAAGAGAGCGCAAGTTAAACATAATATAAAGGAAGCACACAAATTGTATATGAGTAAGATTCAGACTGGGATAGGATGCGATTCCAAGGAATTCTGGTCTTATATCAGATCCAGCAAGACCGATGGTAATACAACTTTTCAGCTTTCTGATGGAGATAAGATTATATCTGATCCCAGAATAATATCGAAAACTTTTGCTAAGTATTTCCAATCGGTCTACAGCACCCAGAGCCCTCACGTAGATTTATCTGAGTCCCCCCATGGTAAGCATGAGCAATCTTCCATATCACTCAGTCCTTTTTCTTTGACTGAGGTGGAGACTTATCTGCTTGGATTAAAATCCAATAAAGCAACTGGCCCAGACAACATTCCCCCGAGAATTGTATCTTCTATGGCTAAGCACCTTGCTCAACCCTTATGTTTCATCTTCAACTTATCCCTGAAGACATGTAAATATCCATCAGCCTGGAAGATAACAAGAGTCATGCCAGTACATAAGTCAAATGATAAAAGTGATGTTAGAAATTATAGGCCGATTTCTATTTTATCAAGTTTCGCCAAAGTGTTTGAGTGCTTGATACACAAAAACCTTATGTGGCAAATCAAGCCCCGAATCAACACACACCAACACGGATTTCTGCCCAAGAGATCCACAGTATCAAATCTACTCACCCTCAGTACAAATATTGCCTTCAACCTGGATTCTCGCAGGCAAACTGATGTAATATACACAGATTTCTCCAAGGCGTTTGATCGTGTAAATCATGATGTTCTTTTGAAGAAGATGGACGATTTTGGTTTCACAAAACCTCTCTTAATCTTTTTCTCTTCATTTCTTAAAAACAGAAGCCAATTTGTGCAAATAAATGACCAACATTCGGTTATTTTTTTTCCAACTTCAGGAGTTCCTCAAGGCTCTAATTTAGGCCCTCTAGCCTTCATTGTGTTCATTAACGACATTGCGGACAAGATCAAAAATGGTTCTTGTCTACTTTATGCTGATGACATGAAAATTTATACAGAAATCAAGGATCTTCAAGACTGTATAAATTTACAGATGGATTTGAACTCTCTGCTGATGTGGTCCAATAATAATGGATTGAACTTCAACATTAGCAAGTGTTCTGTCATGTCTTTTACAAGATCCTCTTGTCCCATAATCCATGAGTACAGTATTGGTGGGTCGATACTGACTCGTGTCTTTTCATTTAGGGACCTGGGCGTAGTTTTTGATCCTGGTCTGAAGTTTACAGAACATATAACGCAGTTGACGACCAAATGCTACCAGTTATTGGGCTTTGTGATCAGAATTAGCAATAATTTTGAGTCGCCGAGAGCTATGGTGGATGTCTTCAACTGTATTGTACGTTCTAAATTAGAGTACGCTGTCGAGGTTTGGGACCCGTATCAGCGGAAGTATGTAGATCTCTTAGAGCAAATCCAAAAAAAGTTTTTGAGGTACCTCCTCATGAGAATACATGGGAATTATCCCAAGTTTATGCACCATGAGGAATTACTTGAGAAAACCAGCTCCAGGAGCCTGGAATCTCGGCGCAACGGTTCCCTTATGGTGCTTTGTTACAAGATCATTAACGGCTTAATTGACAGCCCCACCCTGTTAGAGAGTTTTAAGCTTTATGTGCCAGATGGCTACGGCCGGGGAAGACGGCATGAACTTTTTCATGTACCGCTGTCCCGTACCGACGTCATGGCACAACATGCCTTAACTCGGAGTGTTACTCTGATTAACTCCGCTGACATAGACATATTTTACATTAACTTAGAATCATTCAAAGATCAAGTTAAAGAGTTCCTCCCAGCTTGTTAATGACTGTGTGAGGGTGCACTGTAATAAGGGAAACCTGTTGTGCACAAAAAAAAAAAAAAAAAAAAAAAAAAATATATATATATATATATATGTAGCTTTGTTGCGTTCAGCACTTACTTTTTATATGTTATACCCGTACACAAGGTAGGGCAAAAATAATTATTCTAATTGTAAAATATGTTGATTGGCCTAAGTAAGCAAAATTCAAAGGGGTGTCATTTCCCTTTACTAAAAAACATCGCGTCAATTCTCTAGCATGGCAGACATAAAGGAAAAATATATGAAAACTTAGTCACTCAAAAGGGGCGCTGTTGTATTTGCCAAACACTTTTTAAGTTGGGGAATTACAGCGATGTTATACTTATACTAGGAGTGTTTGTGAATGTTGAATAATACCTCTTTGGTTTGCAAAATGATATGGAAAACTGGTCACTTTTACCAATGCCACCCTGGTTGTAGGGAAAGGCGGCAGGATTTGCAATGTTTACGTTCATTTTTATGTTCCCTTGATGTCGTCCAGCCCAATCGGTTGGGGTATCCCTTCTTGGTCTTCCCCGTTTGGACATCCTCGGCCACCACTGGACGATCCTTTACATTGGACCTAATTTTAAGTTACATGATGATGATGATGATGATGAGTTGATGATTTCTTTATAGCACCGTTTCGTGATGTAATCACTCTCAGGGCGCTTGTGCAAACGAAGCCAGAAATTTACTTGTCTTCAGTGCATTCCGGAACTTTCCATGGTCCTCTAGCTCTCGCACATGATGTGGTAGGTGGTTCCAGGCCAGAGGACCAGCAACTGCAAATGCACGCTCTCCAAGCATTGTGTTAACTCTTCTTATAGGTTATTCAATCCTTGATTTGGCTCCAGTTTCAGCCAAGCGCAGTGTTAGGCTTTTTGTGCCGAGGGTGACTGGTTTGATCAAATTAGCGAGATATTTGAGTGTCTCTTCAAATAAAGCTTTGTGGACCATCTTGCACACTTTGAATTCGATGCGCTCCGGGATACGGAGTCAGTGAAGCTTTTGGAGAAGAGGAGTAATGTGTGTAAATTTTGACTGACCAGCAATCATGCGAGCGCACGCATTGACTATCAATTGTAGCCTATTCAATTGATATTTGATTTACAATTGGATACTGTCATTTTCACATTCATCGTCGTTGGTTTTTGTTTTTAATAATTTTGATTTAATTTCAGGCACATCAGCCTTCACAGTGACTCTACGCACCGTCCCAAGTGTCGTGAAGGTAGGACAGAGCGCAGTGCTACAATGCCTCTACGATCTGGAAGGCAATAAGCTCTACGCCGTCAAGTTTTACAGGGGAAGCGGGGAGTTCTACAGGTACACGCCCAACGATATCCTGAAACAGCGGGCATTTCACATACCGAAGCTACATGTGGATGTGAGTCAAAAAATATTGTTACAATTTACAGGTTCAATTAAAAAAAAACTTTTGTGTATTTATTTTAAGATTCCGTTCAAATTTGGTTGCACTTTTGTACTGTATTGCTCGCCGGTTTAGATACAAGTATGCGCTACAAACCACCGCTTTAGATGACGTAAGGATTTTGACTTTTGTGACTTGCCAGAACATTATATTAAGAAGATTCGATCGAATATTTATGTACACATGACCGGTCCGTAGCTCAGTGGTAACACTGCGGACTCTGAATGGGAAGGTTGTGGGTTCGATTCCCGGCGGAGCAAAAAAAAAATACCATTTATATTTTCAAATTTGCTCTTCGCTGGGTTGAAAAATTCATTAACCTTTACTTTAAAGACTGGTCATCAAAAGGTCCATACAGCCTTACAGCAACTGGATCTTACTTGAGAATTGGCGCTTTCTTCAGCGACGACCAAGCTTGCAGAGGGCTTTTGAGGTGTGATACACACAAAAACAGCGCTCACCAAATAAATCAGCCTATTAATGTGATTTTTAAGACCATTTCATTGTAAGGTCATTATTGAAACAAATGGTATATAAGCCAAACAAGCAAAGGTGGGACGAAATACCAAAATATACCGGTTGACATACCGCTGCCTTAGTTCTTGTTTATCGTATACGTCATTGAGAAAATTTTACATAAGCAATGTTTGCATGTGTACTGGACCAATGTGTCTTATGAAAACAAGAAATTTATTTTAAAAATATTTAAAAGAACTCTCACATTATCGAGTTTTACGGTTTTTCTTAGCTCAAATTGTGTAGAATTTGATTCTTAAGACAACTGCATGAAAAAGTCATATTTGACAAGATTGGCGTATACGATAAACAAGAACTAGGGGAGCGATACATCGTATTTTATTTGAAAGAATCCATTATCCCCACGTACCCGGAGAGTTGTGATAGAGTAAGTTGGCCGGGTATTTTTGCAATGCGAGATCCGTTCGCGTGGACGGAGGAAACTTCACTAGTTGCGAGTTTGCATGCATTACGTAGCGGGCTATTCACCTGTCACTTGGTGCATTTTATTCCGTCAGAAACTTTATTCCCGAAGGCAAAGCATTGGCCGCCATTGAGAAGGAAACCACCCAGAAGGAACCAAACCGAATGTGTTTAAAAATAACAATATCTTCCTTCAAATATAGTTGAATTTTTGCCAGAATTTTTTTTTTTAACTGAAAGTATGAATGGTCCGCCTCATACCAACCCATAAACGCAACTAAGCTACACATATAGTGTAACTTCTTGCCTGCGTTATCCCCGAAGGGGTCGCATGTGGCACTTCGGGACCTATTTATTTTTACAGGTAAGGGGGCCGGCCTCACACCAACCACTTTCAGTTGAAGTGGGGGTTTCCCAGCTCCCGGGGGGGGCTGGTTCTCATTTCTTGTGAAGGCTGAGTAAGCCTTTGAGATCGAATCCTTGCTCTCGGTATGGAATGCAAGCATTCTACCAATTGAGCTATCGACCTTTTTACGAGCTTGATCGTCGTCGCTACAAAGCGCCAATTCTCAAACAAGACCCAGTTGCTGTAAGGCTGGATGGACCTTTGGTGACCGGTCATTGGTAAAGGTTTTATGAATTTTACAACCCGGCGAAGAGCAAATTTGAAAATATAAATGGTATATTTTTTGTGCTCCGCCGGGAGTCGAACCCACAACCTTCCCATTCAGAGTCCGCAGTGTTACCACTGAGCTACGGACCGGTAAGATCTAATCAAAGCTAATCTAATCGAAGTTGCAAAGATATGCAACATTGAGGGATTCACGTCATTGTATGCATTTTCACAAGCAGACATGTATAATGTCGCGCTTGCACATGCCGCATGTGAACCTACAACATAAAAACTCAAATCTCAAATAGACAAATACTCTACAACTTTTGCCAACCTTCCCTGAATCAGGGGTGACATTGGCAAAGTGAACAATTTTTTACATCATGGGTCTCCAAGCATTGTGTTACTATGATAAATTTCACCCAATAAAATGTTTAATCCACGATTTTTCAAATCAGTGCATGAGCACTTATTCTGTTTTACCTTGATCATGATCACCTTTATCACTTCCCATTCACGCTAGAGAGGCCCATCGTATATATGAACGAAACGTCCGGAAGCTCCAGCTCCTACAGATTCCAGCAACGTATCCCAGAAAGGAACTCCCCAATATCATTATTATGAAATTGCCAAAAAGTTAAAATTGAATATTGCCAGACAAAGTTCAAGCTAAACAAAGCACCAACTCCCTGTTCCGAGCCGTAAGCATTCAAGGTCAAAATAACCATGGTTATCACCGATCTTCGATAGTGGTGGCACCAAAAGAAGAATAAGACAAAGTCTGCGTAGACAGATTCGAAAATGTACAATACTTTCGGTTCTACGTCCATCCCTCGCTTTAGTACCGAGAATTTCTTTCCCTGATGTGACAAGTGTATTATATGCTTTGCGTTTGGCTGCAATATCCTAGAAACCTTCCACCTGAAGGCGTAAGAGTGTATGATATAATATAATATAAGTGAGAAGATGGGGGAAGGAGTTGGGAATTTACTTATGAAAGTCAAAAGGAGACAGGTCAGCTGATATATGAGAAAGCATATGAATTTTGATGGTGTGCATCATACTAAAAGTTCTATGAGCTTGATAAATTCGTAAATATGGCACGTAATACTCGTTTGTATGAAATAAAGAAGATCCTTAGGGCCTGTCTCACCAACCTCCAATCAATATTTGATCGAAACATCAAATTTGATTGCTTAGTTCTAGAAAGGACCTCGGTTAAATATTTCTCGAAAGTTGGTAAAAATGTGATGGAATTTGAACAGGAAATATGATTCACATCAGCTGACTTACGTATATGCAATCAATTGTTTGATTTGAAAGGGATAAATCACACTTAATTTTGATTTTCGTCTGATTGGAGTTTGGTGCAACAGGCCCTTAGTATCCGATTTCATAGTTTGTCTTTTTTAAATGCACTCATTTTATTTTGTGGTTTGAATTTTGAACAATATACAATTGTGTACCGCCATTTTCATTTCATTTCAACCATTTTCATTTCCACATCCTAATATTATTATTAGTTTCTAATCTAATCTAATCTAAGCTGCAAAGATATATATCATTTAAGTTTTATATTAAATGCATTCCCACAAGCAGATATGTATAATTTCGCGCTAACACATGCCGCATGTGGACCTACAATATAAAAACCCAATCTCAAATGAACATAAGCCTTGCAACTCTTGCCGTCCTTCCCTGAAACAGAGGTGACATTGGCAAAGTGAACCAATTTTTACATTATGGGTGGTCAGCCGCATAACAACCTATAAGTCAAGGAATATACATGACAAATTACATTTTTTAAAAACAATAAATCACAATATATACATGGACATAAAAACTAAATCATAAAACCAATTTTACTTTAACAAACCTCAGCCGCCAACATCACAGATCAACCGCCATTTCTTTCTATCCTTACATACTTCTTTAATTTTTTAAAATTAGGGCTTTTTTAGTTTAAAATGTCTAAATTATCTCTCATATTAGAACTTAATGTAAAAACTGGCATTACATGCTCGTATTTATTCTCTTTTGATATATTTCGTTGTTTGTTCTTCCACAGCTATCATTGTCCAACGGCACTCATGTGACGCTGAGGAACCTGGAGGTGGCCATAGCCGGAGACTTCACGTGTGAAGTATCATTGGACGAGCCCATGTTTTCCACCATGCAAGTCACGACCCACCTAGATGTAGTCGGTAAAAATATTTCCTTCTGTTACGAATGCATATATAAACGGTTAAAAGCGACGTTGTGGTCAAAAATGAGTTATGAACGCTACTTAAATGGTTGTTGTTTATGCCCAAGTAAAAACTGCGTTTTTGAAGTATGGTTATGGTGTAACCGACAAGATTATGGTATTTTTGTCCTAAAGGCGCTTGTGACATAAAACAATCGTAAAACATCTTAAAACCACATTAATAGGAAGCCTTTATTTTTTTTTAATTTTGGAGCTGTTTTGATTTTAACGATATGATAAAAAATAAATAAGTTATGCCAGTTTTCTGCAATCTCAAACTTTAAACTGCTCTCCTGAACAATGTAGTTTTTGTCGCTTATACTTCCTTTTAACCGTCGATATTGTTATGATTTTAGTAGGGTTCTTTTATGTAATTAAACTGCACTTAATTTTCAAGATTTTTTGTACACAGTGTCAGTTTACAATGTACTGATTTCTATTTCATGGTGTATCGACTTCACGGCTCAGTGTTTCAAGCGACACTGGTCTCTCACACAATTACGGTCCAAATACACAGCGTCGAAATGGATGCCTCTCGCATATTCCGCACCCTTCTACACAGTGTTATAGCCGAGGGGTAGAGGCGCATGCTCGACTAGCGTATTTGGAACCGAATAACGTTGGTTCGAGTCTTGCATCTAGCTCACTTGACCCATAACTTCGACCCTGGTTCAACAGATGCCATTGCATGCACACAAGCTTCTGCTTTCGCATGAAGACAACTGGCCAGGCAATATAGGTTGGTGGATTGCATTCCTTTCCACGATTCTATTTTACAACAAAAAAAACAAGAAAACCAATAATTTAAATTTAAATTCGAAAATGTGCATGCTTGTATTTTGTACTTTTAGCACTTCCAAGCGTCGGGCCTTCCATCAACACTGAATTGTCCCAGTATGTACCAGGAGACACCATGAAAGCAGAGTGCACTACGGGACCATCCAACCCATCATCAAATCTTTCATTCAAGATCAATAATGAATACGTAAGTAAATGGGTCATCCTTCATATTGTTCGCCATTTATTTATGGCATCATTTATTAGTTTCACTTGAAGACAATACCATCGGATTCCTTCCACTTTTAAAGAAAGCGTGTTCAAATTTTAGCTTTCCTTAAAGGAATCCTGTGCGGGAGAATCCCTACACTTTAGAGTCTCTAGGGGTCTATTACGTTTGTTGCAATGCCTCATATGTTTTTTGTGTTGCGGTTGATGTCCTGGTCCTTTGTAGCAGGGCTGTTAGCTGCGTAGTGTTGTGTTAAATGTAGCGTCGGCTTTGTTTTGAATATTATATTCTTAAACAAATAACATGAGAGTAATTTGAAGTGGTGCAAAATTTTTGTGTTCCTTGATTAATAGGTTGGTATGAGACTCACTCTTTATGCTGTAAAAAAATGGTTCACTTTTTTAATGTCATCCTTTTTTGAGTTAAAGTCGGCTAGAGTTGCAGGGTGCATGTTAATTGTAGATGTGGGTCTTAAATTTTAAGCACACATACAGTATGTGTAAGCACAAATTTAAGCGTGTCTGCAGTGAGCAAACATTGAATATGAATCATATGTTTAAATATATATTTTCCATTTTGATTGTCATAGATTACATATACCGACGGTTAAAAGGCAATAAGGCATAAGCGACAAAAACTAAATTGTTCAGGAGAGCAGTTTACAGTTTGACATTGCAGAAAAATGCCATAACTTTTTTATTTTTTCTATCAAATCGTTAAAATCAAAACAGCTCCAAAATTAAAAAAAAAATAAAGGCTTCCTATTAATGTGGTTTTAAGATGTTTTACGATTTTTTTATGTCACAAGCGCCTTTAGGACAAAAAGGCCAAAATCTTGTCGGTTACACAAAAACCATACTTAAAAACACAATTATTTGCTCGGGCATAAACAAAAAAAAAAACATCGTAAAGCTATGGGCGTCAGCGCATTAGAAAGAGCGGAAAATTTTAAGTAGGATAGCATTCATAGTTTATTATTGACCAAACGTCGCGTTTGCCCTACCTCCTTTTAACCGTCGCGTCGATATGAATCAGTAAACGTTCGATCATATTTTTTGCAGGTCTATCTGACGGTCCAAAATGAAACTGAATATCCTGGAGGATTGTCAAAGCCGACCTTGCGGGTAGAACTTCCCCTGGGCCAGCGCCATTTTGTGGACGGTCGCATGACCTTGAGTTGCTTCGCTCAGATCAAGGACATCTACAAAGAAGCGGCGCATGTGGTCTTCTCAACTGCCATGGATCCTGTGCCGCAAAAACGAGGTCTGTATATATATTGGGGTACAATAAGACATAAAAGATGGCACAGATCGTCCATTTTTAACTGTGGAAGGTCAAGAACCTACCATCATCTTGGCCTTCACTTCGTCATCCTAGTGCGTGTTTAGCTTATCTATCATTTGATTCAAAGATGGCCTTTCAATTATATTGTCTTAAGAATCACATTCTACACAATCTGAGCAAAGAAAAGTGCCCACGATAATGTGAGTGTCCTTGACTGATAGGTTGGTATGAGGCTGACCACCCGTGCTGTAAAAATTGTTTCACTTTTGCCAATGCCTACCCGGTTCAGGGTATGGCGGCAGGAGTTGTAAGGTTTATGTTCATGTGAGGTTTTGCTTATTTGTATGCACACATGCAGAATGTGTAGGCGCGAACCAACATGTGCCTGTCTGTGGGCATGCATTTATTATGAGCCTTAAATGTTAACATATTTTTGCAGCTTAGATTATAGATTAGATTATTATAGACATATAAATATTTTTAAAATCAATTTCCAGATTTTATTAGACAAATTGGTCGACCACACGTAAAAACATAGCTCATGAGAAATTACGAAAATACTTGAGCAAAAAAATCTAAATAAATATAAAGTGAACTTAAGCTGTGCAATTAAAACTCTGTAAATAAAAAAATAAAAGAGTATGCATGAAGAGAGTGATGAATGTCGTGGAGATGCATGTGGAGACACTTCTACGAAGGTATTGGCCACCCTTAGCGGAATGACAGTTTGACAAATTCTTAATATATAGCAAGTCTCACGTAAGATAAGATAAGACAAAATTTGTATTGCGCCTTTTATGACAGTGTGTCACTACAAAGGCGCTTAAATGGCGTAGGTAATCCTTTTAGAAGTGAAAAAAAAAAAAAAACTTTTGACGCCACTTCTATCAAAGATCGGCTGCAATCATCATGGCTATTTTAACCTTGAATGCTGCGGCTCGAAACAGGGACTTGGTGCTAATGTTAAAAAAAAAAACCGACTGACAACATAAAATATTTTATTTCTATTTTTTCAGTTACATTGGCGATGAACGGTGCTAGATCGATGTTCAGCTTAAACAACGCAGCTTTCTTCGTTGTTCTGGTGATGTCTTTGCTACTGAGTGTGGTGCAAGCCTTTGATTTGTCGTATGAAGACTTTCTCACTGAGGATTTCTCGTCCTACGATTATTTTTCCGATTACAATCCAGATGCTGAAGCTGGAGCCATAACTTCGCTTCTGGGAAATTGAGATAACCCAAGATTCTAGAAAATATTTAAACATGTAAAGAATTCAAACTGTGTCAAAAATGACAACCTGCACATTAAAAAAATAAAAATAATCATAAGATAATAAAGAAAAAAACCTGTCGTAGAATATCAATAATGTGGATTTACTCAAAGTAAAAAATTCTAATGAATTAAAAAAATATATAAATCTATGTATGTACTTATTGATAAAATTATATGATTAAATCTAATTAAAATAAATTTTTATGTATTTTAAGAAAATTGCCATCTAATCTAATTCTAAATATAAGCTGCAAAGATATGTATCATTTGAGATTCATATTAAATGCATTCCCACAAGCAGACATGCATAATTTCGTGCTTACACATGCTGCATGCATGTAGACCTACAATATAAAAAACCTAATCTCAAATGAACATAAGCCCTGCAACTCTTGCCGACCTTCCCTGAAGCAGGGGTGACATTAACAAAGTGAACCATTTTTAACAGTATGGGTGGTCAGCCGCATACCAACCTATCAGTCAAGGAATACAAGCAATTAATACATTCAAATATATCAAACAAATAAACTCTAAACAATTAAACAGTAAAAAATTAAAAAAACTACAAAACATATTTAAAAAACAAAAAAATTAAAAGCCTCAGCTTTAACCGCCAGCATTACAGATCAACCGCCATTTCTATCGATTCTTGCATACTTTCATTTCATTTAGAGCCATAACCTTTTTCATACAAGCTCTCATTTTATTATGACTCTGGATATCCCATTCATTTGCTATTTCGAAAATTCTGTCCATCCATACGTTTCTCGGTCTTCCTCTTCCACGACATTCATGATTTGAAAAATAAGGAATTAAAATTGAAAATAAAAAATGAGTTCGAAAAATAATAATATTATTCAAAAAAATTCAGTGATGGAAAAAGTAAATAAAATATGAAAGGAAATAGAATGTGAAATATGGATCAAAAAGAACCTCTCATTTTTTTTAAATATCATGATAACTTAGTTTTCTTATGAAGTCCCATAACAACGTTATTATGATTTTTTTATATTAATTAATTTATTTGATAAATGTTCACCAAAATATCTGCATAAGTAGCATAATTTATATGAAATATATTTAATAGAAAGTTATATGATATTATATACTCTTTGCTCTCATATAATTTATTTTTCATTAAAATTTACGTTAAACGTAAATTTAATACTCCAAGTTAAATCAGTGTTGTATTTAGATAGGAAATAGAACTCATAAGAATATTATCCTGAGTATAAAACACCGTGTTATTTCCCTTAGATCGTGTAGACAAAAAAATGTATGGAAGATGCAAAAGCACACTTATTGCGTGAATTAGCTTTCTCAGTTTTTTTTCCATTTACTTGATCGAGGGGAATTTATGCAATGTTTAATACTTGAGGTGCAAGCTAATGTTTTATAATTAGACTACAAACTATGAAATAGCAATTTTAAGCTAAATGTATTGGATTAAAAATAATACTGAAATGTAACCCTATTCTAAATGTAAATTTGTATTAATAAAAACATAAAAAAGCAAACCTTTATTATTATCTAATTTATTTTACGTTTTCGGAAAATTATCTTTGTGAAAAACTCAGAATTTATGTGTATTTTTTTTTTAAGGAGTCCTGTGCGGGAGGCTCCCCAATTCTTGAAAGTCTTGGGGGTCTATGTCAGCCTGGAAGGGTGCCGCAGAGGTGTTGCTTGTGTTGTTGCTTCTGTCGTGAGGCGCTGCAAGGAGTGGTGATTGATGTTGGTTTTGAATAAAACCGGATTAAATTAGGAAGGGAACACAGATACTGATAGATCATTCCATAAGCGTTTGGCCAAGTTTGGCAAAATAATAAGTCATGAACACGCTAAGTTCTCATAGTTTTGAGATCGACTGCAAAGGGATGAATGAGTTATTGTTAAATGAAATCGACTAATTCTTCGAATAACCTAAAAAATCATTGGAAAATCAGCCGAGGACAGAATAAAATAGAGAACAAAACAGCATCTGTGGAGGTACTGGCCCCCCCTAGCGGAGTGATGGTTGAATACAGAAATATAAACAGATATCAACTTAGATTATTATCCAAGGAAACAGAAATACATAGAAACACCAAGAGATCAATTGAGGAACTCAGAAATCAGAAGCATGTGCGATACTGAAGACATCGTCAGATGGAGCAGGAAGAGGAGACGGTTCTGGAGGACCGTATAGACCGCACGAACGAAGGAAAGATAGCCCGAGTTGTGGCACAGGAGATACCGGACGGCCAGCGTCTACCAGGTCGCTCTCCCAAAAGATGGAAGAACAGCTGGTCTTCTGCATCACAGGAGGGAGTTCTACATTAAATAAATCCTAGATCTATAACAAGAGGAAAAAGAAGAAGATGATGAAATAGAAATAATAAAGTAGGTAAACCTGATTATAAATGTCGAGGAGATTGAGGAAGTGTGCAAGAACAGAACAAAGTGGAGACATATCTAAGGAGGTACTGGCTACCAGTGGCGAAGGGTGCTATACAAGCCGATTTCCATCGGTTTCCCGTTTAAAATGTGGCAAAAATGATAATAAAGTAGACTGCATGGTTTCAATGGGGAAAAAATACGTATTGTTTCTTTGGTTTTAAATGTATTTTTTTACTTTGTACCTATGTTTTTTAACTAGTTTGTTACATCATTTAAAAAGGGAAGCCGATGGGAACCGGCTTGTATGGCACCCTTCGCCACTGCTGGCTACACCTTGTAAATTAGACCTGAACATCTTTCTACCAATTTTCTAAAACACTCTTAACAATAAAGCACGGATCAATAAATTTTAAGCAAAATTTCGCTGAAACGCAATTAAAAGACTTGAACGAAATTAAATTGTTCTTGCACTTTAATCTGTTTACAGAGAAGTGATGTCGTTCTGTTTGCCGCACTGTGATGATATTTATTTGGCGGGAATTTGTTTGAGTTATCCATTGAGTAATTACATAGAGGAGCAGAAACTAACTTACTGCATTGATACATACTATCGACCACATCTGTCTCAGTCCTGTCAAACGTTGCAGTTAATAATAATAATAATATTACGCTGATTTATTTGGTGAGCGCGGTTTTTGTGCGTATCATACCTCATGAGCCCTCTGCGAGCGTGGTCGCCGTTGTAGAAAGCGCCAATTCTCAAGCAAGACCCAATTGCTGTAAGGCTGGATGGAACTTTAGTGACCGGTCCTTGGTAAAGGTATATGAATTTTTCACCCAGCAAAGAGCATATTCGAATGCGATAACTCTCATAGCTATACGATGATTTTTGTGTTGTTTCAGCAAGCAAACAACTGCGTTTTCAAAGTATGGTTTTGGTGTAACCGACAAGATTTTGGCATTTTTTGTCCTAAAGGCGCTTGTGACATTAAAAAATCGTAAAACATCGTAAAATCACATTAATAGGAATGCCAATAAATGCTTTATTTTTTTTAATTGTAGAGCTGTTTTGATTTTAACGATATGATAAAAAATAAAAAAAGTTATGCAATTTTTCTGCAATCTTAAACATTAAACTGCTCTCTTGAACAATTTGGTTTATGTCGCTTATGCCTCGCCCTACTGCCTTTTAACCGTCGATTTAATGTTTTTTTTTTTATAAATAAATTTGTGAAGAGGATTGCAATTCACCAACCTATTTTGCCTGGCCAGTTGTCTTCATGCGAAAGCAGAAGCTTGTGTGCATGCAACGACATCTGAAACAGGGTCAATGTTATGGTCAAAGGGGCCAGCCGTGGCTCGAACCAACGTTATCTGAACCAAATACGCTAGCTGAACAAGCGTCTTGACCGCCGTGGCCATAGCACCGACAAATAATTTCGATAAAATTATTTCTAGTCCACAGATATCACGTTTCAATGGATTTATCCCTTCTGGTCGGGGAACAAGTGACGGGCGGACATTGCATGAGCTGAATTAACATTTTAATCAATCTGGAGTCTCGATATTCTCGATGGGATTATGTCCTGAAAGTCCTGAAAGAGTTACCGAACGCGGCAACGCCACAGAGCTGAAATCTGGGACACGCTCCTGACAACAAAAGGACTTCTCAACTGTACGTAAAAAAAAGTTTGACTTTGGTGACCGGTCATTGGTAAAGGTTTATGATTTTTTCCACCCAGCGAAGACCAAATTGTAAAAATAAATGGTATATTTTGTGTGCTCCGCCGGGATTCGAACCCACAACCTTCCCATTCAGAGTCCGCAGTGTTACCACTGAGCTACGGACCGGTCTTTGAGCATACTATATTCAAAGCTTTGTAGCGTTGCGTATATAAGTTTTTTTTTTTTTTTTTAATCTTTGTATGCTGATTTTCAAAGTAGAATTGAATTTACTACCTAGTCAGTAAATAACATCAAAGAAGTTGAAATAAAAAAGGAGTAAGTATTTGATATAATGTAGCACATGGTAACCAAGCCTTTATACAGGAGTAGCCTGGGTAATAGATTTTTATTTGAGGCTCACGTCGCTCGGCAGAACAATGTAAGCGCTGTTGAGCTCCCATAAGCACGCGAGTTGTCGTACAACCGAACATAGAAGCGTAGATGATGTATAAATTTAAGTTGCAGTTACAATCATCCATCTGATAGTTATTTTAAGAGTATTTTCGTGTTTTGAATGTTTCAATCTGTAGTAACAGGAAAAGGAATAGAGTCGAAAAGTTTTTTTGCTTTGATGTTTAAAATTTAATTTTCTGTGGTGGACGAATATCACACACGTGTGTATATGACCTTAGCAACATATAAAAACAATTGTAATTTGTATAGAGTCCGGTCGACAGCTCAGTTGGTAGAGTGCTTGGATTCTATATCGAGAGCTCAGGTTCGAATCCCACCAAGGGTGTCAGAAATGATTTCTCATTTCGATGTTTATTTCAAACCTAAAATAAAACACCGGCAAGATTTACTTAGCCCTCACGAGAAGCTTCAAGCTTTCTAGTTACTGCTGGTGTTCCCCACTTCAACTGAAGTGGTTAGCGTAATGCCTGCCTCCTTACTAGTAAAAATAAATAGGTTCCACCCGCCGCATGCTATCCCTTCAAGGAATACGCGGTGGAAAGTTGCACTTTATGTGTAGCTTAGTGGCGTCTAGTAGGGAAGGACCAGTTTCATGAATAAATGTCGCATCCTCAAGTAAAAAATATTGTAGTTTTCTGCAACCAGACACATTTTTTCCATGAATTATTACAAAGTTGATATTAAATTTCATTTCGTTTTTTTAATGTTAACAAAAAACAATAAAATTTTCGTTTTCATTGTAAAACCGCGTTGAATTATCAATATAAGTGTTAAAATATATGTGAAACTACGTCTTAGTTTTATAAACCAATCAGGAAAAGAAAGAGCACCTTTGATTTGTGAAAAAAAATCTCACACTTATTTATATTGATAATTCTTCCTTATTCGTAACTTATTTATACAATCCCTTTGTTTACAATTACAAATTATTTTAACTGCTTAACTCCCGATCCCACCAAACTTTTCACTTTGTCGTGCACACATAGACCCTTGTAATCCTACAGCGAAATGTTGTCGTAGGTAGTTTAGTCGGAACTGGCTTAACACAACACTACGCTCCTTGAGGCTTGCACTCGCGCACAGACCAGCCGTACTGACGCCCGTACAATACACCTGTCTAGTTCTACGCTTCTACGAACTATCGTAGACCCTCTACGAAAAAGTGTAGACCATCTACGATTTTTATTACCTCTACGACAAAGTTTAGACCATCTACGAATTTTATTACCTCTACGAAAAAGTGTAGACCATCTACGATTTTATTATCTACGAAATGTCGTAGACTCTAAAAAGTGTGAAATATAAAGTTATGTCCAGTTGATCGAGTCAAAAAAAATTGTTTAAAAACATTTGATGATGAAATTTTTAAAGACCAACATGTGTTTGATTCACCTGCTACAGCTGAGTTTATTGTTGTACCTGGATATACAAAGTAAGTTTTTTTTTGTTTTATATTTTTTATTGGAACTTTATTTTTTTGTGTTGATGTAATTAGTAAGTGTTTTTTTTATTTTTTACTTGAAATTATTTACTTATATTTACTTAATAAATGCTAGAGTTTAATTTAATTGAATTTTTTGTCGAGGATTTTATACATTCGTAGTTACACATAAGTTAAATAAACTTTTGTTTGTTGTTAAAAGTTGTAAAAAGAAGCATTCTTCATAGTTTTTATTGTTAAATTGTGTAGTGATTGTTTGTTTTATATACTTAAAAGTAATTAATTGCTTGTATTCCTTGACTTGTAGGTTGGTATGAGGCTGATCGCTCATACTGTAAAAAATGGTTCACTTTGCCAATTTTCCCCCCTGTTTCAGGGAAGGACTGCAAAAGTTGCAGGGTGTATGTCCATTTGAGAGTCCTTGTACGTGTCTGGTTGTGAGAATGTATGTAATGTGAATCTTAAGAGATATAGGTATATCTTTGCAGCTTAGATTTCGATTTAGATTCAAGCAGCTGTGTAATGGATTATTTTTGAATAAAACAAATGATTTCAACTTACATATCCAGTTTTATTGACAGTTTTACTCGTATTCTGTTGTTTATGAGATCCGATGATTTTGAACTAAATGATGACAACCATAACCTAGTCGTGTGCCGGAGCACCAACTGTGATCCAAAAGAGTGAGCCTCCAAGGATCAGAGCTCAGTCGAGCCTCGCCCAGTTGTGTGCCGGAGCACCAGCTTTGGTTCAAGGGAAATGAAACTTCGATGATCAGTGCTCAGCTGCTACTAATTTATCGAATCATTGCTTCTTCTATTTATAGTACAAAATCACATGTACCTATTCTTTTTTTGGTAAATTCAACAATTTTATGAATCTAGAAAGGTACGGATGCATTTTTGAGAAAAAACATCATTTCTTTAAATAAATCATCAACAAATTTGTAGTTTTGGCGAATTACATTAACAATTTTAAATATTAAGATAATGTGTATGAGTACATGAATGTAGCGAGTACCTTCCTACAATTCTAGAACAGTATATAATATTATGAACCCATGTTAAAAAGTATTGTTAAATATTTATAGTCGGTGTTATAGCCGGTGTAGTCGGTGTAGCCGGTATAGTCGGTGTTATAGCCGCGGGGATCAAGACAGGTTATTTGGAACCGGATAACGCTGGTTCGAATCCCGCGACGATAACTTCGACCCTGGTTCAACAGATGCCGTTGCATGCACACAAGCTTCTGCTTTCGCATGAAGACAACTGGCCAGGCAAAATAGGTTGGTGGATTGCATTCCTTTCCACAAATCTATTTTTTTTATTTATAAAAAAAAATTGAAAGTACTACCGTTGGTAGAATTTAAAAACTAATGGTGATAGCAAATCCATGGCTTCACCACCTCCCAAAATCTTTTTTTTTTATAAAAAAAAACGATGATGAAAGGATCATCTATGTATAATTTTTTTTTTCCGAATTAACTGTTTGGCTTCACGTGTTTGTTAAATATGGTAATCTACCACAACAAAAAACTATTTTTAATTAACCATGAATGATAAAGATAACGAGCTCACTCAATGTCAATTACATAAACAAAATAAATAAATAAATATTTTTGTTAATTATTCAATTTTACATGTTTAAAGTTATTTAATGCAGTAATTAAGGCTTATCTAAACATTAAAAATAAGTACTGGAAATAAAAAAAAAACATGAATATTTAAAAGTTTAAAAAATCTTAAAGATCACATACATGATTAAAATATCTAATCTAATTTAATCTAAGTTGCAAAGATATGTTACATCGAAGGTAATATTTTATTTGAAATCATGTAGGTACAACCTTTACGTATAGTTTGTTATGAAGATGACCACCCATACCGTATAAAATGGATCACTCTACCAATGCCTAACCTTATTTTGTTAAGGAAAGGCCAGTCAAAGTTTCAGGGTTTGTGTAAATGGTTATTATTTTTTTCATTTCAGTGTTTATTTTAAACTCAAAATAAAGTACTATCAATGTTTACTCCGCCTTCACCAAAAAAAAGTACCAGCCCCCTTGGGAGCTGGGAAACCATCACTTTAATTAAAGTGGTTGGCGTAAGGCCCTTACCTGTGAAAACAAATAGACTCACTCGGTAACATGTGACCTCTTTGAGGAGAACGCGGCAGGAAGTTACACTATATATGTAGCTTTGTTGCGTACAACACTTATTTTTTATATGTTATACCCGTACACAGGGTAGGGCAAAATAATTATTCTAATTGTAAAACATGTTGATTGGCCTAAGTAAGCAAAATTCAAAGGGGTGTCATTTACCCTTACTATAAAACATCGCGTCAATTCTCTAGCATGGCAGACATAAAGGAAAAAATATGAAAACTTTGTCACTCAAAAGGGGTGCTGTTGTATTTGCCAAACACTTTTTAAGTTGGGGAATTACAGCGATGTTATACTTATACTAGGAGTGTTTGTGAATGTTGAATAATACCTCTTTGGTTTGCAAAATGATTTGGAAAACTGATCACTTGTGCCAATGCCACCCTGGTTTCAGGGAAAGGCGGCAGGATTTGCAATGTTTACGTTAATTTTAATGTTCCCTTAATGTCATTCAGCCCCATCAGTTGGGGTATCCATTCTTGGTCTTCCCCGTTTGGATATCCTCGGCCACCACTGGACGATCCTTTACATTGGAGCTGTACCCTTAGTACGAGTTGTAAAACTTGAGAAAAATAAAGTTTACGGAAAATATTAAAGAATGATTTCTCCCAAAATCTGCCGTTTTTGTTTCTTACACTTTATGGTCTTTTCAAAAGAGTTACAGTGATGAATAAAATCAAGTTCAAACAAACAAAAACGGCAAAATCTGCTGTTTTTGTTTCTTACACTTTATGGTCTTTGCAAAAGAGTTACAGTGATGAATAAAATCAAGTTCAAACAAACAAAAACGGCAGATTTTGGGGGAAATCACTCTTTAATAATTGCTGTTAACTTTACATTACTCAAGTTTTGCAACTCGTACTAAGGGTTCTGATGTCAAGTTACAATAAGATACTGCCATTCTCACATTCATCGTCGTTTTTTTTTGTTTTAAATCATGTTTGAGAAAATATGAGAGTACATAAAAAATAACATTAGTTCAAAACAATCAAGTAATTAATCCTCTTTGTCTTCTTGGCGAATCCCCACGTACAGCGGGAGCGCCAGTGTCAAGTGGTATTTCGACTATTTCAATAATAAACATAATGTATATATTAGAGTGATTTTATGTAATTTATATTATGGTAGGTAAATAAAAAGGATATATGTTGTGAATTTAGCAACTCCAAATTGTTTATGGTCTGACGTCACAACGTTTTGATTGGCCGATACCTGCCATTGGTTAGAAGTGAGTTATTGTCACAGAAAATGAGCAAGGTTGGAATTTCTGGATATAAAAGCAGTGATTCTGTAAATTTGTGTGTTCTTCTCTACTGTTTCTCTCTTATTCTCTGCTCTTGTACTTATCGTGTTCTCCAATCTATTATTGTACCCTTGTAAAAATAAACCCAACCGGTAACAAAAAGTCAAGATTTTTACTCAAGAAACCAGCGACCAACCATCCTGACCAAATCCCGACCAAATCATTTTGATTTAATTTCAGGCACATCAGCCTTCACAGTGACTCTACGCACCGTCCCAAGTGTTGTGAAGGTGGGACAGAGCGCAGTGCTCCAATGCCTCTACGATCTGGAAGGCAATAAGCTCTACGCCGTCAAGTTTTACAGGGGAAGCGGGGAGTTCTACAGGTACACGCCCAACGATATCCTGAAACAGCGGGCCTTTCACATACCGAAGCTACATGTGGATGTGAGTCAAAGAAAATTGTAACGATTTACAGGTTCAATTAAAAAAAAACTTCTGTGTATTTATTTTAAGATTCCGTTCAAATTTGGTTCGTTAACACTGAATTGCACTTTTGTACTGTATTGCTCGCCAGTTTAGATACAAATATGCGCTACAAACCGCTTTAGCCCTTAATATAGGATGGCATAAGGACTTTGACTTGTGTGACTTTGCCAGAACATTATATTAAGCAGATTCGATCGAATATTCACACATTGAACAAATACAAGTATAATTATTATTTAAACACCTATGACACAATTTTGTTTTTATTGTTAAAATTTCAAATTCAAAAATGTTAGGACGTAATTTTTTTTACATAAAAACATCTCATTTTGACTTTATTTGTTCTTAAGAAATCATTTCATGATTTTAAATCATCCCCTTAGTGCTTGTTTATATTGCGTACATGTATAGTAATTTCAAATGAGTAATGTTTGTATGTGTACTGGACTTATGTGTCTTATGAAAACTGGAAATCGGTATAAAAAATATTTAGAACAACATTCACATTTTCATGTTTTACGTTTCTTTTTTAGCTAAGATTGTGTAGAATTGACCGGTCCGTAGTCCAGTGGTAGCACTTCGGACTCGTAAATGGAAGGTTGTGGGTTCGGATCCCAGCAGAGCAAAAAAAATATAAGATTTATATTTTCAAATTTGCTCTCCGCTGGGTTGAAAAATTCATTAACCTTTACCAAAGACTGGTCATCAAAAAGTCCATCCAGCCTTACAGCAACTGGATCTTGCTTGAGAATTGGCGCTTTCTTCAGCGACGACCAAGCTTGCAGAGGGCTTTTGAGGTGTGATACACACATAAACAGCACTCACCAAATAAATCAGCCTATTAATGTGATTCTTAAGACCATTTCATTGTAAGGTCATCATTGAATCAAATGGTGGATAATCCAAACAAGCAATGGTGGGATGAAATACCAAAATATACCGGTTGACATACCGCTGCCTTAGTTCTTGTTTATCGTATACGTCATGGGTCGGCAACCTGCGGCCCGCGGGCCGCATGCGGCCCTTGAAACGTGCGGGTGCGGCCCGCAAGATATTTGCCGCAACGCATGTACCAGACGATATCATACACATACGAAAACACAATGGAGTGAAAATAAAAATATAACAAATTTCGTAAAATGGACACAAAGCGTTTTATTTTTATAACTAAGATATTTTTATTTTAGGCAATGACATGTGCTCCAAGCGTAAGGGTGGATCTTAGACTCGAAAGGTGGTTAAACTCATCCAAAGGGGGGAGTAGAATTTGTGGGTAGATTTCTCTATGTAGGCCGGTGTCGCGTGGAGTTCCCTGAATTGCGGGATTCCTAAATTGAATTGGCAGGGATTCTACAATATGAGATATATTATGGGGCGTAGAATCAATATTGAATTTCATTTGTAGTTCGTTCGTCAACTTTGTTCACGATACATGCCGTGGCGAGGGGGGGGAGGGGGGGGGGGGGGGGGCGGTAGTCAGCATGTGCTGAAATGCTGACCGTTAGATCCGCCACTGACCAAGTGCGGCCCGCACTAAATCCCACGTAAAATATTCGGCCCTTTTATAACAAAAGGTTGCCGACCCCTGGTATACGTCATTGAGAAAATTTTACATGAGCAATGTTTGCATGTGTACTGGACCAATGTGTCTTATGAAAACAGGAAATTGATTTCAAAAATATTTAAAACAACTCTCGCATTATCGAGTTTTACGGTTTTTATTACCTCAAATTGTGTAGAATTTGATTCTTAAGACAACTGCATGAAAAAGTCATATTTGACAAGATTGGCGGATACGATAAACAAGAATTAGGGGAGCGATACATCGTATTTTATTTGAAAGAATCCATTATTCCCACGTACCCGGAGAGTTGTGATGAAGTTAGTTGGCCAGGTATTTTTGCAATGCGGATCCGTTCGCGTGGACGGAGGAAACTTCACTAGTTGCGAGTTTGCATGCATTACGTAGCGGGCTATTCATCTGTCACTTGGTGCATTTTATTCCGTCAGAAACTTTATTCCCGAAGGCAAAGCATTGGCCGCCATTGAGAAGGAAACCGACCAGAAGGAACCAAACCGAATGTGTTTAAAAATATCTTACTTCAAATATAGTTGAAATTTTGCCAGAAACATTTTTTTTAACTGAAAGTATGAGTGGTCCGCCTCATACCAACCCATAAATAAGATCTAATCAAAGCTAATCTAATCGAAGTTGCAAAGATATGCAACATTGGGGGATTCACATTATATGCATTTTCACAAGCAGACACGTATAATGTCGCGCTTGCACAATGCACATGCCACATGTGAACCTACAACATAAAAACTCAAATCTCAAATAGACATATCGCACGTTTAATAATAAAGAGCAATAACTCAAAAAACATTAATGTTGGGAAAACGCGTTTGAAGTTCAGACACCCAGTCAACTTGTATGGGATGAAAAAGGCGGCCGATGTTTTATCTCGGTCATATTCGTCCAAATTGAACGGCTGTCGCATTCTACGCATTCTTCTCGCATTGTTCTTGCGTTTTATTACAAAATCTCGATTTTCCCAAATTTCGAGTTATTTCTCTTTATTATTAAACGTGCGATATACTCTACAACTTTTGCCAGCCTTCCCTGAATCAGGGGTAACATTGGCAAAGTGAACAATTTTTTACAGCCTGGGTCTCCAAGCATTGTGTAACTATGATAAATTTCACCCAATAAAATGTTTAATCCACGATTTTTCAAATCAGTGCATGAGCACTTATTTTGTTTTACCTTGATCATGATCACCTTTATCACTTCCCATTCACGCTAGAGAGGCCCATCGTATATATTAACGAAACGTCCGGAAGCTCCAGCTCCTACAGATTCCAGCAACGTATCCCAGAAAGGAACTCCCCAATATCATTATTATGAAATTGCCAAAAAGTTAAAATTGAATATTGCCAGACAAAGTTCAAGCTAAACAAAGCACCAAATCCCTGTTCCGAGCCGCAGCATTCAAGGTCAAAATAACCATAATAATCGCCGATCTTCGATAGAAGTGGCACCAAAAGAAGAATAAGACAAAGTCTGCGTAGACAGATTCGAAAATGTACAATACTTTCGGTTCTACGTCCATCCCTCGCTTTCGGTTCTACGTCCATCCCTCGCTTTAGTACCGAGAATTTCTTTCCCTGATGTGACAGGTGTATTATATGCTTTGCGTTTGGCTGCAATATCCTAGAAACCTTCCACCTGAAGGCGTAAGAGTGTATAATATAATATAATATAAGTGAGAAGATGGGGGAAGGAGTTGGGAATTTACTTATGAAAGTCAAAAGGAGACAGGTCAGCTGATATATGAGAAAGCATATGAATTTTGATGGTGTGCATCATACTAAAAGATCTATGAGCTTGATGAATTCGTAAATATGGCACGTAATACTCGTTTGTATGAAATAAAGGAGATCCTTAGGGCCTGTCTCACCAACCTCCAATCAATATTTGATCGAAACATCAAATTTGATTGCTTAGTTCTAGAAAGGACCTCGGTTAAATATTTCTCGAAAGTTGGTAAAAATGTGATGGAATTTGAACAGGAAATATGATTCACATCAGCTGACTTACGTATATGCAATCAATTGTTTGATTTGAAAGGGATAAATCACACTTAATTTTGATTTTCGTCTGATTGGAGTTCGGTGCAACAGGCCCTTAGTATCCGATTTCATAGTTTGTCTTTTTTAAATGCACTCATTTTATTTTGTGGTTTGAATTTTGAACAATATACAATTGTGTACCGCCATTATCATTCCATTTCCACCATATTCATTTCCATATCCTAATATTATTATTAGTTGAAAATGTCCAAATTACCTCTCATATTATTAAAATTTAATGTAAAAGCTGGCATTACATAATAAAAAAAAAAATAATAACATTAGGATGATTTATTTGGTGAGCTATTTCAGCGCTGTTTTTGTGTGAATCACACCTCAAGAGCCCTCTGCAAGCTTGGTCGTCGCTGTTGAAAGCGCCAATTCTCAAGCAAGACCCAGTTGTTGTAAGGTTGGATGGACCTTTCAGTGACCGGTCTTTGGTAAAGGTTTATGAATTTTTCAACTCAGCGAAGAGCACATTCGATAAATAAATGGCATATTTTTGTGCTCCGCCGGAATCCAAATCCAAAACCTTCCATTTACGAGTCCGAAGTGTTGCCAGTACGGACTACGGACCTGTCCAACATACTCGTATTTATTCTGTTTTAATATATTTCGTTCTTTGTTCTTCTACAGCTATCATTGTCCAACGGCACTCATGTGACGCTGAGGAATCTGGAGGTGGCCATAGCCGGAGACTTTACTTGTGAAGTATCACTGGATGAGCCCATGTTTTCCACCATGCAAGTCACGACCCATCTAGATGTTGTCGGTAAGAATATTTCATTATGTTACGAATGCAATATATAAACGGTTAAAAGCGACGTTGTGGTCAAAAATAAGTTAAGAACGCTATTTAAGATTTTCCGCTCTTTCTAATGCGCTAACTCCCAAAGCTCAACGATGATTTGTTGTTGTTGTTTATGCCCAAGCAAACAACTGCGTTTTCGAAGTATTGTTTTGGTGTAACCGACAAGATTTTGGCCGTTTTTGGCCTAAAGGCGCTTGTGACATAAAAAAATCACAAAACATCGTAAAAACACATTAATAGGAAGCCAATATTTATTTATTTATTTTAGAACTGTTTTGATTTTAACGATGTGATAAAAAATAGTTATGCTATTTTTCTGCAATCTCAAACATTAAGCTTCTCTCCTGAACATTGGAGTTTTTATAAATATTTAAAAATAGAAATGGTAAAACATGGTTTTAATTCACTTCATTATTTTTGTTTTTGCTTTTGACTTCTTAACATTTTCGCCTAATGAGGCATCTTTAGGAGCAGAATGGTTACAAATATATTTTTATAAAATAATTTTCAAAACAATTTTTTTTTCTTGTGAATTAAAACCATGTTTTACCATTTCTATTTTTAAATATTTATAAAAATGGACTTTCACTGTGTTAACAGATCAACACTAAAAAATATTGTAGTTTTTGTCGCTACTTCCTTTTAACCGTCGATATTGTTATGATTTTAGTTGGGTTCTTTTATGTAATTAAACTGCACTTAATTTTCAAGATTTTTTGTACACAATGTCAGTTTACAAATGTACCTACTGATATATGTCTCATAGTTTATCGACTTAACGGCTCAGTGCAGTTTCAATCTACACTGGTCTCTCACACAATTGCGGTCCAAATATACAGCGTCGAAATGGATGCCTCTCGCATATTCCGCACCCTTCTACACAGTGTTATAGCCGAGGGGTAGAGGCGCATGCTCGACTAGCGTATTTGGAACCGAATAACGTTGGTTCGAATTTTGCATCTAGCTCACTTGACCATAACTTCGACCCTGGTTCAACAGATGCCATTGCATGCACACAAGCTTCTGCTTTCGCATGAAGACATCTGGCCAGGCAAAATAGGTTGATGGATTGCATTCCTGTCCACGAATCTATTTTATAAAAAAAAACGATAAAACCAATAATTTAAATTTAAATTCGAAAATGTGCATGCTTGTATTTTGTACTTTTAGCACTTCCAAGCGTTGGGCCTTCCATCAACACTGAATTGTCCCAGTATGTACCAGGAGACACCATGAAAGCAGAGTGCACTACGGGACCATCCAACCCATCATCAAATCTTTCATTCAAGATCAATAATGAATACGTAAGTAAATGGGTCATCCTTCATATTGTTAGCCATTTATTGGTGGCATCATTTCTTAGTTTCACTTAAAGACAAGACCTTCGGATTCCTTCCTTTTTAAAAAAAAACGTGTTCAAATTTTAGCTTTCCTTAAAGGAATCCTGTGCGGGAGACTCCCCACATTCAGAGTCTCTAGGGGTCTATGACGGCTTTTGCAATGTCACAGATGTTTTTTGTGTTGTGGTTATGTCCTGGTCCTTTGAAGCAGGGCTGTTAGCTGCGTAGTGTTGTGTTAAATGTTGCGTAGGCTTTGTTTTGAATATTATATTCTTAAACAAATAACATGAAAGTTATTTGAAGTGGTGCAAAATTTTTGTGTTCCTTGATTAATAGGTTGGTATGAGGCTCACTCCTTATGCTGTAAAAAAATGGTTCACTTTTTTAATGTCATCCTTTTTTGAGTTAAAGTCGGCTAGAGTTGCAGGGTGCATGTTCATTGTAGATGTGGGTCTTAAATTTAAAGCACACATACAGTATGTGTAAGCACAAATTTAAGCGTGTCTGCAGTGAGCAAAAATTTAATATGAATCATATGTTTAAATGTATAATTTAGGTTTTGATAATAATATGTAGATCATACCGACGGTTAAAAGGCAAAAGGGCATAAGCGACAAAAACAAAAAAGTAGGATAGCATTCATAGTTCATTATTGACTAAAACGTCGTTTTTGCCCTACTTCCTTTTAACCGTCGATATGAATCAGTAAACTTTTGATAATATTTTTTGCAGGTCTATCTGACGGTCCAAAATGAAACTGAATATCCAGGAGGATTGTCAAAGCCGACCTTGCGGGTAGAACTTCCGCTGGGCCAGCGCCATTTTGTGGACGGTCGCATGACCTTGAGTTGCTTCGCTCAGATCAAGGACATCTACAAAGAAGCTGCGCATGTGGTCTTCTCAACTGCCATGGATCCTGTGCCGCAAAAACGAGGTCTGTTTATATTTTGGGGTACACTAAGACATAAAAAGATGGCACAGATCATTCATTTTTAGCTCTGGAAGGTCAAGAACTATCATATTGGCCTTCACTTCGTCACCCCAGTGCTTGTTTAGCTTATCTACCATTTGATTCTAAGATGCTCTTTCAATGATATTGCCTTAAGAATCACATTCTACACAATCTGAACAAAGAAAATGACGTGCCCACGATAATGTGAGAGTCCTTGACTGATAGGTTGGTATGAGGCTGACCAGCCGTGCTGCAAAAATTGGTTCACTTTTGCCAATCCCGGTTCAGGGAACGGCGGCAGGAGTTGCAAGGTTTACGCTCATGTGATGTTTTGCTTATTTGTATGCACACATGCAGAATGTGTAGGCGCGAACCAACATGTGCCTGTCTGTGGGCATGCATTTATTATGAGCCTTAAATGTTAACATATTTTTGCAGCTTAGATTATAGATTAGATTATTATAGACATATAAATATTTTTAAAATCAATTTCCAGATTTTATTAGACAAATTGGTCGACCACACGTAAAAACATAGCTCATGAGAAATTACGAAAATACTTGAGCAAAAAAATCTAAATAAATATAAAGTGAACTTAAGCTGTGCAATTAAAACTCTGTAAATAAAAAAATAAAAGAGTATGCATGAAGAGAGTGATGAATGTCGTGGAGATGCATGTGGAGACACTTCTACGAAGGTATTGGCCACCCTTAGCGGAATGACAGTTTGACAAATTCTTAATATATAGCAAGTCTCACGTAAGATAAGATAAGACAAAATTTGTATTGCGCCTTTTATGACAGTGTGTCACTACAAAGGCGCTTAAATGGCGTAGGTAATCCTTTTAGAAGTGAAAAAAAAAAAAAAACTTTTGACGCCACTTCTATCAAAGATCGGCTGCAATCATCATGGCTATTTTAACCTTGAATGCTGCGGCTCGAAACAGGGACTTGGTGCTAATGTTAAAAAAAAAAACCGACTGACAACATAAAATATTTTATTTCTATTTTTTCAGTTACATTGGCGATGAACGGTGCTAGATCGATGTTCAGCTTAAACAACGCAGCTTTCTTCGTTGTTCTGGTGATGTCTTTGCTACTGAGTGTGGTGCAAGCCTTTGATTTGTCGTATGAAGACTTTCTCACTGAGGATTTCTCGTCCTACGATTATTTTTCCGATTACAATCCAGATGCTGAAGCTGGAGCCATAACTTCGCTTCTGGGAAATTGAGATAACCCAAGATTCTAGAAAATATTTAAACATGTAAAGAATTCAAACTGTGTCAAAAATGACAACCTGCACATTAAAAAAATAAAAATAATCATAAGATAATAAAGAAAAAAACCTGTCGTAGAATATCAATAATGTGGATTTACTCAAAGTAAAAAATTCTAATGAATTAAAAAAATATATAAATCTATGTATGTACTTATTGATAAAATTATATGATTAAATCTAATTAAAATAAATTTTTATGTATTTTAAGAAAATTGCCATCTAATCTAATTCTAAATATAAGCTGCAAAGATATGTATCATTTGAGATTCATATTAAATGCATTCCCACAAGCAGACATGCATAATTTCGTGCTTACACATGCTGCATGCATGTAGACCTACAATATAAAAAACCTAATCTCAAATGAACATAAGCCCTGCAACTCTTGCCGACCTTCCCTGAAGCAGGGGTGACATTAACAAAGTGAACCATTTTTAACAGTATGGGTGGTCAGCCGCATACCAACCTATCAGTCAAGGAATACAAGCAATTAATACATTCAAATATATCAAACAAATAAACTCTAAACAATTAAACAGTAAAAAATTAAAAAAACTACAAAACATATTTAAAAAACAAAAAAATTAAAAGCCTCAGCTTTAACCGCCAGCATTACAGATCAACCGCCATTTCTATCGATTCTTGCATACTTTCATTTCATTTAGAGCCATAACCTTTTTCATACAAGCTCTCATTTTATTATGACTCTGGATATCCCATTCATTTGCTATTTCGAAAATTCTGTCCATCCATACGTTTCTCGGTCTTCCTCTTCCACGACATTCATGATTTGAAAAATAAGGAATTAAAATTGAAAATAAAAAATGAGTTCGAAAAATAATAATATTATTCAAAAAAATTCAGTGATGGAAAAAGTAAATAAAATATGAAAGGAAATAGAATGTGAAATATGGATCAAAAAGAACCTCTCATTTTTTTTAAATATCATGATAACTTAGTTTTCTTATGAAGTCCCATAACAACGTTATTATGATTTTTTTATATTAATTAATTTATTTGATAAATGTTCACCAAAATATCTGCATAAGTAGCATAATTTATATGAAATATATTTAATAGAAAGTTATATGATATTATATACTCTTTGCTCTCATATAATTTATTTTTCATTAAAATTTACGTTAAACGTAAATTTAATACTCCAAGTTAAATCAGTGTTGTATTTAGATAGGAAATAGAACTCATAAGAATATTATCCTGAGTATAAAACACCGTGTTATTTCCCTTAGATCGTGTAGACAAAAAAATGTATGGAAGATGCAAAAGCACACTTATTGCGTGAATTAGCTTTCTCAGTTTTTTTTCCATTTACTTGATCGAGGGGAATTTATGCAATGTTTAATACTTGAGGTGCAAGCTAATGTTTTATAATTAGACTACAAACTATGAAATAGCAATTTTAAGCTAAATGTATTGGATTAAAAATAATACTGAAATGTAACCCTATTCTAAATGTAAATTTGTATTAATAAAAACATAAAAAAGCAAACCTTTATTATTATCTAATTTATTTTACGTTTTCGGAAAATTATCTTTGTGAAAAACTCAGAATTTATGTGTATTTTTTTTTTAAGGAGTCCTGTGCGGGAGGCTCCCCAATTCTTGAAAGTCTTGGGGGTCTATGTCAGCCTGGAAGGGTGCCGCAGAGGTGTTGCTTGTGTTGTTGCTTCTGTCGTGAGGCGCTGCAAGGAGTGGTGATTGATGTTGGTTTTGAATAAAACCGGATTAAATTAGGAAGGGAACACAGATACTGATAGATCATTCCATAAGCGTTTGGCCAAGTTTGGCAAAATAATAAGTCATGAACACGCTAAGTTCTCATAGTTTTGAGATCGACTGCAAAGGGATGAATGAGTTATTGTTAAATGAAATCGACTAATTCTTCGAATAACCTAAAAAATCATTGGAAAATCAGCCGAGGACAGAATAAAATAGAGAACAAAACAGCATCTGTGGAGGTACTGGCCCCCCCTAGCGGAGTGATGGTTGAATACAGAAATATAAACAGATATCAACTTAGATTATTATCCAAGGAAACAGAAATACATAGAAACACCAAGAGATCAATTGAGGAACTCAGAAATCAGAAGCATGTGCGATACTGAAGACATCGTCAGATGGAGCAGGAAGAGGAGACGGTTCTGGAGGACCGTATAGACCGCACGAACGAAGGAAAGATAGCCCGAGTTGTGGCACAGGAGATACCGGACGGCCAGCGTCTACCAGGTCGCTCTCCCAAAAGATGGAAGAACAGCTGGTCTTCTGCATCACAGGAGGGAGTTCTACATTAAATAAATCCTAGATCTATAACAAGAGGAAAAAGAAGAAGATGATGAAATAGAAATAATAAAGTAGGTAAACCTGATTATAAATGTCGAGGAGATTGAGGAAGTGTGCAAGAACAGAACAAAGTGGAGACATATCTAAGGAGGTACTGGCTACCAGTGGCGAAGGGTGCTATACAAGCCGATTTCCATCGGTTTCCCGTTTAAAATGTGGCAAAAATGATAATAAAGTAGACTGCATGGTTTCAATGGGGAAAAAATACGTATTGTTTCTTTGGTTTTAAATGTATTTTTTTACTTTGTACCTATGTTTTTTAACTAGTTTGTTACATCATTTAAAAAGGGAAGCCGATGGGAACCGGCTTGTATGGCACCCTTCGCCACTGCTGGCTACACCTTGTAAATTAGACCTGAACATCTTTCTACCAATTTTCTAAAACACTCTTAACAATAAAGCACGGATCAATAAATTTTAAGCAAAATTTCGCTGAAACGCAATTAAAAGACTTGAACGAAATTAAATTGTTCTTGCACTTTAATCTGTTTACAGAGAAGTGATGTCGTTCTGTTTGCCGCACTGTGATGATATTTATTTGGCGGGAATTTGTTTGAGTTATCCATTGAGTAATTACATAGAGGAGCAGAAACTAACTTACTGCATTGATACATACTATCGACCACATCTGTCTCAGTCCTGTCAAACGTTGCAGTTAATAATAATAATAATATTACGCTGATTTATTTGGTGAGCGCGGTTTTTGTGCGTATCATACCTCATGAGCCCTCTGCGAGCGTGGTCGCCGTTGTAGAAAGCGCCAATTCTCAAGCAAGACCCAATTGCTGTAAGGCTGGATGGAACTTTAGTGACCGGTCCTTGGTAAAGGTATATGAATTTTTCACCCAGCAAAGAGCATATTCGAATGCGATAACTCTCATAGCTATACGATGATTTTTGTGTTGTTTCAGCAAGCAAACAACTGCGTTTTCAAAGTATGGTTTTGGTGTAACCGACAAGATTTTGGCATTTTTTGTCCTAAAGGCGCTTGTGACATTAAAAAATCGTAAAACATCGTAAAATCACATTAATAGGAATGCCAATAAATGCTTTATTTTTTTTAATTGTAGAGCTGTTTTGATTTTAACGATATGATAAAAAATAAAAAAAGTTATGCAATTTTTCTGCAATCTTAAACATTAAACTGCTCTCTTGAACAATTTGGTTTATGTCGCTTATGCCTCGCCCTACTGCCTTTTAACCGTCGATTTAATGTTTTTTTTTTTATAAATAAATTTGTGAAGAGGATTGCAATTCACCAACCTATTTTGCCTGGCCAGTTGTCTTCATGCGAAAGCAGAAGCTTGTGTGCATGCAACGACATCTGAAACAGGGTCAATGTTATGGTCAAAGGGGCCAGCCGTGGCTCGAACCAACGTTATCTGAACCAAATACGCTAGCTGAACAAGCGTCTTGACCGCCGTGGCCATAGCACCGACAAATAATTTCGATAAAATTATTTCTAGTCCACAGATATCACGTTTCAATGGATTTATCCCTTCTGGTCGGGGAACAAGTGACGGGCGGACATTGCATGAGCTGAATTAACATTTTAATCAATCTGGAGTCTCGATATTCTCGATGGGATTATGTCCTGAAAGTCCTGAAAGAGTTACCGAACGCGGCAACGCCACAGAGCTGAAATCTGGGACACGCTCCTGACAACAAAAGGACTTCTCAACTGTACGTAAAAAAAAGTTTTTCCCGTCGAAAATATAATATATGGAAAGCTATGTTAGAAATTGTTTCAGATTACGAACAGACGATAATCCAAACAAGAGACTTTAGTCCAGAAACCTCATCTGGACAATTGAGAATTTAGAAATCCTGTGCGAGAGACTCCTTAGATTTCAGAGACTCTAGGATTTATGACACTTGTTGTAGTGCCGCAGAGGTGTTTACGAGCTTGGTCGTCGCTAAAAAGTGCCAATACTCAAGCAAGACTCAGTTGCTGTAAGGCTGGATGGATCTTTTAGTGACTGGTCTCTGCTAAAGATTTATGAATTTTTCAGCCCAGCGAAGAGCAAATTTGAAAATATAAATAGTTTATTTTTGTGCTTCGCCGGGATTTGAATTCACAACCTTCCATTTACGAGTCCGAAGTGTTGCCAATGCACTACGGACTGGTCGGACATTAAGCGTGTTGCATCCTGTTGAAAGTCCATATGCGAAGAAAAAGGTTTAAAAACCAAAATCTGATCACTCTGCCACACCAGGAGGTCCCGGACTGTGGACGACCTTAAATAGGGTCCGCACAGAGTAAGTCTATTGCAACTGCTTTCTCCACAGATGGGGATTAGCTCCATTTCCAGGGTGTGACTGTGGGGCGGAGAACCAGACTGTCCGGCACATATTGCTGGAGGGTTCTATCAGAAGACACCCTCCTGGCCTGAAAGACCTCCATGAAGCCACGCCAGGAGCAGTGAAGTGGATGAAGGGTTTGGATTCGTCTCTGACGCGGTCCAATGGCCAATAAATTCGTTGCACTTGCCGGTCATACGCAAAGTACGCAACGCAAACGCAACTAAGCAACACGTATAGTATAACTTCTTGCCGCGTTATCCCCGAAGGGGTTTGTAAACTGAGGATAATCATAGAAATCAGAGCTCACTACTTCGAGTGTAAAAAAATGAGTAAATATCACCTCGATTGCTTTCAGAGTAGGAAAATGTATGGAATATTCAAGGACACGCAAACTGGGGTATGTAGGTAGTTTTCACTAATATTTTGTGTCTACATGATCAAGGGGAGCCTAAAAATATTTGTACTCCTAGTTTATAGTATGAGGTAAATTTCTCATCATTGCTTTAATGGAAAATAAATACTTTATTACAGGCCGAACGTCAAAAAATAATGTCTTGTTAATTTTTTCGCGGAACCATAGAAAATGATATATTGAAAAAGTATTAAGAGCAGCATAGAAAATATAATAAATTCTTATTGTAAATATATAATAATGTTTTTGGGTTCGAATAGTCTCTTAATTAAAACAACAGGTCTTCTTTCTGGAGATTTATTTTCACTTATTTTATTTTACAATTAATATTTATTTTTAACACTTTTAGCAACTCAATTTATTTTCACAGTTCAGTATCACTCACACTCTTCAATCAAAGGCGACTATCTAACTGTCCTGCTGTATCCAACATTGCGCCTTATATACTTCACAGACATAAGTCTCTAGTGACTAATTTACCAGCTGACTCTCGAACATTCTACCAACTTCAAGAGTACAAAAGGATAATTTAATTTCTAGATTTCTTAAGCCTATTATTATTGCTACCTACGGTGTACACCTATATTCATCTACTTTTGACATACCACTTTAATAATTATTACTACCTAAGATCTACACCTATATTAATCTACTATTTACATAACAATATTAATGTAAGGAAAACAAAACAGCACCCCTAATGAGTGAATTAGTTTGTTGTACATTTTGTCCTAATACGCGATTGAGGGGAATTTACGAAACTGTGCCAACACAAGCGACTGGAAGGTAAAAAATGGCTTCAATAATAATAATCTATAATCTAAGTTCCAAGGATATATTCATTTAAAGCTGTCAGATGTATGCCCACAAACCAACAAGTGTAGTTCGCGCTTACAAATGCTGAATGTGTACTTACAAATAAAATCCAATCTTTTGCCGACCTTCCCTGAAACAGGGGTGACATTGGCAAAGTGAACCATTTTTTACAGTATGGGTGGTCAGCCTCATACCAACCTATAAGTCAAGGAATACCACATTCATAGGAATGACAATAAATGCCTTATTTTTTTTCATTGTAGAGATTCAACATTCGTGAATATACTTCTATTGAAAGAAAGGAAACAAAATATGAACTAGGATTGACTTTGTGCACCTCATGAGCATCAACAACTCGCGAAATTATACACTTCAACCAAATTATAGCAACTGCGAGCCAATTCTAGCAACTCCAACCACCATTTCGTCCACTTAGTGCCTGGTTATCTTATTTCATTAATGTAGAAGTTATTCCACATGAACAATTTTTGTATGTGTACTGGACCAATCGCTCCCCCAGTTCTTGTTTATCGTATACGCCAATATTGTGAAATATGACTTTTTCATGTAGTTGTCTTAAGAATCAAATTCTACACAATCTGAGCTAAGAAAACCCATAAAACTCGATAATGTGAGAGTTCTTTTAAATATTTTTTAAATAAATTTCTTGTTTTTATAAGACACATTAGTCCAGTACCTACACATGCAAACATTGCTCATGTAAAATTTTCTTAATGGCGTATACGATAAACAAGAACTAAGGCAGCGCAATGTGTCTTTTGCAAACTGGAAATTGAGTAATATTTAAAACAACTCTCACATTATCGTGTTTTACGTTTTTTTCTGAGCTCAGATTGTGTAGAATGTGACTTTTAAGACAATTGTATTGAAAGTTCATATTTAAATCAAATGGTAGATAAGGCAAATAAGCACTGCAGGGGAGATGGTTCACCGAGAAATGTGCAATATTGCCGAAACTGTGCCACTTTGTCACTGCGCATCGATGCTACTTAGTATCGTGGAAATTTGAAAATTAATTTCACTTGTAGCCAGCGAGCTTGTGTGGTATAATAATGAAGTGTTCAAAAGTTATCTCGTTTACGATGTAGCTAGCATCCGACGCGGTAACACGACAAATCAGACACAGACAATACGTCCACAGACAACTTGGCTATAGACAAATTGGTCACACGACAGTTTGTCACACAACAGTTTGTCACACAACTTTGTGGTAAACGGTATTTTAGCCACAGATCTTTATCTCTCATATAAGATAACAATATGGTCATGAATACATCAATCAAAGGTAGGGACTGAAAAATTTCGCGGTCGTAATAAAACGAATTTATTCGAGAATTTTAGGGTTTTTACGCGAATAACGCGAAATTAGAGGTTTTTACGGAAATATCGCGAATTTTCGTATTTTTTGCAGGACGTGTGACACAATCAATTAAAAATACAATAATTCTAAAACTTTTTGAAGATCAAGTCTTATATTACATATGATGAGGCTGTTTGAGAACCTGTATTGCATGAGACAGAAATGTCATTAACTGGAAAGTCATGTAGAGGAACTATCGTATGACCAATTTGTTAATGGATGAGCTGTCTGTGACAAACTGCCGTGCGACCGATTTGACCATGGCCAAGCTATGGACAATTCATCATTAACCGATTTGTCGCAGCACAATATCCGACGCATGCTGGATGGGGAAACCTTTGCGAAGCGTCACCTCATCACGGCGGGAATTTCCAATTTGCAAGTCTCCGCGGCGCCCGACTGTGATACGGAAGAATTAAGGGGAATCCAATTTGCGCCACAATGGCTGGTGATTAATTTGAACCTCGCAAAGAGAGAGAGAGAGAGTGCCAGGAGAAGCACTTTTAATAATTTCACTCCCAGGCCTCGAGTTGAGGTTCCACTCTTAAGAGGTAGCAGAACATAGTTTTCTTTTGCTTCTTCATCTTATTGTTGCAGGGCTAACGTTAATTTGAAATTGGGTTTTTATATCGTAGGTCCACATGCGGCATGCATTAGAGCAAACTTGTCTGTGTACGTGTCTGCTTGTGGGAATGCATTTAATATGAATCTTAAATGATACATATATATATCTTTGCAGGTTAGATTTAGATTAAGATTTTAGATCTTCATATTTTTTGTCTTCATTCGATGCAACCACAGCTGATATCGAGTCTTGGCCTTCCGACTCATTTAGCTTCCTTCAGTTCCATCTGGACTTCCAATTTGGCACTCAAAGAAGCAGGGCTGCACTCTATAATCTATAAGTTGCAAAGATGTATTAACATTCAAAACGCATATCGAATGCATGCCCACAAATAGAATCGTGTAATTTCACGCTTACAAGTGCTGCTGTAAACTGATAAATTAAAATCCAAATCTCAAATGAACATAAACCCTGCAATGTCACCCCTGTTTCAGGAAAAGACTGCAGGAGTTGCAAGACTTATGTTCATTTGATTGGACTTAAATAGACTCTGGAAAAAATACTGTTGTTAATATGTAATTGTGTGTTTAGTTTGTATGTACAGTTTTTTTCGAAATAAATAGATGTTAGTTCCTTAGGTATATAATAATTTGTATTTGACACCATATGTGTGTGTTGTAAAAGATTGCTCCAATGTTCTAGTAAACTCTCACATGTTGCAATTTACAATGATTCGAGAATAATCATTATTCTTGCTATAAATTAAGGGCCAAACCTCTCTGCAGCCGGAAAAGTCAAGCGACCGATGCATTCTGTAGGTGTATAGTTGACTCTGTATATGAACCGAATCTGAAATAAATGTTATAATCTCAGCGTTTTAATTAAATTGGTTTTGCGTGAAAACATAACAAAACTTTCAACTGATTTGCGTTCACAGTCGATGCGTCCCTCAAAATGAATCTTGTCCTACAAAGTATGCTCTTTATTTCTCTGCAGAGAAGAGCCTTAAACCGCGAAAGGATTATTTGGGAGAGACAAAAGATAGGTTGGGGGGATTTTATCCTCAATGAGGCTCGGCTCGTTCAGGCTTACCGACGCAAGTTTTACATTATTTGTTTTGAAGAGCTTTCGTAAATAAAATTGATCCACTTTAAAGATTTATTGCTTCTCTGGTAACATTGTGAGAGATTGAATTAGTTTAAAAAATAACGTTCGTTTGTCAGTTCAACATTTCTTTTGTTGATCAATGATCACAACGCAATGATTACAACAAATAAGAGGGCTCTTGAGGTGTGATACACACAAAAACAGCGCTCACCAAATAAATCATCCTAATATTATTATTGTTAAGAATTAATATCCTAATTAAAATAATATACCTACCAGGAATATTAATCTTTGTCTGTGGCACTTTTTATTGGGTTGGTATTGCTTTGACAGAAAGCTGCAGGTGCAACTTCCTACATTCTCTCCCCTTACGGCCGTTGTGCTGGCAAGCTGTCTTGACATATTCATCCAACTTTATTCACGTAATCCTTTGTCAAATACATTGTTATCTTTATTGAATAAACTCCAACTAAATCATTCAACATGTTTTGAATAATATTTCACATCAAGCACCTAAATTTTAAACCCAGCGCCTACATCAAGAATTCATCATGTTTGCATCCAGCTGCGCTAGATGAAGATCAAGAAATCGAAAAATTATTATTAAGTTATTTTTTTCATCTTTTAATCTTTATAGTTGTATCCCTTGACTTACAGAATTAGATTGACCCACAAGCAGATAAGTAGTATAAGTTTGCGCTTATATATTATGCTGCATTTGTACCTACAAAATTTTGACAAAAACAACTTTGTCTTAAACGGGGGCTACATTGGCAAAATGAACCTTTTTTTTCAATATAGTTGGTCAGTCACATACCTACCTGTCAAGGAACAACTTTACTCTTATTTTAATTTTGGGGCTTGAAATAAACATCGAAAATATAAACAATTTTTCATACCTTTAATGGGAATTGAACGCTAGCCGTTTAGTATGGATCTCAAACAACCAACTGAGCATCGACTGGGCTTTATTAATATAGCAATATACAAAATTCCATTTAAACAACGTGCTTTTTTAAAAATCATTCATTTTCACAAAACACAAAAACTGTTTGTTTTTTTTTGCTTAAAAAGACTTTGAAAAATTCATTGAATTTCACACATTTTTAAAACAAACACGACTGCTTACTCGACAGTAAAAGCAAATGTTATTTTTCAATATTGCCAATGGCAGCAATTAAATTAAAAAACAACTTTTACCACCTGCTCAATTTCACTCTGGTTCCACAAACTATTGTTTTCGGAGGTTTTTTTTTTGTCATACAATTCTATAGCTATCTATTGGTAGGTGAGTCGTTAAGAATCAAATAAGGAAAACTAGGATTTTTACAGTAAATGAATAAAGTCATTTTCAGCGTGTTCACATAAAAAAAACTTATGAAAGTGTTTGTCAGGAAAGAAATTGCAAAGATATATTAAACCTAAGATTCATATAAATGCATTTCCACAAGCAGTCAGTTTGCGCTTACAAATTTTGCATGTGTACAAATTAAAATCCAAACCTCAAATAAACATAAGCCTCGAAATTTTGCTGATCTTTCCTAAAACAGGGGTGACATTGGTAAAATGAAACATTAATTATTTACTGATTCGAAGTACAAGTCGAAGTACAAGCCCTGAAGAAGTCAGTCGTATATCGCTGACGAAACATAGCAGCCTTCCAAAAAGAAAAAAAGAATAAAGCAGCCTACAATTATTGAACATGGTCTACAAGCCCGGAAAGATGGATACTACATCATTATCATCATCATCTGAAGCCGGCCATGAAAACCTAAAAACACTTATAATTACTGATAGGTTGGTATGAGGCTGAAACCCCATACTATTAAGAATTGTTTACTTTGCCAATATCACCTCTCTTTCAGGGAAGCTCGGTAAAGAGTTGCAGGACTTCTGTTCATTTGAGATTTGGTTTTTATAAGTCATCCACATGCATAAGTAAGCGCGAAAATACAATTATTAGTTTGTGGGCATACATTTAAATGTTAATTAATCTTTGCAACTAAGTTTATAGATTATAGTATGAGTGGTCAGCCTCATACCAAGTTTTTATTGTGGTCGTAATTAAACCTTCTACATCGATATCAAAATTACTCTTTTTAAAAAAAAAAAAAACGAGTTTCATTCAAAGACTTGTTTCATTTCTTTTCTTGAGGCCAGTTTTCGCTTATCAGAGCGCTGTGTATTTTTTGTCTGAGAAAAACAAAAGCTAGACTCTCTCCCCCCCTCTGTCTCTCTCTCTCTCGCAGACTGAAAAAGACAATGACTTTTGCCTCTGACACTTTAGATTAATTGTCACTGACCGATTTTCATCCCCATTACTTTGGACTCTACCCCGAATATAAGACGTTTCGTGTAAACACAAAAATGTAAGGAAACTAAATCACTCACTAGATGCCCTGTTATATCTGCATCACACTTTTCTGTTCACGCAGTAGTTGAGTTTTCACGTATTTTTTTATGCTAGGATTACTGGTGTGTATTTGCAGAGTTAAGAGACAAAGTTTTAGATGGTCAACGATACATTTAAGATTTGTTTTTTTTTCCTAAGATATTTTCTTTACTCCCTTTAAAATGTATTGTCATGATTTTTTCTATTATATAACAGAACTTCATTTTCTTTGAACAACTTAAAATTGTTTTTATTTTTATTATCTCCGTTTTACTTTAAGGAAAATAAAGTCAATCGTTTTTGTGCTCATGTTGAAATTTGTATGTTTTTCTCAGCTGACAAACGTGTCACGTCTATCTTACAAATCTTTAGCAACCAATAACAAAAAAATTAAGCAATCTAGAAACAAATAATTATCCTTATAAACACCTTACATACATTTATTTCTAAAGAAACTTTACAGATATTATTCTTCACTCAAACAAACACAACACAAAACTATATATTCTAATCTAATCTAATCTAATCTAAGTTGCAAAGATATGTTACATTGGAAATTCACATTACATGCATTCTTACAACCAGACACGTACAAGTTCGCGCTTGCACATGCCTCATGTGAGCCTACAACATAAAAACCAAATCTCAAATGGACATACACACTGCAACTCTTGCCGTCCTTCTCTGAAACAGGGGTGACATTGGCTACATGAACCATTTTTACAGCATGTGTGGTCAGCCGCATACCAACCTATAAGTCAAGGAACACAATTATTAAAAACAAAATCGGGATAATGATTGAGTTCGGAAAAAAAAAGAAGAACGCAACTGAAAACGCAACTAAGCCACGCATATAGTGTATCTTCTTGCCGCGTTATCGCCGAAGGGGTCGCATGTCGCATTAATTTGTTTTACTCCATTTTGTGGTATGCGGCATGCTGTAGAAAATGGTTCACTTTGCCAATCTCACCCCTGTTTTAGGGAAGGTCGGCAGGAGTTGCAGGGTGTGTGTTCATGTGAGATTCGGGTTTTCATATTATAGGACTATATGCGGCATGTATAAGCGCGAACTTAAACATGTCTGTTTTGAGAAAATACATATAAAGTGAATCTTTAATATTATGGACTTATATTTTGCAACTTAGATTAGATTAGATTAGTGCAAAAATCCTTTTCGCGTCGTTAACCCTTTGCTTATCCACACACTGGGCCAAAACGCGCTATAAGTTGGTTATTTTTTCATATCTCGAGAATAAGCTTGAGATCTTGTGTAAATCTTCAACTGTCAAAGCATCACCTTATCCTAGGCCACCGCGGGTTTGATTTATGGCCCTGATGTGGGTCACTGTAAGGGCAACACTGGATTGTTTCAGGCTTTCGGCTCCCTGAAAAATAGTGTGGATAACATTGTTTAACTACAATACAATTATGTTTTTCTTTCATGTCAGGTTTTGGTGGTGTTAAAACAATAGAAATACCAAAAAAAAAAACAATAAAATTAAGTGACATTGATAAAAAATAATTAATTAACATTTACAAAAGAAAAGAAGGTTTTCTTTTTGCAAATAAATCATTTTTATTCGATTTTCCATTTACCAAAAATAAAATAAAATAAATTAGGCTGATTTATTTGGTGAGCGCTGTTTTTGTGTGTATCACACCTCAAGAGCCCTCTACGAGCTTGGTCGTTGCTGAAGAAAGCGCTAATTTTCAAGCAAGACCCAGTTGCTGTAAGGCTGGATAGACCTTTTGATGACCGGGCTTTGGTAAAGGTTTATGAATTTTCAAACCCAGCGAAGAGCAAAAAAAAAAAAAAAGCAACTAAGCTACACATATAGTGTAACTTCTTGCCGCGTTATCCCCGAAGGGGTCGCATGTGGCGAGTTGAACCTATTTATTTTTACAGGTAAGGGGGCCGGCATTACGCCAACCACTTCAATTGAAGTGGTGTTTTCCCAGCTCCCGAGAGAGCTGGTACTCATTTATTGTGAAGGCTGAGTAAACCTTGCCGGTATTATTATTTTGGGGTTTGAAATAAACACCGAAACGGGAAATCATTTCTGACACCCTCGCGCTCGGTGGGATTCGAACCCGAGCTCACGGCATGGAATGCAAGCACTCTACCAACTGAGCTATCGACCGGTATGCAAGTTTGAAAATATAAATGGTATATTTTTTGTGCTCCGCCGGAATTTGAACACACAACCTTCCATTTACGAGTCCGTGTTACCACTGGACTACGGACCGGTCAATTTTTATTGCTCATAATCTTTTACTATATTGATTGTGATTTGTGACGCTACTACAATACACACATAGTACACCTTTTTGCTGCAATTTCCCCGAAGGGATCGCATGTGTCAAGTGGCACCTAAGTACTTATTTTTATAGGTGAGAAGCCGGCCTTATACAACCAATTTAGTTTAATTGACTTTTCCCGAGGGGGCTGGTACTCGTTTTTCTGGTGAAGGCTGAGTAAACCTTGCTGGTATTTTTGTTTTTTTTTATTAGACAAACAAACAGTTATACATGTAATATATGGGATAAACAACATAGTTATACAATTTCAAAAACCAGCAAACCCAAATTTTATTTTGGGTTTGAAATAAACACCAAAACGGAAAATAATTTCCGACACCCTCGGTGGGATTCGAACCTGAGCCCTCAGCATGAAATGCAAGCACACAACTAAGCTACCAATCGGACTTGTTATCTCTCTTCAATTCCACATGTGTTCTGTACCCGTAGTACCAAACTCGAAGTACTGAGTATTCGAGAAAAATGTATGTGAACCTGAAAAGCACCTCTGGCGAAACAAGTCTCGAAACTTTTTTTGCCAGACTGATGCCATAATTGACATTGGAGGATTTTGAGAGTTCCAAAATCCACATATTCTAAAGATGTCTTTCTTTGGATTTCGGTTGCTTGGCTATCTAAGTAGAGTGGAATATTTTTCATTAGTTGTTGGTTGTTAAAGACCATCTTGCCAACCAGAGTTTTGGTTATTCTACACCTTTTTTGTCTCCACAGCTTTTTTTTTTGTTTTCATTATCCTCATGCGTATCTTGTACATTGCGTAAGAAGTAAATCTGTAGTCTACTTAGACATCCTCAAAGTAGTACAAAATTTAAGCCTAAATTTGTAGTACACATTATTGGTAACGATTAAACTAATAAAGCTATGCAGATAATCCGAGGTATAACTCAAAGGATTAGTCGGGCCCGGAGTTCCTCATATAACAACGCTGAACAAATCTTTACTTAGGCACATTTTAATGTCCTTTTGAGGAGAATATATCACATGCCGAAGTTTAGACTTTCTACGAAATTATTATAACAAGTCTAAAGAGAAGTAGCGCTGTGTGAGGTAGGGGTAGTATGTTTATTAGAAGGTATAAGGGTGTAGAAAGATAGGGTGGTTTCAAGTAAACTCCTCTAAGTGTTTCTTTGTCTTATGCCCATCAGAGATAGTTTCACTTGAGCAATGTTTGTATGTGTACTGGACCAATGTGTCTTATAACAACTGGATTGTTCTGTGTTTAAAAATAAAAATAAAAATGACCGGTCCATAGTTCAGTGGTAGCACTTCGGACTCTGAATGGAAGGTTGTGAGTTCGAATCCCGACGGAGCACAAAAAATATACCCTTTATATATTCAAATTTGCTCTTCGCTGGGTTGAAAAATTCATAAATCTTTACCAATGACCGGTCACCAAAGATCAATCGAGCCTTACAGCTTACTGGGTTTTGCTTGAGAATTGGCGCTTTGTAGCGACGACGACCAATCTCGTATAAAGGTCGATTGGTAGAATGCTTGCATTCTATGCCGAGAGCAAGGGTTCGAACTCAAGGTTTACTCAGCCTTCACAATAAATGAGAACCAGCCCCTGTGGGAGCTGGGAAATTCCCACTTCAACTGAAAGTGGTTGGTGTGAGGCCGGCCCCCTTACCCGTAAAAATAAATAGGTCTCGAATCGCCACTGCGGCTCCTTCGGGGATAGCGCAGGCAAGGAGTTACAATCTATGTGTAGCTTAGTTGCGAGTTGCGAGTTGCGAGCATAGAACATAATCTATAATCTAAGTTGCAAGGATATATTCATTCAAAGCTCTCAGATGTATGCCTACAAACAAACACGTGTAGTTAGCGCTTACAAATGCTGTTGTGTACTTACAAGTAAACATCTTTCTGGGAAATTCAGTTCAGGTTTATTTTTTAGTTTGATTGCTTATTTCTACTCTTTTATCAGATCGACTTGAAGCAGACGTTTTCTAACCCTCTGCAGCATTTCCTGTTGAATGCATTGTTCAACCTCTTATTTATGTACTACAGTCTGATTAGACCTTTCTGACCATCTAAGCAGAAGTATTTGTTCAATTTTATTTTATTTAAAAAATGATGTGTGTCGCTTTGTGCTTCACCATCTGCCACTTTGTGAGTAGCATGTAGTGATCGGGATTAGTCCCTTGAAGTGGCACTGCCTGTAATCCGTGACTCGGGTCGTCCGACACGCGCGGTTCCCCATCGGCCACACAGACTACGCGCAGTTCTTACCACCAGCATGAAGGGGCCAAGCACTGAGCCCTGTGGGAGCCCATTACAATATAATAAAGTATGATCTTGTGATCCAATTTTTGGCATCAAATTACGGAAATTTGTTGACCATACTGATACAGATTTGAGCCAATAACACATTCGAAAAATTTCTCAACAAGTATATAATATTCATTATTTTTTTGAACTAACAATATAGTACTTAGGCATATTGTTACTTTTAATATTTTGGATAAAATTCGAAGAGAGTTCGAAGTTTTATACGGGTTGTAGTTAAATGGAAATATGACTTTTTGATCCAAGTCGAGACGAGAGAAATTGCATTAAGTGCTGCAAGCAGACTGCTTTGCAAGAAGACGTCTCCAATGCCACAAAATGGATAAACAAAGAAGACAGGACTATATTGTTATGTAAATATGAAATATAAATATTTAAAATAAGTAGGTATTAGTTATAGGAATTCTGTATTGTATTGTGTGGGTAGGAATCATTGAATAAAATACGTGAAGCATCGAGAAATAATAATTACTATGCCTTTCTGGAACTGTCTAGAAAATATAGGTCTAGATTGTACTGTTTTAAAGAGTATAAGAAGGGTGCGAGTAGCTTGCAGGGCCAGTAGTATCATACGAGATTTACAAACACATAGAACTAACTTGATCAGTGAACAGAAACCAAGTGGAATAGTCGAGAAAGCTTTATGAAAATAAATTATTTAAAAGTGTAAAATAAACAACTGTATAAGAAGACCAGTATTTTTTAATTGAAAGACTTTTGAACCCTAATTTCGTAACAATATTTTCTACCTTTTCTTCTTATTGGCAGTCCGGACTACAACTCCTTCTTTGGATGCTTTAACACAATGTAAAGACTAATTTTAAGTCTACACTTTCACAATGTATTTAGCTTTGACATCTTCAGTAGGTTAATCAAGGTCAACTTAAAATACCTACTATAAGCTTGAACATTAAACAGAACATCACCTTTAGACTTGTATGATACAAGCTTAAAATATTTGACTATGCGTATTCCACAAAGGACAGACTTGGAACGAACCAGTATGATATGTGGTCCCAAGACTGAGCCTTGTGGAATGCCTTCCAGTACAATGATATTGTAATGTTTTTGGGTTTGAATAGTCTCTAAATTAAAACATACAAGTCTTCTTTCAGGATATTTATTTTCACTGAATTAATTTTTACAATTTATATTTATTTTTAACACTTTTAGCAACTCAAATTTATTACACAGTTCAGCACCGCTCACACTCTTCGATCAAAGGCGACTATCTAACTGTCCTGCTGTATCCAACATTGCGCCTTATATATTGTAGTGAGAGAAGTCTCTAGTGACTAATTTGCCATCAAACTCTCGAACGTTCTACCGGCTTCAAGAGTACAAAGGATTATTTAAAAAATTGATTATTTTTCAATAAAAATTAAAAAATAAAAGAAATTAAAAACTTTGTTTTATTCCACTTTTATTGTTTTTGAGTATGTTACAAACGTTTTCGGAATACCTTCCATCATCGGGTAACAACAATTACTAAAACAATAAAAGTGGAATAAAACAAAGTTTTTAATTTCTTTTATTTTTTAATTTTTATTGAAAAATAATCAATTTTTTAAAATGAATTTCCACAGTGTTTCACAAAAATCTTTTCAAAATTTAGGATTATTTAATTTCTAGATTTCTTAGGCCTATAATTATTGCTACCTACGATGTACACCTATATTAATCTACTTTTGACATAACACTATACTAATTATTACTACCTACGATGTACACCTATATTAATCTACTATTTACATAACAATATAATATTACTATCCAAGTATAATTACTAAGGGTGATCTGGATTTGTGTTATGGTGCTCTATGAATCTTCCCGGATTAGAGTGAGTTATGATATTGCCCTCGGATTAGGAATACACATAAGTGCGTCTTGGTTTCAGCACTATATAAGAACGCTTTCTCTCTTTTTCCTTTCTCTTAATTCACACAATCGTCTAAATTCAAAGACTTACTTTTCCATTGAATTTTCATTTTATTTCTTTTCGACAGCTAATCTCCAGTTTTTGTCATTTTAGTAACTATTAAGATTATTTGTGCTTAAGTTGTGCCATTAACTTATTATTCTTCGTGTATTTAAAAATAAAAATAAAAAAACAGTCACTGAGATGGTCGAGGGGACAAGGCGTTGGCGCGTAAATATGAGTTATTGACACTTGCGCCGGTTCGAACCCCGCTTGCGTCGTATCATATCGACAAAAACTTTGACCCTGATTCAACAGATGTTTTTAGATAATTATTAATTAATAATACCTTGAAAATATCGAATAATTAATTATTCATTTAGAATAATTAATACTTGTATCTGGCCAGGCAAAATAGGTTGGTGAATTGAATTACTCTTCTTTGTTAGTCGCATTAAAAAACGATGTGAAATTTATTTCAATTACAACGAAAGATCTGTAGTCATAATGAAATCTGTTGAAATGAAAATTTGCGGAAGAGCAAGTGCAGAACTACGAGAACATTCCTGTCTCTCATAATCATTTCCCTCACCTGTACTTTCTTCTACAGCATAATCACCATTCATAATGAGTTAATTTAATTTTTCCCACCCGCTAATGTATTCTCATGGTCGGCCGTTCAAAACTTGAACCAGTATCTCGCGGTTAAGTGGAAACTGCAATGTCTGAGATGGGGAAAGAGCAGACTATTACTTTCCGTTTATTTTTTTTGTTCCTCTTATTACAAAAAAATGGACACTATAAATAAATAAAATATGTCTAAACCATATTATGTCGGTGTTATGGCCGCGGGGATCAAGACCGGTTGTTTGGAACCGGATCCCGCGACGATAGCTTCGACCCTGGTTCAACAGATGCCGTTGCATGCACACAAGCTTCTGCTTTCGCATGAAGACAACTGGCCAGGCAAAATAGGTTGGTGGATTGCATTCCTTTCCACAAATCTATTTAAAAAAAAAAATTCAACTTTGTATGTTTTTGATTAAAAAAAAAAGGGCTTACGAACTGAGTCGTAGAAGAGAACGAGTTTCTCAACGTTTTGTCATAGTGGCATCAGACGTCATCAGATGTGTTTTCTTTTTACGACAAATAACCATTGAGGAAAGATAAAAATACAGGTTTTTTTGATGACGTCGGATTCGAACGAAAAATTATTTTCTACGATACGGTTCGAAAAATCCGTTTTTCTACTCCCATTTGGTAATTTACTAATTACAAAACGGCTAACGCAATCACAATACCATACATTTCTACACCCGTTGCATAATGTTACATTATGCAACCGGTAACCGTGTTAAAATGAACATGTGCGCATGCGCATTGTCAGAATTGGAACCATTTTTAAATTTCAAATGTCAACCTTGTATGGGGGTATGGAGACCTGTCAATCCAAGATGGCCGCAAGCGATCAGCTGATTAGGCTTCATACAATATTAGTGATATTCGGTAGGTAGGAATTACCGTGGTGATGAGACTTTCAGCCCTGTTCAGATGAAAATAAATAAGTATATTTTATGTGTAGAGTCAAATAAAAATTGTTAATAGTGCTAAAATTTATCGAATTTATTTATCGGATTGCTCCAAATAAAGCTTTCCTTTTTTCAATGGAAAATAAAAGGCTTGAAAGGAAAACAATACAAAAAATTTCACCGCAAAAAATAAACAAACTCAAAAAGTTACTTGGTTAATAGGTGAGTATGAGGTTGATCACCTATGCTGTACAAATTTGGTTCACCTGCCAATACAACTGCAGGGCATATGTTTATTTGAGTTTTGGGTTTGAATGTTTAAGCTTATATGCAGGATGTAAAAGCGCGACCTTATACATATGTGTCGGCTTGTGGGCATGAATTCAATATGAAACCTAAATATAATTTATTTTTACAACTTAGGTTAGATTAGATAATCGAAGGGAATGATAAATCACACGTTTTGACAAAGGTAAGGTTTTAATTACTTCAAATGGACGAGTACATTATAATGACTATTATTCACTATTTTGTTAATTCTCTCATGGTCGTAGAAAAAGTATTGTATGCCACTGCACGTAATTAGTCTTTTAACACTCGTGCTTTCTATTGTGCCATTCGGCTGCGCCTCATGGCACAAACTAGCACTCGTGTTAAAAAGACTTTCATTACTTGGCAGTGGCATAAATAACTATTTTGAAATATCTAAACATATCGAAAAACAACCGAAGTTTTAATTTTAAATCAATTTAAATGTAAAATTGTTAGTATCTCATTTTAAAACACCGCTTGATATGAATCTTATCCACTGCTTTTCCAGCCTTAGATCCTTTGCTTACCAGTAACTATATATACTTTTAAAAAAATTGGTCTGGACCACAGTGATAACCTTTTTATTCATTAGCGGAGACACCAACCATAAAGACTCAGGTGGTCTTTCCAATAAAAGATTTTGTCTGTAGTCTTGTACAAAAAGGGAAGATTATAATTTATATTATTGTTATCTCTGTTATCCAGTGAAGATATAGATATATGTTCTGTTGTCCTTGAATAACGAGAGAAAATTTTGATCTTATTCCAAATGTTATTTTTCATAAAAAGCAATGCTATTTGTAACAACAGCCTACTAGAATCGAACCAAGTTGTGTAAAAAAGAAATTATGAATAATATTTGAATAAGGCATACAGTTTAAATTGAAATAATTTAAATACAAAGTGTCTGCTATCTCCTTAGTACACTCTCACATCTTCCAAGACGTGTGGACACTTCGCCAGTGTATTTCAGAGCCAGTTGTTTCACAATCTCCATACAATTATGCAGGAAGCCTGTACCAAGAGTGCAACACTTCTCGTTTAAACGTAACCACAGCGTTTTACCAGAAATGTGTATTGAAACTACGACGCTCAATTGGAGTACTGTTTAGGTTTACATAGATTTTTTGAAAAGCGCTACTGTTGGGTTTGAAAGGAACTTGGGAGACTGGTGATGGTTCTGGGAGACGATGTGGTGAGGAAATTTGCTGCTGCAGAATGCAGGGAACTTGCTGGAGAGGAGATCTTGGGGTGCTTTGCTTGCAACGGAGAAGATTGCGTTCGTTTAGGATAAGCATGTTTAATTTTTATGCTGATCTTTCAGTTATTATTCAAAGGCGTTTTTTTTAAGTGCATTAGAAAAATAGCGGTTGATGTGCAATGTTGGTGGCTTTGGATTTTAAATCATAAATGTTACTTTTATTGATTTTAAATGCATTTAATTTGTATGAACAGTGGAATTTAATGTATACTCAAAGTAATCGAAACAAAGTAGTGTTAATTTTTTATCTCCTTTTAGTTCATTTTCATTTTACCGTTGTTTTAAAAAAAGCGGTCGATCTGCAATATTGGCGGCTAAGGATTTTAAAGCTTAGACGTTTATTTGCATTCTTTTGATAATACTTTTTTCATATTTTTTTGTTTTTGTTTCTGCAGAGGCTGACCACCCATACTACAATTTGGTCCATTTTGTCAATGCTTTTACTGTTTTAGGGTCTATTTTCATTGGATATCTGCTTTTCATATTGTAAATAGGGTCACGTAAAAGAGCATATTTAACAGATAAAATATATTTTCAAGTACTATTGTGATTTGAACCCACGATCATTCGTTGTACGCAGCATTAAGCACTAGACTACGGACCTATTGTATAACTATACGCCACAGTCCTTATAATCTGCTGAATCTTGAGGTCATTTTGTGAATCTTGCAAAGTTGAAATCTTGTATCTTAGTTTCACTTACATGTGGCTGAGCTCAACACTGAATATTCAAGTGATGCAAATGCATGAGGGAAACTTGCTTGTGTTGCATGTTGCATGTCGCGTGTCGCATGATGAATAATATACGAGCAATCTGTGTCTTTACTTCTCATGAACATATTCAAACGTATAAGTGAACGTTTGTAGGGTAAGATTTTTAATCAAAAGTCTAAGATAATCTATAATCTATCATAGCATTTTTCTTTCCTTCCTCAGCCTTTCTAAGTCCACTAGTGGACTGGACGTAGGCCTACTCAAATTTTCTCTAAGTTTGTCTATCAGCTGCAGTATTCAGCCATCCTCTGCCTGCAGTCCCCTTGATGCCATCCAGCCACCTTAGTTGGGGTCTCCCCGCTCTCCACTTGGACATCCTGGGTCGCCACTGGACGATCCTTTTCAGCCACCTATCACGGTCTTGCCTTGCAAAGTGACCAGCCCAGCACCACTTTAAGTAGGCCACTCCTGTATGTCATCAGTGACACCAGTGCGTCTACGGATCTCCTGGTTTGGAACCCTGTCTCTGAGGCTGCTTCCCAGCATCCTCCTTTCAATGGCTCTCTGGCACGTCCTCGGTTTGCTGGCGTTATACTGAGTGAGGTTATTTGTTTCCAAGCCATACTTGGCGTGTTTATAGTACATATTTGTACAATTAATCATTCATTTGTTATTTTCATTCATTCCTTCTTTACAATTAAAAAAAAAAACATTGTTTGTGCCAATTTTATCAATTTTGTCTCGTTAAGCAATAAAAAAATAATTGTTTTGAACAAGCTTCTTATTTGATTAATTGGTTTTTTTTCACATCGAGAGTTTTGCAAAAAAAATACGAAATACTTTTTTGTCCAAAGAATGTCATCGTAAAAATAGTTGGCAGCGATGCAAAATCAGCATTTTTAGCAAAACCACACAAAATAAGAAACCCCCTTCATTTTTCACCAAACAAACAACTTGTTTACGGAGTTTGTCACTTTCACCGAAAAGATAACAACAAGACGAGATGCTTTATGGCAAAGAAACATATTTTTTTAATAACTCAAAAAAAGAAAAAAAGAAAAACGTTGTTTTTCGGGGAGAGGGAAAATGTCCGTCTGGGTATAATTTTGCAGTGAAAGAAATAGCTCTCGGCCCCCTTGTTTGGTTGTTTATCAATACAACACAATACAATTCGCTACGTCATGATACAGAGTTCCCATTTCATACTTTTTTTTCGACCCGTGCTTTTGTTAACAGCCTACGAAAGCTGAGACAGCCTGTCTTATACAGGATATGAGGAAGGACCTCTAGCGTCCTTTTCAGAGTTAGAATTTTTTCCTAACAGCAATTTATTTAATGAGATAAATTTTGTCTCATTTTATAAAAAATGAACAAATTTGACATTTATAACTTCTGTCCTGGTTATTTTGTAATCGGTTGAGTTTTTCAATTCCTGAAAAAAATTCAAACGCTGATAACTGAATACAGATTTCTTGAAATAAAAGGTAGCTCCTGGATGCTTTCAATTTGATTTATGTTTCTATAAAGGTGGTGTTATCTAATCTAATCTAATCTAATCTAAGCTGCAAAGATATATATCATTTAAGATTTATATTACATGCATTCCCACAAGCAGACATGTATAATTTCGCGCTTACACATGCCGCATGTGGACCTACAATATAAAAACCCAATCTCAAATGAACATAAGCCCTGCAACTCTTGCCGTCCTTCCCTGAAACAGGGGAGACATTGGCAAAGTGAACCATTTTTTACAGTATGGGTGGTCAGCCGCATACCAACCTATAAGTCAAGGAACGATCTATTTCTACAAAAAAAAACAATTGTACGATTAAACTACCACTGTTCATTAGTATTCTCATCACAACATTAATGGTCTCCTGAAAAAAGTTGTTGATTTGAATTGAATATGAAATTCAAGTTCTGCCGATTAAAGTATTGGTACAAAGAAATCAGAAAGAACAAAATGAAAAATATTGCAGCAATATATCTACGGTAGAAAATTCTGAGAGAAAATATTTTTTTGAAATTTTCTCCTCTAAAATGCATCAAACTCAAATTAGTGATAATTCTTTCACATTATTCTAGTCATACTCGAATCTGTGATGATTCTTTTACACAATTCTTGTCACATTGAAATGTGTAATGATTCTTTCGCATGATTCTAGCCACATTCGAATGTGTAATGATTCTTTCGCATGATTCTAGCCACATTCGAATGTGTAATGATTCTTTCTCATGATTCTAGTCACACTCGAATGTGTGATGATTCTTTCACATGATTCTAGTCACTCTTGAATGTGTGATGATTCTTGTACACAATTCTTGTCACATTCGAATGTGTAATGATTCTTTCGCATGATTCTAGCCACATTCGAATGTGTAATGATTCTTTCTCATGATTCTAGTCACACTCGAATGTGTGATGATTCTTTCACATGATTCATTGAAATTTTAACGGTAAATGCAATTGTCATATTTATTCTTGTAACTAAATGAACAGTATTCTATCAAAAATCAAATAAACTTGCGAATGTTTAAATATGATCTATTAATAAAAAAGAAAGAAATACATGTATGTGATATTTTCATGAAATAAAATATACAAAGTTTACCTAAAATGTTACATTCCACAGCTGGCAATAAATCGGCACACACTCAAATAAGCAAATAATTTTATTCGCCCGCCATTAAATTCGCATATATTTCTGTTTCTTCGTTTTGGCAATAATATTCCGGGCACGCTTCGACTTACCAGCGTCCCTGTGCAAGCCCAGAAAGTCAGTAAATAAAAGTCAAACGCAAATGCATAAATATAAGCATTCCGGGGAACTCTGAAGGCGGAGTGTACACACGCTGCGAGCTTTTTAGCGGCTAGTAGAAAGTAGACTGTCAGTAAGTCAGTAAAAAGTTCGTGAGAATTTTGTATTAAAAACGAAACTAAGTTAGAATAGCGTAACTTTTTTCCTGCAATATCCTCGAAAGGGTTGCATGTGGCAATTAAGGATCTATTTATTTGTACGGGTAAGGGAGCCGGTCTCGCGCCAACCCCTTCAGTTGAAGTGGAATGAGTTGAAATGAGAGTATGATACATTTCTTGACTTATAGGTTGGTATGATACGGTAAAAAAATGGTTCATCTTGCCAATGTCACCTCTGATTCAAGGAAGGTCGACAAAAGTCACCGGGTGTTTTTTTTTTTTGTAAGTGCATTAAAGCATTTGTAAACTCGAACATACACGTGTATGCATTGATATGAATTTTAAATGTTAGTCCATCTTTGTAACTCAGATAACACATTAGTGCTTGTTTGTCTTATGCTCATCAGAGGTAATTTCTCATGAGCAATGTTATATGTGTACTGGATTATAAAAACATTTAAAACGACTCCCACATTATCGGGTTTTACGTTTTTTTCACAGCTCAGATTGTGTAGAATGTGATTCTTAAGACGATTTAAGACAATCAAATGATAGACAAGCAAAACAAGCATTGAAGCGCTACACTATGGATATCTATCCAAGTCGGAGCTTGCTAGCGCTTGCGAAAGAACTCCAACGATAATTAATCACAGTACACCCTTATTTTTGGACACGAATCGCTCTCTCTCAGCCTTAAGGTCGTAAGGAATTGCGCAAATTGGCGCTTCTAAGAGGACGAGATATAGATAGAAAATAATGCACTCACTACTCGCATGGTAGGAACGGATTTAAGGGTGGAAATACCACACAGACTAGTAGAAGGACTGGCGCCAGCTGTCCTAAAGAGCTAGACCAGTCAAACACTAAGGGGATGGGAATTTCAAAGATTTCTATGCAGCCAACTAATGCTAGCATCCACCCAACTGCCGAGTGAAATCGTAAATGTATAAATGTTTCGAGTATTGAGCCAATATGGAGACGGTCATAGCAAAAGTGGGGGAATGTTTGCTCTAAAATTGGGAGTTTTTTGATGGTAGCTAAAATTAACTGTTGTACGTGTGATTGTCATATTTTTTTGGAAATGAATTCGGTGAAAACAATCTAGTTATTTTTTTAAAAATATTTAAAAATATAAATGGTAAAACATTGTTTTAATTCACTTTATTTTATTTGTTTATGCTCGAATATTTTCGCCTAATGAGGCATCTTCAAGAGCAGAATGGTTACAAATATATTTTTATAAAATAATTTTCAAAACAATTTTCAAAAAAAAAAAAAAAAGTTTTTTTTTTTTTTTGAAAATTGTTTTGAAAATTATTTTATAAAAATATATTTGTAACCATTCTGCTCTTGAAGATGCCTCATTAGGCGAAAATATTCGAGCATAAACAAATAAAATAAAGTGAATTAAAACAATGTTTTACCATTTATATTTTTAAATATTTATAAAAATGGACTTTCACTGTGTTAACAGATCAACACTAAAAAATATTATTAGTTATTTTTTTCCTACAACTTCTTGTTTCTTGACTTAAAGGTTGGTATGAGGCGGAACCTCCATGCTGTAAACAATTGGTTCACTTTGCCGAAGTCACTCCTGTTTCAGGGAAGTTCGGCAATATGTCTAATCTAATCTAAGTTGCAGAGATACTCGTATGTATTATTTGAGATTCATATTGAATGCATTCCCACAAGCAGACACGCATAATTTCGCGCTCACACATGCCGTATGTGGACCTACAATAAAAAAAAACAATCTCAAATGAACTTGCCGACCTTCCCTGAAACAGAAGTGACATTGGCAAAGTGAACCATTTTTTACAGTATGGGTGGTCAGCCTCATGCCAACCTATAAGTCAAGGAAGTATGATGCTTCTTAATATTAACTGTTGTACATATTATGTTTAATTGTCGTGAATTTTTCTTAATTCATTCGGTGAAAACGATCCATTTTCTTACAACTTCTTGTTCCTTGACTTATAGGTTAATATGAGGCGGAACCCCCATGCTATAAACAATTGGTTCACTTTGCCAAAGTCACTCCTGTTTCAGGAGAGTTCGGAATATGTGCAGGGCTCATGTTCATTTGAGATTAAGTTTCATGTTGTAGGTCTAATCTAATCTAATCTAATCTGAGTTGCAAAGATATGTTACATTGGAGATTCACATTACATGCATTCTCACAACCAGACACATACAAGTTCGCGCTTGCACATGCCTCATGTGAACCTACAACATAAAAATCAAATCTCAAATGGACATACACCCTGCAACTCTTGCCGTCCTTCCCTGAGACAGGGGTGACATTGGTAAAGTGAACCATTTTTACAGCATGGGTGGTCAGCCGCATACCAACCTATAAGTCAAGGAACACATGCGAATTTAACGTGTCTGCTTATCGAAATGCATTTAATATGAATCTTAAATGTAATGTTTTTTTGCAACTTAGATTATATAAATATGTTAAAGTAAGCCACATAATATAAAAAGCATTTATTTTACAATAAAAAAACAAACTCTTTTTTTTCGTTGAATACTGTATGTGGAAGCGTTTTTTTACCGTACCTACAAGTTAAAATTTATTTCTGTTTTAGCAAACGCTAACACAAATTTATTACAGAAAAGTCTGTAAAGAAAGTACGTAGTGAAATATTTATAAGTTAATTAAAATTCAGTATTTTCCTTAGCAAGTGCCGCTTTAATTAAGGGAATTAAAAGAGAATGCTCTAGTATTATTTTTAACCCTACGATGTTCAAGTGATTTTTATGACCTATAGGGAACACTGTGTAGAAGTTTCTTTTCAATTTAAGTTGCAAAGATTATAACATTTGAGATTCGTATTAAATGTATTACCACAAGCAGACACGTATAAGTTCGCATGCCGCATGTGGACCTAGAATATAAAAACCCAATCTCAAATGAACATAAGCCCTGCAACTCTTGCCGTCCTTCCCTGAAACAGGGGTTACATTGGCAAAGTGAACCATCTTATTACAGTGATTGAACTTAATATTTATAAATAATCTATAATCTAAGTTCCAGTGGATAATCAATTGACGTTTAAGGCTCACATTTGTTGCATGCCCACAAACAGGTAGACGTAAGTTCGCGCTTACACATGCTGGAAGGAACATACAATATAAACCAATCCTCACATGAACATACACTTTGTAACTTCTGAAACTTTTTCGCGAAATTGGGGTGGCATTGGCCAAAGTGAACCGAGCTTTTTTACAAAATGGGGGGTCACCCCCATACCAATCTATTAATCAAGGAATCATAATTTATATAATCATATTTATTAATTTGTAATCATAATTTCTTTTCAATTTATTATTTTATGATAAATTGAAATGAAACATAAAATTTGTAATATATTTTGTTTATGATTTTAAATGAGAATGTCAGTCGTAAAACATTAAACCGGTTCACACTTCGGACTCTCTCGTAAATGGAAGATTGTGAATTCATATCCCAGCGGAGCACAAAAAATATACCATTTATATTTCCAAATGTGCTCTTTGCTGGGTTGAAAAATTCATAAACCTTACCAAAGACCGGTCACTGAAAGGTCCATCCAACCTTACAACAACTGGGTCTTGCTTGAGAATTGGCGCTTTCTTCAGCGACGACCAAGCTCGCAGAGGGCTCTTGAGGTGTGATACCCACAAAAATAGCGCTCACCAAGTAAATCATCCTAATATTATATTATATTATGAAGATGACCATTGACCACCAATATAGCGAAAATGTTTTCTCTTACACCACATTCTTCTCTTACAAAATCATTTCTCACCCCATCACTCCGTTTTTTCCCAATCATACTTCTTAGGAAGTCCATTTCAACCATCCGGTCCAGTCATGTCCATCATAGAGTTAATTAGGCTCCCCCATCGCAATATTTTGCACAGACGATAAGTTCGCGATTCAAATAGTAAATTAAGTCACAAAGCATTCAATCCGCCATTGCTCGCCAACTAGACGAAAACTTTCAGCGCGCTGAAATAATGGCCATCACTGGAGCCGTTAAATCAGGCGCTGCTCTCGCGTATGAAAATTACGTTCATAACTTTCTTAATATTTTTTATGGAACAACTTCAATGAGATTAAATGGTAGAAATATGTTTGGATTTAATAAAATACATTAATTGTAATGAAAAAATGGTTCACTTTGCCAATGTCACCCCTGTTTCAGGGAAGGTCGGCAAGAGTTGCAGGGCTTATGTTAATTTGAAATTGAGTTTTTTTATATTGTAGGTCCACATGCGCTATGTGTGAGCGCGAAATTATGCTTCTCTGCTTGTGGGAATGCATTTAATATGAATCTCAAATGATACATATATTTGCAACTTAGATTTAGATTTATAAGTAATTCAGGGCTATTCTTAGACATTTTAGCCGTCGGTTGAGCCCATGCTTTGACAAACTAATGATGCATTTGTATGAAGACCTGTCAATCAGAGATGGCCGCAAGGGAACAGCTGATTTGTCTTCATACAAATATTAAAATTCGGTAGGTAAGAATGGCCGTGCTGATGAAACTTCCAGCGCAGGCACCATTAGTTTGTCAAAGCGTGGGCTCAACCGATGACTAAAATTTCTTAGAATATTATGAATGAATTATTGCATTTGACAATTTGGTAGGTGCTGGAACGAAACAGATTTCATGGCTACTTAATAGACGAATTAATAAGAGGGGGAGAGGGAAAGATAGTGGAGGATCGATTTTGAGCAACGAGGATGCTCCTTGACTGATAGGCTGGTATGAGGCTGACTCCCCGTGCTGTAAAAATTGGTTCACTCTTGCAAATTCCTCTCCGGTTTCAGCAAAAGGCGGCAGGAGTTGCAGGGTTTATGTGCATGTAAGGTTTTGTTTATTTATATGCACACCTGTAGAATGTGTAGGCGCGAACCTACATGTGCCTGTCTACGGGCCTGCTGTTATGTTATTTTAAAGAACATATTATAAAAAAAACAATCCCGAAGTGTGCAGTGTCTGTTTGTGGGCCGAACGGTCACGGAAACGGCCGAACTGCGCCGTGCGAATCAATCGGCCCACGCTCGTGAGTTCATCGTTAGTTCCTGGCGAGATGTGAAGTGAGTCAGACGTTACCGACCAAGCACCAAGCGGTGCAGGAGGGGGCACTACGATGGAGCTTCCTCCCCCCCATCTACTTGGATTTCCTGCCAGCAAGGCACCCGCCTTGTGGACCAGCAGGGCTGTAGCTAGAGTCGAATTTGAGGTAGGGCAGCATTGGTTAGAGGTAGGGCGGAAGTAAAAAAAATCATAATATCTGCCCCCGAAGCACGGGCTCCTAAATCAATCACCATGTACATGTACATGGTGATTTTTCGTTTTCCCACAAAATAATAAAATAATGAAAATTTTGAAAAAAAAATCACGTACAAATTATTTGGTTAATCTTCTTCTTCGTGTCAGCTTCACACCGTATTGGCCCAGTAACGAGCAATGTCTACAGCTCTTTGGTTTCCCGCAAAGAGATCATCCGTGGAGCAGCTTGTCGGACAGGAGGGACAACACCGCAGGTGCTCCATTGTTTGCTGAGCTCCACACTCACATAGTGTAGAGTCCTCCCGTCCTAGAAATCCCCAGGTCAGCATGTTGGCCCGGGCTCTTCCAACATTGGTCCTCAATCTGTTCATGGATTTCCACACGGGCCACTCGAGGTTCTTTCCTGGAGGTAGGCTCTCTGCAGGCTGCACAAAGCTCTCCGGGCATTCCTCCTTCCACATTTGCAATCTCTCCGCCACTGGATCCAAAGACAAGGGTTGCACGGAACTAAGGAAGCTGTGTCTCGACTTCAGGCGCTGCTGTGATGAAAAGCCACTTCCGTAAATGCAGTGCTGTGTGCACGTTAGAGCCTTCTGCCTCTCGACTCTCGAAGCCACCTTGCGTCTGATGTGGGGTGGGGCTATGCCTGCAAGAGGATATAACTTCCCCGTGGGCGCTGGCTTGAGGCATCCTGATACAATACGGCAGGTATCATTCAGCGCGACACAGTGGCGTGCATTGCTTTTTAGCCATGGGTAGGCAACAATTCGGGATTTTCTCAGTTCCCATAAACCCAGATATTAATTTATCGTAAAAATGTGCTATTACATAATTATGTACCTACGCTACAGTATCAACGACTTTTGAAGCACAGAACTATTTCAAATCAGTGTAGAATCGAAAGCTAACTTTGGTTTTACTAAGAAGGAGCAACTCCTTACAAGATATGAATGTTTTTTTTTCAGTAGCTTATTTATTGGACAACGAAATTTTAGATACTTTTCGTAAAATCCCAATTTTATAGATCTTTAGACATTGGCTGCCATGTTAGCAATTTTCCTGCAATATAATTTTTTATCTGTGAACTTTGCCATAAAACGAAAGGCTATTAAAGAAGAATCAATGTTTTATGTTGTTATTTTAAGTTTATTAAATATTTTGTTGCACAAATTTTCAGTAGTCAGTTTAATTACAATTATTCAATACACACTGTTTTGTTTATTATTCGCGCTAACTATCATTTGCAATAACTCAAGTCAAGAATAAGGTTGGTACTTAATTGGAAGGCAATAAATCACTTTTAATATACTTCAATGGTTTTGAGCAATTTGTGAAAATAAAACTGTGTTTTTAAAAATAAAAAAAATCTTATAAAAATTAATTTTCACTGTGTGAATTCACAAACTTTGAAAAGTCAAAAAACACTTCTTTATTCTTATAAGTGGCTTCGATATGTTAACATTTAAAATTCATACCAAATGTATGCCCACAAACATACACGTGTAAGTTTAAGCTTACAAATGTTGCATGTGTACTAACAAATTAAAATCCAAAAAAGAAAGATAAGACTTACCACTTTTATCGATCTCCAAACAGGGATAACTGTCAGCCTCAAAATAATTATTATTAAAAAAAATTGACATTTCACACCACAATTTCACACCTTTAACATTGTTACTTTTTATCATTATTTGTTTAGAAAAGAAACATTCAATTGAAAAAAGAAGTACGAAAAATTCAACAAATGACAAGACTTTTTTAGGTTAATTAATACTTTAGAGAAAATAACTTAAGACACACACGCTGTTTTCAAAAATAATCACGAAAACACCCTTAATTTACATTATTTTAACTTTTTTGTTTTTATATTCAAAAAGGAAACTTGAAAAAAACCCCGAAATATATTATATTTTTGAAGCTCGTTTAACGTAACAAATAAATGTCAAAGAAACTAACAAAAAACAGAAGGTTCCTAAACACATGATACATCTCTCTCACAATACCGCATAGCGGTGTCTCGTTCTTCTATTTACCCTTTCTAACGTATTGCGTTGTCCCTTTTTAAGGCTCGCCTTTTCGTCATAATAATTGTTCGTGCACGTATTGGGAGAAATAGTTGTCACTATGAGTACGCTATCATTATTATCATCATAATATGTCAGTTCAACTAAAGATGGAACTGAAATATTATGATGATAATAATGTAGCGAGAGCCCGCTAGCGCTATCCGCGATGAGGGTGTGGGGCGGAGTGCGGGGCGGAGTGTGGAAGAGAGAGGGGAAGTGAAGCGAACTGACAAGCGGCGGGCAGATAATATTATGTGCTATACCGCGCGTAATTTGAATTTTTAAAAGAACAGAAGATGAATATTGTTGTATGAATTGTGTGTTTAATTCAGTTCGGCAACAACTATTGAACTGTATGAGATGTACGCCACTGGCGCGACATCAACTTGCTTCGCATGTGCGGAGCGTTCCCATACTGGGGCTGCGTACTCTCCGGTTTTTAAATTTTGTTAATAAAAAAAATATTTAAAAAAATGTGAAATCTCTCCATTAACATAATAATAAAAATATTTAAAACAGCTGAATTTTACGATTCCCCATGTTATTAAAAATGCGAAGAACTTCGTTAAGATCAACTGATTTTGTTTTTTTTTTTCAAAGGCTAGAAATACCATGCCAGCCATTCTCTCGTGACCCATTGACAGTTTTTGAGGCCTGTTGATTGCAGTTAAAGTTGAAAATTTAGACATTAAGATTTCGTGTTGCCAATAGGTACCTATATAAAAAAAAATACAGCTGGAGTTTACCCACATATGTAAGTAGGTACCTACTCTTTGAGTTTAGGAACCCATTTCTTTTCCTACTGCGTAAAGTTCGGTTAATTTCTACAATTTTTTTATCTCAAACTATGAACAAACAATTTAATTATAATAATTTGTCTCAGTTTTTGGTATTTTAAGGTAGGGCATTGTGATTTCAAGGTAGGGCATTGCCCCACAATGCCCCCCCCTAGCTACGGCCGTGTGGACCAGAGGCATAGGAGCGCCCACCCAGAGGCTCCCACGTGTGGAGGCGTCCGCCTTGTGAACCACCGCTAGCCTGGGGCGCTGCCCCAGGCCTTCCGTTTAGAACTCCAGCCAACGGAATAGGGAGTGTTCTAGTGACAACCTGTAGGTCTGGCCAATCCCTTATTTCCCCTTTTCCCCCCCATATTAGTACAGTAATAAACCCTTATTTGTTCATGTTAACTTTATCTTTTAATTATACAACCTTCCCAAGATATAAGTAAGCAATACCAAAGAAGGAACCCCACGCCCTGAGAGTGATGCTGATGAGAGCTAGCCGGATGTAAGTATCCTGAAGATACCTTTCAATCAAAAACATAACACTGGCGCATCCAACTGGGATTCTTTCGATATTGCGAACTTTTATTTTGGGAATTGTTTTGTGAAGCTCTGTTTTTTTAGTGTATTTTTTTTGCTTTCATTGTGACGTCATATGTTTTCTTGCTTTGATTTTAGAATGAATTTTTTTTGTTTTGATCGCTTTTGCATTTTGCTGTAATGTCCTTTTGACGATTAAAAATTATGATAGAATTTTTATATCAATATAAATTGACATGCAATCTTTGAGAAGCCTGAAAAATAGATCATTAAATCTTTTATCATTTGCTTAGAAACCTCGTCATATTTTAATTTTTTATGCCAAATTTCATTTTTTCTTCAACATTTAGTATTTCTGTCTATTTTGATTCTAACACTATTTTGGTCGCTTCCTTTTTGTTTTTTGCATTTGCGTAAATGTGCTTTGACGATTTAAAATTCTGTGAAATTTTAATATCAATAAAATGTACATGCATTTTTGAGAATTCATTTGAGAAAGCATCATTATTTTGTTTTATTTTTTTCACAGAAATCTAGCTTTGTTTATTTTACATAAGTACCTACCTTGAAATTGATGCATTATTTGTTGCTAGGCAAATAAACTTTCACTTTATGTTTTTTCATAAAAGCTTTTAACAAACTTTTTTCCACATTAAAGGATTCTCAGAAGTATTTTATTTAATGTGAGGATTAAGTGTTTGGTAATTCATGATGTTTTTTTCCCCCATTTGGTTTTTTTAATGTGCTATTCTCAAAAACATTTTAAAATATATATTTTTTTTCGGGGTAAACTGGTGATTAGGTCCTTTCGGAAATTTACTACGAACTATGGCTATTCTGTTGGCTGCCATTGTAAATAATTTTATAGATTAGCTTTAGGTACTTTTGTGTGTTGTCAGGGAACATTGAAATTGTTCCAAGAACCCTCAAAAAACGATAGAGGATTGTAATTTTTGTAAAAAGGTAGCTTAGGATTCATTTTAGTTTAATATTTACGATGGTTTTATTTCTTGCAAGCAATAGCATATCACTTTTGTGCGATGTTTGACTGATATACGGGTCACTTGGAGAAATGTAAACTTGAACGGTTCTCAAAAAACATCGGAGAAATTTTGTTTTATAGTGTACAAATAGGTAATTTAGTTAGAATTAGGATTTCTTGACTACATTTGTTTTTATGTATGTAAATATCTTCAACAGTTTTTTTTGTGTAAGATTTCAATGGTTTTCCGAATTAACCCTTTGGAAAAAGATTGAATTATGAAGTTTCTTTATTCTTCTAAAAAATGAAGTGGCGCCATTGAGAAAGAGTGGGAAGATGTGGTCCTTTGGGAAAGGGAAGCCGTTTTCCGGGATTCTACTTTCGTAGGTCCGTGTGTGGATTTTCCACGGTATGTTGATGTAGGGATGAAATTATCACTGCTTTGAGTGGAAATTGATGTAAGGGGAAGAAATGCTGGCCTTTTTCTTGGAAAAGGGAGCGCATTTTCTTGAGATGTTACGTTTCGTAAATCTGGGATCTGATATGCACTTTTGTGTATAAGATGACACTTAAAGCCTTGTTCATTTTGTCGAAGGGGGAAAATGTCTGTGAGAACAGACGTGTTTGAGGCTCGAAAGAGCTGGTGTATTTGTAATATTTTGTTTGTGTATTCCATTATCACTTTAAGATGTTTTATATGGAATGTTCCACTCTTTTTTCGAGTGAGTTCGTAGTGGATTTTACGCACTAACATATTAAATATTTTGAGCGAGTCTTGGATGTTGTCTCTATATGTAATTTTTTTTTGTATTCAGCTCAGAACTTATTGTTATATAATAGTCGACTCCTGTAACGAGTTATGACTTGGTTAATATAAGTACCAGTGTAAAATATGTTTTGATTGCTGTGATTATTATTTATTGTTTAGAGTTTTCGACATGTTTTGGTGAAGAAAAAAGGCCTTGTTACAAGATCGCTTTTAATCCGCGTCTTGTCGGTTATTGGAACCACCTTGAAATTTCCCAAACCAAATCGATAATTCTCACAGCCACCAGTTTTCTTCTTCCTTCTTTCTGGTGTGTTGATAGGACAGAAGGATGTTCCTGTAAATCCCCTTTCCCTTTTTGTGTTCCCATAAAATTTTCAATTTTCTTAATGGCCAAAGACCTGGTGTTGTGTGTGAAGACTGTTGTGTTGCTCCTGGTTTTCTTTCTTTATTTTTGTGAGAAAGGGAAATGTTATGTTATTTTAAAGAACATATTATAAAAAAAACAATCCCGAAGTGTGCAGTGTCTGTTTGTGGGCCGAACGGTCACGGAAACGGCCGAACTGCGCCGTGCGAATCAATCGGCCCACGCTCGTGAGTTCATCGTTAGTTCCTGGCGAGATGTGAAGTGAGTCAGACGTTACCGACCAAGCACCAAGCGGTGCAGGAGGGGGCACTACGATGGAGCTTCCTCCCCCCCATCTACTTGGATTTCCTGCCAGCAAGGCACCCGCCTTGTGGACCAGAGGCATAGGAGCGCCCACCCAGAGGCTCCCACGTGTGGAGGCGTCCGCCTTGTGAACCACCGCTAGCCTGGGGCGCTGCCCCAGGCCTTCCGTTTAGAACTCCAGCCAACGGAATAGGGAGTGTTCTAGTGACAACCTGTAGGTCTGGCCAATCCCTTATTTCCCCTTTTCCCCCCCATATTAGTACAGTAATAAACCCTTATTTGTTCATGTTAACTTTATCTTTTAATTATACAACCTTCCCAAGATATAAGTAAGCAATACCAAAGAAGGAACCCCACGCCCTGAGAGTGATGCTGATGAGAGCTAGCCGGATGTAAGTATCCTGAAGATACCTTTCAATCAAAAACATAACACTGCGTTTAATAAGAGCCGACTCCATACTACAGGTCGAAAAATTATTGTGACCCCTTGACCTTCCGGACTTTTTTTATTTATGAATATTTTAATTTGACCAGGATTTGAGGTTTGCATAAAATACGAGGTTCCCTCAAGCACGGCAAGAATTTACACCATATGTGTAGTTTAGTTGTGATGCGTTATCGAAATTAAACATCCGTTTCTACGTTAATGTGCCAACGGTAGAAACCATAGATTCTTTGATCTGTGCTAGAAACAATATTTATGTGTCCAGTCGAGTGCCCGGCCGATAGCTCAGTTGGTAGAGTGCTTGCATTCCATGCCGTGAGTTCGGCTTCGAATCCCACCGAGGGTGTCAGAAATGATTTCCCGTTTCGGTGTTTATTTCAAAACCCCAAAAAATACCGGCAAGGTTAACTCAGCCTTCACAAGAAATGAGTATCAGCCCCCTCGAGAGTTGGGAAACCCCCACTTCAAGTGAAGTTCATTTATGTTACTTGGTACTTTTATTTTCACTTAAACAGAATATTTTTTTAGTCAAGTGAAAGTGGAAGTCTGTATTGTGTTGTACGTTTTTATTTTTGTTTTTTTTGTTGTACTTTGGCGCACATTAATCTTCCCTTGTATTGTATTAAATTAGCTCTGGCCGCGTTCATTGTTTTCTTATCAATTCATATTGTGTGGCGAGTGAAAGGGAGAGTGAGAGGGCAGGGGAATGCCGAAGTGGGCCGGCCCTGTGCGCGGACCACATAAGTGAATTTCAACCTTTTTATATCAGTGTCTGCGTAAAGTAATAATAAATAGAGCAATGCGACCACAAATGTTTTTTTTGTTAAATATATTAGCGAAGAGAAATGCAATTTATTTACCTATTTTGCCTGGTCTTCATGCGAAAGCATGTGTGCATGCATCTGTTGAATCAAGGTCGAAGTTATCGTCAATGGGCCAGACGTGATTCGAATCTACGTTATTCTGTTTCACTGACTTGACCCCCACGGTCATAACATTGATAATTTGCCACTTTACGCGAGTTCTCGTAGTGCGAACAAAAATCGGTGTTATGGCCGAGGTGGCCAAGTGGGCTGATCTTTCTAGCGTGTTTGGAATAGAACAAGGTTGGTTCGATCTCTGCCTGGGTCATTTTACTATAACTTTGACCCTGGTTCAACAGATGTAATTGGATAAAAAAAAATGCAAACGCAACTAAGCTACACATATAGTGTAACTTCTTGCCTGCGTTATCCCCGAAGGGGTCGCATGTGGCGCTTCGGGACCTATTTATTTTTACAGGTAAGGGGGCCGGCCTCACACCAACCACTTTTAGTTGAAGTGGGGGTTTCCCAGCTCCCGGGGGGGGCTGGTTCTCATTTTTTGTGAAGGCTGAGTAAACCTTTGAGATCGAACCCTTGCCCTCGGCATGGAATGCAAGCATTCCTACCAATTGAGCTATCGACCTTTTTTACGAGCTTGATCGTCGTCGCTACAAAGCGCCAATTCTCAAGCAAAATTCAGTTGCTGTAAGGCTGAATGGACCTTTGGTGACCGGTCATTGGTAAATGTTTTATGAATTTTTCAACCCGGCGAAGAGCAAATTTGAAAATATAAATGGTATATTTTTTGTGCTCCGCCGGGAATCGAACCCACAACCTTCCCATTCAGAGTCCGCAGTGTTACCACTGAGCTACGGACCGGTGTGATAATTATCAATTAATAATTTATTAAAGTAAACAGTAATGCATTATCAATTGATGATATTAATACCTGTTTCTGGCCAGGTAGAATAGGTTGGTGAAGTGTATTCCTCTTCACAAATCTACTTTATTAGACAAAAAAAAAGCATGTGTGCATAAAAAAATTATATCAATCTCAAATGATACATATCTGTGCAACTTAGATTTAGATTAGATTAGATAACTTTTAAATACAAAAAAAACGTGCCCATATCAGTTCGCGATCCACAGCTTGCGTTTCACTGCTTTAAATAACTGAATAAAGTCGCCGATTTATAAGGCGGGAGTGGAGCCGAGAACCCTCCAATTACAAGTGTGATAAAATACCATAGATTACACCATCAATAAGCCAGCCGATACATTAAGATCACAACGCGGGGCCTTTTTATTTACTTTCATTGCCCCCCCTTTTCGATTTATTAACACATTCCCCCCGGCTTCATTCTCCCCCGAAACAATCGGCGTGATTTTTACGCTGTTTCTGCTCACAATACCCGAAACAACTAATGACCAATTAAAGGAAGTGATGCCGCGAATACTGAGTAAATATTTTTGTTTGTTGGTAAAACACGCACGTGTAGGTTGGTAATTAAAAAGACGTATTGTTTGCAATTTATTATTATTAGAATTTACTTGGATAATGTACATAAAGATTTTATTTCTGCTTTCGTGATTTTGCCTGCAACGTTTTATAATGACGAGCGTTGGGTATTTGTGGCATCTATAATCTATCTATAATCTAAGTTGCAAGGATATACATATTCATTTAAAGCTCTCAGATGTATGCCCACAAACCAACAAGTGTAGTTCGCGCTTACAAATGCTGAATATGTACTTACAAATAAATCCAAACCTCAAATGAACATAAGCCCCACAACTTTTTCCGACCTTCCCTGAAACAGGGTACATATTATGTTATTGACTGGTATTTGCACTCAATGTACTTGTCATGAATCAAATGCGCTTATATTATTATGATGATTAATAATGGGTTCATATATTATATAAAATGTAGACAGTAGAAATTTTACAACAACTATTCCTTGACTTATAGGTTGGTATGAATTCCTTGACTTATAGGTTGGTATGAGGTTGACCACCCATACTGTAAAAAATGGTTCACTTTGCCAATGTCACCCCTGTTTCAGGGAATGTCGGCAAGAGTTGCAGGGCTTATGTTCATTTGAGGTTTGGATTTTATTTGTAAGTACACAATCAGCATTTGTAAGCGCGAACTACACGTGTTTGTTTGTGGGCATACATCTGAGAGCTTTGAATGAATATATCCTCGCAACTTACATTATAGATTATAGATGTGACAGACACCGTCACTGGAGCATTGATGTCTAGTATGTAAGTTATTATGTTTAATTTGTGAAAAAATTGTCAATGTTCTCTTGGTGCCTTTACAAATAAATAAACAAATAAATAAATAAAGATGTAAAAATCAGTGAAAATGTACGTTGAATATTAATGAATTATATTACACTGATTTTATTCATGCATATCGGCGTTATGGCCGAGGGGGTAGAGACGCATGTTCGACTGCGTATTTGGAACAGAATAGCGTTGTGTCATCTTGTCTCAATCCTCTCCGCAGTGCCTGCATTCATCACGATATTAAGTAATTAAAAACCGCCAGGGCCATTCGTGGTGCAGCCTCTTCTCATTATGTAGGTAGGGGGTGGGGGGTGCATTCAGAGCCAGGAGCTAGAAGGGTGGAGCATTTGGGCAAGGGGTGTGTCGAGCATAGAAAGGGGATGAGGTAGTTGAGACGTAGCAAGTCGTAGGTCTATCTCTAAACTATAATAAAGCTGTAAATAATGTATATTGACATTTAAGGCTTATATTCAATGTACGAGCAACACATACACATTGTTCGGGATTTGGTCAGGATGGTTGGTCGCTGGTTTCTTGAATAAAAATCTATACTTTTTGTTACGGTTGAATTTAATTTTACAAGTGTACAACAATAGATTGAAGCAGACAATAGTAGAGAAGAACACTTACAGCAAGAGAATAGGAGAAGAAGAACATTTAAATTAGCAGAACCATTGCTTTTATATTAGGACATTCTAACCTTACTAATTTTCTGTGACAATAAATTTCTTCTAACCAATGGCAGGTATCGGCCAATCAAAACGCTGTGACGTCAGACCATAAACAATTTGGAGTTGCTAAATCCACTGCATATATCTTTGTATTTACCTACCATAATATAAATTACATAAAATCACTCTAATATAGACATTATGTTTATTATTACAATACTCGAAATACCACTTGACACTGGCGCCCCCGCTGTACGTGGGAATTCGCCAAGAGGAAGAAGAGGATTAATTACTTGATTGTTTTGAACTAATGTTATTTTTTTTATACTCTCATATTTTCTCAAACACACATAAAAAACGCAACTAAGCTACATATATAGTGTAACTTCTTGCCGCGTTATCCTCGAAGAGTTTCGCATGTGGCGAGTGAAACCTGTTTATTTTTACAGGTAAGTGGGCCGGCCTTACGCCAACCGCTTCACTTGAAGTGTGGGATTTCCAGCTTCCGAGGGGGCTGGTCCTCATTTCTTGTGAAGGCTGAGTAAAATTTTCCGGTATTTTATTTTGAGGTTTGAAATAAACACCGAAACTGGAAATCATTTCTGACACCCTCGGCGGGATTTGAACCCGAGCTCACAGCATGGAATGCAAGCACTCTACCAACTGAGCTATTGACCGGGCATCGCCACCTTAAAGGTAAAACTGAATGTGTGCTGATTCACTTATTGATAAATGGTGGATAAAATATATTTTGTTTTGTGCAACTTCTCATAGTAAGTGAAATAATTATATTATGTAGATACTCTATTTAATTAGAGGATTTTTATATAATTTTAATGTTTTCTCTCGTAGAAAATAGAAAAAAGGTGTATTCATCTGAAAAACCCATATTGTCATAATTATGTCAATTATTCAATATCACCTTTTTTTACATATTAGTTCACGCTTACACATGCTGCATGTGTACTTACTGAAAAAAACCTCACATGAATTAAATTCCACGTCCTTCCTTACGAACGGGGTGGCATTGAAAAAAGTGAACCATGTTTGTACAGCATGGGGTCATCTTCATTCCAGTCTATTTGATTAGAAGAGGAACTTAATAATTATTCACTCACAGGGTAAAATCTAATCTAATCTAATCTAAGTTGCAAAGATATGTAACATTGAGGATTCACATTACATGCATTCTCACAAGCAGACACGTACAAGTTCGCGCTTGCGCGTGCTGCATGTGAACCTTCAACATAACCAAATCTCAAATGGACATACAGCCTGCAACTCCTGCCGACCTTCCCTGAAACAAGGGTGACATTGGAAAAGTGAACCATTTTACACAGGATGGGTGGTCAGCCGCATACCAACATTTAAGTCAAGGAACATACACGACAAATTAAATTTGTAAATAAATAAATAATATGTATGGACATCAAAACTAAAACAGAAAACAAATTCCAATTTAATACACCCTAGCCGCCAACATTGCAGACCAACTACCATTTCTTTCTGTCCTTACATACTTCTTTCATTTCCTCCAGACTCATAACCTTCTTCATACAGGCTCTTCTTTTATTATGACTCTGGATATTCCATTCATTCGCAATTTCGGATATTTGGTCCATCCATACCTTTCTCGGTGTTCCTCTACCACAACATCCATCTGTTCTTGCAACATATACTTTCTTCGCCAGTCTTTCCTCATTATTAAAACTACAAAATATGAAATAAAACATGATTACTGAAATAAAAATTAAACTCTTTTATTGTTATCCTTTACGAGAGGATGTCTAAATTATAGCTGGAAACCGTTATAATAACAGAGGGAAAAGGTAGCAGAACGCAGTAGATAGAAATTTGCAAAGGTAGACGGGGGTACTGGGTGGTCCAATTTGCATAAGCGGAGTTTCTTCACGGACGCTAATTTCCACGTAAAATGAGAGAGCGCTACTTGAGAGAGTCTGGCCGGATTTGATTATGTGGTCTACTGTAATCCGGAACAAGGGGACGCTTCAAAAAATGTACGAGACGAGGTTTTTGTGCTCGAAAATTTGAATTTTAATTACTCAAAAAATAAAGTACCATGAATATCCATGAATCTGTCTACGAATTTTCTTTTCAAGTCATTTTAGGTGCGATTCTGTAAGTAATGCATGCACTTTTCATGCCTTCACATACTCGTATCTACTTATCGCATGTGTAGGCGCGAACCTACATGTGCCTGTCTGTAGGCATGCATTTCATATGAGCCTTAAATGCTTACATATCCTTGCAGCTTAGATTATAGATTATAGATAGATTATAGTAGTTGAGGCTGCATTAATATACTTAAAACTTTTTTTTCTTTCACGACCCCTTTACTTATAGGTTGATATGAGACTGATCACATTAACTTTAAAAAAATGTTCACTTTGCCAATGTCACCCCTGTTTCAGGGAAGGTCGGCAAGAGATGCAAGTTTGAGATTGGGTTTTTATGTTGTAGGTCCACATGCTTCATGGGTAAGCGCGAACTTATACGTGTCTGCTTATGGAAATGCATAATATTATATGAACCATAAATGCAATATATTTTTGCAACTTTTTTGTATATTAGATTGTGTCTTTTTTCTTTTAATGTAATCGCACCCTTAGTAATTATTATTTTTAGTTTATTTAATTATTTTGTTGTTTTTAATTTTCGTTAACCATACTCTTCTTCTTTGTTTTTATACGTAGGTTAATTTAAATTATCTTTATTTTCGCGAATACCTATAATTGCCTCCTTATATCTACTCATACTTTTAATCCTGTAAATTTAGCTGTTGGTCTTCCTTATAAATAATAAATAAAATTAAAAAAACTTTGATTATATTGTATAGATTCTATACGTGTTTTGTATAAGTATTTCTCGATATCTATTTACAATTACTTATCATAGTGATCGCTTTTGAAACATGATCCGCTTACATTTATATATAATTAAATCACTAAAATAGCAATTTTCAAAGGTCAGTAAAGTATCCAGTCTCTTGGTCTTTATCTTTGTTTAACGAATAATAAAATTACAAAAGGGCTTTTCGTTATAAATCTTTCCGGGAAGAGTTGGCAACTTATAATTTAATTCTAAATACCAAACATTACCAAGTTTAAAATTTTTAGTGTAAACGAAATCACAGCGTTTTCCAAAAAATCCATAAAAATTAAAACAGCATTTCAAGTGAGTGATTGGCTTTCAATATGTTTTTGGTAAAACGTAATTGTTGATTTTAAACGATGTACTTTATACTTGGTTCTACAGTTCTTAAATTGCTGTCCCGTTTACATCACAACATAAGTATGATGAATGAATTATTCGGTAGAAAGCTTTGTTGGGTATTTTGTACCAACCATCACGATTAAGGGTGGAAAGTTTTCAATTTAATACAATTTTACATAACGAAAAATCAATAAGGCACTGCAAGAGCAAATTTTGTAGATGGTTGAAATGGAAATATATATTTTTAATATGAATTATATTGTAGATACTCCATGTCCAAAATTTCTTAATATGACAAGAGTCTTCTTAGTATTGTAATGATTTTACTGGATTCAATTAACTAAAAATTGAAGTCATTTATTTTGTACAATTTATTTTAAGAACCGGTTTACATACATGCAGTACGTACACAGAGTGGTTTTTAACTGTTTAGCTCGACGACGCAGACACAAGTCTTCTTGCAGAGCACTTTGGCCTCTATTAATAGGAGAGCATAAGAGTTATTTTGGCACATGCGAGACCAAGCCAGAATATTTTATTTAGAATATTCGAGTAAGCACACACACAATATCGAACAAATACAAGTACAATTATAAAAGTACCTAGATCTAGAAACTTTACAGAAACAACGCATATCAACTTACACCATTACACATTCTTAACAATATTATTTTTATTCCCCAGCCGTTTTCAAAGCAAGTCTTCATCCAATCTTTTCTATGTCTTTCTATCACCACTGTGTTCAGCTATCCTCTGCCTGCAGTTCTCTTGATGTCGTCCAGCCACCTCAGTTGGGGTCTCCCCGCTCCCCGCTTGGACATCTTAGGTCGTCATTGGACGATCCTTTTCGACCACCTACCATGGTCCTGTCTTGCGACGTGACCAGCCTAGCGTCACTTTAAGCAGGCCACTCGCTGCATGACATTAGTGACACCAGTGCGTCTACGGATATCCTGGTTAAGAACCCTGTCTCTGAGACTGATTCCCAGAATCCTCCTTTCAATGGCTCTTTGGCACGTCCTCAGTCTGTTGGCGCTAACCTGAGAGAGACGTTTTGTTTTCAAGCCATATGTGGATACTAGAAGCATGCAAGATTAAAAAAACTTGCGTTTAAGATTAAAAGGCTTTTCTGAGTGAGCCCTTTCGTTTCTCAGTCTTATTTGAATATTGAAATTGAATTACCAATCTAAAGTTATAACTTATAATTCAAGGCTCTACGATTATAAAGAATTGTTTCTGTACAAACAAGATTTATAATCCTCAAAATACTTAAGTACTTATGTACTTACATTGGATGTTCTAAAGAAAATTAAAAGAAATATTCAGAACAAGGTTGAATAACAAATAATTATATTTCTGTAAGAGATCGGCAAAGATTGCGAGAAACTGAAAGTTCATGAATTTGTATTTATACAAAATAATAATAATCAAATTAGGCCGATTCCTAGGAAAGTCCAAACCGAGAAAATTAGGAGGGCTGGTGAAAATATTGAGACATTTAAAAATTTTGGGTTGTTTTGTTTTAAAATTTAATTGTTTTTTATTTGTCTATTTTTACTTTGTTACATTAAGAGTAATATTTTTTTATTGAAATATAACTGCAAAAGCAAAAATTTTTATTTCTTCAATATTATCTCACTTAGTTTTTTCAAATCCATGGCTCAACCACCACCTAACGTAAAATTTTCATATAAAAAAACGATGATTCATGGATCAGTTATGGGTCAAATGTTTTGTGAATAATCTTGATTGAGTTTTTATCGGTTTAAGGGACAGAAAAAATAATAAAGGGCAAGTCTGTTTTGTTCGGTATGTGAAACTTAATGACAGTGTGGTTATTTGCCAGAAAATTTACGAATAAGCAATGACGTGTGCGCTGGCGCATTTTCATAAAATGGAAATCATGATTTGTTTTAATCAATTGACACACGAAAACACACAGGACTTTATAAATAATTATAAAAAATTATAAAAAACACAGAGTTTTATTTTCACAAATTGAGTTTTTATTTCCACCTCAAGTACTTTCGACTTATTCACGTCATTATCAAGAGGATACTCTTGATAATGACGTGAATAAGTCGAAAGTACTTGAGGTGGAAATAAAAACTCAATTTGTGAAAATAAAACTCTGTGTTTTTTATAATTTTTTATAATTATTTATAAAAATGAATTTTCACTGTGTGAATACACAAACTTTAAAAAGTCACACAGGACTTTTTTGAACTTCACCGCTCCGCTACATGCAAATGTAGAGGAGCTGAAAGATGATTATGGGATTGTTTTTGAACAAAAAATCAAGATCAAACAATGACGTGTGCGGTAGTGCATTATCGCGGTGTAATGTCTATTATTAGTAATGAAAAAATGTTGTATGTTTTTTATCGTATTGTTTGACGGATAAAATATTAAAGGCAATATTACTCACGACCGTAAGATCTTCAACGCAACAAAAAAACGAAAATTTAATAACGTAGTTTGCAAAATTTTTAAAGTCTAATTCTTTCAGACAAACCTCGTACATTTTTCACCATTTCATTTGGTATTTCAATAACTGAAAGGGCTCGAAGAGTGTAGGTACACTCCAGAATACGGCCGAAAAATTAATTTGGAAATTCTTAATTCGATTTGAAAAGGTACGAGTTGAAAGCTTTTCCTTTTGTGTGTGTTTGCCCGTTGATCTCTGGCCGGTGAATTATTACAATAAAAAAGTTTGCCGTTTTAGCTATTATAGGGACACGATCAAAGCTAATGGAGTTTCGTCAAAGTATGCCATACTTACAGCCTCGAGATTTTCAACTTCGTTTCAATGGAAAATTCATTACCCCCCCACCTTCCACATAGCTTCACCCATTGAGGAATAATATTGATGGATAAGAAACTTGCTTATGGCATTGATGCAAACTAAATGGCTCCTCAAGTGCTTGTTTGGCTTGTCTACCATTTGATTCAAAGATGACATTTCAATGAATCACATTCTACACAATCTGAGTTAAGAAAAAAAACGTCAAACACGATACTGTCCGATCCAGTACCTAGATGTAAAAACATTGTACATGCGAAAGGACTTTGATGGACATATGTAATACAAACAATAACTAACGGGACGATACAGATATGTTGCCAATGGTACTAGGTACTATTCTTTCTCGTAGTCTTTATTTGCCCATCACTACACTTGCACCAAATCATCCTATTTCTAAGACAGAATTGATGAGATTTGAGTACGCCAAGTACAAACAATTCCATTGATTGTAGAGGCATTAACTTTGTAATCGTTCATCTTAAAACATAACAAGTAAAATCACGTTTCTTTACGATTACTTTGAGTGTATTTTAATTCCACAACCGGTTTCGCAAACATCCGTTCGCATCATCAGGTGGTTAAATAAATACTAAATGGTTTGGAAACGGAATCAATCTTAGAGGGTGTCATTGTGTGAAGGTATAACGGAGCGAAAACCACCCGATGATTCGAACGGATATTTGTGAAACCGGTTGTGGAATTGAAATATACTCAAAGTAATCGTAAACAAAATTGTTTTTATAAACAATTCCGTTTAAACTTCATAATTGCAATACATAGTAACTATAACACTTACGTGAGGTGCAGTTTTAGTTTTTTTTCTAGACATTTCAACCAAACTTATTTTCTTAGTTTTCTTATGTTTTCTTGCTTTCTCTATTTTGTGTTTTGACACGCAATTACACATGCCACAATGTTTTACCAATTTCACAAATCTAGCATGAATTTCAATGCTACCAACTTTCTGGAAAGATTTCGCCAATTATTTTTTTGTACATCGAAAACGCACTGAAGATCTTTATCTTTCAAACTAAAGATGATTGGCGATTAAGTAAATTGAAACGGATATCCCAAGTAACCTTTTAGGTTTTAAAAAGGTTACAAAAAGGTTTAAAAAGGTTCTGGGACCTTTTTGTAACCTTTTTACAACTAAAAGGTTTCTGGGGATAGTTTATGTTTTTCGTTAAAATAGTTTCTAGTCCACATACATATATTACAAGTCGATGGCTTCCTCCCTCCATTTTATTCTTGCCACAATGCTTCCCTTAATGCTCACGGAGTCCTTGGAACATTTTTTCTCTTTACTTTATTTTTATTTAGACTTGAAAAAGTACTTAATTGTAAGGTAAAGGTGGCTTACCGATTTCTCCCTTTTTAAATGGAAAATAAATTTGCTTAATGGGAGATTTGCTCCGTTTTTTCCCCTTTAAATATTTAAGATCTTGAGTAAAATAAGATGCTGTATTTGTAACTGTTATTCTGTTTTCATTCTGCTGCGGATGGCCAGAGCCTTTTAAGAGATATTTTACAAAATAAAACATATTATAGCTACCTATTGGATTGACTTATTTGGTTGGTATGCGGCTGACCACCCATGCTGTAAAAAATGGTTCACTTTGCCAATGTCACCCCTGTTTCAGGGAAGGACGGCAAGAGTTGCAGGGATTATGTTCATTTGAGATTGGGTTTTTATATTGTAGGTATGCGGCATGTGTTAGCGCGAAATTATACATGTCTACTTGTGGGAATGCATTTGATATACATCTTAAATGATATAAATCTTTGCAGCTTAGATTAGATTAGATTCAATTAGATTGGATAAACTTTGTAGACGCGGATTCTTTAATTTTGGAGATTTATTGGGTTACCAAAAAATATTGACATTCAAAATTCATATTGAATGCATGCACAAAAGAAGGCACATTCGATTTTACACATTGATTGGCAAAGTTAAAATCAAAATCTCAAATGAGCATAAATTATTAAACACTTGCCGCCCTTCCCTGAAGCAGGGTAAAATCAGCCAGTTTTTACAGCATGCGTTATCAACCTCATATCAAGCTTATAGTCAAGAAATAAAAAAAATATATAAACGGGTATTTAATCATGTTAAAAGAGACAATAAATAAAAAAATACTTAATTAAAATATATCACAAACGATGAACATTAAAGAAGTCCGGTCGATAGTTTAGTTGGTAGAGTGCTTGCATTCATACCGAGAGCCTGGGTCCGAATCCCATTGAAGGTGTCCGAAATAATTTTCTGTTTCGGTGCTTATTTTGAACCCCTAAATAAAATACCGGTAAGCTTTATTCAGCCTTCACAAGAAATAAGTAACATCCCCCTTGGAAGCTGGGAAACCCTCATTTCAACTGAAGTGGTCCCCTTACCTATAAAAATAAATATGTTCCACTTGCCACATGCAAAACCCTTCGAGGATAACACGCAAGAAGTAACACTATATGTGTTGCTTAGTTGCGTTTTTATGCGGCTGACATTGTAGATTAAACTTAATTTGTTTTGAACCTTGAAACTCCTCATTTCATAATCATTTCATTCGTAGCAATAACGTAGATTATACCTTATAAAATGAACAAAATGATAAAGTTAAGCGCTTCAAAAATAAAATAAAAATTATTCAAGTAAAAAAAAATAAGCATGAAAATATAGTAAAAATAAACTGCAGGGCTTTCAGGGGAAAAATTCAAATATCCGCCTTAGAGTCCGTCACAAAGACAACAATTAATTAAGAGGGATGAAGATGTAAGGCAAAAGCTGTCAGGGATGAGGCTGGAGATTACTCGGAAGATGGTGGCTTACGAAAATAGCGCGGGAAAGCCTCAAACTATACAATCATCTCATTCACTTCTTATTTAGGATAAAAGAAAATTTCACTTCATTTAAGAAAAAATAAATTGTTTTTTTTTTGGTTAAACTTTTTTAAATTTCAGTGACCCTAGGAAAATATAAAATTTTATGTCAGAAACGGTAAAAAGTATCCGGGACGAAGCCTCAATACGAGTCAAAAGTCGTTGCAGTACTTAATAACAATTATTTATTTGTATAAAAAAATATTTGTGGAGTAAAGTGTCGGGGTTATGGCCGAGGGGGCCAAGTGGGCTGATCTTTCTAGCGTGTTTCGAATGGAACAACGTTGGTTCGATCCCCGCTTGGGTCATTTGACCATAACTTTGACCCTGGTTCAACATATGTTATTGGGTGATTATTACTTAATAATTCATTAAAAATAAACAATAATGAATTATTAATTGATGATATTAATACCTGTTTCTGGCCAGGCAGGTTGGTAAATTGCATTCCTCTTCACAAATCAATTTAAAAAGAAAATGCTTCTTATCATATATTGAAGAAAATTTAAGAATGAGTGCTATTATTTTTATACACAAAGTAGAAAAAAACATGTTACCTCAGTATTTGAGCAAATTTTTAATTAAGAACAGAGACATTCATGAATATAATACCAGGAAAAAGGATAATTTAACGAAGCCAAAATTCAAATGTGTACAGTATGATAAGGGCGTTTTGCACAGAGGATTGGATTTGTATAATGATTTACCTGTAGAAATAAAAGAAAGTAGGGATATTAATGAATTTAAAGTAAAATTAAAAAAATATATACGTGCAAACCGGCCTTAGCATAATTATTAATAAGTTTTGATTTGTTCATTTTTGTTTGTTTATCTTTTGTTGTTTTTTATTAACATAGCTTAAGTTGTAATTAGCAATAGCTAAATAAAATAATATATATATATATATATCAAACTATATTTAACTGGCCAGAAATAGGTATTATTATCTTACAGTTTTGTACATATATTTTTTTAAATTATTAATTACCAAAATGTGACATCTGTTAAGCCAGGTTCAAATTAAGCGTCACAGGTTATATTTAACAGGATTTGAACCACCGTTGTTTTTAATAATTTGTAAGATTTTTCTTCTTACAATTAAGAGTTTTTTTAATTTCTAACCAATTTTAATTTTCATCAACAAGTACCACTGCTGACCACCTATACTGTAAAAAATGTTTCACTTTGCCAATGTCACCCCTGTTTCAGGGTTAAGAGACCTGAAGGTCGGCAAGAGTTGCAGGGCTTATGTTCATTTGTAATTAGGTGTTTATTTTGTAGGTCCACATGTGGCATGTGTTCGCGCGAAATTATACATGTCTGCTTGTGGGAATGCGTTTAATTAGAATCTTAAATGAATTACGAGTACATCTTTGCAGCTTAGATTTAAATTTTGTTTTTGGTACAAAAAGTTCATTAAAATATTTAAGCATAAAATACTGTAGCATAGCATAAAAGCATACAACATCAACTTACATTAATATGTACTTACTTAGTACATCAGCTTCATGAATATACACTAAATTACCTTAAAATATTAAAGTACAGACAAGTAAAATACCTCAAAATGTTACCAACACACTTTCAGTCAGCAGTTTAACCCAACTACTAAAGTTACAAAGTGTTCGCATGTTAACTATTAAATATTTTAAATTTACCGCCCCCATTTTCAGAATGGGCGGGTTAATCTTTTATCTCAGGTAGGCGGAATCCTGCCAGCGTTTGACCGCAGAGATGGCAGCCTAGGTAGACATTTCATACTAGCGGGTCAAAGTTCTGCTACCAACTACTTCATAATTCCTCAAACAGATGATCATTCAGAGCGTGTCAGTTTTGCTTGTGATGTTTGAACGATGAAATTTTAATGTCATCGTTGACATTCATAATTTCAAGCTTTAAAAATAAAACACAGTTTTATTATGAATTGTTATAAATAAAATATTTAATGCTATGGCTTTACTATCAAAAAATAAAATATTATTTTAACTGAATAAGAGTTTAAGGCTTACACGGCTGGCTGATGATGCTGGAGTGATGTTTTCCGGGATCTGTTGCCGTGGTCTATGGAAGCTGAAGCTTCCGAACGTTTCGCCCATTTCTACGATGGGCTTCTTCAGCGTGATGTATGATGATGATGAGAACTGTGATGCAAGTGTGTATACACTCAGGGTTTATATGTAGAAACTAAATACACTTTGCATACGAGTTTGTTGATTTAGCAGCGACATCTGTTATTTTTTATTAACCCTGAGTGTACACACACTTGCATCACAGTTCTCATCAAGATAATCTGCATCATCATACATCACCCTTAAGAAGCCCATCGTAAAAATGGGCGAAACTTCCGGAAGGTCCAGCTCCCAAATACCACGGCAACAGATCCCGGAAAACATTACTCCAGCATTATTTGAACTGTTGTATTAAGTATCAGAAGGCTCTGGAAATGGGATTTAGAGGGCTCTTGAGGTGTGATTCACACAAATCAAAGCAGCCTAAGATTGTTATTTTGTTTACAAAACTAACAATAATAATTAATAATAGAGCACTTGATGTGGCATGACATGAATCTTCAGATTTTTACATCCTCGTTACATAGACTTCAGTTTAGATAGATCTAAAAAAAACCCACTCCATTTGAGATCCTGAAGATAGCCGATGGGATTATCTTAGTTTATATTATGGCTCTCTCTTGAAGGTTACTTTGTATCCAATATATTTACTAGGCTCAACTTTTGTTGATTGACATGCTAAAATGACATGCAGAAATATGTTTTGTATCTCATATAACAGCAATGTGTAGTCACAAGAGGAAGGCCGTAGGTCACAATGGAAAGTTCTTTAAAGTAACGGGAGTGAAGGCCTCTAGTGGAGGGAGACTCGTTATGTTAACTACGAGTACCTGACCCGACAGCGGATAGCGGAAATGGACTTCACATGAGACTGTAGCGAAAGAGTTTAAATATAAAATAAAGGACATAAAACAATTTGAATGTTGAATAGAAAAAACAAAACATTATGGATGAGGAGACAAAATTGGAAATCTTTCATGGCTTCGAAACCACATGCTTGTGTAAAATATTACAATTATATGTCTGGCAGTGGCAAAGGGTGCCATACAACTCGATCCCATCGGGTTCCCTTTTAAAATGAGGCAAAAATGATAATAAAGTAAACTGCATGGTTTCAATGGGGAAAAAATACGTATTGTTTATTTGGTTTTAAATGTATTTTTTTACTTAAATTTTTTTTTTTTTTTTTCTTAAACGTAGTTTAATTTTCACAATAATATTTTATATCTCGAGCACTTTCGATCTTAAATACTCAGGTTATTATCTGAGTATTGAAGGTCGAAAGTGCTCGAGATATAAAATATTATTGTGAAAATTAAATTGCGTTTAAGAAAAAAATAGTTTTATCGTAAATAAAATGAATTTTCACCGAGTGAATACACAAACCCTACAAAAAGTATTTTTTTTAACTTGTGCCTATATTTTATAACTACTTTGTAGCCTCATTTTAAAAGGGAAGCCGATGGGAATCGAGTTGTATGGCACCCTTCGCCACAATTGTCTGGCTTGACTGCCTTATAATCTAAGATGCAAATATATTTAAAAATTCAAATTCATACCCACAGATAAACAGACAGGTATAAGTTCGCGTTTACAAATGCTGCATGTGTACATACAAAATAAATCCAAAATCTCAAATAAACATACACCCTGCAACTCGTGCTGACCTTCCCTGAAACAGGGGTGATATTGGCAAAGTGAAACATTTTTTACAGTATGGGTGGTCAATCTCACACCAACCTATAAGTCAAGGAATATTTTCAGAAAATTAAAAGAAAAAGATGAATAAATTTTTGCGTAGAGTACGAATCTATTTTTTTAAGGGAAATACTGAAAAAAAAACAGGAGTATTTGATTTGTTCCCCCCCCTTATATTTTTGAGATCTTTGCCAAGTTTTCCTTTCTTTTACAAATTTCATAAAGTCTTTTAAATTTGCCATTTGACAAAATCAACTCTTTGCTTCTTTAACTTCTGAATATATCAAAATTAGATTGTAATTTCAAACAGTAACATTCCGGTGTTCATAATAAAAATGTTACAATTTTACAATGTTACAATTTTACAATGTTACAATTTTACAATGTTACAATTTTACAATGTTACAATTTAACAATTTTCAATGTTACAATTTTACAATGTTACAATTTTACAGTGTTACAATTTTACACTGTACAATTTTACAATGTTACAATTTTACAATGTTACAATTTAACAATTTTCAATGTTACAATTTTACAATGTTACAATTTTACAATGTTACAATTTTACAATGTTACAATTTTACAATGTTAAAATGTTACAATTTTACAATGTTCCAATTTTACAATGTTACAATGTTACAATTTTACAATGTTACAATTTTACAATGTTACAATTTTACAATATTACAATTTTACAATTATACAATGTTACAAGTACAGTAGTCTTGTTTTGGTGGCACGGAAGGCTTTTTTCGCAACCCTTGACCTCGTGAAAAGTATGTTGTTAAATAACTGAAGGGGTAGTCGGGCCTAGAAGGGTTGTGGAGAGGAAGAGAGGGTTCTGGAAGGGCTGAAACATGCTCTTAACCCACTGTAGACCTTGTTAACCAATCTAACCAACATCAGAATTCAATCCTTGAGCCATTTCATGTTCCTCAAATGCATCCCTTATTTTGACTGTATTTTATTACTTTCTTATACACATGAAAATGAAGGATAAGAAGCATTTTTGTGTGTTAAAAATAATGATTTCGAAATACCATTGAATATGCTGGAGTGATGTTTTCCGGGATCTGTTGCCGTGGTCTGTGGGATCTTGAGAGAACTGTGAGTTCTCATCAAGATCATCTTCATAATCATACTTTACGCTGAAGAAGCCCATCGTAGAAATGGGTGAAACGTCCGGAAGCTTCAGCTCCCACAGACCACGGCAACAGATCCCGGCAAACATCACTCCAGCATCATCAGCCGGCCGTGTAAGCCTTAAACTCTTACCATTAAATATGTTTGTTTATGAAATGTTTCAGCGGAAATTTTGTAGATCTCGATTTAAAAAATAAACAAAATAGGATTCGAATGACATCGAGTATTTTAATTTTCATACAAAAAAAATCTAATATTATGTTAACCAGGAAATGAAATGAAGAAAAAACTTACAATAGGTATAAGCAAAAATAGCTTCGATCAACATAAAATATATAGATGGCATATGTAGAGGCGTGCATCCCATACAGGCACATGCGCCTAACAGGTAGGCAATATAATCTATCTATAATCTATAATATAAGTTGCAAGGATGTATTCATTTAAAGCTCTCAGATGTATATCCACAAACCAACACGTTTTAGTCAACGACGTTAGCCATGTTGAAAGCACCGGTTCCCATAGATCACCGAAGTTAAGCAACATTGGGCGCGGACAGTACTTGGATGGGTAACCGCTCAGGTACACCGCGTGTCGTTGGCATCTTGGACCGGTCCGTAGTCCGTAGTGGCAACACTTCGGACTCGTAAATGGAAGGTTGTGGATTCGGATCTCGGTGGAGCACAAAAATATACCATTTATATTTCGAATGTGCTCTTCGCTGGGTTGAAAAATTCATAAACCTTTACCAAAGACCGGTCACTGAAAGGTCCATCCAACCTTACAACAACTGGGTCTTGCTTGAGAATTGGCGCTTTCTACAGCGACGACCAAGCTCGCAGAGGGCTCTTGAGGTGTGATACACACAAAAACAGCGCTCACCAAATAAATCATCCTAATATTATTATTATTAACACGTGTAGTTCGCGCTTACAAATGCTGACTGTGTACTTACAAATAAAATCCAAACCTCAAATGAACATAAGCCCCTCAACTTTTGCCGACCTTCCCTGACATAGGGGTGACATTGGCAAAGTGAACCATTTTTATAGTATCGGTGGTCAGCCTCATCCCAACCTATAAGTCAAGGAATACGAATAATAAATAACATTTAAATATAAAAAAGAACAAAACCTTAAAAAGAAATCTATAAGTACTACAAAAAAAGTTAAAAACTTCGTATGCAAATAAATAGTAAAATAGCATTTAAGCTTGATATTCAGATTTCAAATTCAATATAAAAGTTTGATTGGAGCCATCGTCAGCACTTTAGTCAATTTCAAATGTGTTTTTGTAAAATAATGGGATAAAACATTTATTCTGAAATGTATTTGCCTACTCCCTATGCACGCGCCTGGGCATATATATGTTTCTTTTCAAGGTCAGACATGTGCCGTGAAACACTGTTATAGGTAAACCTCGAAAAATAAGACACAAAATATCAGCGAAATATCATGTGTCAAAAAAAAACATAAATATATGTTTCCATTGACGGTTGCCTGGAAACTGATTAAATCAAGACTTCGTTCGTCACAAGGACGTAGTTTTTGACACACCAAACAGTTTTACAGATCTATTTATATATTTTATGTTTACCGATGCTTAAGAATACCTAATAACGATTGAACACATATGTTTACAAGGAAATGAAATGAAAAAGAAGCAACAATATTTAACCAGAAAAAGATAAAAGTACACTTTTTATCCCTTCAAAGTATTGCTTATTACATGATCCATTAAAGGGCTGAAGAGGCTGGTAGGGTCTTATCTTTTCGAGTCTTGTCATTAATTCAGAGCCTTAACCATTAGGTCTATGTACATGCAAACGGATCACGGCTTAAGCATGGAGCTAATAATTCTATGGGGAGGCTGTAAGTTTCATTTGGTTCCAAACGACATGAGACATCAGTAATTGATGTCTTAATTTCACAACAAATTGTTTCTCGTTTTGTCTCCAGCAGACGTTTTTTTGTCCTTTTCCATCGTGCAACGTCTCTCCACTCCGTTCTCAACATTATTATGTACCTAGTTTATGTTGCCATGGTAACTGGTATCAATTTACCAGTTTGTCAAACTACTAAGAAAGCTCTAATAGTCATCAGAAGCAAAAAGAAAAGGAAGACGTTCTTGTGCCTTCTATCATTTCGCATGTAAGCTCTTTCTCTATTGTATCGACCTCCGACCAGGGCTGGAAGTCTCATCGCCACGGTAATTCTTACCTACCGGATATCGGTAATATTTGTTTGAAGACCTGCCAATTCAAGATGGCCGCAAGAGAACAGCTGATTAATCTTCATACAAAAATTACCGATATTTAGTAGGTAAGAATTACCGTGGTGATGAGACATCCAGCCCAGGAAGGTTGGGTTGTGGAGTTGTAAATTATGACGTGCTAAAAACATCGACTTTAATTTCTGTGAGTTGTAGTCCTCTTCGGTGTTCCTTTTTTATTCCTTATTCCCACCCCCCGTCAGGATTCCTACCTGTAACATAAATAGTTATTATTTCTCTTAACAGCACACTTGTGCCTGTATATACAACTGCTATATACAATGCTTTTCAATGCTTCTGTTACATAAACGTCAATATTAGACCTAAGCTTCCATTGATTTCAATTACACGCATGCCACAAATATTCAGTTCATACGTCACGGTATCAGATACAATCTTCTGTCATCAATACATCTCTACGACAGAAAATGACTGTCAGTTTGCGAGTGGAACTATTGAATCTTTCTGCAGATACAAAATTCATTTAATTAACTTAAATATAAACTTAAACTGGTATTAAAAAATGAAATGATACTCCAATTTTTTAATTACGATTTCTTGTATTGTTTGCGTATTTTGAAAATGCACAGGGTGGCAATTTTAAAGTTATCAATATAAGGAATTTGGACTATTTTCCCATGTGCGCTAATTAGCTTATTCCTACGTCTCAAAGGATTGCTCTCTTAGCCCATCTAGTTCTTATAATTATATCAATGGGCTTAAGCACACAATCCACCGGATAATATATGAATTATTTTTTAAATTAAACCAAGATTATTGAACATGCTTTTCATGCAAAATAGAAATTGAGAGCGATGTATTATGTAGAGAGCAATTTTTTAGATTTTATTGACTCCAGGGGTCTATGGCACTTGTCATAGTGCCGCAGATTTGTTGGTAATGTGCTGTATTCTGTATTCCATGTTTTTTTGATGTTTATATAATTTGTCTTGTGATGTTTTGTCATGTGGTAATTTATTCTGTGATATTTTTTCGAGTGAATTTTTTTTATCTTTTATATTACCCGTGATGTTTTTTCTGTGATATTTTCTCATGGTATGTTTTGTCATGTCATGTTTTATTCTATAATGATTTCTCATGTGATGTTTTACTCTATGATATTTCTTGATACAATGCATTTTTCTGTGATGTTTTGTTATGTGATGTTTTATAAGTGTGATGTTCTTTCCAGTTATCATTTTACAGTTCGGGTGGTAAGACATAAACCTTACCATAATTAATCAAGAAATTTTGAGTAAAAAATGATTCAAACTAAATAACAATCGTTGCAATTCATTTTTTTCATTTCTGTGATCTCGCAGAGAAGGTATACGGTTTGGTTCCCAGTCCTTTTGTTTCCCAAGCCTCCATACAACTCCCGACCAGCAGTCCCATACAATATTTTCTACCGTTTGCCTCAAATGCGCCCATAGACTGGGACGCCATTGTGTCGAGCGAGCATTGAGCAGTTTCCATACAAAAAAATATTGTAATACTTCCATATAAAAATGCATCCATACAAAACGAAGTAATAGTTGAACACAAAAAATGGTAATACGAGTAGTTGAATACAAAAAAAATACTTGACATTCTATAATCTGAATGAGAAAGCTGTTTTAATGACAGTTTGTTTTATAAAATGAATATTTTATAATGTATACCTAATCTAAGTTAATAATCTAATCTAACCTAATCTAACCTAAGTTGCAAATATATCGACGGTTAAAAGGTAACTGTAACTGTAACTCTGTTGCCATTCCGCTAGGGGTGGCCAGAGCCTCTGCAGAGTTGCCTCCATTTTTTCCTATCCTTACATACCTCTTTCAATTAATTCATATCCATCACCTTTTTCATGCATTTTCTTCTTTTACGCTCACTTTGTATATCCCATTCTTTCACAATCTCCTCAATCTGATCACTCAATACTTTTCTCTGTTGTCCCTTCCCTCTTTTTCCTTTCACACTTTCTTTGTATACATACTTTGTCAGTCAGGTAATAGGGCATAAGCGACAAAAACTAAATTGTTCAGGAAAGCAGTTTAAAGTTTGAGATTGCAGAAAAATAGCATAGCAGACATATCGACGGTTAAAAGGAAATAGGGCAAAAGCGACGTTTTGGTCAAAAATGAGTTATGAATGCTATCCTGCTAAAATTTTCCGCTCTTTCTAATGCGCTAGCTCCCATAGCTCTACGATGTTTTTTGTTGTTATTTATGCCCAAGCAAACAACTGCGTTTTCGAAGTATGGTAATTTAAGATTTGTTCAGGAAATTTCACACATTATTTATTTACAAGGAACCACTTCGTGTAAAGATAATTCAAGATGATCTGTTCCCCAAGTAAATTACTCAACCATAGCGTTTCACCAAAAGCATATCGAACCTAAAACGCTCACTAGAGCTGCTGTTTTAGTCTTCATACATATGTTATAATTTTTTAATCGTTAGGTGTTGTACCTATGTACTTCAGGTAGTGCGGTATGTTTTTGGTTGCCAGACCCGACTCAAGATCTGGACCTTCAATATACAATTTTACATTTCAACTGAATGAATGCGTTTTCTAAATAAATGTATTGAAATAAGAATAGCACCTCAGGAGAGTGTTATAGTTTTTTTTGTATTTTCATGGTGAAGTTTGAGAGGAATCTGTTGTACTAGGGGTATTCAGGTCTTGTCAATTCTGACTTTGAAGTAGGATGAAATGGCGCATGTGTAGTGATGGACAAATATAGACTAAGAGTAGGAATGGAATATGTCTATTGGAATCAAATATGTATCATCCCTTTACTGCTTGTTTGACTTATGTCCGTCAGAGGTTATTTCATATGAGCTATGTTTGTATGTGTACTGGAGCAATGTGCCTTATGAAACCTGGGAATTGATTTTTAAAAATATAAAAAGCAACTCTCACATTATCGGGTTATATAAAAATAATAATATTAGGATGATTTATTTGGTGAGCGCTGTTTTTGTGTGTATCACACCTCAAGAGCTCTCTGCGATCTTGGTCGTCGCTGTAGAACGCGCCGATTCTCAAGCAAGACCCAGTTTTTGCAAGGTTGGATGGACCTTTCAGTGACCTGTCTTTGGTAAAGGTTTATGAATTTTTCAACTCAGCGAAGAGCACAATATTCGAAATATAAATGGTATATTTTTTGTGCTCCGCCGGGATCCGAATCCACAACCTTCCATTTACGACCTCCCCTGTTTCAGGGAAGGACGGCAAGAGTTGCAAGGCTTATGTTCATTTGAGATTGGGTTTTTATATTGTAGGTCCACATGCGGCATGTGTTAGCGCGAAATTATACATATCTGCTTGTGGGAATGCATTTAGTATAAATCTTAAATGATATATATCTTTGCAGCTTAGATTAGATTAGATTAGAAGTGTTGCCACTGGACTACGGACCGGTGAAATATGTTTTTTTCTTAGCTAAGATTGTGGAGAATGTGATTCTTAAGACAATTTTATTGAAATGTCATCTTTGAATCAAATGGTAGATAAGCAAAACAAGCACTAGGGGGATGAAATGTGAATCTTTATTAAGGGTATTTAAATTAATAAAACTAGAACTTGCGATAGAGAATAAAAAAAATCATACAGAAACGTTCTGAATGCTATAATCATTTTCATAGTTTGAGAATCGACAGTGAAATATTTTTTGACCGGTCTTCATTTTCAATTTCAAAATATGCTCTTTACGGGGTTGAAATAAAACATAGTTTTTAGCAAAGACCAGTCGTCAAAGATGCATCCAGCCTTCCAGCAAAAGACAAAGCTTCCAAGTTTAATTTTAGTAATTGTTAGTTATCCGATGATGGAAGTGATTCCGAAAATATTTGTAGCATTTATGGAATAAAACAAAGTTGTAATTTCTTTTATTTTTTATTTTTTAATTCTTAATTTAAAAAATAATCAATCATTTAAAAACCTGTCGATTCTGGGGCTGAGACAATACCACTTCAAAAGGTTAGATTGCGTAAAGCGGATGCCCTTACCTATGAAAATTAATAGGTATATTCCATATGCCATATGTGAGCCCTTTGGGGACATAGCGGTAAGAAATTGTACTACATATAGAGCTTGCAGGTTGCATTGCATTCTGAACATAAAACAAATGTGAAATTAAAGAAGTAAACAATAAAACATGTATTGACGAACAGTAGTTGTAAACAAGAATATTTTTTTACTGAATTTATTTTTTATATTTGTCGATAAAATTTGAAAAATAAAAGTATATTTTTTAATAGCTGCAAGCGGGCAATATTGCTGTCGATAAAAATAAAGATTAAGGTGGAAAAAAATCAAAGGAAAACACCAGTTTTGGTGTTGGCAGGTAACGTTCAGGATCCCTACTGCCAAATCAACCCCTATATTATTATTCCCTTCCCCCTTCGGCTTGTACGGGAATAGCTACGTCATTTCAGGAAGAAATTCAGTCGGTTCGCGCTCTTCGTCGAGGGTGGACGTGTTCGAGGAGAACGCAATTGTGTGTGAAAACGATTAGATTTTTTTGTTGTACATTCGCGCCTTTTGAGAGACAAAAAAAAAACAAACAGTAATATTGTATAAAAAATTAAATAAAATTTATAAAAAGAAAGTGAATTGAAATAGGATGTGATCTTTTAAACTGTTTTCTAAATACATAAAAAAAGTCGAGAACAAACTGGATTTTTGAAAATGTGATTAAAAAAATAATTTGTTAATTTTGATGGATTGTAAATATTGAAAAACTAATTGTTAAGAAAATGTGGTTGTGGATTGAAATAAAAAGTTGACCAGAGAGAGGGGGGAGTGTTGTTATTTATTAAAATGAATAAAAGCAAATTTTTTGTGCCTTTTTCTGAGAGTGGAATAAAGAAAGACTAGTGATGTATTCTAATGTTTATGTGTTTTTAACATTTATCTCATTTTTACATGGTGAGTTATTTAATTATAATTAAATTAAATTTAAATATTTTTTTGTCGAGAAAATATTAAATTATTTTTTTCCAGGATTTTGTTTCCGTCCGTATTAAATTTTATATATTTTTCAGAATTGCTTTGGTACGGTTAATTTTATTCCTGGAATTTTATTTTATTTAGTATTTGTAGTTATATCTGTAGGTTTGTTTAAATTGATTTTTATGTACTTTTGTATACACTTCTTGTTTAACACAACATTCCGATGTTTTTTTTTCCTTGATTATAAGTGGTATGATATTGATATTGACCCCCTAAGCTGTAAAAAATTGTGGTCTTTGTAAATATCACCCCTGTTTCAGGGTAGGTTGGAAAAAAAATGCACAAACCTGCGTGAATCTTAAATTTTAATATATATTTGCGATTTGTCGTGTATGTTCCTTGACTTATAGGTTTTTATGCGGCTGACCACCTCTGCTGTAAAAATGGTTCACTTTGCCAATGTCACCCCTGTTTCATGGAAGGACGGCAAGAGTTGCAAGATGTATGCCCATTTGAGATTTGATTTTTATGTTGTAGGCTCACATGCGGCATGTGCAAGCGCGAACTTGTACGTGTCTGCTTGTGAAAATGCATGTAATGTGAATCTCCAGTGTAACATATCTTTGCAACTTAGATTAGATTAGATTTAGAGAAAAGATTAAAGATTCAAATATAAGTAAGAAGCAATATATTCAACACATTTAGGGTGTGTAAGCATGTTCCTAAAATTATTATGTAACGTGATAGTTTGTATGACATTGTTCTAACATATTCGTTTACTATTCTAAAAATAACATTATTTTATGGTTTCAATTGAGTGTGATTTTAAGTCACCAATATAGTTAAAAGTTATGAATATAGTTGTATGAAATATAGTTGCCAGTGTGTTTTTTATGAAAATTAATTAATTATTTAACATCGGTTTATTTTTTGTGCAAAAAATCAACTAAGTAAAGAAATTATTCTATCGGTGTTACGGCCGAGGGGGCCAAGTGGGCTGGATCTTTCTAGCGTGCTTATAGAACAACGTTGGTTCGATCCCCGCCTGGGTCATTTGATCATAACTTTGACCCTGGTTCAGCAGATGTTATTGGGTAATTATTTATTAATAATTCATTAAAATAAACAAGAATGACTTAATAATTAATGATATTAATACCTGTTTCTGGCCAGGCAGAATAGGTTGGTGAATTGCATTCCTCTTCACAAATCTATTTAAAAAAAGTGGATGATGACCTTCTAGGTCGAAAACGTTCATAATTTTGTTTTAAAGATTTTAATCTTTTAAATAAAGTCTATAGTGAAAATAAACAGTGTTTTGCTTGAAAAATTTCATCCAAAAATTATAAATTGAAATAAAAAAAAGTATGAAGAAGAGCTTTGCCGGGAATTGAATCTACGTCCTTCCGATTACGATTCCGTAGCGTTGACCACTAGCATAATATGAACTAGTCATTTATTGAAGTAGCTAAAATGGTTGTTTTATATGGATACAAACATGGAATCAAACACAGCAAAGTAGGATTATTTAAAAAATGAGATAAATATATGGAAATGATGAGGAAATTATTTCCTTTGATTTCATATATTTATTTCAATTTTAAAAACATCCTAGATTGCCGGATTTGTTTCTTCACGACTCATTTATATTGTATGGATAGATTTGAACAAATGTGAGTCGACAGTCATTTTCTTTGTCGTCCACGTTTCTTGTAAAAGTAAAAAACCTATAAAAGAAGTCAATACTGCAAACGCGGAGAAGTAAGTTTTTATTGGTATTGAAGTCAATTTCTCCAACTGGTGGATCTTGAGCATTTCCTTTTTGGTTTCTGGAAAATCAATATTATAAAAATACTTTTTTTTTTGCTTCCAAAAAAAACAGTTGTTCTCTTGATAATGGTGGGATAACATAAAAGCGCTTGAGATAATACATCAACTATAATCTATAATCTAAGTTGCAAATATATATATTGACATTTGAGGTTCATATTAAATGCATGTCCACAGACAGGCACATGTAGGTTCACTTCTACGCATTCTGCATGTGTGCATGCAAATAAAACAAACCTCACACGAAAACATAAACCTAACAACTCCTGCCGGCCTGAAACGGGGTGGCATTGGCATTTTTACAGCACTAGAGGTCAGTCTCATATAATCAATCAAGAGCACAAAAAATTATAATTAATTTACCAAAAATAGGTTAAAAACCGCTAAACCCAGTGCTAGCCATCTATCAATCTTTGTTGCTATTCTCATGAGTTATAGGAGAAGGCATTCCTGAGACATTTAAAATCCTGAAATTATAAAGCCTTTTTTATAAAGATTTTACCTTCAAAGATGTTGTTTCGAGCGAGAAAGGTGCTATGTCTAATCGAGTGCGCAATATATATACAAGGATAATTTATTTATAAGGTACGCATAATAAAAGAGCGCCATTTTTGTGTGTGTCACACCTCAAGGGCCCTCTCAAATCACGGATGAGATTTTTTGTAAAGATGCGTCTTTAGTGCTCCTTTAAAGACACCAACAGTTTCTGCCTTCCTCACATTAGGTGGTAGTCTGTTCCACTCCATTGGGCCCGCAAACCGGAAAGCACGGTCCCCAAAATAAGTGCGTCTCTGACGTGACGGCTGGACTAAGTCAACCATCCCACACTCCGCAGATCTGAGAGTTTGGCGTCTCAAATCTATCTCAACACGTGAGAACATGTGAGACAAGTATGAAGGAGCCATACCGTTTTGTTTGCGCAATGTTTTGGTTTTCATCTTCAAAAAGTGTGACTAACATGCTTACTTCTTTCTAATTATTCCTGCTCCACGCTAACTTTGGACTTCAATCTGACCCATGATGTATTGGTCATAATTTGTTTCTATAACCACATCTCAAATGCCTTTAAGCCAATTTTTCTATATTTCTCGGTGGTCTACGTTTTACATTTCAACAACATAATGCTCCAAACAAACCATTAATTAATTTTATTCTTTTTTTTATTGGGTGCTTGAGTTGATTCAACTACACTATCTGAAAGCACCCGTTCATACCTTTGCTTTATTTGAAAATTGTTTGTTGTGCAATCAAACTCAATTCTGATAAATGCTAGATAGATGATAGCTCAACAAAGCTTTATTATTTTGAAAAGACATCCAAATATCTCGTTGATTTGATATAACCCGTTGTCTTCAGCAAAAAAATCCTCACAATACGGTTGGCAGAAATCAGAGTCAAGTTACGTATTACAGAGATAATAAAAAGAGAAAACATAGTGTTTGGAAAGCGTGCATTTGCAGTTGCTGGTTCTCTGGTCTAAAATCACCTGCCTCATTAAGTGAGAGAGCTAGAGGACCATGGAAAGTTTCAAAATGCACTGTGCAACGTTCCAAAATTAAAAAAAAATTCAAAATGTATGTAGTGAATGTGCCTGCGTGTGACCGAGTTGCGTCTGTCTCCTTGGGCAGTGCGTTGCGGGGGGCGCGCGGCCCTGCAGTGTCTGTATGTATGTAGTGAAGGTGTGTTGTTGTTACAGAGATGCGCTGCCTGCGCGTGACCGAGTTGCGTCTGTCTCCTTGGGCAGTGCGTTGCGGGGGGCGCGCGGCCCTGCAGTGTCTGTATGTATGTAGTGAAGGTGTGTTGTTGTTACAGAGATGCGCTGCCTGCGCGTGACCGAGTTGCGTCTGTCTCCTTGGGCAGTGCGTTGCGGGGGGCGCGCGGCCCTGCAGTGTCTGTATGTATGTAGTGAAGGTGTGTTGTTGTTACAGAGATGCGCTGCCTGCGCGTGACCGAGTTGCGTCTGTCTCCTTGGGCAGTGCGTTGCGGGGGGCGCGCTGCCCTGCAGTGTCTGTATGTATGTAGTGAAGGTGTGTTGTTGTTACAGAGATGCGCTGCCTGCGCGTGACCGAGTTGCGTCTGTCTCCTTGGGCAGTGCGTTGCGGGGGGCGCGCGGCCCTGCAGTGTCTGTATGTATGTAGTGAAGGTGTGTTGTTGTTACAGAGATGCGCTGCCTGCGCGTGACCGAGTTGCGTCTGTCTCCTTGGGCAGTGCGTTGCGGGGGGCGCGCGGCCCTGCAGTGTCTGTATGTATGTAGTGAAGGTGTGTTGTTGTTACAGAGATGCGCTGCCTGCGCGTGACCGAGTTGCGTCTGTCTCCTTGGGCAGTGAGGCGCGGGGGGCGCGCGGCCTTGCAGTGTCTGTATGTATGTAGTGAAGGTGTGTTGTTGTTACAGAGATGCGCTGCCTGCGCGTGACCGAGTTGCGTCTGTCTCCTTGGGCAGTGAGGCGCGGGGGGCGCGCGGCCTTGCAGTGTCTGTATGTATGTAGTGAAGGTGTGTTGTTGTTACAGAGATGCGCTGCCTGCGCGTGACCGAGTTGCGTCTGTCTCCTTGGGCAGTGAGGCGCGGGGGGCGCGCGGCCTTGCAGTGTCTGTATGAGCTGCAGGGGGCGCCGCTCTACTGCGTCAAGTGGTACAGGGGCCGGCACGAGTTCTACAGGTACTCGCCCGGGGAAGTGCCCAGCACGAGGATATTCCCATTTTCGGGGATCAACGTGGATGTAAGTATACTTTATTTATTTGCTGCTTGAATTGCATGAGTCGTTACTAGTTATAGTGGTTACTATTGAGAAAGAAATCTAAGCAAGTAAGAGCTCTCTCTTAACCTGATTCTTTGCACTGCCCTCCACTCTTTGGGTTCATCATCACAACATTTTTCCATACTCCGATATATTTTCCTGTGGAGACATTTATTTTTCAGATTTTTGGGGCCGTCTATAATCTATAACCAATCTCTAATCTAAGTTGCAAAGATAAATTGCTTTTAAGTGTACTATTTAATGCCTTCCCACAAGCAGACACGTATAAATTCGCGACTACACATGCCGCATGTGAACCTTCAATATAAACACCCAATCTCAAATGAACGTAAGCCCTGCAACCACTGCCGAGCTTCTCAGAGACAAGGCTGACATTGGTAAAGTAAAACAATTTTTTACAGTATTGGTGGTCAGGCTCATACCAACCTATAAGTCAAGGAGCTATGTGTAATATAGCAAGGAGCGTGACATGAAAATAATTGTGAAACCCTGTTGTAAAGTGGTTATTTTACAACTCCTAGGGAATAGTTGTGATTTCAAAACCATTTTCTGTATTAAATTTCTTCAGCCATCAGTATATAAGTCACAATTTGACTCAAGAAGTGAAATTCTTGGAAACAGTGCTGCCATAAAGCATATGAAGTTATTCACGTGTGCGGGTGTTTGACAGCATTCAGTAAATCCTTGCGCTTTGCCATTGCCGCTGTGCAGGCAGCACAATAAAGCAGAATGCATGCGCCGGAAGGTTTTGCGGCTCTACGAGTTCTGGGAATGTGATCGGGCTTAGCCCCCCCATTGTATATTGGAGAGCTCGGAATACCGACTGGCTTTTCCGATTCAACATATTTTATTGCACAAAGCCTTTTATTTATTTCGCTCTTGAAATATTTTCAATAACCATAGTTGAAGGTAAATTTATTATTTTCGATCCAGCTCCTTGGCTGATAGGTTGGTATGAGGCTGACCACCCGTGCTGTAAAAATCGGTTCACTTTTGCCAATGCCACCCCGGTTTAGGGAACGGCGGCAGGAGTTGCAAGGTTTATGTTCATGTGAGGTTTTGTTTATTTGTATGCACACATGTAGAATGTGTAGGCGCGAACCTACATGTGCCTGTCTGTGGGCATGCATTTAATATGAGCCTTAAATGTTAACATATCTTTGCAGCTTAAATTATTGATAGATTTTAGAATCGTTCTTTCCGTTTTTTTTTATTTCAAATAAAAAATTCCAGCCTTCATAAAAAAATAGTATCAGCCCCCTATCAACCTATGAAACCCCTACTTCAATTAAAGTGGTTGGCATAAGGACTCCCCCCTTACCTGTGAAAATAAAAAGGTTCATTCTCCACACGCTATATTTTCGGGGGAAATACGTAAAGTATTTCCATTATATTTTCAGCGTAATGCGTTTTTATCTTTTTAATATCAGGCTAGGAGCATATTAAATTGACACGTGAGGAGAGAGCCGTTTTTGTATGTGTCACATCTCAACAGCCCTTTCCGATGATGGTTATATATGGACGTTAGTTACAATGATAAAATTCTGAAATCCAGTACATTGCGAAGCATATATGAAACCATTGCTTCAGAGCCAAGCAGCAGGAGTTGCAGGTGTTATGTTCATTTGCGGTTTAGGTCTTATCTAATCTAATCTTATCTAAGTTGCAAAGGTATGTTACATTGGAGATTCACATTACATGCATTCTCACAACCAGACACGTACAAGTTCGCGCTTGCACGTGCCTCATGTGAACCTACAACATAAAAAACAAATCTCAAATGGACATACACTCTGCAACTCTTGCCGTATTCTGTAAGTTCACGCACAGCATGTGTAAGCGTGAACGTGAACATTCATGTTTGTTTCCGTGCATTAAATATGTTTAGAACTTCTTAGAAATTAAAGATGTTTTATCATTTAATTCGTCTTCTATTAAAAAATGATAAACTTGGTCGGATAGAATCTTGATTTGTTTAAAATATTAGAAAAATACAGAAAATGCTTAACTACATTTTTTTAATAGATTTGTGATGCAATGCACCAACTTATTTTGCCTGATATTGAAGAAGCTTGTGTGCATGCAATGCGTTTAATATGAACCTTCTATGATATATAGGTATCTGTGCCACTTACATAGATTAAAGATTCTCACACTCTTTTGGCAGTTTTTTTCTGGTTTCGGTACAAATAATTAATTATTCAACAAGAAAACAATCAGCCGAACTAAGTTCTAGGAATATGAAATTAAAATATCTTGTCTTGTCTTGTATCCTGCCGCCATTCCTCTAGGGGTGGCCAGTACCTCCACATAAGTGCCTCCACTTGACTCTGTCCCTGCATACTTCTTTCATCTCATCTAATTTCATCACTCTTTTCATGCATGCTCTTCTCTTGTTTCCACTCTGTAAATTCCATTCATTCGCAATCTCACTTATCTGATCAATCCATTCTTTTCTAGGTCTTCCCCTTCCACGCTTACCTATTACATTCCCTTTATACACTCTTTTTGTCAGTCGGTCTTCATTCATCCTTTCAATATGTCCAAACCATCGCATCACACTTCTTTGAACTTTCACTTTCACGCTTTCTTTTACTCCGCATTCATTCAGAACCCATTCGTTTCTCACTCTATCTTTCAGTGTTTTTCCTGTCATACTTCTTAAATGAGCCATTTTGAAGCTTGCTGAATTTATCAGAGCTCTGAGAAATTTGTTGTACATAATTGCTATTCAACTTGCTGGCACTGAAAATGTTTTTTTTTCCTTGTAACTTAATACCCATAAATCGATTTTCTAATTAAATTCAAACGATTTTTGTTCACTGAAAGTATTAAAGCCTCTCTGGCAATATCTTGAAAAAAAAACATACCGTTTTGAATGTAAAGAGAGATTGACTCGCTGTTCGATTGATCACGAATTTTATAAAAAAACACTTTTGTTCGTTGATTTCAAGGTTATTGGGAGACGGAACACAAATACTTCAATAAATGATAGCTCAGTTGGTAGAGTGCTTGCATTCCATGCCTAGAGCTCGGGCTCGAATCCCACCGAGGGTGTCAGAAATGATTTCCCGTTTCGGTGTTTATTTCAAACCCAAAATGAAGTACCGGCAAGGCTTACTCAGCCTTCAAAAGAAATGAGTACCAGACCCCTCAGGAGCTGGAAATCCCCCATTTCATCTGAAGTGATTGGCGTAAGGCCGGCCCCCTAACCTATATAATCTAAGTTGCAAAGATATGTTACATTAAAAATTCACATTATATGCATTTTTACAAGCAGACACATATAAGTTCACGCTTAAACATGTCACATGTGTACTTACAAAATAAAAACCAAAATCTCAAATGAACATACAACCTGCAACTCTTGCCGACCTTTCCTGAAACAGGGGTGACATTGGCCAAGTGAACATTGTTCATGTAAAATTACTTATGATGGACATAAGACAATGATGATGATGATTTGAAGAAACTTTGTAGAGGCTTTCACGATGAGGATTTGTAGAGGCTTTCAGGCTTGACGCAGCGGGGAAGAAATGGGTCTTCATTCCCTTCTTAAAGCTCTTGATCCTTTCCTTGGCGCGCACTTCTGGGGGCAGCTGGTTCCAAGTGGACGGTCCCGCAACGGCGAAAGCGCGGTCTCCTAACACTGTGCTTCTTTTTCTGCATTGTGTATTGACAGAAAAACAAACACTAAGAGGACGATGTGCCTGCTGATGGTAATGTATTAAACATAAGCCTGAAATGTTAATCTCCGTTTGCAACTTAAATTATTATAGATCTTTTGAAAGTATACACGTTGTATTTTCTTCCAGATCTCCGCGTCCAACGCCACCCAAGTGGTTCTCCAGCGCGTGGACTTTGCCTTGACTGGCAACTTCAGCTGTGAAGTGTCTGCTGACGCGCCTTCCTTCTCAACAGCAGTCAGTACAGGCCACCTGGAAGTTGTCAGTGAGTATACAAATACATCTAATCCATCCTTGTTAGTAACTTCAGCTGTTAAATTTCTGCTGACGCACCTTCCTTCTCAACAGCAGTCAGTACAGGCCACCTGGAAGTTGTCAGATAGTATACATCTAATCCATCCTTGTTAGTAACTTCAGCTATTAAGTTTCTGCTGACGCACCTTCCTTCTCAACAGCAGTCAGTACAGGCCACCTGGAAGTTGTCAGTTAGTATACATCTAATCCATCCTTGTTAGTAACTTCAGCTATTAAGTTTCTGCTGACGCACCTTCCTTCTCAACAGCAGTCAGTACAGGCCACCTGGAAGTTGTCAGTTAGTATACATCTAATCCATCCTTGTTAGTAACTTCAGCTGTGAAGTGTCTGCTGACGCGCCTTCCTTCTCAACAGCAGTCAGTACAGGCCACCTGAAAGTTGTTAGTAAGTAGGTACATCTAATCCTTTTTTTTGCGTTATAACGCGTAAAACTTTTGTCATTCAGTGTTGAGCAATGTTATTTTTATATTATCGGTGGCATGATAACTCGAAATGAGTCTTGACCACCTCAGCCAGCGCGGCATGTTTTTTTTATTTTTTAGATTCATATATTATACCTAGTAGCTGACACAAGACAACATACAATTTTGCTCCTAGCAAAAATATTTGATTTACCCTTAAATTTTTGTTTAAATTCTATTAAAAGTATTCTAATGTGTGTGAAGTCAAGTCTCCTTTGTTTACAGTGATTTTATTTTGTCGGCTAGTGTTTTTTTTTAGTGTTTTTTAATGAATTTCAATAATTACGAAATCTGACATGTGGCTTTAAGATTTGAAGAGGAAAAAAAAAAAAAACTTTCACTTCTGACCAAGGAGCGGTGCTTTCTTGAACATTTTATTTTACTTTGAGTTGGCGTTACTACTCATTCTAAAGCTTTTGCCGCCAGGCGATAGATATCGCTCCAATTTATATTTTTACTTAAAGATTCCAGATTATTTTATGATTCAAACATATAGAAGATTTCATATATAATAGACTAAGCATAAAAATAAAAATGAACTGCAAGTTATGCACGGATGTCGTTGCCGATGGCGTAAGTTGTGGGAAATGTTCTTCGATTTTCCACTTTAATTGTGCTGGTACTACAGAAGTAAATTTCCGCAAATTGAGTGTTGAGAGGAAGAAGAATTGGAAATGTGCTGACTGCAGAGTGAAGAGTGCTCCTTCATCATCGGCAACCGTGGTGTCTCTGGATGATACTCAATTACAAAAGAAGGACTACCTTCTAAATGAATTGAAGGAGATGCATGAGGCACTCAAACTCCTCTCTTCGCTTCCTGGTGAAGTTAGAACAATTGCCGAAGAAATGGCTGCCCTGAGATTATCAATAAATTCCCAGAATGCCAAAATTGAAGAATTTTCAGATAGGATCAAGATCTTTGAGACTAAACTTGAAGCTATTGACTCTCTGAAGAGGGAGGTGGCAGGTTTGACGACCAGGGTTGTAGAATTGGAGAGGGATGCAGGTTTAAAGGCTAAACTGTACCAAGGAAAACTGGAGGACCTCCGATTCGACTTGCAGAGGCATGAAGTACAATCTCGTAGCTGCAACATTGAAATCCAAAACGTTCCCGAGGTTAGGAATGAGAATCTCGTCAATTTGAGCAGGGAGCTGGGTAAACTAATAGGAGTTAAGGTAGATGAAGGAGATATAAGGGCAGTCCACAGAGTGGCTCCTGGAAGACCCACCACGAGGCCAAAGAACATAATACTTCAACTTACCACAAGGAAACTGAAGGAGGATATGGTAGCGGCTGCAAGGAAGCGTCGTTCATTAAAGTTAAATCAGCTGGCTGGCTTAGGTTTTCCCACTGATAACAATGCCTTTTACATCAATGATCATCTGACTCTTTCCACAAAAATCCTTTATTCCAACTCAAGGCAGATGGCTAAATCTAAAGGCTACAAATATACTTGGGTAAGGAATAATAACATCATGCTGCGTAAGGATGATGGATCATCCATTATATATATTAGATGCCAGGAGGACCTAAGTAAAATATGACTCTTAGTTTGTGTGAATTATTACTGTTATTTATTTTTACTTGTTTTCTATCCTGTTAATTTTCACATTTACTTTATGATTCTGTTCAATTTTCTGTTACTGATTTTTTTTTTTCACTTGCTTCTGTTATCAATTGTTTTACTTTCTCTTTCTTTTTCATTCAAGCCCCCTACTAGTTTTAATATTATTTATACTATTATTCACTCTTCTTACGTTCTAATAAGGAAAATGTTACCCATGTTTTCCTGTTCTTCTTCATTAAGTCACCTCTACCAGGACTCTTATTGCCATCTTAACTTATCACTGCCTTTATTGAATCACTTTTGCTACTATTTTATAATTATCATGTTGTTTTTAATATTTTATGACAATCGTAAATAATTTAGATGTAAATCACCTCAACATATACTATCAAAATTGTCGTAGTATTCGTAACAAGCTCTTTGATCTGCGTTTGAACATTCTTGACTGTGAACATGACATTCTTATTATCACTGAGACGTGGCTGAATGATGGCATTTATAACAACGAGGTTGCAGATGATAGATATGTTGTTCACAGAAGGGATAGGTGTCTATCTACCTCTACAAAGAAGGATGGAGGTGGTGTCTTAATTTCAGTTAGGAAAGACATCCCTTGTGTTAGATTATTTAATGATGAGAGTCCGTTAGTTGAGGAAATTTTATTACATTTACCTACAGTTGGAAATGGTTTAATTATTGCTGCATGCTATATTCCACCACTTTCCAGTCAATCCATATATGAAGCACATTTTAATAAATTCAATGAAATAGCTATAAATAAAGTAGATCACAATTTCTTTTTAATTGGTGATTACAATTTGCCCTCTATTAACTGGACCCCTGACATTGATGGCCTTTCTTTTGTAATGCCCTCCTACCTAAGTAATATAATGTCTTTCCTGATGCTCAAACAATGTAACTTTATTAGGAACAATAATAACCGTTTATTGGACTTGGTGTTGACGGATCTTGTTTGTTCTGTAGTGGGATGTGCTGCACCCCTTAGTACAGTAGATCCTCATCACCCGCCGATTGAGTGCACTGTGAAAACATCACGATTGTTTTCCAGGATGCTCGTACATAAAGTACATAATGTCCATAAATACGATTTCAGGAAAGCAAATTTCAATCAAATCATGGTAGAATTGTTAGAATTTAATTGGTATGACAACTTGTATAATCTCAATACTCAAAATGCGACCGATTACTTTTATTCCAAATTGTACTCAATATTAGATTATCATGTACCACCATTATATGTACGTGCAAAAAAATATCCCTTTTGGTTCTCAAATGATTTAAAAAAGCAAATGAGCACAAAACTGAAAGCCTGGAAGAGATGGAAGACATATGGTAACATTAGTGACTACGATAGGTTTCGATCTGCTCGTGCTAATGTAAAGAGACTCATGACTGCGTGTCATAAGTCTTACATAAACAACATTGAAACATCAGTTACTCATAACGTCAAAAGTTTTTGGAAATATACACATAATTTAAAAAATAACTCAATGGGCTATCCATCATCTATGATGCTTGATAATCGGGTATCGAACGACCCTAATGAAATTTGCAATATGTTTTCTTCGTATTTCTTGTCTGTTTTTGAATCGTCATCACAACTAACTTGCAGTCCCAATACCTCCTCTATAAATATGAATTTTAATTACCAAAACAATAATAACACATGTATTTCTGATTTGTTCCTATGTGAAGACGATGTAAGGGAAGCACTTAATCTTATTGATATAAAAAAAGGCGCTGGTCCGGACAAATTAAGTGCTTTTTTCCTTAAAATGACCTCTGATGCCCTGTTCAAACCTCTCACACTTATTTTCAACAAAAGTTTAGCTGAAGGATATATACCAAGCATATGGAAAACTGCTAACATAATACCCTTACATAAAGCAGGGCCGATGAATGACATCTCTAACTACAGACCTATATCTATCCTCTCTTGCATTGCTAAAATTTTTGAAAAGTTAGTACATGGAAAAATATATCCACTACTCAAACACTGTATTCCTGATAGTCAACACGGATTTGTCAGATCAAGATCCATAGTTTCGAATTTGTTACTTTATTCTAACTTTATTTTTGAGACATTTGACCAGGGCTCTTCTGTTGACAGCGTGTACACCGACTTCCGCAAAGCTTTTGATAAGGTTGATCACCTTATATTACTTAAAAAGCTTCACTTCAATGGAGTCCAGGGCAACCTATTCAGGTGGTTTTGTTCTTATCTTGATTCGAGATATCAAACTGTTACCCTTAATGGTTACGCCTCATCATTGTGTGCGATAAGCTCAGGCGTCCCACAGGGCTCCATATTAGGTCCTTTTTTGTTCACAATTTTCATATCTGATATCCATAAATGCGTTAAAAACAGCAATTTATTATTATTCGCAGATGATATGAAAATTTAAAAAAAAATCGATAATATTAACGACTGTCTATTACTGCAAGAAGACATAAATAGACTCAGTTTATACTGCTCGATTAACAAACTGTCACTTGCTCTTGAAAAATGTAAAATTATAACCTTCTCAAGGAAACGCATTCAAATCAATTACAATTATACAATTTCCAATCACACACTTGAAAGAGTATCTTGCATACGCGACCTTGGTGTGATTTTCGATTCCAAACTACTTTTTGACATGCATGTACATGCCGTCGTCAAGAGGGCCTTTCAAATGATGGGTTTTGTGTTTCGTGTGACAAAAAAATTCAAAATGATATCGAGCTATATGACTTTATATCATTCATTGATACGATCACAACTAGAATTTGCTGTGACTGTATGGAACCCATTTTATGATGTGTATAAAACTCTACTAGAGTCGGTTCAAAGAAAATTTACGAAAATATTGTTCCATCGGTTAAGCTACGAAAACCGCTCTTACGACAAACGCCTACTTCATCTAAATCTGGTAAGTATTGATAATCGATGTTTAATATTGAGTGCGTTGACTCTGAGGAGTATCTGTCTATCGGAAACGGATTGCCCTGGTCTTCTATGTCAAATTAAGTTTCGTATACCAAGATGCGCTTCTCGTTCTTCACAATTATTTTTTCTGTCAAAATGTCGAACAAATGCAGGTCAAAGAGCTCCTATTCATAGAATGTGCAGTGATTTTAATAAATATTTTAATGATTTAGATTTGTTTAATAAGGGGAAATACTCCTTTAGGGGGGACTTGATGAAAACTATATATAAAATGTCTTTTACACCCAGTTTATAGGTGCTGATTGGGATTTTTGTTCTTCTTTTTTATTCTTCTCTTTTTTCTTCTTTAACTTTTACATTCTTATGTTTTTCTTTGTTTACTCTTCTTGTTTCTCCTTGTTATTTTTGTTTCTTTTACTAATTTTATTACTTTTGAATTTTGACTTCCTCTACTTCTTTTATATTTTTATGTCAGCTACATTAAATTTATAATATATATGTGGGAAATTTTTAAGGATGTAGGCATTTTAAATTATATGTATCCACTTTTTTGTTTATTGCAACTGTGTCTGTATCTGTTTTTTCTCCTAATAACGTAAAATAAAAAAAATAAAATAGATCACTTAAAATTGACAAGTTACGACTATAGAGATTGTCAGTTTATATAGAGTTTCGAATAATTGCGAGTTATTTTTATTTGAAAACACACAAGATCTTTTACTAGGTCATCATTCTGCTAGGAGTGGCCAGAGCCTCATAATTTCCTAAACTTTTCTCATCCGTGCATTCCTCTTTCAGAAATTTACTTCTTTTGTTTAGACTCTGAGCAAATCAAAACAAGTTTAACAAACTCTTGACCAATTTTATTTATTTTTTATTATTAAAATAGACTTATAATAAATTAATTAGTTATTACCAAATAGATCTTCTCTTGCTTGTCTAATTTATTTTATTTTATTAATTTAAAATTTTACTGTATGTTTTTACCTACCTGACTATCATTTATACCTATTGACAAAATTTCACAAAATAAAATTTCTTTTCTGTAACCAATAATCATACCTGATGATGACCTTCTAGGTCGAAAACGTTAGTAATTTGTTTAAAGATTTTAATCTTATTGAATAAATTTATCCGTGAAAATAAACAGTGTTTTTAATTAATCAAAAAATTATAAAATTAAACAATTTTAACAGAATTTTCGACACTTCATACAAACATGAGACTATTTTGAAAAATTTTATCTCACGAAGTTAAAGTACTGTAGTGATTCTGTACCTAACAGGGCTGTTAATTTTGAATTTTAGAATGCTGCTTCTTTTGTTCTCAAAAACAATAGCTTGGAAAAAACAATAAAAAATTTGCGTGTAAGAAAAGGGCATGCAAGAGTTTTATTTAATAACACCCAACACCCAAAGACCTTTACATTGGTGACCCCGACTTGGAAAAACAGTTAAAAAGGGTGTTATTCCAATTAAATTGTGTTCCAACCAAGTGTCAACAAGTTTTCACCAAAAATAGTGTTTGAAAACCATTTTGTCAAAAAAAAAAAATGGCGACCGGCGAAAATCCGACCACACACGTGCATTGCGGTTAGCGTCAAGCTAGCTCCTTTCTGGAAGGAGAATGCCGCGTTGTGGATTCTCCGAGCGGAAACACAATTCCGCCAGGCCAATTCCGCCTGTGGACATAACAAAATTTGGCCACTTGGTAATGAGTCTGGATGATGCAACGCTCACGATTGTAGCTGATATTGTAACAGCAAAAAGCAGCAACCCGCCAAACTATGGCACAGCAACTGCTGCAACAAGCAGCAACCCGCCGAACTACGGCACAGCAACTGCTGCAACAAGCAGCAACCCGCCGAACTACGGCACAACAAACACTGCTGCAACAAGCAGCAACCGCTGAACTACAGCAACTCCCGCTGCAGCCGACTCCTCAATTCCAGCCAGCGCAACGAGGCCCTGGAGGTTTGAACGTCGCCCAACATAGCTGCCCAGCACAACAAACAACCGCTGAACTACAGCACAACCAATCGCCGAACAACGGCACAGCAAACACTGCTGCAACAAGCAGCAACCACCGGACAACCACTACAACAAGATCGGGCCGAAAAGTGCACTTTCCAGACAGATTCTACTAAAAATCTAAGAGAAGTCAAGATTCACCGATCACCACCTTCATCGCATCTGCCCTTGGCAAATGCTGGAGGGGACCTCTGTAGTGATTCTGTACCTAACAGGGCTGTTAATTTTGAATTTTAGAATGCTGCTTCTTTTGTTCTCAAAAACAATAGCTTGGAAAAAACAATAAAAAATTTGCGTGTAAGAAAAGGGCATGCAAGAGTTTTATTTAATAACACCCAACACCCAAAGACCTTTACAGTACCTTCAATATCATCTAAACACAATGCAAATAACCACAAAATTTCCTCACTTTGTCAATCAAGATTACAAATTCAATAATCATTTTCTTGTATCTAATTGTTTTAACCAACAACTTCAAGATAAACAAACTCGCTCACTTCGACGTCTCACGTCCTTTCCCCGCCGTAGATATTATTCTGCCCCGTAGATATGATTCTGCCCCTTTTTCCTGCCCCGTGTTTAGACACTTTCATGATCCATCGATATGATTTTGCCCCATGTTGGACACTTTTCTGCTTTATTGATAGATGATGCCACGCGTTAGGCATTTTTTTTCTTTCGTAGATTTAATTCTGCCCCGTGTAACAGATTTTCCTGCGGCGTAGATATGATTGTTCTCCATGTTAGGTACTTTTCTGTCCGGTAAATATGATTATAGCTCCCGCTAAATACTTTTTTGCCCTGTAGACATATTTCTGCCCGATGTTACGTATTTTTTTGCCCCGAAGATATAATTTTGATCCGTTTAGGACACGTTCCTGCCTCGTTAATGTGATTTTTCTCCGTGTTAGGTACCTGATCCGCCAATTTGATTCTGCCCTCTAGATATGATTCTGCCTCATGTCAGGAATTTTAATAATCCGTACATATAATTTTGCCCCTTTTTAAACACTTTTTCTGCCCCGTAGATATAATTACGCCCCCTGGTGGCACTTTACTGCCCCGTTGATATGATTCTGCCCTGTTTCAAACAATTTCTTGACCCGAAGATGTGATTTTGCCGCTAGTTAGACACCTTTTCTGCCCCGTAGATATGATTGTGCCCCATTTCAGGCATTTTCCTGCTCCGTAGATATGATTTTGCGCCTTGTTAGAAACTTTTCTACCCCATGTCAGGCATTTCCCTGCCTAGAAAATATGGCAATGTCCTATTCTGGATACTTTCTTGCCCTGTATATGTGATTCTGTCCCATTTTGGACACTTTTCTGTCCCGTAGATATGAGTCTGCCCCGTTTCAGGAACTCTCCTGCCCCGTAGAGGTCCATTCACGTAGCGCTGGGGGCATAATTGGACCAGCGTGATTATCTCAACATTACATCGACCCCAAAGACGAATCCAATCAGGGACAAGCGGTATCCACAGTAGCGTTCGATGCCTCAGCAGTTAAATGGAATGAGAATCCTGAGGTCTGGTACTGATTATTTCGCGCTATCGATAAGTAGCGAGTTAGAGGTGAAATGCAAAATGAAATTCAAAGGTAGATTCGGATCTTTGTTACTCTTTAATTATGATGTAATATAATCTAAGTTGCAAGGATATAACAAAAATACTTTGAATTCTCTTAGAAGCAGGTTTATAATAAGATAAATGCTGCACGTTAACTACTCATATCCTCTATGTATAATCTTGAATCTAAATTGCAAAGATATGTAAGCATTTAAAATAAGAGAGACGTGCAATTTTGCACATACAAAATATGCTGCATGTGAACTTACAAATTAAAATCAAAGCCTAAAATGAACATAAACTCTTCGACTCTTGCCGACCTTCCCTGAAACAGGAGTGACATTGGTAGAATAAAACCATTTTTAACTGCACGGTGGATCAGCCGCATATATAAGTTAAGAAACATAGACGATGAATTACGTTTTTACAACTAACATATGATCCATACAAATACAACATTTTAATTGACAACTCCTAACCCTAGCCGCCAACATTACAGATCAACCGCCATTTCTTTTTGTCCTTATATTCTTCCTTCATTTCATCCAGAGTCATAACCTTCTTCATACAAGCTCTCTTTTATGAAAGCTTTTATTATGACTCTGGATACCTTTACTTTTTGCTTCACTTACATATTTTCTTACAAGGTCCCATTTTCTATAATCTATAATCTATAATCTAAGTTGCAAGGATATATTCATTTAAAGCTCTCAGATGTATTTTTCCACAAACCAACAAGTGTAGTTCGCGCTTACAAATGCTGAATGTGTACTTACAAATAAAATCCTAACCTCAAATGAACATAAGCCCCACAACTTTTGCCGACCTTCCCTGAAACAGGGGTGACATTGGCAAAGTGAACCATTTTTTACAGTATGGGTGGTCAGCCTCATACCAACCTATAAGTCAAGGAATATGAATAATAAATTACATTTAAATATTATAAAAAAGAACAAAACCTTACAAAGAAATCTATACAAAAAAAGTCAAAAATTTCCTATGCAAAAAATGTAGCAAATGAATACACCAACATTAGAAATCAACATTGCAGATTAGCCGCCACTTCTTCCTGTCCTTGCATACTTCTTTCATTTTCATGTGGCAATACTCCGAAATGTGACACGTTGCCAACTCGGTAATATAATAATAATCCCAACTGTGCATGATTTTAGATTATTCTGATACCGTCCCCATAGTATTTACTTGCTTCCCATCGAAATGCTCCTTCAGCACTCTCTAGGCCAGTTATGGAGAACCAATGGAACTTGATATCAAATTGGCACGTATCAACATATTCATCATAATGCATTAAAGTACATAAACTTGCTGTTAACAATCGTTTTATATGTTTTTTTAGTGGATTGGAAAATTACATAATCTAGAATTAAACTTAATACCATTACGCAAGTAAGCTACAAGTAAAGTGCAATTTTTTGCCACGTTGTCCTAAACGGGGTCGGGAGATCTATTTAATTTTACAGGTAAGGGGACCGTCTTTATGCCAACCACTTCAGTTAAGGTGAGCAGTTCCCAATTTCGGAAGAATTTTTTTTTCTGAAGGCTTAGTTGAAAATTATTGAAACTGGAGTATCAGGCGAAAATATGTTGGTGAATTGCATACCTTTTCAGGGATTTATTAAAAATACTGTATGTACTATGACAATTGTGCACTTGTACTTTGAACAAGCCACCATTCCACTAGGGGTATCCAATACCTCCACATATGTGTCTCTATATTTTTGTTTTAACACGTTTCTTTCATCTCCTCGACATTCATCACTTTCTTCATGCATTCTCTTCATTTTTACTCACTCTGTATGTTCCAGTCATTTGGAATCTTGCCAATTTGGTCAATCTATTCAATCCTCGGTCTCTCCCTTCTAACGTTTACTTTTGATATTCCCTAAGTACACTTCGTTTGTCAGTCGTTCATGGTCCATTTTTACAAGATGCCTGAAGCATCTCATTGTCGTAGTATGGTCAAGCTGAGTAGGCGAATTTTAAAGCGTCGGCACTCAAATTTGCATTACCTCCTCTAATCTTCTCTATTCCTGTCTATCTGCTGCTGTGTTCAGCCATCCTCTGCCTGCAGTTCCCTTGATGTCGTCCAGCCATCTCAGTTGGGGTCTCTCCGCTCCCCGCATGGACATCCTGGGTCACCACTGGACGATCCTTTTCGGCCACCTTTTCTATCATTTATTTAAATAATTGAATTAAATTGTACTTCTATGGCAAACTGAATATTGTTTTTTCACTGATTTCCTTTGCCACACCGTACCGAAAAGCTTCCCTATCACTGCCCTTGTCCATACAGCAACTCCTGTATACTCGTCTTCGGGGAAATGCAAATCCTCACCCTATGAATTTGTTGTGCTTGGGTCGATTGTGTCGCTATTTGGCCGCAACCGCTCGCTACGTGCACAGAGTTCCTGAGCGGGCATAAACACAAATTTAATTTGATCTTCATGATAAGTTTTCAAGTTTGTATTGAAACTTTACAATTGCTGGATACAAAGACTATTTGTGTAGCCCCTTACACCGAGCGTAAAACATTGTGTAAGCTCCTCGTAATTGCGTAATATAAAAATGTAATAAATATGCGAGAGAACACACAGTGAGTGATTGAGTTTTCATACATTTTGTGGTGTTAACTCGATCAAAATGTTTTATACTTGGTAAACTGTTTATTCTACGCAGCTAAAATCCAATTTATTTCGTACAATGTCATATAATTCGTAACCCGATTTTTGATGTAGAGATTTGAGTCGTATTGACTCAAAGGCGATGATGTTGGATATATTTTTTGAAGTGTTCCTTGACTACTACCGATCCGTAGTCTAGTTGTAACGCTTCGGACTCATAAATGGAAGGTCGTGGGTTGACAAATTCATAATGCCTGTATCAAAGACCGGTCCTCAAAGGTCCGTCGAACATTACAGCAACTACATAACTAAATACAATGCTGCTGAATTAAAAAGAAACAACAAAACTGTATTTTCAAGTCGAATACAATATTTTTCTGTGTTTATTATTTTTGTATTTTTTCTCTCCTGCTTTTGTACGTAAAATACTCCGAGTGTAAAACATTAAGTAAATCTCACTTCGATTGCGTAAATAAAAAATGTATGGAATATACGATGGCACTCACAGCTTTCAGTAAGTTGGATTTTATCCTGTACAATTTTAGTAAGTTATCATTCTAGCTAGGAGTGTACGTGCGTCTCAGCTAGATTTCATTCTAGCAAGTATCCAAGGACAGGAAGAAGTGGCGGCTAATCTGCAATGTTGATTTCTAATGTTGGTGTATTCATTTGCTACATTTCTTGCATAGGAAAATTTTGACTTTTTTTGTATAGATTTCTTTGTAGGGTTTTGTTCTTTTTTATATTTAAATGTAATTTATTATTCATATTCCTTGACTTATAGGTTGGTATGAGGCTGACCACCCATACTGTAAAAAATGGTTCACTTTGCCAATGTCACCCCTGTTTCAGGGAAGGTCGGCAAAAGTTGTGGGGCTTATGTTCATTTGAGGTTTGGATTTTATTTGTAAGTACACATTCAGCATTTGTAAGCGCGAACTACACTTGTTGGTTTGTGGGCATACATCTGAGAGCTTTAAATGAATATATCCTTGCAACTTAGATTATAGATTATAGATTATAGATTATACATAGGTCTTACATGAGAATGAGCGCTTTTTAAGCGATGAATAAGCTGAGATTTGAGATTTGGTTTTTATGTTGTAGGTTCACATGAGGCATGTGCAAGCGCGAACTTGTACGTGTCTGGTTGTGAGAATGCATGTAATGTGAATCTCCAATGTAACATATCTTTGCAACTTAGATTAGATTAGATTAGAATAAGCTCGTAAAGGGCTCTTGAGGTGCGTATCACACAAAAACCAAATAAATCATAATAATATATTTATACACTAGGTTAGTATGCAGTGGACCGTCATGATGTAACAAAACGTTCAATCTTGCCAATACCATCCCGGATTCAGGGAAAGGTGGCAAGAGCTGCAAGGTTTGTTTTATTTTGTATGTGCACATGCAGCATTTGTAAGCGTGCCCTTACACGTGCCTCCATTTAATATGAATCTTAAGTGCCAATTTTTCTTTGCAATTTAGAGAAATGTTAATTAAAAAGACGTGCTTGTATAAAAAATAATTATGTTATGAAAGTTAAATGTTAGGACAGAAAAATGGCGGTTGATCTGTAATGTTGGCGAATAAGGCTTTAACAGAGATGTATTTAAAGTAACTTGTTTTAAAAGTATAATGTATAAGCTAAGTTCATGTTTTTGTTGCATAAAAGCAAAACACAAAAATGGGTAATTGTACAACAAATTATGTAACAAATATGTTTTTTTTTTTACAATTTAAAATTTCAAGAAAGAAACAAACTTTTAAAAAAAACACGTAACATAAAAACTTTCTTGCTTCTTGTTTAAAAAAACTTTCTTTCATCAATTTTTTTTCGTAGAATAAAAACTTCTTCATAAGTCTTTTAATTGGCTCGCTGACAGAACAAATGAGATCACTGAAAAAAGGCCATTTTTTCCTTAATAACCCTTACTCTGAATATAAAACATTTACGAAAAACCCCTCTAGATTACTTTAATCGAAATTGTATGTAATATGCGATGGGACTCCTAGTGAGTGATTAAGTTTTCATACATTTTTTCGATTTAGGGCGATCGGGGGGAGTATACGCAGTGCTTTTTACTCTTCGTCCCCTTAGTGCTTGTTTGTCTTATGTCTATCGTAGATAATTTCACATGAGCAATGTTTCTATGTGTGCTGGACCAATGTGTATTATGAAAATTGGAAATTGATTTAAAAAATAATTTAAACAACTCTCACATTATCGTGTTTTAGGTTTTTTTATTAGCTCAGATTGTGTAATATGTGATAAACGCAACGCAACTAAGCTACACATACAGTGTAACTTCTTAACGCGTTATCCCTGTGGAACAGAGTAGAACCTCTTTGTTTTTACAGGTAAGGGAGCCGGCGTCACGCCAACCATTTCAGTTGAAGTGACGGTTTCCCAGCTCCTGAGGAGGGTGGTACCCATTTCTTGTGAAGGCTTAGTAAGTCCTGCCGGTATTGTATTTTTCGAGTTGAAATAAATTCTGAAGTGGTAAAGCATTTCTGACTCTTTCGGTGGGATTCGAACCCGGGCTCACGGCATGGAATGCAAGTAAATTTTCCATTTAAAATCCTTGATTGCCGTTTTTGAAAAATGTAAGTAATAAACGGCTCCTAATTTAACATTTATTCAGGAAATTTCGTTTATTATTTATCTACAAGGAACCACTTATAAATATAAATATAATATTTAAAAAAAAAAAATTGTGAAGAGGAATGCAACTCTCCAACCTATTCTGCCTGGCCAGAAACAGGTATTAATATCATCAATTAATAAATAATTCATTATTGTTTATTTTAATGAATTATTAAAAAATAATTACCCAATTACATCTGTTGAACCAGGGCCAAAGTTATGGTCAAATGACCCAAGCGGGGATCGAACCAACGTTATTCCATTCTAAAAACGCTAGAATAAATAATCAGCCCACTTGACTCCCTCGGCCATAACAAAAACATCGTATAAAAATAACTTAGGATGATTTTTTTTTAGGAGTTATCAACGAACACGATTCATATGAAAATATCATTACAGTTCATTTTTTAATCAAATGGTGGATAAGCCTAACAAGCACCGGTCGTGGCACTTGAAGGAATATCGGCTAATGACTGCCAGCTTAGCTAGCTTCTTAAAAATATACTCAGCTCACTTTCTGAGCAAAAGTTTAATTAGTTTGGGCGGCAGCTGACTGCGTTGCCGGCCCATTCCAGCATATCCAATTAAAAGACTTTTTCTGCAGTGGAAGGAGACCATTGTCATTATGAGGAAAAGTTGAGATTATACCCGGAAAGACTCGGAGACTATTAAAAATATAAGCTCTATATTGGATGAAGTTTGCCATCGTTGCAGGTATTTCTTTGATTATTACGAGCACACTACAAAAATCGGTTGGTAGTCTAGCAGTGGCGAAGGGTGCCATACAAGTCGGTTCCCATCGGCTTCTCTTTTAAAATGATGTAAAAAAGTAGTTAAAAAATATACGCACAAAGTACAAAAAAAAAATTAAAACCAAAGAAACAATACGTATTTTTTCCCCATTGAAACCATGCAGTCTACTTTGTTATCATTTTTGCCTCATTTTAAACGGGAAACCGATGGGAATCGGCTTGAATGGCACCCTTCGCTACTGTAGCCTAGTGATCAATACTTTAGACTTCATCCAATCCCGATTCAAAGGTGGGAATTTCAAACCGCACGCCAGTTGCCAAAAGTAAACGGAGGATTAAGGTCCCCTGTCGCTTCGAGCCTTGAAAATGTTTCCAGCTCGAGGGAATAAAACGTCGACAGACAAAACTACTGCAGGTAGAACATGGTCTAACCCGAGTAAAACTATATCATTAGACACTTGTAAGTTTGCCCTTACAAATTCCGCATGTGAAGTTACAAATATAATTCAAGCCTCAAATGAACATAAGCCCTGCAACTTTTGCGACCTCCCCTGAAACAGGGGTGATATTAGTTATATAAATAATAATAATATCAGAATGATTTATTTGGTGAGCGCTGTTTTTGTGTGAATCACACCTCAAGAACCCTGTGCGAGCTTTGTCGTCGCTGTAGAAAGCGCCAGTTTGTTAGAAAGCGCCAATCAAGACCCAGTTGCTTTAAGGTTGGATGAATACACTTTAGTGACCGGTCTTTGGTACAGGTTTATGAAATTTTCACCCAGTAAAGAGCATATTTTACAATATAAATGGTATGTTTTTGTTCTCCGCTAGGATTCGAACCCACAACCTTCCATTTACGAGTCAGAAGTGTTAACCATTTGACTACGGACCGGTCATGCACCATTTTTTGTTACAGCATGGGTGATCAGTCTCATACCAAACTAAAAGTCAAGGAATTACGCACACCTGTAGAATTTTGTAAGCAACTAATTTTACAACTTAGATAACAGATTATAGTTAGTTGTCAACCTTACACCAATTTATAATTCAGAGCCTTTACGCAAACTTGTAGTTCACTGTTTCCCGCGCAAAGTTTCACTAATCCTCACCAATTACTTTGCCGATGCATTATTGAGTGCCGGAACAAAAGCCAATCTGTACGCTACGTTCATACTCAGGTAAAACGTTAAACTAAAAATGTGTGGAAAGCAAAACGCTCATAAGAGGCGCTAAAGTCTACTGTAACCCTAAGATGTTTAGGCAGGTTTATACAGACTGAACTTAGAGATTTTTGTTTTCTTTTTTTAACATGATTATATACTTCCAAGACAAGATTGCATTCAAATAGGAATTGTAATCGTTCGATTTGCTAACAGAACAAAAAAAACCAATCTGAATCCTTATTTACCGCACTACAAGAATTTTGTTGTCAAATAAAATTGCTTCCTAAGCCAGTTTCCTTAGAACCCTCATAATTCTTTATTTGGTGGTGACTGGTGGCTGCAATTCATAGCTCATTTCTATAAAAAATGATACCGTTAAGTTTTGAGCATTTTTAGAGGCTCAAAATGGTCTTCTAAGAATTCTCATTTGTTGTTCCGTTGGGAATCACATTCACGACCTTTCATTCACGAGTCTGTAGCGTTAATCACTAGAATTTCGACCAGTCTTGGATTACTGATACGAAAAAGAGTAGGTACACTTTAGATAGCCTGCATACAATTTTGGGCAATGAATATTGCGAGTTTCAGTTAAGACCTTATGACGTAGAGATAATAAAATCGTCGCGACAAATGACGAACTCACAACCTTCCGTTTATAAGTTCAAAGGGTTAACCGCTGGACCATGGAACGACCTTTAAAGGTTTGAATGATAAATCTCAATAAAAAAGAAGAAGATGCATGAAAAAGGTCATGGGTATGAATGAATTGAAAGAGGTATGTAAGGATAGGAAGAAATTAAGGCAGGTCTTTAGAGGCTCTAGCCACTCCTAGCAGAACGGTGATAGAGTAACAGTCACAGGTTTTTATTACATTTTTAATCGATGGTCTGAATTGGCTTTTGAAATGTTTATGATTAAAAAGCGTTGGAAAATCGTAGGGTTAAACGTAAGGTTGTATACTTGGGGCAGTGCCTCTTCCACATGAGGTCAAACTATCACCTTTGAAGCAATTTCTCCGTAAAGGGATCAAATCCCAATCTCCTTAATCTGGCACTGAGGGGAGGAAAGTCATCTGCCGAGCAAAGCCGGGCTTAGTGTGGAAATAGTTTCGTGAGGGGCGGGATCAGGGACAATCTTCTGGAATAAAAAAGGATTATTCTATTAAAAGGGAGCTGCCGTGGATGCGATGATTGCATTTCAAATGATCAGTTAAGTTAACAGTACGAGTATTTGTTTACCTAAAGCAATTCACATTGGCTGGATTTAGCCATTAGTTTTGTTAGGCACTGGTTTTTTGTGGAATTTACCCAAATAATTACTGCACAGCTTGTGGAAGATTGTTTAGAATGTTTATTTAATTAATTAGTTCACAAATTTACAGCAGATTACAAAAAAACAATATTGGATGAGAGCAAGCGGACATGTTGCTGTTGTGAGAGTTTGGGAGAGAAGAAAGAAGTAGGGTACAGTTGTTAAGCATTGACATGCAGTATTAAAAGCAAAAACCACCGTAGACAAAAATACATCTGTATCATTGGTAGGTATGTTAAATTCTTAACACATATAGTGCATATTTTTAAAAATGATATCTAAAAGATACTTTCGGTGTAACAAACGATGATCCATGAATCAACTACAGTTCAAACATGTTGTGAATAACCCTATTAGTGATTGTTTGATGGTGATGATGAGTTGGGGATTTCTTTAAAGCGCTGTTTCGTGATCTAGTCACTCCAAGGGCGCTTGTGCATGTGACGCCAGAAATTTGCTTGTCTTCAGTGCATTTCGGCCTTTCCATGGTCCTCTAACTCTCTCTTATGATGAGGTAGGCTGTTTCAGGCCAGAGGACCAGCAATTGCAGATGCACGCTCTCCAAACACTGTGTTTACCTTTCTGATAGGTTCTTCAATACGCGCCTCCGGTTTCTGTCGAGAGTGGTGTGTGTCTTTTTTTGCCGAGAGCAACGAACTTGATTAAATCAGTGAAATATTTGGGTGTCTTTTTAAATAAAGCTTTGTGGACCATCGAGCACACATTAAACTCACGCGCTCTGGTATATGGAGCCTAGTGAAGCTTCTGGAGAAGACGAGTAATGTGAGTAAATTTCAACTGACCAGCAATCATGCGAGCACATGCTTGTTTTGCATAGTTACATAAAAGTAATTAATTATTTGCATCTCTTAACTAATAGGTTGATATGGAGCTGACCACCCATTTTGTACAAGATAGTTCATTTTACTAAGGTCACCCCTATTTCAGGGAAGGTAGGAAGGAAGGTAGGTATTCCTTGACTTATAGGTTGGTATGAGGCTGATCACCCATACTGTAAAAAATGGTTCACTTTGCCAATGTCACCCCTGTTTCAGGGAAGGTCGGCAAAAGTTGTGGGGCTTATGTTCATTTGAGGTTTGGATTTTATTTGTAAGTACACATTCAGCATTTGTAAGTGCGAACTACACTTGTTGGTTTGTGGGCATACATCTGAGAGCTTTAAATGAATATATCCTTGCAACTTAGATTATAGATTATTATAGATTCATTATAGGCAAAATTTGTAAGGCTTATGTTCATTTGAGATTGGGTTTTTATGCTGTAAGTCCACATGTAGTATGTGCAAGCACGAACTTATACGTGTCTGCTAATGACAATGCATGAAGTATTAATTTTAAATGTAATAAATTATTGCAACTTAGACTATAGATTAAAGATATAACAAATGGTGAATACAAACAAGTACGTAAGTTTTAGACTTTCTAAAGCAATAAAATGGTTTATTCAACAAGACGTACGAGACAAAAATAAAAACATTCCCTGAATTATATCTCCATTATCTATAATCTAAGAAACAATGAATATAAAGATTCAAATTCAATGCATGTTCTCAGATAAATAGGTGTAAGTTCCCACTTACACACGCTGCACGTGTGCTTAAAAAATAAGATCTAATAATTTGATTTAAATAACGTCTGCAAATTTTGCCGACTTCCCCTGGAACAAATATAACAATATTGATAATTGGTGTTTTTTTTTGTATCGACAAGCAAGTTGAAAAAAGCCTTCTGAGGTGTGATTCACTCAAAAACAGCGCTCACCAAATAAAACACCCTGAATTTTTTTTCCTGAAACTTTGTATGAAAATTAATGAAGCTCCCAAATACAAACCGGTATAATAAAATATTTTAAGTGGGAAACAAGTCATTCTCTCAGTGCTGATTTGGCTCATCTACCATTTTTTTCAAAGATGACCTTTCAATGATTTTGTCGTAAAAATTGCATTCTACATTACCTGATCTAAGAAAAACGCAAACAACATGTAAATATGCAAGATATTTTTGTTATTTTTTTTTTTTTAGCCTTTCTCAGACCACTCCTGGCTCTAGGCCTCCTCCAACCCTCTCTAGTCCAGTCTATCGGCTGCTGTGTTCAGCCATCCTCTGCCTGCTGTTCCCTTGATATCGTCCAGCCACCTCAGTTGGAGTCTCCTCGTTCCCCGCTTGACATCCTGGGTTGCCACTGGACGATCCAATTCGTCCATCTTCAAAATCTTCGCGTCCATCTATTTTAGAATCATTTTTAAAATCGATTTCCTATAAAAATGGTTCACTTTTCCAATGTCACCCCGGTTTCAGGGAAGGTCGGCATGAGTTGCAGGGATTATTTTCATTTGAGATTGTTTTCTTATATTGTAACACGTACGACATATTTAAACGTAAACTTATATGTGTCTGCTTGTGGAAATGCTGCAATTTAGATTATAGATTATAGACTACCCGATCTAAGAAAAAAACGTATAAAATGTAAATATATGAGTTAATTATTTAAAAATTAAATTGCATAACAAAACTGAGTTTTAATTCACTTATTCAAACTTAATTTCACTGTGTAAATGGATTTACTCTTAAACATATATATGAGTTATTTTCCAAATTAATTACACGTTGGTACATTGCACATACAAACACTGCTCATGTGAAATTACCTGAGTGGGAGATAAGCCAAACAAGCACTATGGTGGTAAAGTGCCTACACTTAGATGCAAGGTAAACAAAAAAAATACAGAAAAACAAAATGGTGGTTATGAATTTCAGTGTCGGCAATAATACGAGCTAGCTCTCTCTTTTTACAGGCGACTTTACACGGCTCTTTCAGAGATAAAATTTTTAATTTCCTGTAATATTTTCCAGCCGGGGTTTTGAACTCCCCGAACAATCTATGTAAGCTTTTCTGTGCGGTGGGTGCAATACGAACACGTTCATTTTCATCCCGCAAAAAGTCATTTTACCCCGTGACATTTTACGAAGATGATTATTTGAATGTTTTTTAAATTTTTTGAAGATTTTAAAAAAAAATGTTTTTTTTTTTAATTTTTATTTTCGTTATCAATAATCTTTCCTTTTGTTTACTTGATATTTTGGATTTTTTATTTTGTTTATACACATGCAGTTTGTGTAAGTACTCTCACGTGTCTGCTTGTGGGTATGCATTCTACTCTGCGATCTAATCTAACTTAAGTTGCAAAGGTTTGTAACATTAAGGATTCACATAACATGCATTCTCAAAAGAAGACACGAACAAGTTCGCGCTTGAGCATGCCACATGTGAACCTACAACATAAAAACTAAATCTCAAATGGACATACACCCTGCAACTCCTGCCGACCTTCCCTGAAACAGGGGTGACATTGACAAAGTGAAGCGTTTTACCCTTGAACGATAACGCAGCAAGAAGTTACACTACATGTGTTGCTAAGTTGCGTTTGAAAGAAAATGTTTTTTTTTTCCGTTGCCGATAATCTTTCGTTCTGTTTATTTGATATTTTGGGTTATTTTGTTTGTTTATACACATGCAGTATGTGTAAGCCCTCTCACGTGTCTACTTGTGGGCATGCATTAATTTTGAAAAATCAATATTTATGCGACTTAGATTACATATTATAGAAAGACAAACCGTGTAAGATGGTTAAGAAAAAAAGGATGCAATAACTGATTTGATTAATGTACTTAATACGAATGTAATGGATAAAACAATAATTATGAAAGTGACCATTTTTTACAGCATGGGTGGTTAAGCTCATACCTTCCACTACACACTAACACAGAAAGAACAAACACAGCTACACATAATTTGATATATCCTGCATATTCGTTACAATATTTTTAAGAATACGCCTCCAGGGTTGAGTCCTTAGATTCGACCCAATTCCCCTAATGCATTACGTTCTTTCGGGTAATTTTGACCTTCTATGAGACATAAAAGTATTTTCATATATTTTAAAATTCTGAAGACCTAACAGTACATACAAGCAATGAGAATGTTGTTTTTTTGGTGGAAAAAATCTAATTCAGCAAAAAAAAGGTCTAAGGCTTTTACTCGAGAATGTTGTTTACGATATTAAATAATAAATGTAACAGAAGTCAAACCATCGAAAGAATAAGAATATCCTTTATCTTTGGAACTTTTTTGTATCTCCGATTGCAAAGAGAAACATCAAGCTTTAAAATTCATATTAAATGCATGCCTACAAGCAGACAAGCGTAAATTCGCGGTAATAAAAATGCTACATGTGTACTTATAATATAAATATAGACCCTGCAACTTTTGGCCGACCTTCCCTGAAACAGGGGTGACATTGGTAAAGTGAACCAATTTTTACAGCCTCATATCAACTTACAAGTCCAGCAATTTAAAATAAAGTTTACAGTCGAAGTAAATTATTTGAATCGAACTCCTTGACTGATAGGTTGGTATGCGGCTGACCACCCATGCTGTAAAAAATGGTTCACTTTGCCAATGTCACCCCTGCTTCAGGGAAGGTCGGCAAGAGTTGCGTTCGTTATGTTCATTTGAGATTGGGGTTTTTATATTGTAGGTCCACATGCAGCATGTGTAAGCGCGAAATTATGCATGTCTGCTTGTGGGAATGCATTTAATATGAATCTCAAATGATACATATCTTTGCAGCTTAGATTTAGATTTAGACATTAAAGGTTTTGAAATTTTGCAGGTAATTTGAAAAGTTACAACAATATTAATTTATAATTATTTACAAAAAAAAAAACACACGGGAAACAAGTAAATAAGAACGATTTAATTACGTTATAAGAGAACTTACATTATTCTCGACGTTTTGATAGCAACGTAGCTAGCGTCTTCAGGAGACACTCTCTTTGCACGACGACTGAGGATTGAATAATTTTTTCTTCTATAACAATCGTCACAAATCACGGCATACCTTCAAGCGAAGGTAGTAATTGTTATGAATTATTAAAATAATTAACAAAAAAATCACGCGGGAAACACGTTAATAAGAACCATTTAATTAAGCGTGCGGCGCCATTTTTAGCAACTACATCAATCAATTGTTTGACTCTCGTCAGCGCCGGTTCATCGCGCTCCCCATCCCCACCCTCCGTTGCGACAATTAACGTCGGAGTAATTAATATGAAAATCAGCGGGAAATAAATTTTCCGAATCGAATTAGTACTGTTGCTGACGTCACTCCGATCAAAATAACGAATTAAGCTTGGCACTAAATATTTTCAACTATTCGGCATCCATTAGCCTAATTAATGCCATCGCTGTAAAGCCTCTATAACAGTGATATACAACCAGTTAAAATATTGTTAACAGCTAAGTTTTTTAAACTTTATGTATGGAATTCTGTACGAGAGGGGTCTATGTCAACCGAGAAGGGTGCCGCAGAAGTGCTGCTAGAGTTGTTGCTTCTGTCGTGAGGCGCTGCAAGGAAGTGGCGATTGATGTTGGTTTTGAATAAAACCGGATTAAATTGGGAAGGGAACACAGATACTGGTAGATCAGTCCACAAACGGGCAGTTTAGCAAAGGAATAAGCCATAAAAACGCCAAGTTCTCATAGTATTGAGATCGACTGCAAAGAATTTTGAAGACTTTTAGAATTTTTGGTCAATAATAATAATAAAAATATGATTTATTTGTGGGGGCTGCTTGTGTGAAACACATCTCAAGAGCTTCATTTCGTGTTGTTTATGTCCGGTTTACGTCCGGTCGATAGCTCAGGTGGTAGAGTGCTTGCATTCCATGCCGAAAGCTCGGGTTCGAATCCCACCGAGGGTGTCAGAAATGATTCCCCGTTTCGGTGTTTATTTCAAACCCCAAAATAAAATACCGGCAAGGTTTACTCAGCCTTCACAAGAAATGAGTACCAGCACTCTCGGGAGCTGGGAAACCTCCACTTCAACTGAAGTGGTTGGCGTAACGCCGGCCCCCTTACCTGTAAAAATAAATAGGTTCAACTCGCCATATGCGAGCCCTTCGGGGATAACGCGGCAAGAAGTTACACTATATGTGTAGCTTAGTTGCGTTTTGCGTTTTTATGTCCTTTTTGCCGACTCCATTCTTAAAATAGTAATTTAAATTTATTCCTGCAAGTTAAGTCGCTGCTGTAGAAAACACTGCTTCTCAAGCAAGGCCCAGTTGCTGTAAGGCTGGATGGATCTTTTGGTGACCGGTCTTTAGTAAAGGTATATGAATTTTTCAACTCAGCAAAAAGCATACTTGAAAATAAAAATGATATATTTTATATGCTCCGCCGGAATTAGAACCCACAAGCTTCAATTCACGAGTTCAAAGTGTTGCCACTGGTCTACGGGCCGGTCATAATTTTTTCCGGTTTAATATTTAAGCGATTTCGTGTTTATTTCAAACTCAAAATAAAATACCAGCATGATTTTCCCAGCCTTCACAAGAAATGAGTAAAAGCCTTCTCGGAATCTGGGACATCCCCAATTAAACTGAAGTGATAAGCGTAAGGCCCTTACCTGTAAGAATAAATATATTTCCACTTGCCAAAAGCGACCCCCTTGGGTAAAATGCGATATGAAGCTACAATGATTGTGTTACTTAGTAGCGACAAGAATTATTTAATTTTTAGCGTGAAATATTTTTTAAATGATCCCCAAGACCTGTGATTTAGAACGACTGCGTTACATTGTACGTCTAGTTTAATATCAGTGACGGATTTTCTTTCATGAGCATTCACGTTCTGCCCGTAAATTGTTACGTGCCATAACCAGGGAATTATTCCCTTTGCGCTGAGAAGCCTTGACTATACACTATACATACAGTATACAGGCTTTACACGGAATAGCGTGAATTGAAAATTATTTCTATTTGATTAATCTACGCAAATAGTTTGCAAAATTATATTCAACAATGTAATTAATAATTTAATATTCCAATCATCGGTAATGTAACATTGTGAATATAATAAATTAGTCAAAATAATCTGTTTAAAAGAGATTTGAAAATAGTTAAAGTAAATACAAGTAAAAGCTTGAATTTTGAAATTGTTACAAAAAAAAATTACAATCTACGAGTAAAATCTATAATCTTAGTCGGTACAAATATGGATATATTTATTAAGATTGATTATTTTTTTAATTAAGATTAAAAAAAAAAGATTGAACATTTGTTTTATTCCACTTTTATTGATTTTTTGAGTAAGTTACAAATATTTTCGGAATCACTTCCATCATCGGGTAATTGTTAGTTACCCAATGATGGAAGATCGATCATAGATTATTTTGATTGTTATCTTTTGATCCACTCTTGGAAAATCTATTGTTCCAAAATATTTATTACTACGATAATTAATTACAAATCTCAATGTGATGGGAACATTGAATAGGGCGTGAAAATAAACACCGTCACGCGGCCGGGTCTATTGTAATTATGACACGACGCAGGCGGGGTTCGAGCATGCGATTTCAATAATGTGAATTCAAGTGCCAAAGCCTTTTCTCTTTGACCATACCAGCGACAACATATCCAGCAATTTATTTACACTATCATCATGAATATTGATGATTTTATTTTTGTTTTCCACCAGGTATTCCCCAAGGAGTCCCCGTGATTGTAGCTGAACACCTGATATACGACCCTGGAGACATCTTGAGGGCCAACTGCACGGCGCCTGCTTCCAAGCCCAAGGCCAATATAACCCTCCTCATCAATGGGTTACAAGTAAGGCAATTTTATCTATTGAAAATAAAAATAAAGTTTTCAAAGCGTGTATCATCGCGCACGACCACAATTGAAGAGATGAATTTTGTTTCTTACTCTACTATTTTCTTATAACAAAAAAAAGTGATTTCGCAAAGTTAAAGTGACAACTACTTCGAATGACTTTATTATTTTATTTTTTAATTACAAAAAACGTGATTGCCTCTACTCCTTTTTCTTCCTCCTTTAGATAACTCCTGGTCAATTGACTTAGAAGGAGACAACTTCATCGTATTGCTTCATTCTTATTTCTTCTAATTATCAGTATCATCATCATCATTGGCACGACAACCCGGGGTGGGTCTTGGCCTCCCATAGCAACCGCTGCCAGCGCTGTCTATCCAATGTCTTCCTCCTCCAGTCCCACATTTCCACTGCACGGCAATCCGCCACCACTCCGTCCAGCCATCTTGAACGTGGTCTTCCCACTGTCCGGCGTCCCTCCGGGTTCGTCATCACAATCGTCTACTCCAGGATCCGATGGTCCATTCGCTGAATGTGCCCCAGCCAATGCAGTCTATTGACCTTTATTGAGCGGACCACATCAGCGTCCTGGTACAGCTTATACAGTTCGGAGTTGTATCTTCTTCGCCATATGTTTCCGTCCTTTATTGGACCATAAATACGTCGAAGTATTTTCCTTTCGAAGACGTTGAGAGAGCATTGGTCACGCTTGGTCAGTGTCCAGGTTTCGGAGGCATATTCTTCTAATTATAAAAAACGTAATTGCCTCTACTCCTTCTTCTTCCTCCTTTAGATAACTCCTGGCCAGTTGACCCAGAAGGAGACTGCACCCTGGATGTACCAGGCGCAGCTGTCCATCACGCTGATGCTGCTGCCGGAGCACTTCACCAGCGGGCCTCCGCGTCTCCAGTGCAGCGCGCGCATCCTGGATCTCTACAGGGAGGACGTGGAACTCCAGCTATTCTCCAGCAGAGGAGCGCCAAGGCTGGAGAGAGGTGAGAAGACGCTATTAAGCTACACATATAGTAAAACTTTTTTCCCGAAGGAGTAGCATGTAGCGAGTGGAACCTACTTATGATTACAGGTAAGGGGGCGGCTTCGCGCCAACTACTTCACTTGTTCACAGCTCCCGACTTATACCTTGCCGGTATTTTATTTTAGGTTTGGAATAAACACCGAAACGGGAAATCATTTCTGACACCCTAGGTGGGATTCAAATAGTAGCTCTCGGTATGGTATGCAAGCACTCTACCAACTGAGCTATTGATAGATATGTAGATACAGTTTTCAAAGGATTGTAAGAGACAAACCTCACTGGACGGTTCCAACTCCTAAAATAAAGTTGATTCTAGATTGGTTTTAAGGAATATTGTCAAATAGATTGCCGTTTGGTGAATGACTGAAATAATTTTCATGAGTCCTTGTGATCAACTTCATCATTTCACTTTCACGCTGAAAAAGCCCATCGTAGACAAGAACAAAACGTCCAGAAGCTCCAGCTCCCACAGACCACGGCAACTTATCTTATCTTTGTTGCAAAGATATGTAAGATTGGGAATTCACATTGCATGCATTCTCACAAGCAGACACGTACAAGTTTGTGCTTGCACATGCCGCATGTTAACCTACAATGTAAAAACCAAATCTCAAATGGACATACATACACCCTGCAACGCCTGCCGACCTTCCCTGAAACAGGGGTGACATTGGATAAGTGCACCATTTTCTACAGCATGGGTTGTCAGCCGCATACCAACCTATAAGTCAAGGAACCAGATCCCGGAAAACAACTCTTCAGCATCATCAGCCGGCCGTGTAAGCCTAAAACTCCTATTCAACATACACATTTATTTTTGGTAGATATTTGTGTGAAATTTATCTTATTCCATCACTACAACGAACGCGTTCTATTCTGAAATTGTTATTTCTGTATTTTCAAAAAAAACTTGATATTTAAATTTTATAAATAAAGTTTTCTTCTTTGATTTCTACTAAATTTTATAAAACCAAAACAATTCTAAGTAAACACTGTTGTATTTTCACTCGATTTATTGATTTTATTTTAATTAATATAATTTTCCTCTTGTATTTTTAGTGATTAACAACATAATGTTAGTCGCCCGTTGAGCCCGCGCTTTGACAAACTAATGATGCCTCGTCTGAAAGTTTCATGACCACGATCATTTTTACCTACCGAATTTCGGTAGTATTTGTATGAAAACTGTAATCAGCTGATCACTTGCGGCCATCTTGGATTGACAGGTCTTCATACAAATGCATCATTAGTTTGTCAAAGCGTGAGCTCAACGGGCGACTAAAATGTCTAAGAATAGCCCCGATAATGATTGTCTGACGAGGTAGAACCAGAATTGTAAAAATCAGAAAATCAAATACTAAAAGTTTTTTTTTTGCTATTTTTTCAGTGACGTCGAGCGGTTCCCAACAAAATCACTCAACTTCAGTGGAATTGCTGATTTTGCTCGCAGCCCTTGCGTATTGTACAGAAGCGACTGGTCTTTTCAAATACAGTTGAAACGCCATCTGTCTAATGATCTAGCAATATGAATACTTCATATTATTATTACAGTATAAATATTATTGAATATGTTTAGATATTTATTCATAGATGGAAGGGGGTGTGTGTAAATTAATATAAATGTGATACTTTATACGATATTAAACGGTTAAAAAGTTACTAAATGTCTTTTACTCTTATATTTCTATTTACATTGACTAATAACTAGACCGGTCCGTAGCTCAGTGGTAGCACTGCGGACTCTGAATGTGAAGGTTGTGGGTTCGATTCCCGGCGGAGCACAAAAAAATACCATTTACATTTTCAAATTTGCTCTTCGCCGGGTTGAAAAATTCATAAAACCTTTACCAATTACCGGTCACCATAGGTCCATCCAGCCTTACAGCAACTGGGTCTTGCTTGAGAATTGGCGCTTTGTAGCGACGACGATCAAGCTCGTAAAAAGGTCGATAGCTCAATTGGTAGAATGCTTGCATTCCATGCCGAGAGCAAGGATTCGATCTCAAAGGCTTACTCAGCCTTCACAAGAAATGAGAACCAGCCCCCCCGGGACCTGGGAAACCCCCACTTCAACTGAAAGTGGTTCGTGTGAGGCCGGCCCCCTTACCTGTAAAAATAAATAGGTCCCGAAGCGCCACATGCGACCCCTTCGGGGATAACGCAGGCAAGAAGTTACACTATATGTGTAGCTTAGTTGCGTTAATAACATGAGAGAACTACAACCTATAGACTGGTCCCTAATCTAGCGGTGACGCTTCAGACTCGTAGATGAAAGTTGAGCTCAAAAATATAACACTTACATTTCAAATTTGCTCTTCGCTGGATTGAAAATTTTAAATGCCTTTACCAAAGACCGGTAACCAAAGGTCCATCCAGCCATACGGCAACTGAGGTATGCTTCTGGGTGTGACTGTGGGGCGGAGAACCAGACTATCCAGCACAAAGTGGAGGAGTGCTCCATCAGAAGACACCCTCCTGGCCTGAAAGACCTTCACGAAGCCACGCCAGGAGCAGTGAAGCGTATAGAGGCTTAGATCTTCGCGTCTGACGCGGCACTATGGCCAATAATTTGCCGGACATACGCAAAGTAGAGTAAATAAGTTGGTTTTTAAAAAATGTCGAGTTTCTATGTTTGTAAAATTTGTATGCAAATTAAGAGTTTTTTTTCTTCTCAAAATCACTTTTGTAAAATTGAAAGATTCGAAATATTAAATTGAAATATTCAACTGATATTTCAAGAAAACTGAAGTATTGAAGGGTAAGCAAAAAAGTATACATTCAAAATTATGATGAAAAATTACCTATAGTAACAAAAAATACTTTAGGCGTTCAAATAAAATCGTCAATAAACCTGAGCGGGGTGTGTGTGCATAGAAACGCTGATTTGAAAAATTAAGCTCCATGGAGGGAAGCGCAATTTCAGATGCGAGATTTTATAGCCGAAAATAAAACTGAAAACTTTTTGAACCATAAAAATATGATGAATCATTCAGGAGCCTGACCCAAATTTTAAATTTGAAAATCAAACAGGAAAGCCGGGAAAATATTTCGGTTTACACTGTGGCCTAGTTGCTTCTGAAGTGTCGGCAAGTGTTTTCATCTAATAATTATTCCAATCATTTCACATTCAACGCTTTTGTGTGATCACTAAATTATCTGCAGATATGAGTACTTAAATCACTTTAAAGTCAATGTTTTTGCGTGATCACTTTATATTTTTTTTTTAAGGAATGCTTTGCGGAGGCTCCCCAACTCTTGAAAGTTTTGGAGGTCTATGTCACCCTGGAAGATTTCCGCAAAGATGTTGCTTGAGTTCTTGCTTCTGTCGTGAGGCGCTGCAAGGAAGTGGTGATTGATGTTGGTTTTGAATAAAACCGGGTTAAATTGGGTTCTGTATATATTTGTAGATATATACATTTTTTGTGGCAAAGATTTATTAACATTCAAAACTCAAATTCATGCCCACAAACAAAACCAAACCTCAAATGACCATAAGCCCTGAAACTTTTGCTGACCTTTCCTGAAACAGGGGCGTCAATGGCAAAATCGTTTCTGCGTGATCAATTCATCATCTGTAGATACAACTATTCAAATTACTTTACATTTAGAAACAAAAATTAGAAACATGTGCGATACTAAAGACATTGTCAGATGTGATAGGAATAGGATATGGTTCTGGAGGGATTATTAAGCTAATTATAAGCATATTGTAATGTAAATAGTAGATTATATAGGTTTACATCGTAGGTAATAATACTTATTACAGCATTATGTCAAAAATAGATTAATATAGGTGTACACCGTAGGTAGCAATAGACCTAAGAAATCTAGAAATTAAATGATCCTTTTGTAGTCTCGAACGTGGTAGAATATTCAGGAATGTGCTGGCAAAATTAGTCACTGGAAAGTACTGTCTGTGAAGTATATAAGGCGGAGAATTGAGTGTGCTAAGCCAGTGCGATAGTTGGTTTTGATTGGAAGAGTGTAAGCGATACTAAACTGTGAACAATAAATTTGTGTTACCAAAAGAGTTAAAAATAAATATAAATTTGTAGAAATAAATTAAGTGTAAATAAAGATCCTGAAAGAAAACCTGTGTGTTTTAATTTATAGACTTTTCGAACCTAAAAATATTACAATATTATAAGCATTCTGCTAAGGGTGTTCAGAGCCTCTCCAGAACTGCTGTATAAATGTAGAAAACAATGTCCAGGAATACCAGATGCCCAGCGCCTTCCAGGTCACCCTCCCGAAAGATGGAAGAACAGCTGGCCTTCTGCATCACAGGAGGGAGCTCCGCAGATCTAAAATTCAATACAAGCAAAAGAAGCAGAAAAATAGAGTTAAATTAAATTGAGTAAATGCAGATGAGTCATTAAAAAAGTCAATTGTAGTGGCGGATCCAAAAGGTGCGTAAGGCAGATAGAGAAAGACAGAAATCAAGATGACTGGTCGTGAAGTGGTAGTGAAATGAGTAAAGTATGTACGGTGGATATGAAGCATTTGAGAAGTATGACAGGAAAAACTTTGAGGGATAGAGTGAGGAATGAATGGGTAAAAAAAGAATGTAATTTGAAAGAGGATGTGAAAGTTAAGGTACAAAAGAATGTGATGAGATGGTTTGGGCATGTGGACAGAATGAATGATGATAGACTGACAAAGCATGTATACAAAGAAAGTGTGAAATGAAAAAGAGGGAAGGGACGACCGAAAAAAGTATGGAGTAATCAGATTGAGAAGATTGTGAAAGAATGGGATATACAAAGTGAGCGTAAAAGAAGAAAATGCATGAAAAAGGTGATGGATATAAAAGAATTGAAAGAGGTATGTCAGGATAGGAAAAAATGGAGGCAACTCTGCAGAGGCTCTGGCCACCCCTAGCGGAATGGCGACAGAGTTACAGTTACAGTTACTGGTCGACGATATTTGTTAGAAGTGGTGCTAACAGAAGAAGAAGAATCGCAGAAATGACGCCCCCGTGCGACAGTCTGCGGCAAAAGTAGCATAATTTTGGTCACGCCCATCATTTGTTCGCAGGAGGCGAGCAAACAAAATTTCGTATTCAAATAAAAGCCGATGGCTTAATTGAATTTCACGGACCGGTTCCCGCGAAACTTGGGGCCGCTCCGTGAGGCGCGCAGACGATCCGTAATGCCTCGCCTGACCTAGAAGGCTCCAGCTCAAAATGTTAACGTCACCTTTCCCCGCATTGCCCATGGTATATGACTTATTATGTTATTTTACTAAATAACATATAAAAGAACATTTTCGAAGTGTGCAGTACCTATGTGTCGTGGGCCGAACAGAGCCGAACGTCCACGGAACCAAACTGCGCCGTGCGATCTAATCGGCCCACGCTCGTCAGTTCTCGGCAAGATGTGAAAAGAGTCAGACGTCGGCGACCAAGCACCAAGTGGTGCAAGAGGGGACATAACCATGGAGCTCCCTCCTCCCCATCTACTTGGATTTCCTGCCAGCAAGGCACCCGCCTAGTGGACCAGAGACGGGATCATTGGAGCGCCCACCCAGGGGCTCAAACGTGTGGAGGCGTCCGCCTCGTGAGCCACCGCTGCCTTAGGCCTTCAGCTCGGAGCTCCAGTCAACAGAGTAGGGAGCGTTTTAGTGAATAGGTGCAGGTCAGGCCATTCCCTTATTTCCCCTATTTCCCCCATATTACTAAAGTTAATAAACCCTTATTTGTTCATGTTAAACTTATCTTTTAATATACAACCCTTCCCAAAATACAAGTTAGCAACACAAGGAAAGAACCTCACGCCCTGAGAGTGATGCTGATGATAGCTAGCCAGAGTGAGTATTCTGTAGGTACATCCTGAAGGTACCTTCAATTGTTAACATAACAGACTCTATGCTTAAATTTCCCTGCTTTTGGTGAACCTCGTGCGACTTACCTACACATTTACCAGTTCTACACGTCCCTTTAGTGCTTGTTTTTCTTATGACTATCAGTGATCATTTCACATGAGCAATGTTTGTATGTTGTTTCTAGTACGTTGTTTCTAGAACACCAGATCCTGTAAGAAGATCACAGCAGCTAGCCAACCACTGATAATGCCCATGGGATCAATGGGCGAAACTGTCCGGAAAGAATCGTCCAGACCACGGCTACATAGCCCGAAAAGAGTGATTGTTATGTCAATGTTTGTATGTGTACTAAACAAATGTGTCTTGTGAAAACTGGAAATTGATTTTAAAAATATTTAAAACACCTGTCACATTATTGTGTTTTGTTTTTTTCTTAGTTTCAATTGTGTAGAATGTGATTCTTAAGCCAATTTCATTGCAAGGTCATCTTTGAATCGAATGATAAAGAAACCAAAAAAGCACTAGAGAGACGTACTGACACTCTCTGCAGTTGACACTAGCGCTAAAAAAGGTTTGTATTTATGTAAGTAGAATACACATTATAAAACAAATCTTAGTGATAGTGAAGCCTAAAGGGAGTGTAGGTAGGGTTGGTAAATATTAAAAGATTTGAACGCAATTTAAGCGTGGACACAACAAGAAAAGGTGAAATTTACATTTTATTATAACCGGCCTAATATATGTCTGGTCCGTAGTGCAGTAGTAACACTTCGGACTCGTAAATGGAAGTTTGTGAGTTCGAATCCCGGTGAAGCACAAAATTTATACTATTTATATTTTGAAATAAAATTCATCTTACTTCACCAAAGACCAATCCCCAAAAGCCCATCCAGCCTTACAGCAACTGGGTCTTGTTTGAGGAATGGCGCTTTGTAGCGGCAACCAAGATCGTAAAAAGTCCGGTCGATAGCTCAGTTGGTAGAATGCTTGTATTACATCCTGAGAGCAAGGGTTCGATTCTCACCGAAGGCGTAAGAAATTATTTCCCGTGTCGGTGTTTATTTCAAACCTAAAATCAATACCAACGTGTACTCAACCTTCCAAAGAAATGAATACCAGCCCCCTTGGGAGCTGAGAAACTCCCACTTCAAATCAAGTGGTTGACGTGAGGCCGGCCCCCTTACCTGTTAAAATAAAGAGTTCCAGACATCTTTGGAAATAACACAAGCAAGAAGTTACTCCATAAATGTAGCTCAGTTGTTTTTTTTTTTTTAAAAAAACCACAACAATAGCAATTTTATTATCTGTTTATTTTTTACCTGTTTTGCAGATTTTCTCGGGTTTCAAAAATTGCTGAAATCAACATCTAAGCATAGATCATCTTAATTTAAAATTTAAATTAACTAAAATTAAATTAAACTAAAATTAACCAACTGTAAACTAAATTTGTGATATCTATACCCTTAGTACGAGTTACAAACTTGAGTAATGTAAAGTTTACGGCAAGTATTAAAGAGTGGTTTTCCCCAAAATCTGCCGTTTTTGTTCGTTTGAACTTGATTTTCTTCATCACTGTAACTGTTTTGCTAAGACCATAATGTGTAAGAAACAATAAACGTCAGATTTTGGAGAAAATCACTCTTTATAATTTCCGTAAGCTTTACTTTACTCAAGTTTTGCAACTCGTACTAAGGGTACAGGATACAAGTTTATGCGTCCTTACTATAAATATATCGGTCGTACTATAGATATGTCGATTTGTAACCCGAGAGAAGTTGTATTTTTCAGTAAAGTTTGTACATTTTCAAAGAGATTTATTACAGAAATCAGTTTGTGTATAACAAATATAAAAAACCAAAAAAGTATTGGGAATATATGTATAATCTATAATCTATAATCTAAGTTGCAAGGATATATTCATTTAAAGCTCTCAGATGTATGCCCACAAACCAACAAGTGTAGTTCGAGCTTACAAATGCTGAATGTGTACTTACAAATAAAATCCAAACCTCAAATGAACATAAGCCCCACAACTTTTGCCGACCATCCCTGAAACAGGGGTGACATTGGCAAAGTGAACCATTTTTTACAGTATGGGTGGTCAGCCTCATACCAACCTATAAGTCAAGGAATATGAATAATAAATTACATTTAAATATAAAAAAGAACAAAACCTTACAAAGAAATCTATACAAAAAAAGTAAAAAATTTCCTATGCAAAAAATGTAGCAAATGAATACACCAACATTAGAAATCAACATTGCAGATTAGCCGCCACTTCTTCCTGTCCTTGCATACTTCTTTCATTTTATGTCGTTAAAGAAAATTTCACAAAACTTTTCAGTTGCTTTTAATTTTTTTTTTTTTTTATATTGCGTTACAACATTCGAAGCAACATTCATACATAGAAAAGAAAAGCTTTTTTGTAACAAAGTATTTTTTGAATGGAATCTTCACGAAATGTTAACGGTATATTTTTTATGCTCCGCCAGGATTCGAATCCACTACCTTCCAATCACGAGTCCGAAATGTTAACCACTATACTGCAATGCGAATAATTTATATTCACCTTAATTTTCACGATTGTATCATGCAATAAACAGCGATAAATTTAACCCTTCACCTACCGCAATAAGTTTGTATCCCGTGTACCAGCTCGGGATATCCTATCTGCCGTTACTCAGCAGCTTAGGCCCAATTAAAAGTATCCCCTTATTACGTCTTTGGACCGCAGCACGGGCCGCATGCAAACTAGCCCGAGGTATAAACAGGGCAATAATCATAAATTCAGCTTAGCCGTCATACGAGAGCTCGAGAGTAGGCCATGTTAACCCTTGCTCTGCTGAAATGGACTAAAAACGGTGTATTTTTTGGAATACAAATGAAAAAAAAATGTTGTAATTCACTTTCGGGGCTATTCTTAGACATTTTAGTCGTCGGTTGAGCCCACGCTTTGACAAACTGATGATGTATTTGTATGAAGACCTGTCAATCCAAGATGGCCGCAACTGAACAGCTCATTTGTCTTCATACAAATATAACAAAATTCGGTAGGTAAGAATGACCGTGCTGATGAAACTTCCAGCGCAGGCACCATTAGTTTGTCAAAGCGTGGGCTCAACTGACGACTAAAATGTCTAAGAATAGCCCCGTCTGTATTTTTTTTTTCGCTCAAACTTTTTTGACAAAAAAGGCTTCTTCAGGTGCATGTTTGTTACCTCAAAAGGTTTCTTGTTAAAGGTAACAATTATGCTCTTGAAGATGGTCCATCAAGCGAAGACGTTTGAGTGAAAAATAAAAAAGTGAATTAAAACAGTTTTTTTTTTCATTTCCATATCATAATTTCTATTTCTATTCCAGAAAAGCAAGGGTCGCGTGCAGCAATGTACGGTAAAAAACCATTTAAGCTTAATATTCAGATTTAAAAGTTAGCACTACAATATATTTCAAATGAGTTAAATTTTAAAGGAATGGGAGAAAATAATTATGAATTCTGAAATGTATTTGCCTATACCCTATGCACGCGCCTGCCAACAAGCAAGAAAGTGACGAGTAGCCGTTGTGCTGGATACGCATACTTTTTAGACGGCGAAAAAATGTAATGAGTTACCGGTATCTGTGTTTCCACGCCAATTTCCCTATTCAAATCCAATAGCAATCGTCATATTCCTTGACTTATAGGTTGGTATGAGGCTGACCACTCATACTGTAAAAAATGGTTCACTTTGCCAATGTCACCCCTGTATCAGGGAAGGTGGGCAAAAGTTGTAGAGTTTATGTTCATTTGAGGTTTGGATTATATTTGTTGGTACACTTTCAGCATTTGTAAGCGCGAACTATACGTGTTTATTTGTGGGCATGCATTTGATATGAGCTTTAAATGTTAAAATCTGTTTCCAACATAGATAACATAGATATCCTCTCAGTGTCTTAGTAAATCAAAGCAACGCAACACGCAATGCAACACACACCACAGCACTGTGCAACTAAAGGCCCTGCAACTGGATAAGGGGCATCAACTGCCACATCACCAACACCTCTGCGGTACTACAACAAGTGTCATATACCACTAGAGTCTCTTAAATACAGGGAGTGTCCCGCACAAACGCAACTAAACGCAACTAAGCTACACATATAGTTTAACTTTTTGCCGCGTTATCCCCGAAGCGGTCGCATGTGGCGAGTTGAACCTATTTATTTTTACAGGTAAGTGAGCTAGCCTTACGCCAACCACTTCAGTTGAAGTGGGGGTTTCCCAGCTCCCGAGAGGGCTGGTACTCATTTCTTGTGAAGGCTGAGTAAACCTGCCGGTATTTTATTTTTGGGGTTTGAAATAAACACCGACACGGGAAATCATTTCTGACACCTTCGGTGGGATTCGAACCCGAGCTCACGGCATGGAATGCAAGCGCTCTACCAACTGAGCTATCGACCGGACGGGACAAGCGCCCTTAAAAAAAAATCAAGCACACGACCTTCGGATTACGAGTCCGTAGCGTTAACAACTAGACTGCAGACCGAACAACATCAACAACCTTAAAACATCCCTCAAGACACACTACTTCGCCGCGATAACACAGAAAGCGCCCTTGGAGTGACAATCTTCACGAAACGGCGCTATATCAAGTCATCATCATCATCATCATCAACACTATTCTCGTTTACAATATATCTCATCTCTGGGAGTTGGAGGGTTAACCCGAGCATAGCCACAGCATCGTTTGTTTGCCCGGGCATATTTTGACGTCCCCACACCCCGAAATTTCGTATTAAACTTTTTATGGACACTAAGCCTTGCGCATTCAAGGCAACTGCGGCCGCGGGGCCATTCATTGCGAGGGCACCTTTTCGCCCAGAAATTAAAATAAGTGCCCTGTGTCTGTCTACTTACATCCACAAGCGGCCTGTGAAGGAGAGCAACGTAATTGTGAGTTATTTAACCTTTCAACTTTTAAAAGTGTTATACAGAGCCTGTGGTAGGTAAAGCTGTGAAAAAAATGTGAAAAATTATAAGTGAGAAAAAAAACTATATAAAATAAATTTAAAAAATCCCTTAATTTATTTACAATAATAGTTACTACTCTCATTTAATCTTAGTTGCAAAGATTTTTTTTGCCTTAAGGCACTCTAGCTTCAAGAAAGGTGGCAGGAGTTTCTTTCGATCAATGTTTATCTTCTTTCAATGTAATTTTCTTCTCTGTTTATATTTTCTTTCTCTGTTTCTATTTTTCCTTTATTTTTCGATCAATGTATTTCATTTTTATATGGCCAATCACGTATTGCACCCTCCGCGTGACCAGGCTGGAATAAAGATTGTTTTACTATTATTATTGTATGGGTGCAACGGGACCCTTATGGTGCACTCTCATAAGATCATCAATGGGATAATAGACAGTCCCACCTTGTTGGAGGGCTTCAGGTTGTACGCGCCAAATGACTATAATCGGGGGCGAGATCATGATTTATTTCATGTACAGATGAGTCGCACTGACGTCTTGGCGCAAAATCTTTTAACTCAGAGTGTTAACCTCATTAACGAATCAAAGATTGATATATTTCAACACAATTTAGACACCTTTAAATCCATGGTGAAAGAGTTCCTCCCAGCCTGTTAATGGCTGTGAGGGTGCACTGTAATTAGGGTAATCTGTTGTGCACTTTAAAAAAATATAGATATTACATTTAATATTCATACTAAATGCAATCCCACAAGCAGACATGTATAAGTTTGCGCTTACACATGCCGCATGTCGACTTACAACATGAAAACCCAATAAAAAATTAACACAAGTCCTGCAACTCACTGCCTTAGTTCTTGTTTGCCGTATAGACCATTCAGATAATTTCACATGAGCAATGTTTGCATGTGTACTGGACCAATGTGTCTGATGAAAACAGGAAATTGATTTAAAAAATATTGAAAACTACTCTCACATTATCGAATTTTACGTTTTTTCTTAGCTCAGATTGGGTGGAATTTGATTCTTAAGACAACTGCATTAAAAAGTCATATTTGACAGAATAGGTCTATACGGCAAACAAGAACTGGGGGAACGAACTGTTATTGACTTTCCCTGAAACAGGGGTGATATTGGCAAAGTGAATCATTTTTTACTGTATGATCTGCCTCATACAAACTTCTAAGTCAAGATTATTATTTAAAACTTCAGAATGCCAAGAAAAACACATCTAGTCAATCTTTGATTAAAGTGGATTTTGAAGAATAATTATTGTTAGAATGATGATCATGATACACCTAATGTAATTTAAGCGAATTTGGCGTTATTTAGGCGCTGTTGAATTCGGCGCATACTAATGATCGGATAATTTAAATTTAGGCGTTTGATCCGCGTTAACAATTTATTGCAATTTACCTCATTATTCAAATTTATTTTAATAACGCCTAAACTGATGATGTTTTACCCGGCATGCACGAGTGTGCTCTAATCTGCTTAACAGTTTTGCATGTCACAATTAGGCAAAATTTTAATTCGCCTACAATTGATAGTACATTTTTTTTTTTTTTTTAAAACATAGTTTTATTGTAACATTTTTTAAGTTTACAATGCCTAAGCGCTATCGGACTTTATCCGTCCATCTTCAGAGGCTAACTGCTATTTTTTCAGTTTAAAAAAAACGTTAGCTACTGTAACGAGATGGATTTGTTTGTTAGGTAAAATGGAACATGAGATTTGAATTTGAATGAAAAGGAAAACAAAAGAATAAAGAAAGAGAGGAGAAGCTTGCCTGGCGGGATAGCCACAAGCCTGTGTAATTAAGAATAAAGAATATTATTGTGCTGTGGTTAATTGTGTATACATTGTGAAAGAAATAAAAGTAAACATATTAAAGTGTGTATGTTATATTATTAATTGTGTCAATCAGTAGGACAGAAGAAAAACCCTCACACTACTAAGCTACGCATATAGCGTGACTTTTTGCCGCATATTCCCCGAGAGGATCGCATGTGGCGAGTGGAACATATTTATGTTTACAGTACCAATCTAGAATGTTCTAAAATTTCATAAAATCTATAATTTAAGTTGCAAAGATACATACATTGGCGGTGTAATAATTATATTGCATGTACACTTACATGAACATAAACTTTGCAACCCTTGCCGCCCTGCCAGAAACGAGGTGGCATTTGACCGGCCCGTAGTCTAGTGGTGACGCTTTGGACTCGTTAATGGAAGGTTATGGGTTCAAATTCTAGCGGAGTACAAAAAATATGCCATTTATATTTTCACATGTACTCTTCACTGGGTTGAAAAATTCATATACCTTTACCAAAGCCCGGTCGCCAAAGGTGCATCCAGTATACAGCAACTGGATCTTGCTTGAATATTGGCGCTTTCTATAGCGACGATCAAGCTTACAGAAGGCTCTTGAGGTGTGATTCACACAAAAATAGCGCTCACAAATAAATCATCCTTATATTATTATTAGTATGTATTGGCAAAAGTGAACCAAGGTTTCGCAGTATGGGGGTCAGTTTCATACCAACCTACTAGTCAAGGAACTATTAATTAATTTTGTGAAAACAAACACCTTCAATTTCACGAAATGAGCTACTGTCTCCGTTTGCAGATAAAGTAATAAAGGACAAGATTTACTTGTAGCCAAATTCAGAAGAGGAAAAGTTGCGAAAAAAATTCCAACAGAGGCCGAGGTCGCAGCCAACTTTCTAAGTTATGAAAAAACTCTGCGTCACGTTTATCTCGACTCACCTTAGTAAGTTTTTTCCGTTTTACATCGCCAAACTTTCCATATCTTGGGATATTTTTTTGCTGAGGTACCCCCTGAAGCAAAAGCACATCTCCTCCGGTTCCACGACATATTGGTCACAGACAACCCGTCCACTGACAGTTCGGCCATGGACAAAGCGGTCACACGAAATTTAGTCCACACGATTTTTTGGTCAACGGAATTTCGGTTACTGGCAACTCTACCAGAGACAGTTCGGTCACAGTACAGTTAACCCACACGATTTTTTGGTCAACAAAGTTTCTGTAACTTCTGTAAATGTAACTCTGACGTCATTCTGCTAGGAGAAGCCAAAGCCTCTTTAGACCTGCCTCCATTTCTTCCTATCCTTGTATACCTCTTTCAATTCATTAATATCCATCACCTTTTTTGTACATTTTCTTCTTTTACACTCACTTTGTAAATCCCATATTTTCACAATCTACTCAATCTAATTACTTCATAGTCTTCATACTTTTCTCGGTCGTCCCTTACCTCTTTTTCCTTTCACACTTCCCTGTATACATACAATTTCATATAACAAAATAGACAGTGCTATCACAGAAATCTACTACAGTAAATTTAAACTACAGTTACTTCAAAACTACAACAAGACCCAAAATCACCACATGCAACCCCTTCAGGGATAATGTAGCAAAAAGTTACACTATATGTGAAGGTTAGTTGCTTTCACAGTAATTACAAAGTTTTCTGTAATGAAGCTCTCTGTGGACGATATCTTGTATGTGATCGAAATATCGTTGACCAAAATGTCGTATGGAAAAACATTTGTGTGACCAATTTGTCCATGAACGTGCGGGATATGATCTCCTCTAACCCTTTCTACGTACTAAGGCGTAATATAATGTGTAAGTATACTCATACTATATCTTTCGCATCGTTTGGTGTTATTCACACACAACAAATCCATGGCTTAACCGTCTTCTAACGTGAATTTGCCATACAAAAAACGAGGGGGCACGGATCAGCCATAGATCAAATGCTTTGTGAATAATATTTTCAATATACTTCTTGACTCTACTTTTGGAAATATTAAAAATTTTGGTTTTGAATCAATATTAAAACAAAGAAAATAAAAGAAGTACTTAAAAAATAGTGGTTTTCCTGTAATCTTGGCGGTTAAGATTTTTAAATCTTCATGTAATTTGCAACCAATATTTTTTTTATTTTAAGTGTTTTTAGGCTTTCATGGCCGGCTTCAGATGATGATGACGAGGATGCAGCATCCATGCTTCTGGGCTTGTAGACCATAGTCCAGTTTTTCTTCACAGAAGGCTGCTTTTTTCTTTTTAGAAGGCTGCTACGTTTGGAGCATGGTCTACAAGCCCGGAAGAATGGATGCTGCATCCTCATCATCATCAATGTATTTATTTATTTGTTTAATTTATTGATTGTCTTTTTAAGTAAGCCTTGTTTCAGAGCTTGTGATCATTTCGATTGCTCCAAGGAAGAAGGAAGTAACTCCGAAATTTAGGTTTTTGACTTATTTCCTTTTCTGTTGGTAACAAATCATTATCTTCATTCCAAGATGACATCCGTGTCTCTATCTCTTTTAAATTCGTTAATAAATTAATGTAAGAAATAGTTTAGGCATTGTTTTCCATGGAATAAAACACATTCAATTGGCTTTCCTGCAGAACTATCTTTTTCGACTTAGTGCTGTCTTCCTTGGAGCAGTCGATTTGAGTTGTGGGTTTTTATTTTTTGCTATATTGTTTGATTGTTTACAATTTAAACATGTCTGCTTGTGATCATGCATTAAACACAAATCTTAAATATTAATATATACTTGCAAGATAGCGTACAGATTTTTTTGAAAAAAAAAAACAGTTGAAGCAGACATTCAACTGATACGCTCTCTTCACTCAGATTAATTTTTAGCAAGTTTCAGCTGTCATGTAAACTTCTCCATACGACATGTTTTACTGTTTACAAATAATAATATCAGAAAATGTTTGTAAGTTTGTTGGAAACAATCTCTGAAATATTATATAATATATTTCCGAAGAATCTGGGAAGAGATTTTCATTGTATTTTGATATAAATTCTTGATAACAATAAAACAAAAGTGTTCGCCGTAAATTTGCTTTAATATTAACAAAGTTTATTTGCTTCATACCTACCTCAAATTGCTGTGAATATTTGGTAAACTACGTATTTAAAATGAAACAGAAAACTTTGCTTCTTTTCTCAGGGAAAATTTGTGATGTATTTATAATCAAGAAATTAAGTTGCAAAGATGTATTACCGTTTGAGGTTAATATTTTATGCATTGCCCACAAGCAGGCACGTGTTAAGTGTCTAGATATTCTGAATGTGTCTTTATAAAATTAAAATAAAACTAATATAGAATGAACATTGACCCTACAACTCTTGCTATCCTTCCCTGAAAAGGGAGTGAGACAGTGTGGTTGGTCAACGTCATACTAAAAGATTAGTTATATTTTTGAGCATTTTTTTTACATATAATGATTAATTAATCATACAAACAACAAAAACAGCCAATCCATGAAAAATTGTCTCAAAAACACACAACAATAAAAAATCAATCGCTTGCTGCCAGCATTGCAGATCAACCGCTATTGTTTTTCGGCGGCGTTTGCACACATTTTTACTGCTGCAAAAAAGAGCGATTGTGTTTTTTTGCTAAATATTAATCTATAATCTAAGTTGCAAAGATATATTCAATTAAAGATTCATATAATATGCGTTTCCATAAAAATACATGTGTAAGTTTGCGTTTACAAATGCTGCATGTCTAGTAACAAATTCAAACATCAAATAAACAACAGCGCTTCAACTTTTGCTGACCTTCCCTGAAACAGGGGTGACATTGGCAATGTGAATCAATTTTTACAGCACGGGTGTTCTGCTTTGTAAACACAAAACATCATTTTTTATAGCCCTAGCCGCCAGCATTGCAGATCAACCGTTATTTTTTGTTGTTTTTTTAGATTGTGTGTTTTTGTCAAACATAATTAACGAGATGAAAAAAATATTAATTACGTTTTTAAAGTGATAAAAATATCATGTCTCTTCAACGCCGCTGAAATAAACTAGTTAGTTGGAATCCCTTTCACAGATTAAAAAAATATATATCCACTCGCGTGACCTATATCGCGGGGTAGTGGAGACGGGTTGCAAAGCAAAAAGCTTGGAAATTAGTGTAAACGAGATTATTTTTTCCATTTCCTCGTCACGTGTGAGTTTAATTACAAAAAACCTTACAGCAGACCGGCGGGAGTTGATTTCAAAAGCTCCAGTCGCCGGGTTAATCAGCCACTTGGACGCCGGGGCTGTGAGCGGCCGTGCTGCTTGAGAGGGGTGGGAAAGCGTCGCGTCGCTACACTATCGGCCAACTGTTTGCCGCTTTCTACTGATTTTTATGTTATTATCAACATATCAACATTTAATGCTTAATTTTGTAATTGTTTCATGTAATTGATTTTTTATTGAATCTTTATTATTTTTTCTCAATGGATTCCTTGACTTACAGGTTGGTATGCGGCTGACCACCCATACTGTAAAAAATGGTTCACTTTGCCAATGTCACCCCTGTTTCAGGGAAGGACGGCAAATGTTGCAGGGCTTATGTTTATTTGAGATTGGGTTTTTATAATGTAGGTCCACATGCGGCATGTGTTAGCGCGAAATTATACTAACATGTCTGCTTGTGGGAATGCATTTAATATAAATCTTAAATGATATATATCCTTGCAGCTTAGATTAGATTAGATTAGATTCATTCAGCCAATCTATACGGTCTTTGGAAAAGGTGTATGAATTTTTCAACCCAGCGAAGAGCAAATTTGAAAATATAAATGGTATATTTTTGGTCCTTCGCCGCGATTCGAACCAAAAACCTTCCATTAGACCGGTCCGTAGTCCAATAGTAGCACTTCGGACACGTTAATGTAAGGTTGTGGGTTCGAATCCTGAAAGAGCACAAAAATATACCATTTATATTTTCAAATATGCTCTTTGCTTGTTGAAAAAATTCAGATACCTTTATCAAAGACCGGTCACTTAAGGTCCATCCAGCCTTACAGCAACTGGGTCTTGGTTGAGAATTGGCGCTTGCAACGACCGAGCTCGCAGAGGGCTCTTGAGGTGTAATACACTCAAAAACAGCGCTTACCAAATAAATCAGCCTAATTTAATGAACGAGTCCGAAGTGTTACCACTGGACTGCAGACCGGTCAATATAGTCACATATCTAATCTAATCTAAGTTGCAAAGATATGTTACATTGGAGATTCACATTACATGCATTCTCATAACCAGATTATTATTTTGGCAAACGCTATGGCAAGTTTCAACGTGGAGCCTTGTGCTTGAAGTTCTGGAATGTATGGAGAAGTGGCCTGCAGTGTCACTAACAGAGAGTTGCATTGAATCACGGCGCCACTTGAAGAATGTGGAATCCAATCTCAGTCTATTGTAGTGCAGGAGTTAAAGGGTTGGCTCTGTTAAAAAATGCTTAGTTACAAGTGTGAAAGATCCTCTCTTTTATAATGAAATTGTTAACAATAAATTCAACTGCAATTTTATTAAAAGTGAATCCGAAATTAATCAGAGTATGCTCAGGAACATGCGAGAATAGGCCTTGGTCACATATAAATGTAGGCTGCGATTCTACGAAGCTTCAATAACCCTTTGATTACTTGTCGATGCAAGATCTTTTTTCAAATTCAAAGTATACATAATCATTTACCACATAAGCATTCATTCCATTTATTTTAAATTCATATTTTCATAATTTCTTTCAAAAATCAAAACTTTCATCTTACTTGCATTCAACCTCAAATGATTACCTCTCAAAGCCAGCTTCATTCAATATAGAGAGCAATGTTTGCAATTTACGCCACCTACAAATTTTTCGAGGATAGTGCGGTTAGGAGTTGCACTATATGCGCTGCTTAGTTGCATGTCACCTTCACTTCAGGATACGGATCAAAAGATTGCATTACCATGCTGCTAAAGTCCTTAAATTTGTCCACGTTCTCAATACCCTTTGACTGAAAGCATGATCTGGAGACCGGAGTCATCTGTCCAAATTGTATTTATTTAGTTTTGTTGACAATTAAGTAGAAATCTTTTATCTCAATTTTAAGATTGGTTTGCTTGCAATATTCATGTATCTTTGTCACCAATTTCCCTCTATTTATGGCAATCTTTATGAGCTCTTCTTGGGAGAAACAGCTTATATATTCGCTCTGACCAGCCCAACTTCACCTTCAGAAGAGGACTTGAAAATGCTGTTTTCGAAGAGCCACGGAGCCCTTGAGATGGTCTGTGATCATTAAACGGCGCCACCAAAAATAAATCATCCATCATCATCAACATATTTAACAATATAACCTGAAGAAACTCTCAGTTTGGTCATCCTTGGGCATTTTCCCCCTCGATCATTTTTCTTTGATTTAAAAAAATGTAATTTGTCATGTATGTTCCTTGACTTATAGGTTGTTATGCGGCTGACCACCCATAATATAAAAATTGGTTCACTTTGCCAATGTCACCCCTGTTTCAGGGAAGGACGGCAAGAGTTGCAAGGCTTATGTTCATTTGAGATTGGGTTTTTATATTGTAGGTCCACATGCGGCATGTGTTAGCGCGAAATTATACATATCTGCTTGTGGGAATGCATTTAGTATAAATCTTAAATGATATATATCCTTGCAGCTTAGATTAGATTAGATTAGATTAGATCATCCCCTCAATAATGAACCTTCAGGCATTTTTTTATATTTTCCATGATCACATTTATAATAAGGTCCAATTCCTTTCCTGCTATATCTACCTTATTTAGTAGTTCTTAGAAGCTTGGTATAATCTCTGCCAAAATTATGGTGTGTTCAGCATTTATATGTTGTTGTTCACAGAACCATTAACTTATACTCTTCTGTGAGAAATTTCAAGATATTTAGAAGAAAATAAGGATCACCAAATATAGTATACACATTAAACTGGTCTATAATTTGACTTGCAAGCAGGTTTGATTTTAATCCCAAAGTGTCTTGACATGTTTTCCCGTTTTGATGTTTTCTTTTGATGAAGGGAATATTACCGAAAAAAACTTATTCCGTACCTTCTTATATTTTATCGTGCACTTCTAAAACAAAAAAACATTATAATCCATCGTTCGAGTTATTCAATGTTTATGTTTTTTTGTCATCTCGGCAATTAGAACTTTTGTGAATGAATCAATTTCAATTGTCAATTCAACAAACTTTAAATGAACACAATGCCTTTATTTTTGGATGGACAACTATAATGTAATGTTATAAAGATTCACAAGAGTTAACTTTAAATATTACACTTATTTTCATTAAAAAAAACGGCCCGATTTATGTTTTATTACCCTTTAAACGAAACCGACTTCTATCTCATTATTTTGACAACAAAGCAACTGTCAAACCACGTCACAGCGTCCTAGGATAACTACCAACTTGTACAAGAGTATGATCGTTTTAGTTTATTTTATAAATTCAGAACAGCAATAAATAATGCATGTTCTTACTTCAAATCCTTTAAATAAACAGTTTATGGGTACCGAAGTAAATATATATTTTTTAAAACGTGAATGAGTGCATTTTTGACGTTTTTTAATATAAATGCATGCATTGTAAACATACCTTGTACTTTTATCGTTACAAATGAATCAGTCATTTACTTCTTTAATTTCATGAGCTCCTGGTATCCGTGACGTCATTGCAAGTCGACGCTGATTGGTTGTTAAAATGTCAACAAACCAGCGTCCTCCGACAAACCACAAGTATGAACGTAACAATTTATAATTTAATAAAAAAATCATTAATAATACTACTTATTATTACCACAATTATTTTTAAATATTATGTTATTTCTTACTAAATTTATTTCAGATTTTTATTTGCATGATTTAACTTATACCTATTGATATTATGAATGAAATGAAATACAATATAGGCTTACCTTGTGATATTTCCTTAGAAACCAATCTTTCATTTACCTCCTCATATTTCATGTGCTCCGGGTATCCGTGAGGTTATTTTAGTTAGCATTTATGTCCCACAGGTGTCGATGTCTAATTGCTTGTATGGATTATTTCTTCATAATTGATTTCCATTAGGTTGTTTTAGTTTGAAAGTGATACACAGATGTCAATGCTTGCAGTAATTTTTGTAACTCAATCTCTTCAAGTTTCATTCACATCTGTTATTAGTTAGGTTACTTTACTTGTAAAGAAAAGTACACGGATATCATTGAAGTATTGCAAATTAAATCTTCAAAGTTTATCAGCTTCTGGTTCCCATGAAGTTAATTTTTAATTTGTTGTATTAATAAGTTGCAAAGATATGTTACATTGGAGATTCACATTACATGCATTCTCACAACCAGACACGTACAAGTTCGTGCTGGCACATGCCTCATGTGAACCTGCAACATAAAAACCAAATCTCAAATTGACATAGATACACCCTGCAACTCTTGCCGTCCTTCCCTTAGACAGGGGTGACATTGACAAAGTGAACCATTTTTACAGCATGGGTGGTCAGCCGCATACCAACCTATAAGTCAAGGAACATACACGAAAAATTTCTTTTTTTAAATAAATAAATAATAATAGACGAGTATATGGACATCAAAAACTAAAACATAAAACAAATTTCCCTTTTATAAACCCTAGCCGCCAACATTACAGATCAACCGCCATTTCTTTCTGTCCTTACATACTTCTTTCATTTCCTCCAGAGTCATAACCTTCTTCATACAGGCTCTTCTTTTATTATGACTTGTTCTTTTATTCATCTTGGCTGTTATTTCTTTAGATGCTGTAGCTCTAACTAGGCTTTGGTGCTATTATCAGAAGGTTTCATATTAACTATTTCATGTTCTAGAGTTAACTCCTGACTCAGTTTTTGGCATTTTCAAAGATTTTAAAAATGTCCTTGTTTTTTGTACAGTAATGATGGAATAATCATTTTTCAAATCAGTAATCAGGATTTTATCAAAATTAATTTAGATGCATTCAGCACGTGCAAACCAACAAAAGGTTAAATAAAAATGTATATTAATGTTTAAATATCTCCGAAATTTGATGATAAATTTATATTTCTGACAATTCCTTGAATTACTAGTTAGTTTGTGAATGATAATAGAATAGGGAAATTATAGAATTCCTTGACTTATAGGTTAGTATGAGGCTGACCACCCATGCTGTAAAAAATGGTTCACTTTGCTAATGTCACCCCTGTTTCAGGGAAGGTCGGAAAGAGTTGCAGGGCTTATGTTCATTTGAGATTGAGTTTTTATATTGTAGGTCCACATGCGGCATGTGTTAGCGCGAAATTATACATGTCTGCTTGTGGGAATGCGTTTAATATGAATCTTAAATGATAAATACCTTTACAGCTTAGATTTAGATTTAAGATAGAATGATACTATAATCTGTAATCTATGTTGCAATGATAGTTTTTTTTTAAATAGATTTGTGAAGAGGATTGCAATTCACCCACCTATTCTGCCTGGCCAGAAACAGGTATTAATATCATTAATCAATAATTCATTATTGTTTTACTTTAATGAATTATTAATTAATAATTACCCAATAACATCTGTTGAACCAGGGTCAAAGTTATGGTCAAATGACCCAAGCGAGGATCGAACCAACGTTATTCTATTCCAAACACGTTAGAAAGATCAGCCCACTTGGTCCCCTGGGCCATAACACTGACAATGAAGATTCATATTAAACGCATCTCTACAAGTAGACATGTATAATTTCACGCTAACACATACCGCATGTGGACCTACAATATAAAAACCCAATCTCAAATGAACATAAGCCCTGCAACTCTTGCCGACCTTTCCTTAAACAGGGGTGACATTGGCAAAGTAAACCATTTTTTACAGTATGGGTGGTCAGCTGCATATGATAAATTATTTTGCAAAACTTTAAGGATAGGTACCTAGGTAAATGGACCTACAATATAAAAACCCAATCTTAAATGAACATAAGCCCTGCAACCCTTGCCGACCTTTTCTTTTTTTTAATTTGTGTGGTCAGCCTCATATGATAAATTATTTTGCAAAACGACAAGGGTAGGTGCCAACATAGGTAAACGCATTACGAAAACAAAAATAAAATATTTTGAGTGAGAAAGGGGGGGAGAATTTCCATGACACGGGTCGTCGCTTGTTTCCACTAATTTTCATCTCTCTTGGGGGCCTTACAGGCGCTTCACAAATACAATAATTGTTGCCCCGTGTTTGCATTTATTTTCTATTGCATTGCGGTAAATAAAATAATAATTTCTCCAATTTTTTTTTAATTTAATACAATTTTTCCTTAATTTAACGCCCTAAAAATTAAGAAAAAAAATCCACACGGCTTTGCGACGTCAAAAATAGTAAATTCAAAATAAAGTATTGTTATTCAGGGATTCATTTTAATTTTAAGAGTATTGTTGTAGTTATTCGTAGAGAGGAAATAATGTCGGTGGCTGTAGGGCTGTAGTAACGCCGGGTTTTTCTTTATTACTTTTATTCGTTCTCGAGTTTTTGATACGACAGCGGGTACATGTAACTCGTGACGACAGATACTACCAACTGAATACTTCTACCGTAATTGTAGAGAGCAATGAGAAAATCTATCTAACCATAGACATGGTATATCGAGTTATAATGATGCATCACAATTGCAAAACGCATGCCTTTGGCAGTTATTCTAAATTCAGTCGAATCTAATCTAATCAAATCTAAGCTGCAAAGATATATATAATTTAAGATTTATATTTAATGCATTCCCACAAGCAGATATGTATAATTTCGCGCTAACACATGCCGCATGTGGACCTACAATATAAAAATCCAATCTCAAATGAACATAAGCCTTGCAACTCTTGCCGTCCTTCCCTGATACAGGGGTGACATTGGTAAAGTGAACCAGTGCGCAGCGTTTTTGTGGATTTTCAAACTCCCTACATATTTTACTATTGAGTGTATGACTCTCTGTTCCACCTGTAGTCCAGCCAAGAAATGCATTATTTCCCTTCGCTTTAAATGCGAGGAAAACTCCGCGTCATGTGAAATGGTTTGATGTGGGGTCAGTCCGTTCACTTCTGATTTATTTCGGGTTTTAAATTTGAATAAACTGGCAGTTGAATTTATTTTGCAGTATTTGTTTTTTAAAAATTTATCAAATTATTCAAATAAGACCAATAGCCTAATCTTGCGCGTTCCAGACCATACGAGACTCCTCTTGAATGGATATTTCCAGAGAGTACCAGAAGTACCAACAGTTCAAAGTGTCAAACACTCACGTTATATAGCATGCATGTATATACGCCTAGACAAACGCATATACATGAACTTATACATTCGTAACAACATGTGACCGCTTCCAGAAAAAGTTGTAATACATATGCAGCTTAATCGCATTGCAATTTAACAAAAAACTGTGCATTTTTAAATATTTTTTTCATGTACGCCTCTGCCACTTAGTATAGCAGAGTTCGTTACAGTAGTTGTTCGAACAACAACACATAAAAAAACTCACATAAAAATTCTCGACTAATTGATTGCTCCACGTTCAACACTGAAATGCCGAATTACAAATGTTGGGCTTTTGTCGGCCGGTACGTCATTTTTTCCGTTTATTTTTTTTTGTGCGTGCCCCATAACAGGATAACCAAATTCAGTGAGTGTTCGAGGACACAAAATTCGCGGTCCCAGCTTGGATCGCGCTCGACGCAAATGAAGTTAGGCGAGTGAATTAAAAAAGGTTTTTGATGAAGGGCCTGCCTACATACACACACTTTTTTTTTAACTAGAAATGACGTTAATGCGGAAAAAAATCGTTGATTTTTGGAAATTTAATCTGGACGAAATGAAATGGATTTTGAGATATTTTTCATGTTTTCATTTAACTAATTTTACATTATACATATAATTTTAAAATTTACATTTGTAAAATTGACTTGATTTTATTTTGGAAATCAAATTGAAGTAATTTAGCTTGGCCATAATATTTTGGTGATTTCTACACACATCAAGTCCACTCTGCGAGCTTGGTTATAGTTTTCTATTTTATAGCATCGTAGAAAACGTATGCAGTTGAAAATTATAGGAAATGCAGTACATACATACTCCTTAGTGTCTTTTCAAACTACCTATGTTCTTAAAGATTTTAAATTATGATTACGGTCGTTAGACATTTTAAAGAATGTAAAATCCGTTTTTTTCATTCTTTAAAATACATATTTTCTGTTCTGTCTCTAGCTCTGTTAACATTTTTACCCGTATTGCAAATGTGCTAAGTCCAAGTAAAATTTCAATGGTGTTATTCACACACACAGCAAATCCATGGCTCAACCGCCACCTAACGTGAATTTTTTATTCAAAATGTGTTGCGAATAACCCTGAAAGTGTTTAATTACAATTTAACGATATAAATCGAATAGTTTTGCGAGAGCTAACATTATTTTTGATGTTTCGGTTGTATCATAGCCAACGTCTTCAGGAGGTACCCTTTATGCAAGACGTTTTGAGGATGAATACATTGTAGTCTGTGTGCTGATTTGTTTTGAATTATTATCCTTGTCACATATTTTTAGTGGATCGGATTTTGATAAATTGAAGAACCAAATGAAATTCTGAAACAATATTTGAACAGTAAAGATGGGAATAATCCTTCATAATTTTATGCATTGTAATTTTTGTGAGCATACATACATTTTGCGCATATATATCTATGTGTATACATAGGTCTATCCTTGATTTGGGTTGTTATATAACTTGGCTACACAGATTCTCCCACATAGAAAGTTCATAGCCATATTTTTCGATGCACAGTTTGAATAAGTGTCACCAGAAAGGTTAAAAACAGTGCTCTTGGATGGATAAAGAATTATGAGCATTTAAAGATTGAAACTCAAAACGCAGACTCAAGCAAGAATCCTCCAGATCCCAGAAAGATCGATTAGGACAGTTTTTGGAGAACGTGCTTTCTGCACAGCGGCACCGGTGGCCTGGAACCCGCTACACGCATATCTGAGGAAGTCCCCGACAGAAACCGGATTCAGAAGAAGCCTCAAGACACACCTATTTCCAGGATCATACCATGCCTCTTAGGAGAAAAACCTAATCTGTTACGCACGAAGCGCTTTTGAGGTGACTATAGTCACGAAAAGGCGCTATAGAAAAATTCTACATTTGACTTGATTTGATTTAAAAGTAAATTTCATACGATTACAGACGAAGGCCATTCAATTGAGCGGACTTAATTGTATTTCACGGAAATTATCAAGAAATTCACCAACTTCAACGCTCTGCTCTCTAAAAGGGATCATAGAACGTTAATCGATGAGCCTTTGCGCAAGTCCGCAAAAGTATTTTATGAGCGTGCTTTTACAGTGGCGGCTCCAAGAACATGGAACCGACTGTCACATGTGGTTTGAGAGATTGCCGACAGCAGTCACTTCAAGAGACGTTCAAAGACCGGTCTGTTCACTGAACTTGGGGGTGCCCTGAGAGTGACAATGTCACAAAACTAAGCTAACTAAAAACCCACCATCGACGAAGTGTGCAAGGACAGAAAGAAATGGCGGTTGATCTGTAATGTTAGCGGCTAGAGTTTTTTTTAATCATAATTTGTTTTCTGTTAGTTTTTGATGTCCATACATGCTATAATTTGTTGATATTAAAAATGTACCTAATTTGTCGTGTATGTTCCTTGACTAATAGGTTGGTATGCGACTGGCCACGCATGATGTAGAAAATGTTTCACTTTACCAATGTCACCCCTGTTTCAGGGAAGGTTGGCAGGAGTTGCAGGGGTGTATGTTCATTTGAGATTCAGTTATTTATATTGTAGGACCACATGCGGCATGTTTAAGCGCGAACTTATACGTGTCTGCTTGTGAAAATGCATATTATGTGAATCTCTAATGTTACATTTATTTTGCAACTTAGATTAGATTAGTTGCGTTCGCGTTTTGCGCCTTTACGAATTCGCTCAGGGTCTGTTTGTTAATTTATGCAGGTCCCAGAGAGGTATTACTATGTTAATAAAATTATTCCCCGGTATTATAATCAGACGCGTTTATATTTGTGTAGGAAATTAGTGTAACCAGTTTAGGAATTCACGTGTAAGTTTTGATTATTAAAGCACAAAATATTAATAATACATTCGAGCGAGCGCGTACGCACTTCGACATAGCCTTTACCTGTGTGAGACGCCGATGAACCTCAAGACGGGCTTATACAGACACATTGGATGTATTAAAATTCATCTCAAGCTCTTCAAAATTACTTACTTACTTAATCTGCTTTACTTACCTTGAAGATAAAGGGCATTCTGCACCAAAATCCTTTAGTATTCTATGTCTTGTGCCGCTTCCTTCCATTAAATTAGGCTGATTTATTTGGTGAGCGCTGTTCTTGTATGTATCACACCTCAAAAGCCCTCTGCAAGCTTGGTCGTTGCTGTAGAAAGTGCCAATTCTCAATCAAGACCCAGTTGCTGTAAGGCTGGATGGACCTTTTGACGATCGGTCTTTGGTAAAGGTTTATGAATTGTTCAACCCAGCGAAGAGCAAATTTGAATACATAAATGGTATATTTTTTGTGCTCCGCTGGGATTCGAACCCACAACCTTCCATTTACGAGTCGAAAATATTACCACTGGACTACGGACCGGTCAAAGTAAAATAAAATGTCCATGGTATATGATGGTAAGTGGTAAAATGGTAAAAAATATCTCGCTGATTTAATCACCCTCAGCAAAAAAAGCCTCACACTACGTTCAGCAGAAACCGAAGCAAAGTTACGCATTGAAAAGCCGATCAAAAGAGTAAGCACAATGTTTGGAGAGCGTGCATTTGCAGTTGCTGGTCCTCTGGCCTAAAAACGCCTGTCCCATCATGTGAGAAAGCTAGAGGACCATGGAAAGTTCAGAAAGGCACTGATGCATGCATAAGCGCCCTTGGAGTGACTACATCACGAAATGGCGATATAAATTAATCATCAACTCATCATCATCATCGTCTCATTACTCCCGAGACTTGATTATGAAGAAGATGTTGATGTGTAGAGCGCCGTTTCGTGACTACTGTCACTGTAAGGGTGCTGTAAGTCTTGACGCAGCGGTGAAGAAGTGGTTCTTCATTCTCTTCTTGAAGCTCTCAATTCTTTCCTTGGCGCGAACTTCTGGGGGCAGCTGATTCCAAGTGGACGGTCCAGCAATGGCGAAAGCATGAGTCGAAGTTATCGTCGCGGGATTCGAACCAACGTTATCTGGTTCCAAATAACCCGACTTGATCCCCGCGGCCATAACACCGACAAGGTATTCAAGGCCATCTTTAAAATTGAGCTCTTCGGAGGAGAAAAAACACGGGTCAAAACACTCAAGAAGACTGAAGCCCCTGTCTATGCCATGCTTAACAAGTAATGAATTCATTATTACACAAGTGTAAATAATCAGTTATCAGTAAGTAAATAAACAATAATCACTCTCTAGAAGTCCCGTTGTAAATTCCATCGCAACGCAACTAAAACGCAACCAAGCTACACATATATATAGTAGCCTCTTATTGCGTTTTCCCTGAAGAGGTCGCATGTTGCGAGCAAAACCTATTCATTTTTACACGAAAAGGGGACGGCTTTACGCCAACCACTTCAGTTGAAGTGGTAGTTTCCCAGCTTTAGGGGCTTGTACTTATTTCTTGTGAAGACTGAGTTATCCTTGCGGTATTTAATTTTGGGTTTGAAACAAACACCGAAACGGGAAACCATTTCTGGCACCCTGTGGGATCCGGACCCACGGTCTCGGCTTGGAATACTACATAACTTCTACCAACTGAGACATCGTCCAGGCTTTTTGTCCATTCTTACAACGTACACTTTCTTCGACACAATACCACAAATAGAGAGCATATTCTTAAAGTTCCACTATTTCCACTTATATCCAATATAATTATATCAAAAATCCGCTATTTCTTATTGGTATTTTGACTTATTGTGTCCATCGTGTGAAATTATAGGGACATTATTATAGTTACCGAGGCAAGAATAAAAGAAGAGCTTGTATGAAGAAGGTTATGACTCTGGAGGAAATGAAAGAAGTATGTAAGGACAGAAAGAAATGGCGGTTGATCTGTAATGTTGGCGGCTAGGGTTTATTAAATTGGAATTTGTTTTTGTTTGTAAATGGATATTTTGTATTTGGATATTATTATTTAATGATGTATAAAATGTAATTTGTCGTGTGTGTGTGTTCCTTGACTTATAGGTTGGTATGCGGCTGACCACCCATGCTGTAAAAATGGTTCACTTTGCCAATGTCACCCCTGTCTCAGGGAAGGACGGCAAGAGTTGCAGGGTGTATGTCCATTTGAGATTTGGTTTTTATGTTGTAGGTTCACATGAGGCATGTGCAAGCGCGAACTTGTACGTGTCTGGTTGTGAGAATGCATGTAATGTGAATCTCCAATGTAACATATCCTTGCAACTTAGATTAGATTAGATTAGATTAGAGGCAAATATAAACAAAAGGATACTTTGATCTCTGCTAAAGCAGGTGAGATGTCTGAATAAGTTACCCGGTAATACTCTGGGCTCTTCTGGACGTAATGGAACATTAAGCTCTTGGATTCCGAAATGTGATTCGTGTACGTGTGATTCGTCCGGTCGATAGCTCAGGTAGTAGAGTGCTTGCATTCCATGCCGAAAGCTCGGGTTCGAATCCCACCGAGGGTGTCAGAAATGATTTCCCGTTTCGGTGTTTATTTCAAACCCCAAAATAAAATACCGGCAAGGTTTACTCAGCCTTCACTAGAAATGAGTACCAGCACTCTCGGGAGCTGGGAAACCTCCACTTCAACTGAAGTGGTTGGCGTAAGGCTCGCCCCCTTACCTGTAAAAATAAATAGGTTCAACTCGCCACATGCGACCCCTTCGGGGATAACGCGGCAAGAAGTTACACTATATGTGCAGCTCAGTTGCGTTTTTTTGCGTACCCAAAGCATAAAGCATCACATCTAAACTAAGCCATAGCGTATAAGTAAAAATGTATGGAAAACAAAATGCTCACTCTCCACTGTATTTTCAACTTCAGTATTATTTTTGTCAATTATTTATTTCAATAAACTCGAGATACTCTAGTTAGAGTTTAAAAAAAGCGTATACCCAAAGTGTCAAGCACCGTTCCAAAATTATTACAAGAGCCCCCTTACGTGAAAAAATAAATAGGTTCGACTCGCTACATGTAACCTTTTCGGGGAGAACGCGGAAAGAAGTAACACTACATCTGTAGCTTAGAAACGTTCGTATCACCGCGATGATTTGTATTTTGAGTTCGGTGACAAGGAAAATAAATCTGGTACTTTTGCCAATTAATTGACTTGGTTCTTTAGTGGAACGATATCAACTGTTGATTGCAGATGTCTTTGATTAGCTCGAAATAAGTAAGAGAGCCCTCTGTCGTATAGAAATGACAAATTAAAACTCTCCCTCCGCGCTCGTTAAGACACGCCCACAACCAATCACAGTGAGAGAAAGTCAATGAGCAAGAGAAAGTACTTAAATAGAATCTCGACTGCATTATAAGCAGTCTGTGACGGTACGTCAAGCGAGTGCGAGGGGCTATCGCCTTCGATTTCGTAAATTTAAAGTTCGCGGGTGCGTACATTTTTTTTCAACACGTTTAATGAAATGTTGAAAAGTTATATAAAATTAAAAAGTGTAAACAATAAATCAAATTAACGTGTGTGTTTTTTTAAATAAGTGTGACATTAAAAAAAATAGTGAGCAATGCACCGTTTTCTTCTTTTTTTTCTTCATTAAACTGAGCACCATCATGAGAAAGTCTGCAAAAATGCGAATTAATATTTTTACTATTAAAATAACACGTAGGGCTATAAAATATTTCACATCAAAGTGATATAAGTAAATATTTGCAATGGATTTCTTGCAGTCAAATAAAGTGCCATGTGAACGCCAAGATAGGAGCAGCAGCTGGGAGCTTGCGCTAACACATGTAAATAACTATTTATTAATACTCGCGTTAGGTATATAGTGTGTTCCAGGGGCGATTTTGAAAAATGTAAGTCATTTTGAATTTATATATATTTTTTATGACATTTATTGTATTTTATTATTTGGTGATATTATATATTTTTTTAAATATAATGAAGGTTTTATTAAGAAATCCTAAGCGTTAGGCTCCCCACTTCCTGAAGGGTTTTGGGGTCTATGTCACTCTGGAAGGATGCCGCAAAGGTGTTGCTTGAATTGTTGCTTTGGTGGTTGGGCACTGCAAAGAAGTGGCGATTGATGTTGGTTTTGAATAAAACTAAAATAAATTGTGAAAGGAACACAGACACTGGTAGATCATTCCATAAACGGTCAGTTTGGCAAAGGAATGACTCATGATAAGCCAAGTTCTCATAGTTTTGAAGTGTGTCTATGTTTTATGAAAAATTGTAAAGACAGCTTTATATAAGCAGGCCCGGACTAAGGGCAGTTCGATTTTTGTGACCGAATCAGGGCCTCTGCTTCCTAGGCGCCCCCAAAACATTTTTGAAAAATAAACTCAAATATTTTTTGACTTAAATTCGTTCGAGTGCTCAGGTTTCTAAAGCATTCACGACCACGCCCTCATAGACTTTTTGGAAATTATTTATAAGAGATATTTGCTTGTAATTATTTTTGTAGTCCGAATCAAAAGCAGCCTTCGAGACCAAAGACGCCCATGGTGACTTTTGAAAATATAAAAAAAAAAAGTGTACAAAAAAGATAAGACAAGCTCGCTCTAACAAGTGTCATAGATCTTCCGAAGAGGTTTTCCAAAAACAAACTCAATAAGCCATCGGTTATCGTTTTGGTTCGGAATAAGTATGTACATTTTTTTGGTTAGCGCAGGGAGGTGTTGGTATGAGGGGATAGAGGGCTGGGGCCCCCCTGACTTTCCCGCACCAGGGCCCCCAGTGCTCTTAATCCGGGTATTGAGGTACTTGCCACCCCTAGCAGAATGGAAGCTAGATAGGTACAGGTACTTATATCCATTGAATAATTATTAGTTTAAAAGTGTATAAATTGTTATAAGCGATAAGTTTAACTCTCTTTAGCGTTCAGCTTAAAATGTGTACCATAAGTTTGATAGCGAGAACGCCTCGTGAATAATGCATTGGCAACTTAAGATTGTAAATATAGTTTTTCACTGAATGTTTATCCGTCTAGACGAGATAGAGTAAGCCGGGCTTATGTTTTCTTAAACTAACGTAAAGATAAGTTTAGTTGGGAGATCGTTTAGTTTTTATTTGAATGAAAACGCGTGAAAAACCAATGAATAAACTAAAGGATGCTGGAGTTTATGGTGGGTGCGAGAAGATTCAATATTCTGATAAAAAGATTTAATGATCATTGCCTTGAAATTTCACAAAATAAATAATGAATGTAGTGTAAACAGTTTCTATCTATAACATTATTTTGAAAAAAAAAAAATCGTAATAATTAAACAAGAAATAAAACAAATATTTTTAATCAAATCCCTTAATTGTACATGAAATAACTCATTGCTACGAATGTGTAATTGTGTGTTTTTGTTTGTCTGTAATAAGGTTTGTGAAGTCTATAGATGTTAGGTACTTATATGATTGTACTTGTATTTGTTCGTCATTATATGAGTGAATATTTTAATATTCTTAGTGGAATGTTCTGGTTAAGTCTCGCATGAGCCACTTCCCAATGTTCTGAGAATAACTTTCATTTTCACCTAATGATAAAGGGCGAGATGCTCTTCCGTAAGACTTGTATCTTAGCTGTCGAGCTGTCAATTCAAAAGCCATTTTTTTACATACCGATTCTCTTAACGTGGATCTAACATGGTATCAATAGTATGCTTTTATTTCATTGTAATTTATCATTGATTGTATTACATCTGTGCTTTCCCTTACCCCGCATTCCCGCGAATAAAGTGTGCCGCAGAAAGAAAACAACATTATCAGAGTGTATACACGTTATTAGGTGGAATCGTAAATCAATATCTCACCGTGGAGTGTTCGTGATACGGGTGATATATGATCCTTTGAAAGCATTATTGGTAGCGGCCATAAATTGCAAATAATGGAAACACTAGAGCTCTCTCTGTGTGCTAACTCTACAGTCTACAGTCTACACTACCCCAGCGTCCCCGAAATTAACGTCCAAACTCGACCTTAGCGTTTTCCCGGTTTTCAATTTTTTAAGTAATCCGATGTATCCTAATAATAAGGGTCGTGATGTCTCATAGCCGGAGTGATAGATGCTTAGTGTTGTGTTGTGTGTTGCATTGTCTTTGCTAAGACACACTGAAAAGAAGTGACGATTGATATATATTTTTAAATCTAATTTGTTCTTATCTAATCTAAGTTGCAAAATATACGTAATATTAAAGATCCACATTATATGCACTTTCACAAACAGACATGTAGAAGTTCGCGCTTAAACATGCCGCATGTGGTCCTACAATATAAAACCCGAATCTCACATGAACATACACCCTGCAACTTTTGCCGACCTTCCCTGAAAACAGGGGTGACATTGGCCAAATGAACCATTTTCTACAGCATGGGTAGTCAGCCGCACACCAACCTATAAGTCAAGGAACATACACAACAAATTACGTTTTAAAAATCAACAAATTATAATATGTATGTGTACATCAAACTAATTCTTATTTAAAAAAAAGCACGGTTAAATTGGGGTGGAAACACAGATGCCTGTAGTTCAGTCCATAAACGCGTAGTTTGGCAAAATAATAAGCCGTAAAAACACAAGTTCTCATAGTTTTGATGTCGTCTGCAAATGGACGAATGTGAGCCGTTCCACAAGTCATCCTTGCTTCTTCTTATTATGATTTGAAACCCATGATCTATTGCCAAACAAGCAGTGTTTTCTCAGAAAGCAAAGCATCAGCTATTTGTATATTGTATTTAGCAGTCTTTTTTGCAGGCGATGTCTTACAGGTATACTGTGGGCAGCCACATGGAAGATTCTCCAACTGTCCATCCTATCCACGTGGTCCCTCCAGTACCACCGCCTCTTCCTGCCCCATCTCACGATATCCTCTGTCTGACAGGTCTCTCATTTCCAAGATTCTGACCATGTCGCTGAGAGTCTTTGCTGTTATCAAAAATGTATCATAACCTAAAACATCAACTCTATTGACCGTTTTGGTTTCAACACATTTTGTTAAATGCTTTGGCATGACACACCAGCAATAACAACATTTCTAGTGAGCGTTTTACTTTTCATACATTTTTGGTGTAAGTTTAAAATGTATTTGTATATACTGGGGAAGTGGAGCTTCTTCCATGCTAAGAGTAACAACTAGGTTATTGCAGATTTATTGGTATCTGTAAATGCCGATAATTAATTGATTTTATATTATGGTTTATATTATAATAAGATATGTATGTTGTGTTTATTCAGATAGCCAGTCTACATACGTAATTTGTCTTGTTTTGAAATGTGATTTAATTTTATAACTATAAATGTTTTGTGTACGATAAGTTTGTGGTACAGTGGTAGCACTTTGGACTCGTAAATGGAAGGTTGTGGGTTCGAATCTCAGCGGAGCACAAAAATATACTATTTATATTTTCAACTGAAACCCACTTCAACTGAAAGTGGTTGGTGTGAGGCCGGGCCCCCTTACCTGTAAGAATAAATAGGTCCCGAAGCGCCACATGCGACCCCTTCGGGGATAACGCAGGCAAGAAGTTACACTATATGTGTAGCTTAGTTGCGTTTTTTTTTTTTTTTTTTTTTTTTCAAATTTGCTCTTCTCTAGGTTGAAAAATTCGTTAACCATTACTAAAGACCGGTCACAAAAAGTCCATTTGGCCTTATAGCAATTGGATTTTGCTTGAGAATGGGCGCTTTGTAGTGACAAACAAGCTCATAAAAAGCCTGGTCGATAGCTCAGTTGGTATAATACTTACATTCCATGCCGAGAGCAAGGTTTCAATCCCCAGTGAGGGTGCCAGGAATAATTTGCCGTTTTAATGTTTATTTCGAGCCCCACAAATTGTTTTGTGTCGAATTCCACTGGAATTTTAACCCATCACTAATCATGTACGAGACCGAAGCATTACGTATCGCCGTACTTCAAACAACTGCATGCAAGGACCAGGATGTTAGCTAAGGAAAAACAAATAAGATATGTGTGGATACAAAACGGAAAAATATTAACAAGGAAAAACGACGCATCCCCGATAATAGAAATGATGGATTACGGCTCATTGGACAAATTGTAATGCACTATCCTGGGCAGTCTTCTGAAATCAAGATTAAATCTGTTTCATATTATTTTTTCATTATGTCAATTTTTTATCAAAACGTCAGAGGACTAAGAACGAAAACCAATGAAATTTATATAGAAACTCTTAATGAAGATTATGATATTATTTGCTTAACTGAAACCTGGCTACACAAAGACATAACTAACGAGGAATTATTCGATGACAGATATATTGTTTTTAGACGGGACCGTGAAGATACAGATTTTTCAAGTAGATCAATGGGCGGCGGAGTTCTGGTTGCGGTTAAAAAGAATCTCAATGTTAGAACTAGGCGTGAATGGCGCTCTGGGATGGAAGATCTATGGCTAACAATAAGGAATAGTGATGGTCGCCCTGACATTAACATATGTGTTGTCTATATCCCTCCAGACGCTAAAACCGACCAGCTCCACAACCATCTAAATAAATGCAGTGAGATTTGCCTTGACTCTCCACCAGGAACCACAAATATAATATTAGGAGATTATAACTTACCATCTATTGTCTGGTCACCTTACTCTGATGATTATCTGAATATTACCTCTAAGAGTGGTGCGAAGGCTCAGCTTCTGGAGGACATGTTGTCTCTGACCGATTTCAAGCAGTTCAATTCAGTATACAATAGTATTAATTCTGGTATATTAGACCTTGTTCTCTCCAATGCTCCAATGAAGGTGTCTTCGACCGTAGGATTGGTGCGGGCGGACGGTTATCACCCTCCATTGGTCGTGAGTATTGCTCCTTCTCTTGTCCCGATTGGTCTGAGCTGCAATGCTGAGCGTGTTCGTTATAATTTTCGCAAAACCAACTTTACGTCGTGTAAGATGGAACTCTCCGAGATCGATTGGTCGTTCCTCGAAGATCTTGATGTTAACGATGCTCTGCAGCTTTTTTACAACTCAGTTTGGCGAGTAATTGAACATCATACCCCAAAAATGAGACCTAAGTCTCACAAATACCCTTCATGGTACAGTGCTTCCCTTATCCATATGATTAGGGTAAAAGACAAAGTTCACAAAAGATTTAAAATATATGGTAACAAAACGGATAAGAAGGCCTTTGCTGTCTTGCGAAATAGGGTGAAGAAGTCAATTAAAAATTGTCACAAATCATATGTAGCCTCCATCGAGGCCTCGCTCAAGCACTCCGCTAAACCCTTTTGGAGTTATGTAAACTCACACAAACACTCAAGTTCCATACCACGGGAGGTGAGTTACGAAGGAGTCACAGCTAATGGTGGTGAGGGTGTCAGCAATTTATTTGCAGAATTCTTTTCTTCTGTCTTTGTCGACTCCTCTATAATTGACGAACACTTAGAAAACTCCTCTTTTGTATCTCACCTTTCTCTTTGTCGCTTGTCTCTAAGTAAGTACGAAATATTAAAAATTATCAATAGTTTAGATATTAACAAGGGCATTGGAAGTGACGATATACCGAATTTATTTGTAAAGGAATGCGCTGACGAATTGATTGATCCTTTGTTTACTATTTTTCAGCGATCGCTTGACAGCGGTGTCTTTCCGGTTTTGTGGAAGGTCTCGAGAATTGTTCCTATTTTTAAATCCGGCAACAGAGCGGACGTAAAAAACTATAGGCCCATCAGTCTATTGCCTGTCTTCTCGAAAATTTTCGAGAAAGTCGTGTACGCGTACGTCTATCACCACGTCGGTCCGCTGCTAGACAAAAACCAGCATGGTTTCGTCTCCAAAAAATCCACGAATACCAATCTGATGGAGTTCGTGAACTACCTGAGCGAAAGTCTTGATTCCAGGGTCCAGGTGGACGCTATCTATACCGATCTCAGCAAGGCGTTTGACCGGGTTGATCACAGTATTCTTCTGAGGAAATTGCATGGGATGGGCATTGGGCGTGGTTTGCTAAACTGGTTCAGCTCTTATCTTAGTGACAGGGTGCAGTATGTCTCTGTAGGAGGACACGACTCTGGTCCAATGGTGGTCACCTCTGGTGTGCCACAGGGTTCGCACTTGGGTCCCCTATTGTTTTTAATATTTATGAATGATCTTGGCGCGAATCTCGCTTGCAGTTATCTGATGTACGCTGACGACCTAAAATTATTCATTCAGGTAAAAGACATGGGCGACTGCCATAAATTGCAGACTGACTTGAGTGCTTTGACTGCTTGGTGCTCTACTAACAACATGCTGTTGAATACAAGTAAGTGTTATTCTATCACGTTCACCCGTAATAGAAAGGTTACAAAATATGACTATAAAATCAACAGCGTGTGCATTGACAGGGTCACCGCGATCAAGGACTTAGGCATCACTCTCGATGCAGAACTTACGTTTAGGAAACATTACGAAATCATTACACAGAAATCATATAGGACTCTGGGTTTCATCTTCAAAATTACGAAACCATTCAAAAACCCAAGTAGCCTGATAGCATTGTATTACTCATTAGTCCGTAGCATACTCGAGTACCAGTCCTTTATATGGTCACCCCACTATGCCGTTCATAAAGATAACATTGAACGTGTTCAAAAGTGTTTCACGAGGGTACTCTCTTACAGAGCAGGTTTAGGAAGGGGAAAAGCTTACCCTGAGCGACTTCGTCACTTTAAGATGGATACGTTGTATGATAGGCGCAATATTGCTGAACTTGTATATCTTTGTAAGCTCATACGTGGAGATTTGCACACAACAGATATTGAAAGTTTGCATTTTCATGGAAATGTACGATTAAGAAATAGCGAAACGTTTAGAATCAGGAAATACAATTCCAACGTTGGTCATTTTCGACCTATTGATCGAATGATGAGGTCCTACAATGCTTTAGAGAGAGTTCTTCCCGATATTGATATATTTTCCAGTTCAATTGAATCACTTAAAACTGCGATAAAGGGTAATTTTTGTCGAGATTGATAATTTTAAATTTATATTATATCCTGTTAATGAATCATACCAAAGCTAATCTTTAAACAACCCTAAATCATGGTTTGAATATTCTATTCTATTCTATTTTTGTTTATATTTGTAAACAATTTTCATGTATGTTTTTATTTCTGTTTGCATGGCTGACATCGTGTTCAGTATTCTTATTTTTATTTATTAAATGCCTGAAATTTCAACGCAAGCATTTTATAGACATTGCCAGTGACGTTTTATGAATCTGATGCATTGTGCGTGTGTGCGTTGGTTATCGCTGTACAGCATTGTATGCTGTAAATGTGCGTTGAAGCTCAGCGCCCCGGCATAGTGTATTTACCTATTCCAACTCATAATACCTACTCCCGCTAATTAATTATTGTTAATATAAGATTATGCGATAGGCACCTATTATTGGAGCATTGGAGATACTTATGTATTTGTATTATTGTGTTTTTTTTGTGTATGTGCTACTCCTTTGTTCTGTTGGTGTCTTTAAGAATAAATAAATAAATAAATAAATAAATTACCACTAGACTACGGACCGGTGAAATTTTCATTTTGCGGTAGGTACACAATGCCATATTGATACCGACATTGATGTGTGGAAGTGGGGCGTAGACAGTTAATGAGTAAAGTATCTACGTATGGTTGAAATGGCTTACTCGAGAGCAATGACTGGTAAGACACTGAATGATAGAGTTCCCAATGACTGGGTTATAAACGTGTGTGGTATAAAAGATAATATGAGAATGAAAGTACAAAATACCACAATGAGATGGTTCGGACATCTTAAAAGAATGGATGATGAACGGCTAACGAAGAAAGTATACAGAGGAAATATAAGAGGACAACGTGGAAGGGAAAGACCGAGGAAGAAATGGATAAACCAAATAGGTGAGATTGCAAAAGACTGGAACTTGCAGAGTGCGAATGAGAGAAGAGTATGTATGAGGAACGTGATGAATTTTGAAGAGATGAAAGAGATTTAGGTATTGAAAAAAACACAACATAAACAACATGACATTTCTAGACCATATAGTTATAATGCTGACGAAAGGGTGCAACAAAAGGAATATAAATCAATATTTTATACACAACAAAAATCAAAACACAATATTAGTATTACTCTTTCATTCAAAATGTAATTTGTTGTGTTTATTCCTTTACTTATAGGTTGGTATGCGGCTGACCTCCAACGGTGTAGAAAATTGTTCACTTGCCAATGTCACCCCTGTTTCAGGGAAGGTCGGCAAGAGTTGCAGGGTGTATGTCCATTTGAGATTTGGTTTTTATGTTGTGGGTTCTGTAAAGATCTGACTCCATCTATATTCGTTTATACATCCGTAATTCTATACAAAGTATAATATATCTTTCTATGGTACTTAAAAACTTGGAACAAAAAAAGGTACCCTCATAAAAAAACCTTGAGCTGTCCTTTGACAACTCCATTGCTGGGTTGAATTCAGTTTCGATCTGTTTCCCGGGAGTGACGCGTCTCTTCTAGCTAAAATCCTGAAAATTGCTGTTTAATATTTGATTTGTGGGTGTTTGTGTGAGGATGGAGCTGATAATGGACCTGAGATGCTGCCGGGAGAAAATAATTACTTAAGCTGATTGCACTAAAAATAACTAATGTCGCGACATTAATACAAACTTAAAACCAGTGGCGTGTTCCTGTCCGTGAGTAAAGCGGTTTGCACAATTATTTTTCTACCATTCGAATTTCGATTGGTTAAGGCATTATTTATGGGGATGTGGAAAGGTCTTTCGTAGTCTGTGCTTCGGGTCTTCCACCCATATCGGGTTTTCCCGATATTGAGGTGCACCAGGAACAGGTTATGGGGTAGATATTTCCACAAATATTGTTTTGCCAGGTTTTCTTTATTTTGGCATCTGTCTCGGGTCTACTTGGCCGGACTTGCTGAGCATCAGACGGTGCCATGATATTGCGAATTTTGGTAGAATGATGGGGTAAATTAGAAGCTGTCTCCTCTAACAAAAGCAGCTTGGAATAGAGTATGGAGTAGGCGCGCGTTAAGTTTTGGTAACGGGAATGCTGAAATATCCGACCCAGTGGGGTAACACTTAGTCGAAGCTGGTGACAAGACTTCCTTTCCTTTTGCCAAAAATTAGCGTGCTAAAGTCCTGTGACGTTTCTTTGGTGAAGAAGGGGAGCGTTGAGCTTGTAATTCGATCGAATAACCCTACTCCAGAGGTCGCAAGTCCACTGGCTTCTCCATTGGAGCTAGCAGGCAGATTTTCTACTTAGAGGTGGGATTTTAATTAAAATAATTATGGGGTGGGTGGAGGTAGATTTTGCATATTATTATAAATATATAATACGTAATACATTTAGGCGCTATGTAATTTATTCATATTGTTATTATATTATTATTCTGTAAATTTATGTAATCTGTCAAATAAAAAGACTAACAAAATTAACACATCAAGAAACTTTTCGCGATCTGCGTCCCCCCTTTTTTCCTTGTTCCTCATTTTGTATACGCCTTTGAATACGTTGACTGCCGTGTATCTTTTATACGCCGTGACCTTACCAGAGCGGGTTCTAGTAATTTCACAGAAAACAAAATCCCATTGAAAACGAAAGTCACTTGTTTTAAAATCGGTTTTAATATCATATAGTCATTTTGCATTATACGTAACTTAAATCTCGTAAGCTTTTTAATTATAATTTTGAATTTACAATTTAGTTAGAAAATGCGTATGTTCCACACCAAACGATAACGAATTTGGGTTTGCCACTAAAGTAGATTTTGAAACGGTAAAACAAAAAAATAACACAACGTTCTGTTTCATTATCTTCCACACGACGAGGAGTCCTAACCTTAGCTAGACGATCACACAATTGGCCAAAACTACGACGATCCTCAGAGGAGGCAACGAGGGAACTTTCTGCACCCACAAGATCTCTGATCTTTCCTCATCAACCAGGAGTTCATCATTCACCAGGAATCTTCAACAATCTCTCTGAGAGGGAAGATCTCACCAATTGGAATCATCTGGAGAACCTTGGATGCAGGAGCACGGCCTTTGGCTTGCCTGTACTATAATATCCTTATTCGGTCTTCTCCAAGATCTCCCCATTTTTACTTCGCCAGGGGGGGGAAGTCTACAGTTCACATGAGGCATGTGCAAACGCGAACTTGTACGTGTCTGGTTGTGAAAATGCATGTAATGTGAATCTCCAATGTATCATATCTTTGCAACTTAGATCAGATTGGGATGTACCGACCACCTCTAGTGGAACGGCGTCAGGATACAGTAACAGTAACAACGCTCGCTGCTTTGAGACGAGAGAGCCTTTGTATTCTGCGAGCAACACCATTCTTCCCTAGATGACCTGGACCCGCTATATGCGGCGCTAAGCCTTCATTTTGTCTTCATGTTTTATGCAGTGCAATTGCTGAAATGTATTTCTGCTTTATGGTGTATCGAGTAGAGAAGGGCAAATAATAACAAAAATATCGATAAATTTCCACTCGATATTTAAAAACACTATCGAAAAAGTGGAAAGGGAAGACCGAGGAAAGCTTCGCTGAATTTGATTGTACAATTGTGAAAGAATGAGATATTCAAAGGGAATGTTAGAGAAGGAAATGAATGAAAAAGTTGATGAATATGAATGAAAGGAAAGAAGTATGCAAAGATAGGAAAAATGGATACAAATCTGTAGAGGCTCTGGCCACCACTAACGGAATGGCGACAAAGTCACAGCTACAGTAAAGTTATCAAAATAGTATATCGAGGAACAAATATTGAAATTTCGATACAATACCTAAGAATATCTACATTTCCAATAAATTATTTATCGCCGGTGGGTAATGTCTCAAAATTTCGAAAGTATCGTCTAACGAAATCCGTATCCGGGAAAAAGTGAGGGGAGCAGAAACGCATTGAAAAAAAAAATCGTTGTTGATACCTCAAAAAGTTAAATATCGACCTCTAATATTTTTAATATCGATATTACAAAAAGACACAAAAGAAAAAGAACACAAAAAGAATATCGATGTTTTTTATATATATCGATATATTTTGCCCATCCCTAGTATCGAGAACACAAAAGATGTACGCGCCGACCATCTCAAGCGAAAATGTAAAGAAAAAATATATTATATCGTACGCGCTCACATAATACGTGTATGATAGGCATAGACCAACAAAAGTGAACGTGGTGGAAATTGGAACTACAGCTGCCATCTTGTAAAACTTCGTTTTTTACAGTTCAGTGTGAAGTTCACTGAGTTTTCATAGTATTGTAATGTAAATAGTAGATAAATAAAGGTGTACATCGTAGGTAGTAATAGTTATTATAGCATTATGTCAAAAGTAAATTAATATAGGTGTACACCGTAGGTAGCAATAATTATAGACCTAAGAAATCTAGAAATTAAAAGCCCCTTTTGTAGTCTTGAACTTGGTAGAATGTTCGCGAATGTGCTGGCAAAATTAGTCACTGGAAAGTTTTGACTGTGAAGTATATAAGGCGTAGAATTGAGTGCGCTAAGCCAGTGAGATAGTTGCCTTTGATTTGAAGAGTATAAGCGATACTAAACTGTGAAAATAGATTTGTGTAACCAAAAATGTTAAAAATAAATAGAAATTGTAAAAATAAATTAAGTGAAAATAAAGATCCTGAAAGAAGACCTCTATGTTTTAATTTAGAGACTTTTCGAACCAAAAACATTACAGTATTTAAGAAGTACTTTCATCGCAACAGCGCCCTGTCTCAACTATTATGTATGCACCTTCAGTTGAAGTCTTATGAGTCTTGACTTATAGTTTGGTATGAGGCTGACCAACCATACTGGTTCAACTGGTGCAAACTGGTTCAAATGAACATAAGCCCTGCAACTCTTGCCAACCTTTCCTGAAACAGGGGTGACGTTGGCAAAGTGAACGATTTACCCAATCATAATCAATTTAAAAATATGAAATTATTTTTTTCTTTTATATGACTTGATTCTCAACGAGAAATAATTCTGTAAGAGCAATTCAAGAGTGGCTTAATCTCAAACAGAAGAGGATGATATTGCGTCCTCCCAGTGATTGTTTGGCTTATCTGCCATTTGATCAAAGATGACCTTTGAATGAAATTGTCACGATAAGGTGAGAGTTGTTTTAAATATTTTTAAAATCCATTTCCTGTTTTCATAAGACACATTGGTCCAGTACACATACAAACATTGCTCATGTGAAATTACCTCTGAGGTATTTTTTGACTTATAGAGGCTGACCCCCCATACTGTCAAAAATAGTGCACTTTGCCAATGCCAGCCCTGTATCAGGGAAGGTCGGAAAAAGTTGAAGGATTTATGTTCATTTGAGGCTTGGATTAAATTTGTAAGTAGGTACACATTCAGCATTTGTAAGCGCGAACTACACGTGTTTGTTCATGGGCATGCATTTGATATGAGCTTTAAAAACGCAACACAATTAAACTTCACATACAGTGTAACTTCTTGTCGCGTTATTCCTTTTTGGGTTTCGCACGTGGCTGGCGAGTGAAACTCATTGCGTGTGAAGGCTGAGTAAACCTTGCCGGTATTTTATTTGGGACTTAAAATATACACCAAAACGGGAAATTATTTCTGGCACCCTCGTTGGAATTCGAGCCCGAGCTTACGGCATGGAATGCAAGCATTCTACCAACTGAGATATCAAACGGACCTTTAGATTTAACTTAGACAACTTAGATTAACTAAGAGGACAGCTTAGATTATAGAGGGGCATAAGACAAACAAGCATTAAGCGAGCGATTGGTTGTGTGCGAGGTTTGGCCGGACCATCAGTTCCTCTTGCCAAGGTTTCCCGGAAGCTCCTCGTCTGCAGCAGCTGTATAAGGAGTACCTACACATTCCTTCTGTGGAGTTTCAGACTTATTCTCGATAAAAAGAATACCATACATGCATTAGCTGCATTCTTTGTGAAAAGAATGGACTTGAGTGAGCGGTATAAAGTGCTTTTAAGTTGGAAATGAGAACAGAAATTTTTTGAAACGGTTCTGTAAAATAAATGTGCTGTTTTTAAAGGTTTTTCATGATTCTATTATTTTGTGATACTGTGGGTTTTGTAACGAATGAAAATGCAACTAAGCTGCACATATAGTGCACCTTTATATTGCTTTGTTCTTGGAAGACCGGTTCGTAGTCCAGTGGCAACACTTCAGACTCGTAAATAGAAGGTTGTGGGTTCGAATCCCGGCGGAGCACAAAAAAATACCATTTACATTTTCAAAATTTGCTCTTCGCTGGGTTGAAAAATTCATAAACCTTTACCAACGACTTCTCATCAAAAGGTCCATCCAACCTTACAGCAACTAGGTCTTACTTGAAAATTGGCGCTTTCTACAGCGACGATCAAACTAGCACATGGCTCTTGAGGTGTGATACACACAAAAACAGCGCTCACCAAATAACCAGCTTAATTTAATTTTAATTTTAAGAGTTGCATGTGATGGAGACCGAGCCCTAGACCTTTAGCATGGAATGCAAGTATTCTACTAACTAAAGTTTTGCCATATTAGATAGATTTTTATGAATTAAATAATAATATAATTCATTAAAAACAGAATACGTCATACGATCCTGTCGGGATTCAAACTGGTGGCAATTTTTATTTCAAAATACTTCTGTAATCGTCACTGCTTTATCTGGTGATCTATAGTGGTGATCCATAGTCTTCCAAGGTACAAAGCAAATATTTAAAAAAATGCTAAAAGAGCATTTTCATTTTTTTAACAAAAAAACAATTTTTCTAAGGTCGAACATAAGCTTGTTATGAAGTAATGCCCCACGTTTTCAATGTCGCTGCCAGCAATATCTCAAGGCTCACCTTGACTCGTTATACGTCCATTCTTCATCAGTTTATCAATACCAGACTTCAGTTCCACTTCAGTATTTCATAGTTCCCGCTCAAGTTGAGCGGGGTCGTATACCTAAAACGTGAAGTGACGTAAATCAAAATATGCACCACAGATACTTGACCGGAAGCTTATATACAAGGTGGACAAGAAAATATCAAATAATTTATATTTTTAATACTAACATCAACAATTGCCCTCTATTCGTTCATTTTTTTAAAATTTTGAAAACATTTAAATTTTATAGTAAATTTACCCAACCTTCAATATGGATAATAAAAATTGTGTTTCCACTGCAAGAAAGAAACAAAACATTTGTAACATTTAAAGGAAAATAGTAGTCTGTGTAGTTTTCTTTACGATTGAAAATTTTTAAGTAAATAAAATCAGTCGCATTTTGCTCATTGAGAAAATTGGAGTCCCACATATCACAACCTAATCGCTGCCTAAGTTCTTGTTTATCGTATACGCCATTGAGAAAATTTTACATGAGCAATGTTCGCATGTGTACTGGACTAATGTGTCTTATGAAAACAAGAAATTTATTTAAAAAATATTTAAAAGAACTCTCACATTATCAAGTTTTACGGTTTTTCTTAGCTCAGATTGTGTAGAATTTGATTCTTAAGACAACTGCATGAATAAGTCTTATTCAACAAGATTGGCGTATACAATAAACAAGAACTGGAGGAGCGTAATATCCATTAGATCACGGCTAGATAGCCCATTTTTCTTGCAACAAGTTACATAAACAAGGAGAGAAAATGGTCAAAATTAAATACAAAAATATTTCAATAGATTAAAATAAAAAAACTTATTTGTTACAATTCACATGAGCTTTTATTATTTTTTAAACACTACCGGTTTCGGGAGAAGCAATACCTCCCATCTTCAGGTGTAAATATAAACTATATTTACATTTACTTAAAATTAAATTATATTTACACCTGAAGATGGGAGGTATTGCTTCTCCCGAAACCGGTAGTGTTTAAAAAATAATAAAAGCTCATGTGAATTGTAACAAATAAGTTTTTTTATTTTAATCTATTAAAATGAACTTTCACGAAGTAACTGCCAAAAACCTAGATAATACAAAAATATTTCAATTGATAACTGGAAGGTGGCATTTCTTGGACCGGTCCGTAGTCCAGTGGCAACACTTTGGACTCGTAAATGGAAGGTTCTGGATTTGGATCCCGGCGGAGCACAAAAAATATTCCATTTAAATTTCCAAATATGTTTTTCGCTGGATTGAACAAAATCATAAAAACCTTTACCAAAGACCGGTTACTAAAGGTCCATCCAGCCTGACAGCAACTGGATCTTGCTTGAGTATTGAAGCTTTGTAGCGACGACTAAGCTTGTGAACACCTCTGCAGCACTACAACAAGTGTCATAGACCACTAGAGCCTCTAGAATCTAGGAAATCTCCCGCACAGAATTTCTAAAAAAAAAAAAAAATGCCACCTAATACCCCAAACACCCCCAAATGCCCCAACACCCCCAATTGCCCTCAAATACCTCCAAACACCCCCAAATGCCCCAACACCCCCAATTGCCCTCAAATACTTCCAAATACCCCCAAATGCGTAAATAAAAGACGCGAGTTTATGGGGGTAACCGCCGTGAAAGGACATTGTGGCCGATGAATAAGCAAAAATGGGGCGCGCAGGGGTCTGTGGCTCAGTTATCATAATATTTTAATTAGCATATTTTCCCGCGTAATTATGCTCGTCTAGATAAATATCGACGGTTTAAAGGCGATAGGGCATAAGCGACAAACGCTAAATTGTTCAGGAGAGCCGTTTAAATTGAAGATTTTTAAATTACTCGTATTATAACGGTCGTTAGACATTTTTTGGAATGAAATTAAACGGATTTTTCTGACCGTGTGTAAAGAGAAAAACAATTTTCTCTACGTTTTGTTGTAGTCATATCTTGAACAAACAAGTCTGCTATTTGTAAACATTCACAGACAGGGATAAATCATCCTTTATGATTTGATAAAACAAAGATTTTATCTAAAGAAAGATTTCTCATCCCTCGACTCTTAAAGGAAGCAATCGAAATACACAGGCATCCCAACTTCAACAGAGATGAAAACTACGAACTTTCCAGTATATGGAGGCCAGTACTAACTTCTATGATCCATCCTTTCAATAAACGGACGGTTTCACACGAGATAATACGATATCGTCCTTCTGTACAAGTGGAGCTATTGCGACTTCTATGAATGCATCACCGAAGGTCAATAAATGTACCTACAACCTTCGACCTCGAGCAAATAACAATAATTCAACATTGAAGCTTTCACGGCCGGTACTTGTTGAACAAACAACTACTTTTTTTGGGCTATGTAGCCGTGGTCTGGTTGATTAATTCTGGACAGTTTCGCCCATTGCTCCGATGGGCATTATCAGCGGTTGGCTAGTCGCTGTGATCTTCTTACAGGATCTGTGCTCTGGAAGCAACGCTAGACTTTTAGTTGTCCGGAATCAATCAACCAGACCATGGCTACATAGCCCGAAAAAAATAATTGTTAGTTCAACAATAATTCAACAGTTCGTGTTTTTTCCTTGTAGAAGATACACGTCTCCTGAGTGGAAAATTTTAAGTAAGATTGCTTTCATAACTCATTTTTGACCAAAACGTCGCTTCCTTTTAACCCTCGATACTGATGCTGCGAGGTGGGCCGGCCGCTTTGCCCAATTATTACTATTTAATGAAGAGATCGCCCAGCTATCGCATTTTTGTGGGTTTAAAACAAAATAAACACGGCTCGGATACTGAATGTTGCTTATTTTTAAATTATGTTTAAGTTACGGAAGAAGAAAATGCATGAAAAATGTGATGGATATGAATGAATTGAAAGAGGTATGTAAGGATAGGAAAAAATGGAGGTAGCTCTGCAGAGGCTCTGGCCAACTCCTAGCGGAATGGCGACAGAATTACAGTTACAGTTACCTACAGTTAAATGTACTTGCAAACTAACAACAAACAAGTTAATAATACCTATTATTAATACCAGGGCTGGAAGTCTCATCACCACGGTAATTCTTACCTACCGAATATCGGTAATATTTGTATGGAGACCTGTCAATCCAAGATGGCTGCAATTGAGCAGCTGATAAGTCTTTATACAAATATTATCGACATCGTATTTTACCGAATTATTCAACCCAGCAAAGAGCATTTTTGAAAATGTAAGTACATATTTTGTTATGCTCCGTTGGAAATCTAACTCAAAACCATATGAACTCTAGCTCATTGAAAGACATACCGTTTTTTTTGCTATTGTATAGGTCTAGAGGTACCTGGGATGTGTGGTCAACGAAAAATGGGACATGTGTCAAGAAGTCAGAAGCAGACTAGAGCAAGCCCGAAATGTCTACGCTAAAATGAGCAAATTACTTTTGTGCCGAAATTTAAGCCTTGAACTCCGGAAGCGCATAGTGAGGTGCTACGTTTTCCCAATCGCTTTGTATGGTATGGAGGGATGGACTCTCACGCAGGCACTGGAGAGACGTATTGGAGCATTCGAGATGTGTCTATACCGAAAAATGCTTCGGATCTCTTGGCGTGATCGAGTCACCAATGAAGAAATCCTTCAACGAATGCGCACTACAAAGGAGCTCCTGCCTACCATTAAGCAGAGAAAGCTAATGTACTTCGGTCACATTATGAGAAATGAGAAGTACCGTCTTCTTCATCTTATCATTCAGGGTAAGATTGAGGGGAGAAGATCTCAGGGACGCCGAAGGACATCGTGGCTGATGACAGGATGATGATCGCCGATCTTCGTTAGAAGTGGCACAAGAAGAAGAAGAATAGGTCTAGAAGTCAGTTTTCTATAAAACTTTAGTGGCTTGAATGTCATACAAAACCTTTGGATTGTATTCCACAAGCAATAAATAATTGCATTTCTACGGTCTCCACAGATAACCAAAAAAATATCTTCCACTCTATATTATGTTTGTTATGGAACTGATAAAGTTGGCATTAATAAACATTTGTGAAAGAAATTCCAGAGAAGGGCACTCGGAAGGGAAAAACTTTTCCTAGCAAAGGGGAGATAGAGCGACCAGCTACTCTCAAAGGTAGCAAACCTTCAACTGCGCAAACTAGCCAATTGGCAGAGACGTATTTATAGAGACTGTTTGTGTGGAATTGAAAATCAAAACACATTTGATATACGATTCATACTGTAAGGGCCGGTCCGTAGTTCAGTGGTAGCACTTCAGACTCTGAATGGAAGATTGTTGGTTCGAATCCCGGCGGAGCACAAAAAATATACCATTTATATTTTGAAATTTGCTCTTCGCTGGGTTACAAAAATCATAAACTTTTACCAATGACCGGTCACCAAAGGTCCATCCAGGGTTATAGCAACTGGGTCTTGCTTGAGAATTAGCGTTTTGTAGCAACGACGACCAAGCTTGTAAAAAGATCGATAGCCCTAATGGTAGAATACTTGCATTCCGTGCCGAAAGCAAGGGTTCGATCTCAAGGTTTACTCAGCCTTCACAAGAAATGAGAGTCAGCTCACCCGGGAGCTGGAAAACCCCCCCTTCTACTGAAAGTGGTAGGGGTGAGGCCGGCCCCCTTACCCGTAAAAATAAATAGGTCCCGAATCGCCACATGCGACACCTTTGGGTATAACGCAGGCAAGAAGTTACACTATATGTGTAGCTCAATCAGATCTTCTCTACGATTAATATTGTTACGAATGTATTGGTTCATGCCTGTGTGTTTTTATGATTGTGTGTGTGTTGACGGAAGTGTTTGACACTTTGAACTATTGGTACTTCTGGTACCCTCTAGAAACATCCATTCAAGAGGCATCTCGTATGGTCTGGAACATGCGAGCTTGGGCCATTAGTTATGTATAAATACGGGCGGGGTGGTTCTGTTAAGCTTCAGTAGCCATTTAATACCCGAGCTGAGAAGCTGCCAATATAGAAGTGAACGAAATTGGCTAAAATATTTGAGTAAAACATAAAAATGATTTAAAGTTGTCTAGAAATGTGTATTTTCTTACAATAAATAATTGAATTTCACTGCGTGACCCACCAAACCCTAAAGAACATATTTGTTTCATTGGTAGATTGGTACTCGTGTGTACACAGTTCAATGATCCGAAGTATATTTTTATTAACACCCTTGTCTTCCAATAAGTTAAAACAATCGACGCTCTACCGTACCATACTTCGCAAAGTATAGCATTGATACTATGACAAGTACTGTTCTTAGGTAAGAGTGTTTTTCGTACACGGATTTTCCTTTGAAGGTTTCGGTGCGGAATTTTCCGCAGGTGAAATTAACGAAGGGGCTAATGAATGGCGCCTGAATATTAAGAAATGTTTTGACGATTACTGAAATGAAATAATTAACAACTTTGAGAAAGGGCTGAGATGCTGGGGGAATAATCTAGAACGTTGTTGTGCAATGGAGTTGTAAATTTTGGATAATTGTGAGCAACGATTGGGCAATATTTGAAATTTGCAAATGCTTTCAAAATGAATATTAGGTAATAGGTTGTATGGTATAACAGAAATTTCTCAACTGGTTCCTTGACTCATAGAATGGTATTTTTTTTCTTTAAGTAATCCGGTGTGGAAGATTCTCTAGATTTCAGAGACTCTAGGGGTCTATGATACTTGTTTTAGTGCTGCAGAAGTGTTGTTCACGAGCTTGATCGTCGCTACAAAGCGCTAATACTCAAGCAAGATCTACGCAATTAAGCTACACATAAAGTGTAACTTCTTGCCGCGTTATCCCCGAAGAGATCTTGCGAGTGAGCCTATATTTTTTTAGAAGTAAAGCGGCTGGCCTTACGCTAAACACTAAAGTGGAGAAGGGGGTTTCTCAGCTTCCGAGGGGGCTGGTACTCATTTATTGTGAAGGCTGAGTAAACCTTGTCGGTGTATTTTATTGAAGGTTTGAAATAAACACCGATACGGGAAATCATTTCTAATACCCTCGGCGGGACTTGAACCCGAGTTCTCGGCATAGAATGTACTCTACCAACTGAGCTATCGACTGGACTAGTTTCTGTAAGATTGGATGGATCTTTTGTGACCGGTCTTTGGTAAAGTTTTTATGAATTTTTCAACCCAGCGAAGAGCAAATTTGAAAATATAGTTGCTATATTTGTTGTGCTCTGCCGGGGTTCGAACCCACAACCTACCATTAACGAATTCGAAGTGTTGCCACTGGACTATGGACCAGTATGAGGTATACCACCAAAAATAAACAAAAATGGTTCACTTTGCAAATGTCATCACAGTTACTGGAATATCTTAACTGTACTTGCCGTGTTATTTCAGAGACTGTCGAAAGGAACAGATTTATTTTCTCAGTTTAGATGGCTAGTGTTACGTAAACATATTAACATAAAAATATTTTACCACTTCCTTGACTCATACTGTTCACGCTTACACATGCTGTCAGTGTAAATACAAAATAAACCAAACCTCAAATTAACGTAAACCTTGCAACTCATGCAGCTTTTCCCTGTAACTGGAGTAGGTAATATTGGCAAAGTGATCAATTTTTATAAAGTATAAGTGGTCAGTCTGATATGGCAAAAATGATTCACTTTGCTTATGTCACCCCTAGCTTAAAGAATTTCGCTAAGAGTTGCATGGATTATGTTAACTATTTGAAATATTGTAATGAATTGTCTTTATTCAAATCTGAACCAGACAAAAAAATACTTTACAAAAATTTAAAAAATAATTAAATACAATAATAATTTAAGAGAATATCAAAATACAAAAATTGAGGCATTTTAAATCACAAGACAGACAAAAACCAAGGGTTTTAAAATATCATGATGCCTTTACGGTAATTGCAAGAGAGTTTTCCTTCTTGAAGAAAATTATTCTAGTTATTTCAAAACCCGGCAGAAAACAAATTTGCCTTATTTTAGCAATGCCCAGCATTTATGTTCAAAAAACACTACTCCAAGTTTGCGTTAACTCCCCACGATCACTTAAAAAGTTTTTTTTATGAAAACTAAATCACTCAATAGGGGTGCTGTTGTATATTTGATACATTTTCCTATTTACGCGATGTAAAAGAATTCACGCAATGCTTTATACTCGAGGTGCAAAACAGTGTTGTTGGCCAAAACATTAATTAAGCAAAATAAATTTAAAAGTCATCCACTTCTCGTCTTATTAGTGCTTGTTTGTCTTATCTTCAACAGAGGTAATTTCACATGAGCAATGTTTGTATGTGTACTGGACCAATGTGTCTTATGAAAACTGGAAATCAATTTTAAAAAATATCTAAAACAACTCTCACTTTATCGTATTTTTCTTAGCTCAGATCGTGTAGATTTTTTTAAAGAAATCCTGTGCGGGAGACTCCCTAGGTTCTAGAGACTCTAGGGGTCTATGACACTTGCTGTAGTGCCGCAGAGGTGTACGCGAGCTTGGTCGTCACTACAAAGTCCCAATACAAAGCAAGACACAGTTGATGTAAGGCTGGATGGACCTTGAATGAATGTGATTCTTAAGACAATTTCTTTGAAAGGTCATCTTTGAATCAAATGGCAAATAAGCTAAACAAGCACTCGGATGACGTTGTGTCTCGTTAAAGAAATGTGCGAATATCTGCTGTTCCCCTAGTATTAAATATTTGCATTAAATCCCTTCGATCGTGTAAATTGAAAATGTATGAAAAATACAACAGCACCCCAAATGAGTGATGTAGTTTTAATACATTATTTAGATTTACGCAATCGAGGGGAGTTTACGAAAATTTGTTTACTTGGGGTATTATTTTGTTTGTAAACTATGCTTCCACAATATTCTTATTCATTTTCTTACGCAGTTTTCTGTATTTTCACAAAACGGGGAAGTAAATATTTACAAGGGAATTTAAGCAAAAAAATAATTAAAAAAAATAATAAATTAGGCTGATTTATTTGGTGAGCGCTGTTTTTGTTTGTATCACACCTCAAGAGCCCTCTGCGAGCTTGGTCGTCGCTGTAGAAAGCGCCAATTCTCAAGCAAGACCCAGTTGTTGTAAGGCTGGATGGACCTTTTGATGACCGGTCTTTGGTAAAGGTTTATGAATTTTTCAACCCAGCGAAGAGCAAATTTGAAAATATAAATGGTATATTTTTTGTGCTCCGCCGGGATTCGAACCCACGACCTTCCAGTTACGAGTCCGAAGTGTTACCACCTGGACTACGGACCGGTCAAAATTGTAAATAGCGTATAAATTTCAGCTGTTCTATTTGTAATCTAAGTTGCAAAAATATAAACCCATTTAAATTCATATTAAATGCGTGTCCACAAACAGACACTTTCGCTTACAAATGCTGCATGTGTATTTAAAATTAAAAAAAACAAACCTCAAATAAATATAGCCCCATTAATTGATGAGGCATTCACTTTGTAATCTTTAATTTTTAAAACATTAAACTTAAAAATCAAAAACAATTTGTATATATCCATCATCAGGTACAAAATATATATTTTGATGGAAACATTGTTTCCGAAACCGGTCATACATTAGTAAATTTGGCGCGCTCCGTAAGCATATAATACAAATTATTTTTTTTTCAATTTATAATTTTTGGATGAAATTTTTCAAGCAAAACACTGTTTATTTTTTTTGATTTTTTTATTTTTGATTTTTAAATGTAATATTTTAAATATAGCCCCTTCAACTTTTGCTACCCTTCCCTGAAATAGGGATGATATCGGCAAAATACAACTTTTTTTATAGTATGGATGGTCAGCCTCATACCAACCTTTAAGTCAAAGGATTCTAGGGTCAAGGGATAGCATTTTATAACGGTACCTATATCTCTTATCCAAACGAAGTACAAAATAATGAGGATATTTATTTTTTAATTTTAACAGAATTAATCTTTTTTCGATGGCACTGAAAATTCGTACGGTGTTATTCTCAAGCACCAAATCCATGCCTCACCCATAGCCTGCAATGAATTTTCCATACCAAAAATCGATGGTCCGTGGATCAGCTACGTAGCTTTCTAGTTTGTGTGTCTGCCTCTAGTAATAATCCATTATGGAAGTGTGTGGAACAATCTAATCTTAATATTAATCTAAGCTGCAAAGATATGTATCATTTGAGATTCATATTAAATGCATTCCCACAAGCAGACACGCATAATTTCGCGCTCACACATGCCGCATGTGGACCTACAATGTAAAAAAAACGCAATATCAAATGAACATAAGCCCTGCAATTCTTGCCGACCTTCCCTGAAACAGGGGTGGCATTGGCAAAGTGAACCATTTTTACAGTATGGGTGGTCAGCCGCATACCAACCTATAAGTCAAGAAACATATAAATCTAATGATATGTATGATATGAAAGTTTTGATTTTTGAAAGAGATGATGAAAATATGAATTATGAATTTAAAATAAATGGAATGAATGTTGATGTCGTAAATGAGTTTGTATATTTGGGAAGTAAGTTTGAAAAAGATGGAAAAATGGCCGGTGAATTTGAAAGAAGAATAATGAAAGGCAGGTGTGTACTGGGTGCGACCGCTTGCATCGCCAGGAACCAAAATCTCTCAAAAAATGTTAGATTGGCGGTGCACGGTGGTATACTAGTGCCAACCTTGATGTATGGAAGTGAAGCCTGGACGGTGAGTGAAAGGGAAATTAGTAAAGTCCATACAGTAGAAATGGACTATCTAAGAAGTATGATTGGGAAAAAACGAAGTGACAGGGTGAGGAATGATTTTGACAGAGAAGAATGTGGTGTAAGGGAAAGTGTGAAAGTGAAGATTAAAAGAAGTATGTTAAGATGGTTCGGGCATTTGGAGAGAATGAGTGATGAAAGATTGACGAAGAAAGTATATGTTGCTAGAATAGATGGATGTCGTGGTAGAGGAAGACCGAGAAAAGTATGGAAGGATCAAATCTCTGAAATAGCGAATGAATGGGATATCCAGAGTCATAATAAAAGGAGGACTTGTATGAAAAAGGTTATGACTCTGGATGAAATTAAAGAAGTATGCAAGGACAGGAAGAAGTGGCGGCTAATCTGCAATGTTGATTTCTAATGTTGGTGTATTCATTTGCTACATTTTTTGCATAGGAAATTTTTGACTTTTTTTGTATAGATTTCTTTGTAATGTTTTGTTCTTTTTTATATTTAAATGTAATTTATTATTCATATTCCTTGACTTATAGGTTGGTATGAGGCTGACCACCCATACTGTAAAAAATGGTTCACTTTGCCAATGTCACCCCTGTTTCAGGGAAGGTCGGCAAAAGTTGTGGGGCTTATGTTCATTTGAGGTTTGGATTTTATTTGTAAGTACACATTCAGCATTTGTAAGCGCGAACTACACTTGTTGGTTTGTGGGCATACATCTGAGAGCTTTAAATGGATATATCCTTGCAACTTAGATTATAGATTATAGATATGTATCATTTGAGATTCATATTAAATGCATTCCCACAAGCAGACACGCATAATTTCGCGCTCACAGATGCCGCATGTGGACCTACAATATAAAAAAAAAACAATCCCAAATGAGCATAAGTCCTGCAACTCTTGCCGACCTTCCCTGAAACAGGGGTGGCATTGGCAAAGTGAACCATTTTTACAGTATGGGTGGTCAGCCTCATACGAACCTATCAGTCAAGGAATAACAATACTTGTGGAAATATCTAACATGATAGAGAACATGCAAAAATCGTATCTGCGACACAGAAATACAGGCAAAGATTCTGCGGGGACACAGAGTCGCTTGGAGCATTGTTTCTCGAACAACACTGCAAGCAGAGAGTGAAGAGTACATTGTAACCTACATTGTGAAAAATAAATCTTTTGAAACAAATTTAAATCGCATTTAATTTAAAGAGCCCCAAGTCAAATCATAACTAAATTTTAGTAAGCCTCTATGAATAGCACTGTTAATCTGTAGCTCTGAATTTATCGCCTCTAGGTAAAAACAACTAAATTACAAGTGCCTAACAAGGACACATCAAAAGTTTCTCCATTTGTCCTGATAGCACTTATTCGGGAATATCTGGACGAAACTTTAGCAGGCGAAAGATCTCCACATCGAGTGTAAAACATTTCTCAAATACTCAACCCTCACGTAAGTTAGCAAAGTATATGTAAAAGGAAACACTACTTCTAGAGAGTTCTTTAGTTTTGATATATTTTCACGTTCACGCAATTTTGAAGTATAAACGTAAAACTTGCTAATCAAATCTCCAACAAGACGTTTTAATTAACGGAAAGGAATCAAATGAAAACAAACATTTCCCTCGTCTTCCATAACAAGGAAAATGCGAGGAAAATACGAGAAGTAGAAGTATACTTGGAAAGAAAATTTTCTACATAAACTAAGCTGTTTACATTTTTATCGATCTCCTTTTCACAAGTTTGTTTTGTCTACGAAATTCTTTGTCCCAAATATTTAGGTAATGCTTTAATAAATGGACGGTATCTAAAAATATCTTCGCTGGGTTCAAAGATTCACAAACCAAGACAGCAAGAGTGTTGCAAAGACTAATAACGTGCAGTGGCATATAATACTTTTTCGACGACCATGAAATAAATAACAAAATAGTACACAAAGACCGGTCACCAAAGGTCCCTCTAGCCTTACAGCAACTGGGTCTTGCTTGAGAATTGGCGCTCTTTTGCCATGATCAAGCTCTTAAAATCTGATTGATAGCTTAGTTGGTAGAATCCTTGCATAACATGCTTAGAGCAAGAGTTCAATCACCAACGAGGGTGTCAGAAATGATTTTCCGTTTCGGTGTTAATTTCAAAACCCAAAATATAATACCGGCAAACGCCTTGACCAGAAATGAGTACCAGCCCCCTTGGGAGCTGGAAACTCCTACTTTAACTGAAGTAGTTGGCGTAAGGCCGGTCCCCTTACCCGTAAAAATAAATAGGTTCCACTCGCCAAAGTGGATATAGATTTTACAGCACGGGGCTAAACTCATAACAACCTATTGGTCAATGTTATTTCAAAGTCACAACTTAAAGCGTTTGCAGTTGCTGGTCCTCTGGCCTGGAATCACCTGCCTCATCATAAGGCTAAGAGATAGAAGACCATGTGAAGATACGAAATGTACTTAATACAAGCAAATTTCTGGCATCATTTCCTTGACTAATAGGTTGGAATGCAGCTGACCCCTCCATGCAGTAAGAACTCGGTTCGCTTTTGCCAAGGCCACCGCGGTTCCAGGGAAATGCGGCAAGAGTTGCAAAGTTTATGTTCATGAGAGGTTTAGTTTATTTTGCATGTACACATGCAGCATATTTGTAAGCGCGACCTATCATGTGCCTGTTTTTTTTTTTTTAAGAAATCCTGTGCGGGAGACTCCCTAGATTCTAGAGACTCTAGGGGTCTATGCCACTTGTTGTAGTGCCGCAGAGGTGAACGAGCTTGATCGTCGCTACAAAGCGCCAATACCCAAGCAAGACCCAGTTGCTGTAAGGCTGGATGGACCTTTTAGGGACCGGTCTTTGGTAAAGGCTTTATGATTTTTTTCATCCCAGCGAAGAGCATATTTGGAAATATAAATGGTGTATTTTTTGTGCTTTGCCGGGATCCGAATCCACCACCTTCCATTTAAGAGTCCGAAGATTTGCCACTGGACTACGGACCGGTCCAAGTTTGTGAGCATGCATTAAATATGGGCGTTAAATCGCTCCCCCAGTTCTTGTTTACCGTATACGCCAATCTTGTCAAATATGCCTTTTTTATGCAGTTATCTTATGAATCAAATTCTACATAATCTGAGCTAAGAAAAACTGTAAAACTCGATAATGTGAGAGGTATTTTAAAATATATTTTTAAATAAATTTCTTGTTTTTATAAGACACATTGGTCCAGTACACATGCAAACATTGCTCATGTAAAATTTTCTCAATGGCGTATACGGTAAACAAGAACTAAGGCAGCGATTAATGTCAACACATCTTTGCAACTTAGATTATAGATTAAAGATTTACGAGCGCCCTTGGAGTAACTACATCACGAAACGGCACCCTACATAAATCATCAACTCATCATCATCACCATCCGTCACTTTTTTTTTGAGTTTTAATTTTTTTTTAAATGAAAAAGTTAATATGGGTTAATACCCAATAAGTCTCTCTGGAACTTATTATACTCTGTAATAGGATTCGTTCACATCATCGTGTAGCAAAAACGTTAAATTGAATTGCTACCTTTGTACTCGCCTTACAGACTTTACTGGAAATAATACCCACCATCAAAGTCAAGCCGTTCGGAAAACACTCTTGTCGGTGTTTTTACAATTACTCATAATTTAACATAAAAAGTGTTCATCTGAATTTTCGCAAGGTTGTCGCTATGCGCATAGGACGAAATTTTGCCGAAGACTTCACGACGATATTCTGTTTATATTCTAAAAAATATATTCACTGACTTACATATAGGTACGTTGGTATAAGGCTGACAAGTATAATTTAAAATCTTAAGTTAATAAAGTAAAAATAAAACATAAAGTTTTTCTACACAAGTTGATTTTGTATCCTCGAGCGCTTTCGATGTTATCACATGCTCTTTGTGTTTTATTTTAAGTTTATTAATTTAAGATGAATTTATGCTACTAAAGTGATACATTATAGAACTGTGATTCATAAAAAAACAAATCATCTAATGGATCTTAAGACAAGGACGTCCAACTATCTTTCCACTTTTTTAGAAGGTCTTTCAGCTGGTCGTTAGCCTATCGGTATCTCCTTAGCTACGATGTGTGCGAGTCTTTTGTGACTCATTTAGAAGACATGAAATTCATACTAAAACATTTTTACGTTTTTTTTTGTAATAAGATGTAGTGTTATTAGGATGTACGGGTTCTGTTGAATAAAAACTTCGGTTAATTCATTTTCAGATTTCGTTCACATTTGGTTCATACAGAGTTAGCTTCACACCACGGTCACTTGTCTACTTATTAGCTCGACAGCTCCGATACAAGTCTTACGCTAAGGACAACTTGGTATTTTTATAGCATGGCATAAAGTTAAGTTGATTCTTGAAACATTGGGAACTGGAATATGCGAGATTTTGCCAGAATATTATATTTTAGAATATTCAAGCAAACTCCACACAACATCGATCAAATACAAGTATAATTAATTACCTACATCTAGAGACACAGACACACTCAGACAAGTAAAAATACACAATCGAACATATGAAAAGTATATTTTAGGAGAGTTCAAGAAAAAGGTCAAATGAGTCAAAGAATTGTATACATATATTTTATTTTTGGAGACTTCCATCATTTTTATGAACAAAGTTGCTTGGCAGAATTTCGAAGGCAGCTACGCGTCCTTAAAAAATGTGTCACGTACCCGGCGAAGGCTTTCGCCCATAACCATTGTTTCAATTTATAGATCACGTAAAAAGTTCAAAGAGCCGACTCTCTAATGAAACTGAAGGATCCGTTTGATCAGCGCATTTCCAATGTCACATAAACAATCAGCCGGGTCGAGGGGAAACATAAATGAAAGTCCATCTTCACATGTATGAAAGTGTTCAAACCAGACAAGCAAACAATGGATGCTAGTTAAATATATTTTGTGATCATATCTGCCCATACATCTTGCGGGAACTCTCGGCTTGGACGTCCTTGGGTGTTTGTTCCCTCGATCATCGCTTCAATCATGGAGAGCAGGAGACTTTTCTGGCGTATTGCGTGTCCTATCCACCTTGCATGCTTTTGGAACAGGGTTTTGGGCAGGTGCATTGCTTCTTTGATTCATTATTGGAGTATCTCTGAATTTTTTATGTGGTCCTTCCTGGAACCTCGTGTGGTCTATCTTGTCAATTGCCACTTTCCAATTGCCACTTGACAGCTTCCAGTTGCCACTTGCCACTTGCCCGTTGCCACTTTCCAATTGCCACTGTCCAGTTGCCACTTGCCAGTTGCCAATTGCTACTTGCCACTTGCCCATTCCCACTTGTAACTCGCCACTCGCCACTCGCCACTCGCCACTCGCCACTCGCCACTCGCCACTCGCCACTCGCCACTCGCCACTCGCCATTCGCCACTCGCCACTCGCCACTCGCCACTCGCCACTCGCCACTCGCCACTCGCCACTCGCCACTCGCCACTCGCCACTCGCCACTCGCCACTCGCCACTCGCCACTCGCCACTCGCCACTCGCCACTCGCCACTCGCCACTCGTCACTCGCCACTAACTATTTTCAGCCTACAAGTTGCCAGATGCCCTCGTCTGTATCGGCTTTGAAGGATCCACGTCAAAAATGGTCACGTATTTCTTTTATAGAGGCCATTGGCAAATGCTCAATAATAATATTACAAGGAGGGTCATGCGACAAAGGGAATGAGTGGATGTTTTTCTTTTTTCTCCCAGGCGCAGCAATTTTTTCCATTTCATGAGCGTCCTTATCATAAATTACACTGGAAGCACATGTTATTGAAAGGAGATAACGTTTTTATGGAGAAATTGAATCATGCCGTATGGGAGGCTTTATATCTACATTGAATAGAATGTGAGAAGGCGTACTTATGTACACAATTTTTTTTTCAATTCAATCAAATCATCTTTGAGTTTTTAATGCCTACCGCGAAATGGTAATTCCTATTTTGATCATATCAAACTCAATACGTTTGAATTATTATTTTTCTGATTCTATTCTAACATAACGTTATTGGTACAAGAAAAATAAACATGTTTTTTTGCTGATTAACATTACAAAATAAGCCTCTTTTATATCTAAATTTTCTACCAGGACTGTGTTCTGTTGTTTATTGAGCTTACTCCTGAAGGTTTTGTAACAAATATCCCTACTTGTGAGGTCTGCCAGGGATTTTGTTTTCTGTAATCTTAAAAAAAAACTCTAACTATTATTTAGTATATATTCTAATTTAAAATGTTCGATCCAGGTTTTCCATCCGTCTACATAACGAGGTTTGCGGTTAACGGATAAATCTGACAGATTCGTTTCTCCTCTTTCTCATTACAGATGTGCAGACTCAGCTGCCTGCTACGACGAGTCATTTCCTACGTATGTTTACTTCAATAGTAAAATTGTAGAGCGTTGGTTGATCTTAGAGCTAAGCAGATGTGGGTGTGCTCTATGCGTGCTACGAAAGAACATTATTGTATGGTGTAGCCATTGATATGAAGTCGTAGCAATTGATAATGCATTGTAGTTGTCAGAACTACAAAGAAACGTTTTTTTATAAAACGTCACTCAAACCTGTATTCCGTCATGGTTATGGGCGTGTTTATTTATTTATTTGTTAAGAAAAAGCATCGTAGTATGGCGTAGCAATTGATATTAAGTCGTAGCAATTGATTAATGTATTGCAGTTATCAACTACGCAGCCATATTTCTTTGATAATGCGTCATACAAATTGGAACTTCGTCACTGCAACTAGAACAGTGTTGTATTGCTCAGTACTAAATCAGAGCAATCGGTACAATACACAAAAGTCGAAGCAATTGGAACGATGTCGTAGTTATCACCTTTGTCATAAGTAACAATCAATATTAGGGATGGGCAAATGGGAAAAAAATATCGATATATATCGAATCGATATTTTTAAACACTATCGAAATATATCGAGGAAAAAATATCGATATTTCGATACATCGATGGAAAAAATATCGGTCGCTGACGGGTAAGGCCTCAAATTTTCGCAATTTTTGCCCAAAAAGTCTGTCGACGGGGAGAGAGAGATTTGCGATTAGCTACGTAAAAATGTGGGCTTCCAAACACAGCCATCTATAAAGTGTTGGGAGCAAAGTCACATTTGAAAAAAATATCGTTTTTGATACGATTTTGATTCTTGAAAAAAAATATCGAGATATCGATTAATCGATATTTCTAATATTGAGAGAAATATCAATATTTTTCAAAAAAAATATCGGTACTTTTGATATGTCGATATATTTCGCCCATCCCTAATCAATATTGTATTGTAGAATCTGTATACATATACTTGTATACTACCTCCTATAACCTTTAACTCAAGAGACAAAGTAATAAAAATCTAATTTAAATTAATCAAATAATTGTTATCTTCAAGCTAGAATTATTGTTGACATATTTACAATTATAATAACTACACAGTCAGGTAATTAAACTTTTCGGATATTAGACAAACCGTTATGGGAGAATTAACTAAATTCTCGACGTTTTGTTGGTAATGTAGCCAACGTCTTTAGGAAACACCCTCAGGGGATAAACTGATTTTTTTTATGCTTAAATTGTCACAAGTCCGTAGTCCAGTGGTAACACTTCGGACTCTTAAATGGAAGGCTGTGTGTTCGAATCCCGGCGGAGCACAAAAAACAACCCATTGAAAAATTAATAAACCTTTACCAAAGACCAGTCATTTAAAGATCCATCCAGCCTTACAGCAACTGGGTCTTGCTTGAGAATTGGCGCTTTCTACAGCGACGACCAAGCTCGCAAAGGGCTCTTGAGGTGTGATACACACAAAAACAGCGCTCACCAAATAAATCATTATAATATTACTAATATTATTATTAATATGGCAATTAGAATGAGCTTGAAAATGGTAAATAGACGTAAAAAATGTGTTAGCTCACTTTAAGTATGAAGACATACCGACAACTGGTATAATAACATTTTATAAAATAATACATGATCCTTTTTCATGGAGTATTTGTAAGTTTCTCTACTTTTAAGTGAGTTTAATTTTTCACTCGAGTACAAAACAGGTACGCGTCACGTTCGAGAAACATAAGTGAATTTACTCGTGATATGTTACAATCGAGTGACAAATTAAGTTAGGTGGGTAAGCACGTGTTGATCGGAGAACTGAACCAGCCAGGTAACTAAGTAACACCTAACTCTGGAAACTGTTTTTTTCTGCATGAGGATAATCACGTCCTTGGATTGAATTTCTACGAAACGGTCAACAGTTTTTACTCTTATTTTTTTGTACTTCGTACTTGTACCCCATTGTTTATTTGGCCTCAGCGCCATTTCATTCAAAGATGACTTGTTTGTTACACATATTTTTTAAATCAATTTTCAGTTTTAATAGAACACATTGTTCCAAAACACACACAAACATTGTTCACGTGAAACTACCTCTGATGTACATAAGACAAACAAGCACTTTGATGTCAACTTGTATATTCATCAGTTGCTCTTACTATATATTCATGATGCAACATTTTTGTGTGAATCGCACTTAAAGACCCCTTTTAATTTTTGTTATATAATATGTCAATGTCGAAGCAAAAATTAGTTGATGTAATGTTTAATAGACCGTTAGTAACTAAAAACGCAACTAGGCTACACATATAGTGTAACTTCTTGCCGTGTTATCCCCGTAGGGGTCGCATGTGGCGAGTTAAACCTATTTATTTTTACAGGTAAGGGGGCCAGCCTTATGCCAACCACTTCAGTTGAAGTGGGGGTTTCCCACCTCCCGAGAGGGCTGGTACTCATTTCTTGTGAAGGCTGAGTAAACCTTGCCGGTATTTTATTTTGGAGTTTGAAATAAACACCGAAACGGTAAATCATTTCTGACACCCTCGGTGGGATTCGAACCCCACCTCACGGCATGGAATGCAAGCACTCTACCAACTGAGCTACCGACCGTACTTTTTGGTAAAAGCAGATGATGTCTTCAACTCCGTGAAGACCATTTTTAACTTATTGTTTCTTGCTTGATCGGGAATCGAACTCTCGACACACCCACATACGAATGGAAAAACTTTATTGGAAGATATTTTTGGCATTTTCTGATCCAGGACAACCAACCCATTTCTGTGACAAAAATATTTTATTTTTCACACTAAAAAAATACGGCGAAAAAGAGCTTAAATTGTTTTGATGCAGGTAATTCAGTGGCAAAGGGTGCCATACAACTCGATTCCCATCGGCTTCCCTTTTAAAATGAGGCAACAAAGTAGTTAAAAAATATAGGCACAAAGTAAACAAATACATTTAAAAAATCAAAGAAAAAATACGTATTTTTTCCCCATTGAAACGATGCAGTCTACTTCATTATCATTTTTGCCTCATTTTAAAAAGGAAACCAATGGGAATCGAGTTCTATGTGAGAGAGCTAGAAGACCATGGAAAGTTCCGGAATGCACTGAAGACAAGCAAATTTCTGGCATAGTTTGTACAAGCGCCCTTGGAGTGATTACACCACGAAACGGCGCTATAAAGAAATCATCAACTCATCATGATCATCACCCTTCGCCACTGGTAGGTATCCAAAATCATCAATTTTTTTATTTAGGTTATTTTTTTGCATCACTTTTATTGTAGCTTTTTTTCTGAATTAAAAAAAAATATATATTTTTTTAAAAGAAAGTTAAAAAAATAAGAGCAATCCTTTTCGGTCTAGTAGCGCTGGTTACAGCATTATTTAGGGTTGCCCCATCTCGTAAATATTCCCCGACATGATTTAAACTGCTCTAATACGTGTCACATATAACTTTTACGTTTATGTGTTGTGTTGGCAGCACCCTTACCCCAATATTGTTAATATGTCGTATCGCTTTTCCTATAAAAAGTGTTATTTTTCACGCCTGGAGCGGGAAGAGGCCATTCAAACCACAGCAGCAGACAAATTATTTCACTCAAGACAGTTAATTGTGAGCACTGTTTTTTGTTGATAACACCTTGAAAATATTTAGCTAGAATGGTATTTTCGTATTTCTCAATTGATGAAAGTTAAGGTGAAAAGGTGTTAATGATATTGTTTTCAGAATCACATTCTGAGCTAAGAAAAACATCAAAGAAAGTTGTTTTAAACATTTTTCAAAATAAATTTCCAGTTTTCTTAAGACACATTGTTTCAGTATACACATATACACATTGCTCATGTAAAATTACCTCTCATGGAAATAAAAAAAAACAAGCATTCAGGGGACGACATGACAGAACATCACAACACTGTCATGTCTGCGGGGATCAAGTCAGGTTATTTGGAACCGGAAGACGTTGGTTCGAATCCCGCGAAGATAACTTCGACCCTGGTTAAACAGATGCCGTTACATGCACCCAAGCTTCTGCTTTCGAATGAAGACAACTGGCCAAGCAAAATAGGTTGGTGGATTGCATTCCTTTCCACAAGTATATTGAAAAAAAAAATGTATACGTTTTAACCTGCATATCGTGCATTCAATTAAAATAAGATTATCTATCCTTGCAAACCCAGCATAGTATACCTACGTTGAAAATGCGTCGGTTCTCAAAAGCCCCGAAACGGAAAGGTATGGCAGCCTTCCTCTCGACAGACCGGAAGACTTTTTGTTAAATATTTTTTTGTTAAAAATTTGATTAAATAATCACCCAATTATATCTGGTGAGCCAGGGTTATCGTCAATAGAACACAACGAAATTTAAACTTGCGATTTTTTCAATAACGCTTATTTCAGTGGCAACACCTTATCTGCTTGATTCTACCAGCGACACAACTTGTTAGGTGTCTCCGTTTGAACAAGCTGCAAGGCCTCAATATAGGTTATTATTTGTCGTGTCCAATAAAGAAGTTTGGATAAGCGAGGCGAGTCACGGTGCTACAGAAACCATGTGGTGCCTCTGCCCTCCCTGAAATAACGTCCACACAAGTATGGCCGGTGAAAACAAAACAATCTATACGACAATGCATTTGAAAGCCATCAAATGGTGAATAGGAAAAATCTCGAAGGATGAAATCTAATTTACTCTAATCTAAGTTGCGAAGATATGTTACATTGGAGTTTCACATTATATGCATTCTCACAAGCAGACTCGTACAAGTTCGCGCTTCCTCATGCCGCATGTGAATCTACAAAATAAAAACCCAATCTCAAATGGACATACACCCTGCAACTATTGCCGTCCTTCCCTGAAACAGGGGTCACATTGTCAAAGTGAACCATTTTTTTACAGTATGGCTGATCAGCCTCATACCAACCTATAAGTCAAGGAATGTATGGCCGGTGAAAACAAAACAATCTATACGACAATGCATTTAAAAGCCAACAAATGGTGAATAAAAAAAATCTCGAAGGGTGAAATCTAATCTAACCTAATCTAAGTTGCAAATATATGTTACATTTGAGATTCACATTATTTGCATTCTCACAAGCAGACTCGTACAAGTTCACGCTTGCACATGCCGCATGTGAACCTAAAACATAAAAACCAAATATCAAATGGACATGCACCTTGCAGCTCTTGCCGTCCTTCCCTGAAACAGGGATGACATCGGCAAAGTGTCGGTGTTATGGCCAAGGGGTCCAAGTGGGCTGATCTTTCTAGCGTGTTTGGAATAGAACAACGTTGGTTCGATCCTCGCCTGGGTCATTTGATCATAATTTTGACCCTGGTTCAACAGATGTTATTGGGTAATTATTAATTGAAAATTCATTAAAAATAAACAATAAAGAATTATTTATTGATGATATTAATACCTGTTTCTGGCCAGGCAGAATAGGTTGGTGAATTGCATTCCTCTTCACAAATCTATCTTATTAAACAAACAAAAAGTGAACTATTTTTACAGCATAGGTGGTCAGCCGCATACCAACCTATAAGTCAAGGAACATACACGACAAATTGATGAATGATATAATCTTTTTGCTGGTCCGCAATCCAATGGTAACACTTTGGACTCATGAATGGAAGGTTGTGGGTTCAAATCCCGGCGAAGCACAAAAAAAAACATTTATAATTATATTTTGTAGGGTTTGTGTATTCACACAGTGAAAATTCATTTTTTTAAAATAAAGCTATTTTTTGTTTAACGTAGTTTATTTTCACAATAATATTTAATATCTCGAGTTCTTTCGACTTATTATTTCGTATTTATAATTATTTTCAAATTTGCTCTGAATAGCTCAGATGGTACAATGCTTGCATTCCATGCCGAGAGCAAGGGTTCGATCCCCACCTAGGGTGTCAGAAATTATCTACCGTTTCGGTGTCTATTTCAAACCCAACATAAATACCGAGACGGTGTACTCAGCCTTCACAAGAAATGAGAACCAACCCTCTCGGGAGCTTGCAAGAAGTTGCACTATATGTGTAGCTTAGTTGAGTTGCGCCTTTGAAAACTTACGTCTGATATATGTATATTCACATGAAGTCTTAAATGAAAACTGTTTGTTAATTTATTACTAACATACAAAGGATAAACATAGGTATAACTGATCCAAATTTTCTCAGAGCATTTTCAATATTCGAGCTGTGATAAAAGGAAAACTACCTTCTACTACCTAATTGTTTGTGGAAGTTTAAGTTGGCTCACATTTGGTGACCGTCACTTTGTGTTTTGTGTGTTCGCTCAACATTGGCCGCCCCCACAATATTGTCGGCGGCAATACACTGAAAAGTTTATAATTTCGAGTTTTTCCAGTTAGAAATGTATGGCAGGCGAGTTGGTCCTTTTCTAATGTCACACCCGCTTAAGGCGAAAGTAAATGTTAGAGCTTTTCTAACAGTTGTAGGCAGGCAAAGAGTTCGCACGTTTAGACGAAATAAAAGATAATTTCCCAAACGAATCATGAAAATATAATCTATAATCCAAGATGCAAATATATGTTAACATTTAAGATTAATATTGTTACGAACTATGAGTTTGTATCTAGGTACGCATGTGAGTAGGTGTGCACTGTGCATGTATGTATCTAGGTATGTGTGCCTAATTACGATGGTGTGTGTCGAACAATCTGGAAGTGTTTAAAAAATCCATTATAGGAGTATGTGGAGTAATCTAGAAAAAGCAAGAATCGTCTCTTTCGTACCTGTATAAACAAGCTGCAATGGTGCGGAGAGCAAGATCGATTGAAACATTGAGCCGCAAAGTCAAAAGGCAGAGCACGAAAAGTAATCAGTACTTTTAAAACCGATATTGTGTAAAATAAATCTTGAAAAAGAAATAAATTACTGTTTCATTAAAAAAAAAACCAAGTAAAATCATAGCAATATTAAGTACATGCCAATAAACAGACACGTGTAAGTAAAATCATAGCAATACTTAGTACATGCCTATAAGCAGACACGTGTAAGTTCACGCTTACAAATACTGCAGGTGTACTTACAAAAAAAAACAAACCTCAAATGAACATAGACCCTTCAACTTTTGTTGGCCTTCCCGGAAACAGGTGTGACTCATTTTTTACAGCCGGAATGGTCAGTCTCATATCAAATTATAAGTCAACGGATTAACTACTATTATTTAAAAACTACAAGTAAATAATGTATTATTGGTTGAAAAGGATCACAGCCTCATACAAGTGTGACGACGTTTGCCCGCCGCGAAAAATATTTAAAAAACAAAATTGTACTGAGACCGTTGTGAATTTTTGTGTCATCCATGCCACGCTAGGATTCGTGGAAATTTTCACGTTTATTTCGTCTGATGGAATTAAATGGAAAATAAAATACGGTGTAGCGTTGCGGATCTCTAGGCAAGTGAAAGTTGGGGGGTTTTCGGGCATTTGCGCCTCCTCCCCTCCCGGTGAAAGTTTCCCCGTAATTGTGATAGAACAAATTACGCCACCCCTAAGTCTGGGCAGAATTAAATTAAAGGAAATTAAATTAAACAGTTCCATTGTAGAACGACGCAGTGACAAAATGACACATGACATAGCGACACATGATAAAAAAACACATGAAAGCACGACAGATCACACAACAAGACCTTAGAGAACGACAGATGTCAGAACGGCACAGTGATAAAACGACACATGCCAGAAAGACACAGTGTCAAAACGACACATGACGAAAGAGACATGACAGCACATATCATGACAAAATATCACAAAAGTTCTATCATGTGATGTTTTTTCATGTGCCATTTATGGTATGTTCTGTTTTCGTTATGTTATCATATATTATGTCTTTACACATGTATTGTTATCATGTGCCGTTTTGTCACTGTGTCGTTCTGTCATATGTCGTTCTGACATGTGTCGTTCTATCATATGTCGTTCTCTCATGTATTGTTATCTTATGTGCCGTTTTGTCACTGTGTCGTTCTGTCATATGTCGTTCTGACATGTGTCGTTCTATCATATGTCGTTCTCTCATGTATCGTTATCTCATGTGCCGTTTTGTCCTTCTGCCATTCCAACCTATCCCTACATTAAGCACCCTCGGGGTATCGGGAATGTCTAGCATTGAGACGTATTGCCGATGGGAGGCGCCATACGAGGATTGTACACGTGTGTGTAACGGACACCTCGAGAGCGGATAATGTATGTGCTGTTTGCGAAATAAATACATTAGGGTGATTCATCTTGTTTTAAGTGAGATGATTGTCGTTTTTTTTTTTGCAAGGGTAATTTATTTTACGTTATGTGTTTTATTTTATGTTCAGAATGATCATTTTTACAAAATATTTTGTAATTTTTTTAAAAGTTTTAAATTTGAAAAAAAAAACACATGATAGAGTAGACTTTAACAGTTTGCTTGAAGCTCCTGTCAAAACGGTTCTAGCATTGTTTGGGGCATGCAGAAAATCCTTTAGTCACCTATAAATACGGAGTGCAGTGCTTTGGAGGGCATCAGAATCCGATTAGTACCCGAGCCGTTAAGCGAGAATTGCGAAATATTAAATTGTGAACTGAATGTGAGCAAATTCTAAAATAAATTGGGTACCTACAATAGATTTAATCGAAGTTTTATTAAATTGAACCCAAGCGAATTATAACAATTCACTTTTGATTTTCGCAATCGAGGTAAGATTTACGCAAAATTTTATTCTCGGTGTGCAGAAGGGTTAATGGCACAAGTTACGCGTATTGTTTGGCTGGAAATAACGAATGTCACCATGGCTGTGGGGGGAGTTTTGGAGGTTTTATTTGCAGAGGGTGGCCAAAGCCAACAGAGCAAGAGTGATTATAGCAGACAAAGAAAGCGGGTAGAAAATAAACACCTTGGAAGGGTTGCTAACTCTGAACCAAAGGGATCTCTAAAGTTACAAAGTTATGGGGGGCCTAGTAAATGATGAAGTAATGTTGTACAGTTTGAAAAAGAAAATTTATTGCTTGAATTTTATACAGCGATGTTTTCACTTAAATACCACCCTATTATTCATAAAACGGTAAGAATTTAGAAGACGATTATAATCATTTTTTCTATACAAAAAAATTAGTAACTTTAGAACTGGTTTAGATGTTAAAAATCTAATAAATAAAGCCGTTTGTTAAATATAAAACTTTCACTTTATACTGTAACTGTAACTCTGTCGCCATTCCGCTAGGGGTGGCCAGAACCTCTGCAGAGCTGCCTCCATTTTTTCCTATCCTTACATACCTCATTTTTGCCTCATTTTTAACGGGAAACCGATGGGAATCGGCTTGTATGGCACCCTTTGCCACTGATAGACAGCACTGCGGGGACGATATAAAGCAATACTATATGGAGCTTAGTTGCGTTTTTTTCCGTTATCTAAGATTGTTTGTATGTACCTACTTACACGTGTCTGTTTGTGGGCATGCATTTGATATGAGCTTCGAATCTTTGCAACTTAGATTCAAGATATAATTTTTTTGTGACTAATAATGGTGCGTAAGCTTAGTACTGATATTGGTACATTGCCTGCGTAGCTGCTCAGGCTTAGATAGTGGCGAGGACACACTCTCGCAAGTTTCCCAGCAAAGTTACACTTGGGCCTAGAGGGGAGAAAGTTAAACAGAGGTCGAGGGCAAAAAACGCCGAGGGACCGCGCTCAACAAACAACTCATTATTTCACCCGTGTTGACGTCAAGTGCTCCTGAGGGGGAGGACCGAGAGTGAGGACAATGAGGAAAGGGTTGAGGGAAACTACGGCTTAAAGTATGAATCTAACAATGACGCTTAGATGCTGGAAATTCTGGAAGAAACGTAATTATTGATATTGATGAGGTGTGTTCAATTAAACCAGCAGACTGTATTGGTTGGATCACATCCTGCGAATGCAAAATCAAAACCGTCAAAATATGGTTATGATGATGGGCCTAAATAGGTGCAGGGCAGTGGGAAAAGCTCGATTAAGGTGGCTGGATGGATATCTTATCAAGGTACAATTTCAGTTCAGTGGTGTACCGGTAGCTTTTCCGTCCTTTCACAGTATTTTGACGGTACTTCTACCGTACCTTTTCAGTACTTTCTGGTTCCTCTTTGGTTCTATCATGGTTTTTAGCTGTTACCTCTTGGGCCCCTTAACGGTTTTTTCCGTGTCTTTCCGGTTTCTTCCAGGTACCTCTTCAATATTTTTCACGGTATTTTGCCGGTACCTCTCCGGTTCTTTCACGGTATCTCTTTAGTCACTTCACGATATTTTGACGGTACCTTTTTTAGTCCCTTTACTGTATTTTGCTGGTACTTCTTCAGTCCTTTCACAGTTTTTTGCCTGCAATTTCTGGTCCCTTACCAATACCTTTTTGGTTCCTTTACTATATTTCGCCAATACTTCTTCAGTCCTTTCATGATTTTTTGCCGGTTCCTTATCGGTCCATTTCCGGTAAATCTCTAGCCCCTTCACGGTTTTTTGCCGGTACCTCTCCGGTCCCTTCCCGGTACCTCTTTAGTTACTTCACGGTATTTTGACGGTTCCTTTTTTAATCCCTTTACTGTATTTTGCCGGTACTTCTTTAGTCATTCACGGTTTTTTGTCAGTACCTTTCTGGTCCCTTACCAATACCATTTTAAGTCCCTTCAATGTATTTTGTCGTTACCTCTCCGGTACCTTCCCGGTAGCTCTTCGCACCTTTTTTAGTCGTTTTACTGTATTTTTCCGGTAGCTGCCCTGCCTCTCCGCAGTACTTGCCGTACCTCATATGTCCGTTCACAGTTTTTACCAGTACCTGCCCTCTCCATTCACTGTGCGAGCCGGTACCTCATCTGTCCCTTCTCACTATTTTGCCGGTACCTGCCTTGTCCCTTCACAGTACTTTCCGGTACCTCTACAGTCCATTCCCGGTACTTTTTCAGTCTCTTCACAGTACTTGCCGGTACCTGCCCTGATCCTTTCCAGTATTTTGCCAGTATCTGCCTTGTCCCATCCCAGTACTTTACCGGTACCTCATCTGTCCCTCCACGCGCTGAGAGCGCTCCTCCTAGGGGACAAGCGGCGTTAACAAGCGCGCGCTAAGTGGGAGCAGCGACACGTCATTTCGTCGAGGGCTTTGATATGTAAACGCGGCTGAAAGCGCTGACGACACAGAACACTGCTTCTAGCGCTAGAGAGGGACGGACACCCTCAGATTTAATATGTGTATTAGCTACGTAGTTGTAAATTCTAGCTTTTTTCGAGTACAACTATTTCCTTCCACGAAGGCTTAACTAGGTTTCGATCCGTCCGTAGTCTAGTGTTAAGCGCTTATAACTCGTAAATGGAACGTAAGCGGAGCACAAACAAATACAATTTATATTTCCGAATATCTTATCTAATTTAATCTAAGCTCAGTTGCAAAATATACATAAGTAACATTAGAGATTCACATTATATGCATTGTCACAAAACAGACATGTTTAAGTTCGCGCTTAAACATGCCGCATGTAATCCTACAATATAAAAACCCGAATCTCAAATGAACATACACCCTGCAACTCCTGCCGACCTTCCCTGAAACAGGGGTGACATTGGAAAAGTGAATCATTTTCTACGGCATGGGTGGTCAGCCGCATACTAACCTATAAGTCAAGGAACATACACAACAAATTATCTAATCTAATCTAATCTAAGCTGCAAAGATATATATCATTTAAGATTTATATTAAATGCATTCCCACAAGCAGACATGTATAATTTCGCGCTAACACATGCCGCATGTGGACCTACAATATATAAACCCAATCTCAAATGAACATAAGCCTGGCAACTCTTGCCGTCCTTCCCTGAAACAGGGGTGACATTGGCAAAGTGAACCAATTTTTATATTATGGGTGGTCAGCCGCAAAACAACCTATAAGTCAAGGAACATACACAACAAATTACATTTTTAAAATCAACAAATTTTAAAATCAACGAATATTCTCTTGGAAATCGGTTCAACTCGACACATGCGATCCCTTCGGGGATAACGCAGCAAGAAGTTACCCTATATATGTAGCTTAGTTGCGTTGCGTTACGTTCTCTTCGCTGGGTAGAAAAGTTCATATACCTTTACCAAAGACTGGTCACCAAAGGTCCTTCCAGCCTTACAGTAACTACATAGGTCTTGCTTGAGAATTGGCGCTTTCTATGGCAACAACCAAGCTCGCAGAGGGCTCTGGAGGTGTGATGCATACAAAAACAGCGCTCACCAAATAAATAAGAATTATTTAGTATTGTTATTATCAATGTTGGTAGCTGCAAGCGCTAGGGTATTATTTTTTTTAATGCGTAAATTTATATTTTCGGGAATTCTTTAGAATTCCATCTGATTATTTAAGGAACTTAAAGTTCTTGAAAAATCCAGTATGTGCAACTTACTAAGACACTCATATAGTGTAACTTCTAGCTGGTGAGTGGTACCTATTTATTTTTACAGGTTGAGGTAATTTATAAAAAAATGAGAAACAGTTGCCTTAAAACACTCACCTACTAATTCCATATTATACTACTATACTTTTTGGTTTTTCGTATGTTATTAATGAAACATACTCTATTCTACGAAATAATGTAATAATGAAATATACGAGTTGCGTTACTCTATTCCACGTAAATAAGGAAAATTATATTTTTTTATGGTTTGTGTATTAAAAGACTCAAAATTCATATTGATTAATTTTTGTATTTTAGAAACCAAATTCTAATTAAACAATGTTTCTTTTCACAAATATAGAATTTATTTTGATTAAAAATTACTAAGGTTTTTGACCTTGTTGGTCATCATCAGGAAAATTCAGATAGTTTCTGGAAAGTGGCTTCATGTTTTGTTTAAAGTATCAGATTTTAAACCAGTATCAGATACTTTTCTAACTGCGATGTTATGAACAGTTGCATCACGCGTGAGACATCCCTATTCTGTGTCACCTGCACTGACTGGCTCAGAAAAATGTATAATTACTTTTCATCTGCGAATTTCCAGCGGGAATTTGTGAATTTTCAGTGCAAAAGCGCGAACCCTACATTCTTGGTTCGGGCGCCAGTCGACGGGAATGAATACAATGTTCACGGGAACGACTTTGTCCCTACGACGTCAAATGTGAATATTTTTAAAAATTGAATTGCAGTCAAATGTTGATATTTAAATATTTTACTTTGAAAATATTAATGAAAAACCATGTAAATATTATAAATATCACACGGATTTTTGTAGAAAATATTTTTTATTTTTACATGACAGTTAATTAAATATTTTAATTTACTCAGGAACATTTTTGGTTCACTCAGTCTTCTCAATAAATGAGTAGCAACTTTCTTAGGAGCTGGAAAACCCTCAATTCAAGTCAAGTCATAGGTTAAATTTCAGACAACTTACCTGAAAAAATAAAAAGGTTCCACACTCGTTGCATGTGACTACTTCGGGAAAAAACACGACTAGAAGTTACAATACATGTGATGATGATGAATTTAAAAAATAAATAGCGCCTTTTATGCCATTATTCATATTCCTTGACTTATAGGTTGGTATGAGGCTGACCACCCATACTGTAAAAAATGGTTCACTTTGCCAATGTCACCCCTGTTTCAGGGAAGGTCGGCAAAAGTTGTGGGGCTTATATTCATTTGAGGTTTGGATTTTATTTGTAAGTACACATTCAGCATTTGTAAGCGCGAACTACACTTGTTGGTTTGTGGGCATACATCTGAGAGCTTTAAATGAATATATCCTTGCAACTTAGATTATAGATTATTATCATTGATTATTATAGATGCAGTGTGTCATTGCAAACGTGCTTTATGTGTTTCTAAGTTTTGTTATGTATTGCATTTTTCTATACATAATTTGAGGCTGACAAAGTTCATATGCAGAGGAAGTGTGAAAGGAAAAATAGGTAAGGGCAAACCGGTAGTATGGAGTGATCAGATTGAGGAGATTGTGAAAGAATGGGATATACCAAATGAGCGCAAAATAAGAATACGTATGAAAAAGGTGATAGATATGAATGAATTAAAAGATTAATGTAAGGATATGAATAAATGGAGGTAGTTTTGCAGAGGTTCTGGCCACCCGTAGTGAAATGGTGACAGAGTTACAGTTACATTTACAGATATATGTAAAATACGTAAAATTATTTCTTTAATGCTCGTGTTTTTTTTTTTTAATAGATTTGTGAAGTGGAATGCAATGCACCAACCTATTTTACCTGTCAAGTTATCTTCATGCGAAAGCAGAAGTTTGTGTGCATGCAATGGCATCTGTTGAACCAGGGTTGAAGTTGTGGTCAAGTGGACCGGACGCAGATTTAAACCAACGTTATTGTGTTCCAAATACGCTAGTCGAACATGCGCCTCTATCCCCTCGGCCATAACGCTGTCAATTTTACACATCTCTCTAAGCATCTTTATCTTTGATTTTCTGCATTCTCAAAGCAGCATTCGGTAAAATGCACTCATTTTGCACAAAAATGCACTTTTTCAGCGCTCCATCCGGTTAAGCATGGTGGAATAAATGTCCCTGGACATCCAATGGTGAAAAACCCCTTCCTCCCTTCCACCACCACCCAGCTGACTTATATAATACTTCAACAGTGACTTATACACTTCCGACGGAAACCTGGCATTAGAAGATGGCGCCAGTTCATCCCTCCAGTGCTTGTTTGGTTTATCTACCATTTAATTGAACCATGGATTCTATAACCTAAGGTAAACTAACATTTAAAGCTCATATCAAATGCATGTCCAAAAACAGGCACGTGCAGTTCGCGCTCACAAATCTGAGTGTGTACTTGCATATTAAAATCGAAACATCAAATGAGCATAAACCCTGCAACTCTTGCCGAACTTCCCTGAAACAGGAGTGACATTGCCAAAGTGAACCATTTTTAACAGTATAGGGAGTCAGCCTCATACCAACCCATAAGTTAAGGTTTTTTTTTTATTATTCTAAAAATGTTTTTATTTGTGTTTGTTCCTTAACTAAAAAGTTGGTATGCGGCTGACCACACATGCTGTAGAAAATTGTTCACTTTGCCAATGTCACCTCTGTTTCAGGGAAGGTCAGCAAGAGTTGTAAGGTGTATAATCATTTGAGATTTGGGATTTTATGTTGTAGGTTCACATGCGGCATGTACAAACGCAAACTTATACGTGTCTTCTTGTTAAAATGCATATAACGTGAATCTACAATATTACATATCTTTGCAACTTAGATTAGATTAGATAAGATTCAAAGATGACTTCTTAATAGGATTGCAAGAATCACATTCCACGAAACAACCAACCCTCATGTGAGGGTTGTTTTTACAAATTCCCAGTTTTACCAGGATAAATTTGTCTAGTTCACAAACAGATATTGCTCATGGGAAATTACCCCTTATGGACATATGACAAACAAGCACTTAGGGAACGAGTTCCCAAAATTTTACGTTAAACTTGATGGAATCGTATAACCGAAAATCTACGAAAACTAAACACTCAGAAGCTTTGCTATTTTAGTTTCTTTGAACGTTGTGGTTGAACTGAAAAATGAAGTTCTGTGCTTGGAGGCAAAGCCGTGTGTTATACTCTCTTCTTACCGTACCCTTATAATACCATCCCCTTTACCGTACCCTCTTAGGGGATGGTTCTGCATACAATGTCTTCCGGTATGTCGAGAGGAAGGCTGCCATACCTTTCCGTTTCGGGGCTTTTGAGAACCGACGCATTTTCAACGTAGGTATAGATACTATGCTGGGTTTGTAAGGATAGATAATCATATTTTAATTGAATTTAAGATATGCAGGTGAAAACGTATAAATTGATTAGATTGTTATAATGTGCACGGCAAAGTTGACATACTTTATTCACAAAGCTGCAAACTTAAAGAAACGGCAGCGAGCAAATTGATGAACCTTACCTAACTGTTATGTTTGCAATCAAAGGTACCTCCAGGATGTAGGTACCTAGGATACTTACGTCCGGCTAGCTCTCACAATTATCCCTCAGGGCGTGGGGATTCTTTGTAGTGGTATTGCTTATACCATCTTTTTTCATAATTTCATAGGTTTCATAATTTAAAGATAAGTTATTATTAACAAAGCAGAGTTTATTTACCAAAGTAATATGGGGAAAAAGGGGTAGAGGCACTTTACCCACCTCCACCCACCAAGTTCATACAACTCATGCGGAGTCGCTTCACTTGGTGATACTTCACTTGCAATGTTTTTTTTGGCGGCGGAAGGCCTTCCCGTTGAAGTTAATCAGCTAAAGTTACTCTACTCAAGAAAGGAAAAAAAGAATCCTCAAATCAGGGGCTAACGCATGACTTTAAGAAGTCCCACCCTCCCCAGAACGTCGAGGTTACTGAAGCTAATGTGCCTGACGGGAGCCCTTCATTGACGTGTATCGAACGAGTTACCATCCGCGCTGAGCGCAGTAAGTTAATGGGTGTACATACGTCAATATGTATTGGTGTCGCGAGGACTGACTGAGGGCTAATGGTCACCTCTGCCCGGTCTTGAGCCCGCGGCTGCAAACTCGTGCCAGGACTGGCAGAAGCGGCGGAATGCAAGGTAGTTAGCTCTACTGGCAACGAGGTCCGCGTAGCCGACCGGTCCGGAACCGGCCGGCCGGACTGCGTCGATGAGGAGCTCTCGTTGAGAGTGCAGCAGAGGGCAATCCCACAGGACGTGCCGCACGTCCTGGACAATGGGTCCGCACAAACACTCCCCTTCACCCTGAGAGATGACGCCCCGTTCTAAGAGGTAGTGCGCGAATTTCCCGTGACCAGTGAGGAATTGGCTGGTGAAGTGGTCCGGGACGAGCCACCGCGCAGCCATGCGCTCCCTGATCGATGGAAAAAAGGAGTAGATGATCTTGTCACACGATGTGACGTCCCAGTACCTTTGCCACTGTGCGTATATAGCGTCGCGAACCGAGTCCCTGGGGTAATAAAGAAATCGCCCGACTTGCATCTGCTCACTAAAATCACTCCCAAACGTTGCGTCCCTGAAAATTGCAGACAAAGAGGCTAACGCTGGGGCTCCAGGGTAGACGATCCTATCAATCTGGCTCTGGTTCACCAGGCGTGACCCACGTTTACCGCGCTGAACCTCGCAGCACTTTTGAGCTCGTCCGCTCTCCGTCGCCTCTAGCCCCCGACTGCCGTCTCGGGTTTCCGAGCTCACACCGAATGGAGCTTCGAAAGCCTTCGGGTTATATCGGAAACACGCGGGGCTCACCCCTCAGGCAGACCACATCGACGTCACAACAATTTCTCCTCCATCGCGCATATTTTATTTGCATAGCAACATAACATAACCTAATCTAAATATGAACAAGTTTATAACAAAAAGTAAAGCAACATAAATAATAACACTAAATCACATTAACAAACTTACCAGCGGCTGCTGTGCGCATAAGAATAATGCATTGGTTATCCATTCCGAGAAAGGTATGGATAGATCAAATTTCTGAAATAGCGAATGAATGGGATATCCAAAGTCATAATAAAAGGAGGGCTTGTATGAAAAAGATCAAGACTCTGGATGAAATGAAAAAAAACATTGTTTTATGTTATAATGGAAATACATAATCACATTAATAATTAAAAAGACATTGCGTGATGGATGAGCCGAAGGACTGTGGAAGTAGTCGTGTTCTTTCGGCACAACCCGAAGTCGCTCAAAGCTGCTTGCCGCCTGAGCTGGGACGAGCCGAAGCACTGCGGAAGCAATCGTGTTCTTTCGGAACAACTCGAAGTCTCTCGAAGTCCCAAAAAGACTGCGGTCTGACATGAGAATGTCTGACACATTGCTGTGAAGTGCATTGTAGAGAAATGGCACTCTGTAATCATGACACGTGGGTTTGCAGGTGAATTACCAATAAAGCTTCCACCCCTTCCTCGTGGATTTTCAGCCGGAGCAGAGAAGCTTCCTCAAATAGATTATAATATTAATTGTATCTATTCCTTGACTTATAAGTTGGTATGAGGCCGACCGTCCATACTGTAAAAAATGGTTCGCTTTGCAAATGTCATCCTTGTTTTAGGGAAAGTCTGTGAAAGTTAACGGGTACCTTTATGTTTATTTGAGGTTTGTATTTCATTGTTTTGTAAGCGCAAACTAACACGTTTTTATTTGCGGGGAATGCATCTTATTTGAATTTCAAGTTCCTTGACTTGTAGGTTGGTATGCGGCTGACCACCTATGCTGTAGAAAATGGTTCACTTTACAATGGCACCCCAGTTTCAGGGAAGGTTGGCAGGAGTTGCAGGATGTATGTCCATTTAAGATTTCGTTTTTATGTTTTAGGTTCACATGCGGCATGTGAAAGCGCAAACTTGTACGAGTCCGCTTATGAGAAAGTTTACCCGCTTATGAGAAAGTTTACCCAAAGTTTACATAATTTTGCAACGTAAAATTAGATAAGCTAAGAAATGTTTATAAATTCTTGCAAAACAGATTATATTGTTATGTAAATAGTAGATTAATATAGGTGTACATCGTAGGTAGTGATAGTTATTATAGTATTATGTCAAAAGTAGATTAATATAGGTGTACAGCGTAGGTAGCAAAAATTATATACCTAAGAAATCTAGAAATTAAATGATCCTTTTGTACTCTTGAAGTTAGTAGAATGTTCGCGCAAAATTAGCTCCTAGAGAGCTCTGTCACTACAGCATATAAGGAGCAAAATTGAGTGCACTAGGACAGTAAGATAGTCGCCTTTGATTGAAGAGTGTGAGCGATACTGAACTGCGAAAATAAATTGGAATTACTAAAAGTATTAAAAATAAATATAAATTGTAAAAATCAATTAATTTGACATCTTGTACATTGACTACAGTTAATATAATTTTTTTTTTTTGGAAATTTAGCCTCGTAAAAGCGATTAACTTTTCGCAAGTCTCCCAGCTTGGTGATCAATTTTGTTTGAGTCCTACGACCGCCGGAACACGGAGGTATTTACACTGGAGGGCTGCTGGTGTGCTAGTATTTATAGCCTTGTTTACAGCGTTCACTTTGAGCAAATAAAAATCACAGGGAGACGTTCAATTTTCAAAACGCTCTATCTGACGTCACGAACTCTGACGTCACATTTTAACACTGAAAGATTTTCATCTAGAAAAGTCATTGGTCTTGATCTAATCTAATCTAATCTAAGTTGCAAATATATGTTACCTTGGAGATTCACATTACATGCATTCTCACAACCAGACACGTACAAGTTCGCGCTTGCACATGCCTCATGTGAAACTAAAACATAAAAAACTAAATCTCCAATGGACATACACCCTGCAACTCTTGCCGTCCTTCCCTGAGACAGGGGTAGCATTGGCAAAGTGAACCATTTTTACAGCATGGGTGGTCAGCCGCATACCAACCTATAAGTCAAGGAACAGATAATTTTGATAAATTATTTAATTGAATAGATATAGACCAAATATGTAAGATTGCGAAATAATGGAACCTGCAGAGTGAGAATAAGAGAAGAGTATGTATGAAGAAAGTGCGAATGTTGAAGAGATGGAAGAAGTATGCAAGGATAAAAAAAAGTGGAAACGCATCTACGGAGGTACAGGACATTCCCAGTGGAACGGCGGCAGGATACAGTAACAGTTCAAATTTTCAATTTTATTTTTTATATGCTTAGGTACATTGTGGACCCAATTTCATATTTCCAACAAATAAAATTCTTTGGCAGATAGATATTGGTATGAGGCTGAACACCCATACTGTAAAATTTTTTCACATTGCAAATATCACCCCATTTGACGGAGGATCGGCAATACTTGCATGGTAGGACTCATGTTCATTTGAGATTTGGTTTTATCTTGTAAGTCTACATGCGTCTTGTGCAAGCGCAAACTTATGGAAATGCATGCACCTAATAGTATTAATTAATAATTAGATTATAGATTAAAGGAGAATATTTTTTCTTGTGTTGTAAATGTTTCCTTTCTCTCACCTCTTTTTTTGATTTCTATCGTTTTCTTTTCATCATCCAATTGCTTGTATTCCTTGACTGATAGGTTGGTATGAGGTTGACAACCCATACTGTAAAAAATGGTTCACTTTGCAGATATCACCCCTGTTTCAGGGAAGGTCGGCAAGAGTTGCAGGGCTTATGTTCATTTGAGATTGGGTTTTTTATATTGTAGGTCCACATGCAGCATATTATGTGAGCGCGAAATTATGCGTGTCTGCTTGTGGGAATGCATTTAATATGAATGTAAAATGATACATATCTTTGCACCTTAGATTTAGATTTAGATTTAGATCCCATCATGAACAAAAACAGGAATTTTGAATTTTACTACCCCAAAAATATATCTAAATATAATATTACGAATTTTTGGTGGTGGGACACATTTCAATTTTGAAAATAGCTTGTGAACAATTTTGGGAACTGACATCACGGTGTATTTAATTATCTGCACATGAATTTAAATTCAATTTTGCAGAAATTCCCGGAAATTTATACGCACATTTATGTTGTGAAATTTTCAATATTAGTGTGTTAGATTCAAACAGTATTGTAATTTTGCATTTTATGGAACAAACGTGATGGGAATCTGTAATTTTGCTTAAATGTTTATTGTCTCTCATTGTGTGCAAATATACATTTGTAATTGTATATTTTGGATTGTAATACAAATAAATCATACAAAATTACAAACGTTTTTGACGCCAAACATTTTACATGGATTTTAAAATGGGAGATCTAAATGAAATGACTTTGAAAATGATGCATTCACTTTGATCAAAATACATGGATTGGTGTCTTGAACAGCTGAATTTTTTTCATGTAACTTCAAAAAGGAAATTACTAGAACATTAAAAAAAAATATAAGTTTTTAGCGTCGATATTATAAGAGAGACAGCCGAACGGCAACGCTTTTACGTATCAAGTTTCTGAGGAAGCTGGCTTAGATTTATTGTGAAGGCTAAGCGAACCTAACCGATATTTTGATTTTGTGTTTGAAATAAGCACTGAAAATTAAAATCATATTTGACACCCTTGGTGATAGTCAAACCTAGCCATTTGCCATGAAACGCATGCATTTTACCTATTTAACTATTACTCAATCAAAACAATTGAAGAAAAATAGAATAGTACCTACATTATATTGTTTATTTTATTGTCAATTTTTACGAATTTTAATAAATTTCTAATCCGTATAATTTGAAACTTAAATTAATCGTTCGAAAAAGCAAAAAAAAAAACACGGAAATTCTTCTATGGAAGTAAAAAAAATATTGAGATTAAAATTAACACTTACGGAGTCAATAAAATAGCCAAGATGGCACACTTACTGCCGCAATAATCGTTGGAAGAGTAGCAAAAAGTTTGATCGGTAATTGGCGTCGAACGTTCGGCCGAACATTTGGCGAAATATCAGGAGTAGGTCCCCAACGCTACGTTAAAACTTAACCATAGCGTTTTATCAAAAAATGCGTAGACACTTAAGTAGCACTTCTATTGAATGTTTTTTAGTAAGCGCCATTGACGTATTGTTATGTTTAGATTGAAAGGTATCTCCAGGATACTTACATCCGGCTAGCTCTCATCAGCATCACTCTCAGGGCGTGGGGTTCCTTCTTTGGCATTGCTTACTTGTATCTTGGGAAGGGTTTTATAATGAAAAGATAAAGTTAACATGAACAAATAAGGGTTTATTACTGTACTAATATGGGGGGGAAAAGGGGAAATAAGGGATTGGCCAGACCTACAGGTTGTCACCAGAACACTCCCTATTCCGTTGGCTGGAGTTCTAAACGGAAGGCCTGGGGCAGCGCCCCAGGCTAGCGGCGGTTCACAAGGCGGACGCCTCCACACGTTGGAGCCCCTGGGTGGGCGCTCCTATGCCTCTGGTCCACAAGGCGGGTGCCTTGCTGGCAGGAAATCCAAGTAGATGGGGGGGGAGGGAGCTCCATCGTAGTGCCCCATCTTGCACCGCTTGGTGCTTGGTCGCTAACGTCTGACTCACTTCACGTCTCGCTGGGAACTGCTGACCGACGGCCCGATTAGTTCACACGGTGCAGTTCGGCCGCTTCCGTGACCGTTCGGCTCCGTTTGGCCCACAAACACACACTGCACACTTCGGGATTGTTCTTTCAATGTTATTATAAAATAACATAACAGTATCATCCCCTTAGTGCGTGTTTGTCGAATTTCCATCATATGTAATGTCACTTGTGCAAAGTGACTGAGCCGTGTGTCTTATGATAACTGGATTTTCATTTCAAAACATACAAAAACAACTGTCACATGTACGTTTTTTCTTAGCTCAGTTTGAATAGAATGTGATTCTAAAGACAATTGCATGAAAAGTATACTTTGAATCAAATGGTAGATATGCTGGGGAGAGGGTATATGCAATATAAATGTATCTAATCTAATCTAAGTGGCAAAATATATGTTACATTAGAGATTTACATTATATGCATTCACAAACAGAAACGTATAAGTTCGCGCTTAAACATGCCGCATGTGATCCTACAATATAAAAACCCGAATCTCAAATGAACATACGCCTTGCAACTCCTTCCGAAACAGGGGTGACATTGGCAAAGTGAGCCATTTTCTACAGCATGGGTGGTCAGCCGCATACCAACCAATAAGTCAAGGAACATGCACAACAAATTACATTTTTAATATCAACAAATTATAACATATATGGACATCAAAAACTAACAGAAAACCAATTCTAATTTTAAAAACCCTAACCGCCAACATCACAGATCAACCGCCATTTCTTTCTATCCTTGCTGCCCAAAACTGTTATAACGCATATATTGATATAGTCGTTTCAACCGACCTAAATACAAATCTTCCTAAGTTAGAAAGAGAATAAAAATTCTTCTATTATTCTCAATTTTTATTTACACATTTTGACCGGTCCGTTGTCTAGTGGGAAGGAAGTGGGTTCGAATCCCGATGGTGCACGAAGAAGTTTTTAATTTGTCAAACATACTCTTCGCTGGGTTGAAAAAATAACCTGCCTCTACCAAAGACCGGTCCCCTTTAGGCTCTCCCAGTCTTACACTAGCTAGGGCTTGCTTGAGAATTGACGCTTTCTACAGCAATAAAAAAGCTTGCACAGGACTCTTGAAGTGTGGTTTACACATAAGCAGGGCACACTTGATTGATCATCACAATATTTCATCTGCCCTCGCACTCTGCTACTCTGCAGCAGAGTACGCGGCTCTTGCATGGTGCTCCTCCGCCCACACCAAGCAGGTTGATGTTGCCCTAAACGAGACCGGACGCATCATCTCTGGATGCCTGAAACCAACTCCAATCGAGAAAGTGCACATCTTTACTGGAATTTCTCCACCGGGAATCCGAAGAAAAGTTGCAGCCGAGGAGGAAAAAAGGAAACAGACAAATGACCCAAGGCACCCCTTGTATGGGCATGTGCCTCCAACATCAAGACTTAAATCCAGGAAGGCATTCATGAACACCTTTGAAGAACTCACCGTCACCCAAGAACAGAGGCTTCTGAGACTGTGGAGGGATGGTAGTAGCTGGATGGAACCAGCCGAGACTCTCCCACCTGGCAACCAGCTACCATACAATACCTGGAGATCCCTCAACAGACTTAGGACTGGGGTGACAAGGTGCAGGACAAACCTTCAGAGGGGGGGCCTGCTGGACCGTGGACAGGACACCCTGTGCGACTGCGGGGATGTCCAGGACTCGGCGCATATGTTGGTGTGCCCCTTAATTGGTGAAAGATGCACACTGACGGACCTGTTTCACGGAAACGACAATGCAGTGGCTGCCGCTAGTCACTGGAGATACCTCGCATAGGTGGTTCTGGACACGTTAAGTAAGTAAATATCACAATATTATTATGCTTCTATACCGTGGTCTAGTTTCAGATCGATTGAAATTATTTTACGTCAATGTTTAACGCTGTTTTTGAGTTGGGCAGGGACGTCTTGTACTTCGAGGCACAGCCGAGCTGGCGTCGTGACCACCCTCACAATACGCCGAGGCTTTATTGACTGTAATGGTATTTGCGACGACATGGAAACTAATGCAATAATGGAGACGAAAAATCGAGTTAGCGAGCGGCTACATGTATTTTTAGCAGAGTTTTTCCCGGTCTCTCTAACCAAAAAGCAGTTCAAACAAGGCAAGTGAAGAAGAACTGAAAGAGAGAACAATGCGCGAAGTGGAATTTTTTTAATCGCTTTTTGAAGAGTAAGCTTTTGACTTAATAGACAGAGGTATGTTGTGGGATGTTTTGAAAGTATATGGAGTAAATAGGGCTCTCTTAAATTCGGTACATGCTAACTATGAAAAGGGTATGGCATGCGTTAGTATTGATGGTGAGTATAGTGAATGGTTTGAAGTTTTTAAGGGTAAAAGGCAAGGATGTGTGATGAGCCCTGGAATTGTTAACATAGTCATGGACAAGACTTCTTGCATGTGAACTAAAACATAAAAAACAAACCTCAAATGAACATACATCCTTCAACTTTTGCCTAACTTCCCTGAAACAGAGGTGACATTGATAAAATGAACCATTTGTTACAGTATTCGTGGTCTGCTGTTTCAGAGAAGTTCGGCAACAGTTGCAGGGCTTATTTTCATTTGAGATTGGGATTTTATGTTGTACATACATAAATCCTACAAATTTAACCGACCTTCCCTGAAACAGGGGTGATATAGAAAAAGTGAACCATTTTGTACAGTATGAGTGGTAATTATTTGTTTGTGTACCTTAACTTATAGGTTGGTATGAGGCTGAACACCCATACTTAAAAAAAATGGTTGACTTTTCCAATGTCATTCTTGTGTACAGGGCTTATGTTCAATTGAGGTTGGGTTTTTATATTGTAAGTCCACATGCAGCATGCGTAAGCGCAAACTTATACGTTTTAAGCGCAAGCTTATGGGAATGCAAATAAATATTAATCTTAGATGTAATATAATATCTTTGTAACTTAGGTTATAGATTATTGATCAACAAATTCCAGAACCTTCATTTTTAGTCATTTCATCACTTACCAACTAATTACTTGCTACTAACCACTAACCACTTAACACTTTCCACTTACATGGTTTGTAGCACATTCATCGTGGAAAGTATGCCAGTAATAATGAACGCTCCATAAAGATTCGATAGCTTGTAGCTTCCTTTTAAAAGTCTCAGAAGAATAACTTTGTCTTGTCTAGTTTTTTTTGTTCAAATTTCATTTACATAGTTGCCTATTTTACCATTAAAGAAAATGTGTCCTTGTCCTAAAACGTGGATCTAAATAATTTGTTTAAATGGAGCACAACAAATAAAAGTACATACCTTAGCAAAATAGTACTGAAATTGGAATGCCTAGAATTAGAAGTATGAACATTTAAATACAAATAAAGTAGAGACAAGTACTCGGTGTTTCAATCTGTTTTTTTTCCTACTGCAATTTTCCATTGAATCTGAAAATAAATGCACATATATGTTAAGCACTTCTTTGACCTATTATTTAAGTTGAAAAGATGTGTTAACATTTAAAATTCATATGGAATGCTGTTATGTTATTTTTCTAAACATAGAAATGACATTCCTGAAGTGGGTACAGTACAGACAATGGGCCAAACAGCCGAATGGTCACGGAAGCAACCGAACCGCGCCGAGCAATGTCATCGGGCCATCAATTATCACTCGTCAGTTCTCGGCAAGCGGGGAGCAGGGTCAGACGTCGGCGACCAAGCACCCAGCGGTGCGAGGGGGAGCATTTCAAAGGAACTTCCTCCCCTTCTACTTGGATTTCCTGCCAGCAAAGGAATCCGCCTTGTGGACCAGAGACGGGTGCATAGGAGCACCCACCCAGAAGCTCAAACGTGTGGAGGCGTCAGCCTCTAGAACCGCCGCTGTCTGGGGCGCTGCCCCAGGCTCTTAGTTCGGAACTCCAGTCAACAGAAGAGTGATGTGAAGTGACGTGTAGGCTTTCTGAAGCAGGTCTGGCCATTTATTGTTTCCCATTTCCAGTCCCTTGTTAAGTGTTTAATAAACATATCTCTGTTTCCTTAAAATTGTGTTATCAATATACAACCCTTCCCAAAGTATAAAGTGAGCAACGCAAAGAAAGAACCCCACGCCCTGAGTAATGCCGAGGAAGCTAGCCAGAGCGAGTATCCTGTAAGTACTTCAAAAGGTACCTTTCCATTTAAAAACCTAACAATGCATGCCCACAAACAAATACGTGCGAGTTCGGGCTTACAAATGCTGTATGTGTAGGTACTTAGAAATTAAAAACTAAACCTCAAATGAACCTAAACCCTGCAACTACCGACCTTCTCTGAAACAGTGGTGAAATTGGCAAAGTGAACCATTTTTTACGGTATGGGTGGTCAGCCTCACACCAACCTTTAAATCAACGGATATTTTTTATAAATAATTAAAGCGGAATTAATTGCATTTTTATTGCTCCATAGTTGACGAACGAAAACTACGATACCTATTGTATATTGTTAGATCTATGGCCAAGCGAGTCAATACGGTTATTCCGACAAGCATGTTTCAATTTAAAAACATCGCTTTTTCGGTTCCTGACCTACACCTTGTCTTATAATTCCTTGACTTATAGGTTGGTATGAGGCTGACCACCCCTACTTAAAAAATAGTTCGTTTTGCCAATGTCACCCCTGTTTCAGGGAAGGTCGGCAGGAGTTGCAGGGCTTATGTTCATTTGACATTGGATTTTTATGTTGTAGGTCCACATGCGGTATGTGTGAGCGCAAAATTATGCGTGTCTGCTTGTGGGAATGCATTTAATGTGAACCTCAAATGATATATATCTTTGCAACTTAGATAAGATTAGATTAGATGTTTCAATTTCAAACATCACTTTTTCGGTTCTTGACCGACGGGCCCCTTGAACATAACCTTGCCCCTGATTTAACTATTGTCCTTGGGTACTATCAGTAGAATTAAACAGTGTTTTTTTCATACATTTTTCTGTGCAAAGTTTCCACTGAAGAATTTATTACTGCTACCGCTTGTTTTGTCTTGTATCCTGCTGCAATTCCTCTAAAGGTGGCCGGTACCACCACACAAGTGCCTCCTTTAACTCTGTCCTAGCATACTTCTTTCATCTCATCTAATTTCATCACTCTTTTCATGCATGCTCATCTCTTGTTTCCACTCTGTCTAATCTAATCTAATATACATAAGTTGCAACGATATGTTACATTGGATATTCACATTACATGCATTCTCACAACCAGACACGTACAAGTTCGCGCTTGCACATGCCTCATGTGAACCTACAACATAAAACCCAAATCTCAAATGGACATACACCCTGCAACTCTTGCCGTCCTTCCCTGTAACAGGGGTGATATTGGCAAAGTGAATCATTTTTACAGCATAGGTGGTCAGCCGCATATTAACCTATAAGTGAAGGAAAATACACAACAAATAACATTTTATATTTACTCTGTAAATTCCATTAATTCGCAATCTCACTTATCTGATCAATCCATTCTTTCCTAGGTCTTCCCCTTCCACGCTTACCTATTACATTCCCTTTACACACTTTTTTTGTCAGTCGGTCTTCATTCATCGTTTCAACATGTCCAAACCATCGCATCATACTTCTTTAAACTTTCACTATCACGCTTTCTTTTACTCCACATTCATTCAGAACCCATTCGTTTCTCACTCTATCTTTCAGTGTTTTTCCTGTCATACTTTTAAAATGAGCCATTTCTACGGTGCATACCTTACTTACTTCTCTTTCATTCACCGTCCACGACTCGCTTCCATACATCAAGGTCGGCAACAATATACAATTGTTTACCGCCATTTTCATTTCCATTTCCGCATAATTCTAAATTACAGCTATTCGACACGATAATGATGCTCCACTTCTAACACTTCGATTTCCTAGTGAATCGATGTTTGACCCATGTAAAGACCAGATATAACTCAAAGAAACGTCTCGCTATTCGCAGACAAGTAATTACTCCACACAGATGAGGTTCAGATACCCACGTATAAAACTCAACAGTTGAGTTTTACAAAAAACGTAAGCAAACTCAAACAGGCACTAGAAGCGCCGTGTTATATTTCATACAATTTTTGGTAAGTTTATTTGTACTTGGGGTGCAGATATATCAGATACATGAGGCTCTATCTTCCATCGGACCCTTTGCGAAGAGAATGGGCCCTTCCGTTCAATTTACCCGAAATAATTCAAGAGAGTGCTAATGAATACATCCACAATGATGGCCGCTAAGTGGACCCTGAATTAGTTGGACCGACAAAAGGCTCGCTTTCTGAATGCGCCTGTGCTCGACAAAATTTCTTGTGTATTAACGAGTAGAGCAACAATGGAGTGAGTGATTCCGAATAGCCGTAATTGAAAACATTGTGAGAATTTTATTTAAAAAAAAAATCATTTTAGATTAATTATGTAAAAAATGTTTCACTTTGCCAATGTCATCTCTGGCAAGAGTTGCAGGGCTTATGTTAATTTGAGATTGGGTTTTTATATTGTAGATCCACATGTGGCATGTCTGAGCGCGAAGTTATGCGTGTCTGCTTGTGGGAATGCATTATATAATTATATGAACTTTAAATGATACAAATTTTCGCAACTTATGTAGATTTAGAGATTTTTTATGTAAAAATAAAACGCAAAGATTTTCTTGACGAGTTGATTTCATATTTTCGAGTGCTTGGTTTGTTTAAGACAAGTCTAATTAAATAATATTTTAGAATAATTATTTCGATACGCCGTTTGTCCACCGCACGCCGTCACCGTCACGTCACCGGGAACGAGATGACGGCGCCGAAGTAGCGGTACATGTAATGTATTTATGTATTGCCTGGTTATAGGCAATACAATACATAACCTATAACCAGCGAAATCGGTCGCGGTGGACCAACGATTGCCGTCACATCAATTAAACTCGGCCCGAAATAATCTCGTTCTCGGTGACGTGACGTTGACGGCGTGCGGTGGACAAACGGCGTTTAACTAAATAAGTGAAATATTAAGCAAACATGGGTGTCTTAGATTAATGCTCATTTTTTCCTATTGTTTACGAGAGAAAACCTGTAGTTGAGAAGTCTGTTATGAGTATTTACTTATAATAAGTTCACTTACTTTGAGAAGTATCACCCAATTAAATGTTTAATCCACTATTTCTCAAATCAGTAAATCAGCACTCATTCAGTTTTTACAGTATGGGTGGTCAGCCTCATACCAACCTATAAGTCAAAAAATGTCTGCAGTTATTAAGTTGTACTTTTTTTCAATGTTGATTATTTGAAAACAGTTTTCTCGCAAAAATAATGATTCAAAACAATTTACTTTTTGTTCTGTCGCCGGACAGACTTTGCACAATTTTCTACAAGTTTTTTTTTGTACAAAGCTTTCAATCTGGGAAAAAATTAAAATTCGTCCCCTTAGTGCTTGTTTGACTTATCATCATCGTATCATCAGAGGTAATATCACATGAGAAATTTGTGTACGTGTACTTGACCAATATGTTTAATGAAAACTGAAAAATTAATTTACAAAATATTTAAAACCACTCACACATTATCATCATTATCATGTTTTTTTCTTGGCTCAGATTGTGTAGAATGTGATTCTTAAGAAAATTTAATTTAAAGGTCACCTTTGAATCATCTTGAGGCGCAAACCTATGCTCATACCGGTTCCGTTTATACACTTCCATACGGAGAAGCGTATCACAGAACGCTCATGCAATGCTATAGTTTTTTTAAACGGCGGAAGGCCTTCCCAATGGTCGTGACCCGACCCAGCAGTGATTCTAGATCTACCTGTTCGTCCACTAGAGAAAAAAGGCAAAATACGAAGTTACTGACTCGATACAACTGCATCGGGATGCGCTCCCTGCTAAATCACTCCTTTGAATCATGAATTGCGAAAACCCACCTTACACCCAATCTAATCTAATCTAATCTAATCTTAGTTGCAAAGATATGTTTCATTAGGGATTCACATTATATGCATTCTCACAAGCAGACATGTACACTTTCGCGCTTGCACATGCCGCATGTGAACCAACAACACAAAAACCCAAATCTCAAGTGGACATACACCCTGCAACTTTTGCCGTCCTTCCCTGAAACAAGGGTGACAATGGTAAAGTGAACCATTTTTACAGCATGGGCGGTCAGCCTCATACCAGCTTATAAGGCAAGGAATACATATAATTAATTACAGTTAAGTATATAAATCAAACAATCACTAAACAATAAAAATTAAAAACTATAAAACACATCTACGTATAAAAATGGCAATTAGAATCTTGAAAGCCATGGCCTCAACCGCCAACATTACAAATCAACCACCATTTATTTCGGTACTTGCATATTTTTTTCATTTCATCCAGAGTCATAACCTTCTTCATACAAGCACTATAATCTATAATCTATAATCTAAGTTGCAAGGATATATTCATTCAAAGCTCTCAGATGTATGCCCACAAACAAACACGTGTAGTTCGCGCTTACAAATGCTGATTATGTACTTACAAATAAAATCCAAACCTCAAATGAACATAAGCCCTGCAACTCTTGCCGACATTCCCTGAAACAGGGGTGACATTGGTAAAGTGAACCATTTTTTACAGTATGGGTGGTCAGCCTCATACCAACCTATAAGTCAAGGAATACGAGTAAAAAATAACATTTAAGTATAAGAAAATAACAAAACCTTAAAAATAAATCTATACAAAAAAAGTAAAAAAAAAAAGAAATGTCTTATGCAAAAAATGTAGCAAGCCAATAAACCAACATTAAAAATCAGCATTGCAGATTAGCCGCCACTTCTTCCTGTCCTTGCATACTTCTTTCATTTCATCCAGAGTCATAACCTTTTTCATACAAGTCCTCCTTTTATTATGACTCTGGATATCCCATTCATTCGCTATTTCAGAGATTTGATCCTTCCATACTTTTCTCGGTCTTCCTCTACCACGACATCCATCTATTCTAGCAACATACACTTTCTTCGTCAATCTTTCATCACTCATTCTCTCCAAATGCCCGAACCATCTTAACATACTTCTTTTAATCTTCACTTTCACACTTTCCCTTACACCACATTCTTCTCTTACAAAATCATTCCTCACCCTGTCACTTCGTTTTTTCCCAATCATACTTCTTAGATAGTCCATTTCTACTGTATGGACTTTACTAATTTCCCTTTCACTCACCGTCCAGGCTTCACTTCCATACATCAAGGTTGGCACTAGTATACCACCGTGCACCGCCAATCTAACATTTTTTGAGAGATTTTGGTTCCTGGCGATGCAAGCGGTCGCACCCAGTACACACCTGCCTTTCATTATTCTTCTTTCAAATTCACCGGTCATTCTTCCATCTTTTTCAAACTTACTTCCCAGGTATACAAACTCATTTACGACATCAACATTCATTCCATTAATTTTAAATTCATAATTCATATTTTCATCATCTCTTTCAAAAATCAATACTTTCGTCTTACTTGCATTCAACTTCAAATGGTTACCTAACAAAGCTTCATTCAATCTTGAGAGCATTGTTTGCAATTCTACTGCAGAATCAGATACAAGAACTGCATCATCTGCATACAGTAGAACACTCACTTTGCTCTCTCCTATCATCAATCCACAATCATTAAGTCTAGCATCCCTGACACACTTGTCCATAACTATGTTAAATAGCCATGGACTCATCACACATCCTTGCCTCACACCCTTATACACTTCAAACCACTCACTATACTCACCATCAATACGGACACATGCCTTACTATTTTCATAGTTTGCATGCACCGCACCAAGGAGAGCCCCATTCACTCCGTATGCTTTCAAAACATCCCATAACATACCTCTGTCTACTGAGTCAAAAGCCTTTTCCAGATCTACAAAGGCCGTGAACAGCTTCCGCCTCATCGACAATTGTTTTTCAACAAGTTGTCGTAGAGTAAAAATCTGATCAACACAGCCTCTACCGGCCATAAAGCCTGACTGTATATCGGAAATCCTTTCACTAGTAGTCAGAATCACATTTTTTATAACCACCTTACAGAAGACTTTTCCTGGTATACTGAGTAGACTGATTGGTCTGAAGTTCTGACAGTCTTTTTTGTCCCCTTTACCTTTGTAAATGGGAACAATGACTGCCTTCCTCCAATCCATCGGTACTACTCCTGTATTCACACAAAGCTTACATAATTCGTACATCCAATCTATCACACATTCACCTCCTGCTTTCAACATTTCACCATTTATACCATCAAACCCAGCAGACTTCCCATTCTTCAGACGTGAAATAGACACTTTCATTTCTTCTTTCAAAATATTCAATTCATTCTCTTCATCTATCTGTTCATAAATTCTTCTTTCACCCTGACCAAAAATTTCTTGAAAATAGTTCTTCCATCTCTTGCATACTTCTTCATTCTCCCATACCATCTCACCGGCAGCACTTTTGACTCCTGGAGTGGTCAATGCAGAAGATTTATTTTTATCCGCATTGATCCACCTCCAAAATTCCTTCTTACTGTCGGTGAAACTTCTGTTAATCCTTTCATCAATCTTTCTTTGTTCATTCATCTTGCTTTCATAAATTATAGTCTTCGCCATTCTCTTAGCTGTCTTATATTCGTCTTCTAGCTTTCTATCATTTCTATCATTCAGCCAATTTTCATAACACTTTTTCTTAACTTAACTCATTTTATTATTACTCTGGATATCCAATTCATTGCGCTCCTTGCTACGTCACTCGTTTGAATCAAATGGTAGATACGCCAAACAAACACAGGAGGGGATGAGTTGTTAAGGAGCCTAACCGACAATTAAGTCATGCTTATAAGTATTACGCCGACAACTTTCAAAACAACGAGACAACTTTGGCCGGGACAGAGTTTTACAGGAATTTATCTCGTTTCAAAGGCTCTCACGGTGATTTCGCAAAGTCATTAAATAGTTTCACAACTATCTGGAGACTGAAATCTTGTCGGGGGAAAATTTCGCATAAAAGAAATGCCCAACAAAGTACTTACGTACTTCCACTGTATAATATTATGTATACTAGCCGCAATAGACTGACAACATTTCCATGAATATTCAGCCTTAATACGACGACATAATCTGCCTCTAAGTTTTTATGAAAGCAGGATCTTCTTGGAAATTGGTTTTGATTTTATAATTAACAAATGGTGGCTAACTGTTTCAGGGTAACTTTTTTTTAAAGAGTTTAAACTAATGTTGGATATAAAATGTATGGAAAATACAGCAACTTTATTTATATATATATGTATTTTTTAAAGAAATCCTGTGCGGTAGACTCCCTAGATTCTAGAGACTCTAGAGGTCTATGACACTTGCTGTAGTGCCGCAGAGGTGTACGATCTTGGTCATCGCTACAAAGCGCCAATACTCAAGCAAGACCCAGTTGCTGTAAGGCTGGATGGACCTTTGGTGACCGGTCATTGGTAAAGGTTTATAAATTTTTCAACCCAGCGAAGAGCAAATTTGAAAATATAAATGGTATATTTTTTGTGCTCCGCCGGGATTCAAGCCCGCAACCTTCCCATTCAGAGTCCGCAGTGTTACCACTGAGCTAGGAACCGGTCAAATATTTATTGAATACAAAAGTACAAAAGAATGTGATGAGATGGTTTGGGCATGTGGAAAGAATGAATGATGATAGACTGACAAAGTATTATACAAAGAAAGTGTGAAAGGAAAAAGAGGGAAGGGACGACCGAGAAAAGTATGGAGTGATAAGATTGAGGAGATTGTGAAAGAATGGGATAAACAAAGTGAGCGTAAAAGAAGAAAATGCATGAAAAAGGTGATGGATGGGAAGGAATTGAAAGAGGTATGTCAGGATAGGAAAAAATGAAGGCAAGTCTGCAGAGGTTATGGCCACCCCTAGAAAAAGGGCGACGGAGTTACAGTTACAGTTACAGAATATCACAAATCAAATTTATTTGATTAATAAAATTATTTTGCCTGGCCGGAAGCAGGTGTTTACAGTAAAAAATAATGAAATTATTTAATATTTTTATTGAATAATTAATTTTAAAGTACCTTTTGACATCTGTTGAACCAGGATCGAAGTTACTGTCAATAGAATATGACGCAGGCGGGGATTGAACCGGTGTAGTGTCGAAAACGCAAATTCGAGTGCCTTGACCATTCTAGCGACCAAATTGGTAAGATGGTGAACTTTCATGATGTAATTTTTTTGATTCACTTTATTCAATGCTACCCGTGTTTCAGAAAAAACCAGAAGGATTTTCAAGGATTATACTTGTTTAAAATTTGTTTTATCATGTAGTACAGATTATCATATGTTAGCGTATACTAGCGTGTCTGCTAGTGAGCGTGCATCAATTATGATTCTTTGATTTTGATAAATCTTTTCGATAAAATAATATATATATCATAGGCAATCTGATACAAAAAGTAGATAAATTGTATTGTAAAAGTGCTTCACTTTTAATTCGTAAACTTAAATATTATCGTTTCCAAGAAGTGTGAATAAAAATATATTTGTAACCATTCTGCTCTTGAAGATGCCTCAATAGGCGAAAATATTCGAGCAAAAAAAAAGAATAAAGTGAATTAAAACAATGTTTTACCATTTATATTTTTAAATATTTATATCTTAATCAGTTCGGTACTTGGGAAAAATAACCTTAAAAAAAAATACTCCGTAAATGTTTTTCTTTATCTAGACCCCTTTGATCGCATTATACTCTTTAATCACATTATCCCAAAAGTCCATCACGGGTAGGAACTCTGCCATGAACACGTTTTAAAATTTCCCTTAATTACAATTTTAATAACCTAAACTTTTAATAAACTGTCGGCTGGATAAAAGGTTCGCCGGACCGCTCCACAGCTCACCGAGTGTAAGGCTTTGTCATTTGCGCTAAGCCTCGGCAAAGGCAATAGACGAAGCTTAGCTCGTACTTGTTAGCACAAAAAAAAAGGGAGTAGAACCTACAAAAATAGCACAAAAAGACGTAAATGCACTGGCTGCTTCCATTTATTGCATCAAACACTTTTTTTTAGGTTCAAAAGGGGAAGTTTTATAATAGCGCTTTGTGTTATTCAGGTAAAGTGAAAAATATAGGGAAAGGGTTCTTTTTTTACTGTTTCGCTGAGCACCCAATAAAAGCGGTATTAGATAAAACGCTCTTACAAAAGGGAGCTGTTAAACCGGAATGAATTTATTTACTGCTGTTTTTTTTTTCTTTATAAAAAGCGTGTAGAGCACTTTCACATTGCCTTACATACATATTCATATATATACACAGAGTATAATTCTTTCTCGATGGGTTTATTTTTTATATAATGTATTTTAATATGTTATATGTTCATGTGGAATTAATTATTTCATTAGTAATAAAACACAAAAATTTCAAGTTTGTTACGTGGACTTTTTTTCTAATGTTTAGATAAAACAAACATTGAGTGAATTTTGGTTTTTGAAATATTCATCAATTTAAAGAAAAAATGCTCGAGCGTTTTCGATCGTTAATTCAATTTTCGCTATTAAAAACATTGGATAGTAGGCAATAGCGTTTTAGAATTATATAACTGAATTCGTGAATATAAAACGTGTTTTGAAAGTTTAACACATCGATAATTTCACATCTCATTAGCTACGAAATGTGCGTCTTTCATGACTCTTTCTGGAGGCATTATCATTTCAAAATCACCATTTGGATCTGCTCCATCTTAAGAAAATCATGTGTTCTATATTTTTCAGAACTTTCGTATGTGGTATTTGCGGATGCGATCTCACAATGTTCTGACAGTATTCATTCTTAGAAATCTACAATTAATATTCTGAGTAGTCCTTCGGATCGTCCTGTACCCGTTCTAGCTTCTACGCCGTATTTCAAAACAGTTCTTACACATGCTTTCCATATTCGTATTCTACTGTTTATTCTTACATTTTCGTTTTTCAATATTGCGTTATAAAATGTTATGATTTTACCCGGTTCATTTTAATAAAAATAGCGGTTATTTACTTTTACACAATTTTTACGACTAATACAAATATATATCTTTACTCTTTACGACTAAAATATAAAAACGTATCTACGCAACTAAGCAGGACATTGAGTGTAATTTTTTGCCGCGTTTTCTTTGAAGAGATAACATATTATGTTGAATGAACCTATTTATTTTTACAGGTAAACTGGGCTGTTCTGACACTAACCCATTCGTTTAAAGTGGGGGTTTCCTAGCTTCCAGGAAAGCTTGTACTTATTTCTTGGAAAGGTTAAGTAAACCTTACCGGAAACGGGAAATCATTTCTTACACCCTCGGTGGGATTCAAATCCCAGCATTTGGAATTGAATACACTCTATAAACTGAGCTATCGACCAGTATATAAAGACGTTCATCTCTGAAATAAAAATATAGGCTTAGACGTTTGATGCTGAAAGAATAGCGCTTACATTAAAGCACAAAACAATACATTATAATTCCTCAAAAACAAGTCACTAGCAGGCTAACGGAATCATGAAATATGAGTTTGGATTTCAGCCGGGTCACGTCCGTTGAGTCACAAGAATTCGTTGGATTTTCCCCGCGCCGTTACTAAACCGCTAACCGGCCTAACGGCGTGCTAACGGCCCAGCTTTCCCAACTACCAACGGCCGCTAGCCCACTGTAACGGATGGCAAACTAAGTGCTTTCCGATCAGCCCGAAAAGGACCTTAAAATAGCCGCGCTGATCTATGCGAGCGATAAATTTGGAAAATTTGAGCCACCCGGGCTTGTTACATAGTTGATATGTGAGATAGCACGTGGGGGAGAGGATTGAGATGAGACATCTTGATTGCAATCTTATTGAGGTTTCAATGCTTAATTTGATTATATTTTAATTATTTTACTATCCGAAATGAAGTGTCTTGGATGGTGTCCCCTCAGGTGTTAGACCACTCGGACGTCCCAGGATGCGGTAGGCAGACAACGTTGAAGCCGACGCTGAAGTTCTGGAAGTGAGGGGACCATGGAGGGAAGCAGCACAAGACAGTGAGTCCTGGAGGATTGTGGTGCGGGAGGCCCTGAGCCTTCAAGGCTTGTGAGCCAAAGAAAATGAAGTAAAGTACTTTTCGAAATTGCTGTGTTACTTGACTAATATGTAGGTTGGTACGAGGCTGTCCTCTCATCCTGTAGAAACTTGGTTCACATTTGCCAAATTGTTGTTTAATTCTTGTTCACATCTGAGTTTCAGGGAAGGAAGCATGAGTATCAAAGTTATGTTCATGTGAGTTTGGGTTGTTTTTGTTATGTCGGTACACATGCAGCATTTGTAAGAACGCACTTGCATGTGCCTGCTTGTAGGCATTCATTATATATGTATAAATATTTAATGTAAATATTTTGTTATAAATTAGATTTTAGATTGTAGAAAAATGTATCTTCACTTTGACAAGATGAAGAAGTTATATTTAACGAATGCGATTTTCATGAATAGAAAGAAGAAATTAAAAATTGTGTAAATAAAATTATATATTGACTAATTTTGATAGTAAGACTTGATAATTATGTGATTTGAACATAAACGAAAAAACAAAATGAAAAATAAAAATAAAATATAATAATTATTTTGTGTACCTAAGCTTTATTTAGTTAATGAAAAAACATGTTTAGAAAACCAAAATTAAAGCTTTCAGATTTTAAGAACATTCAGATATTAATCATCATTATGTATATAATATTAATAATTTTAGTCATGTTCACTTGTTCCTACTAAAGTAAATGACCATGAGTGAGGATATAAAGGCTTAATTTTTATTTTACGGATATAAAAATATATACTATGACATCCAATTATAACAGTCAAAATGGTGCAAGTAGGTTTTTTTTATTTTACTTTTTCTTACACCGAATGTAAAACGAATTTCGGCCCATCCCTAAAAAGTATATTATGTCCTGTCTAATTTATTAACGGAAGTATTTTTTCAATATAAAAAATACAAAAATAAAGTGTATATCTGTTAATAATATTTAAAATGAATTTACTGTATCCTGCCGCCGCTTCACTAGGGGTGGCCGGTACCTCCGCAAGATGCGCCTCCACTTTTTTCTGTCCTTACAAACCACTTTCATTGCCTCAATATTCATCACCTTTTTCATACATACTCTTCTCTTATTCTCACTCTGCAGATTCCATTCTTTCGCAATCTCACCTATTTGGTCTAACCATTCTTTCCTCGGCCTTCCCCTTCGCGCTTTCCTCTGACATTTCCTTTGTACATTTTCTTCGTTAGTCATCCATCATCCATTCTTTCGAGATGTCCGAACCATCTCATCGTACTTTTTTGTACTTTCATTCTCATATTCTCTTTTATACCACACTCGTTCATCACCCAATCATTACGCACTCTATCATTCAGTGTCTTTCCAGCCATTGCTCTCTAAATAAAAATTAAATTAAATACCTCATCAATTAATGAAGATTTTTTTGGCTGAACAAATCCAGTCTTAATTCTACACATTTATTATTATAGTAAAGAAGACTTATTCCGGCTGAAAAAGCATTTTTAATGAAAAGATTAGGTTTCTGAAACATACAAGAAAGCCTATTAGAAAAAAAAAACAAGTCGGTGGAACTGAAACATTTCTCTGAAAATATATTCTTTCCTATGAGGCCGAGCTCTGTAAGAAAAAACTTGTAATGTACTTTATTATACCTTTTTACAAGTAATGCTAACTGTAAACGGTCCTCTATGTATGCCATTTTTGCGTGAAGACCCTTGACATTGGGTTAATTGAAACAGTAAAGAGTTTTGAAGCTCTGTTATTGTTGCAACTGAGAAAGAAAGGAAAATGAATATAATGAGGGAAGAAACAGTTTTCAGATTTGTGTGAAAAATCAACAGAATAATATTGTATTCAGCTCAAACGATGCCATCATCTTCAACATACATTTAAGTAGCGACTGACGCTTACTTATCTTATCTAATCTAAGTTGCAAAGATATGTTACATTGGAGATTCACATTCCATGCATTCTTACAACCAGACACGTACAAGTTCGCGCTTGCACTTGCCTCATGTGAACCTACAACATAAAAACCAAATCTCAAATGGACATACACCCTACAACTCTTGCCGTCCTTTCCTGTAACAGGGGTGACATTAGCAAAGTGAACCATTTTTACAGCATGGGTGGTCAGCCTCATACCAACCCATAAGTCAAGGAACATACACGACAAATTACTTACTATGTGTGGTATTTTGTTTTAGTTTTTTCAATTTAATTGAAAAATCTAAATCGTATCATTGGAGTCAGATTTTAAGACGTAAAAATATTTTTAGGGACCAAGAAACGCATATTTTTTGAGTTTTTTTTTATTGCACATAGAAATTGCAATCTATCTCAAATTAGCAAAAGCCATGTAACTCTTGCCAACCTTCCCTGAAACAGGGAAAAATAAGGCTCGTGCATTGGGTAGGGGCAAATTAATTTCGGAAAACATATTTTCTTCCATTCCTTTAAAATAACTCATTTAAAATTGACTGAAGTCTCCAATAGAACTGTAATTTTGAATTATAAATCTCAATATCAAGTTTTAATGTGTTTTTACCATATATTGCCTACTTATCAGGCGCATTTATGGGATGCACGCCCCTGGGCTACCATTTTTTACAGCATGGGTAGTCAACCACACACCCAAATTGGTATGGGCGGAATCTAATGAATAACACCAGTGTCCTTGCGGTGACATCACAAACCGGCAATAAAAATATTGGCAAATTATTATTATTAGCACTGTTTATGACTGGAATCTGAATCTGTATTGGCAACTCCAAGGGGAACGGAGGATGGATACAGTTACAGTTAGAGTTGAGGACCATAGCGTTATTACGCAAAACTGCCACGCACAAGTGATCATCTGCGCGGGGCATAAGTGCGCAAGAAACAAACATTTGTAACTTTTTTATTTTCCTGTTTTCCCTTGTTGACACACTGAAAGTATTCCCAAGGAGGGAAACTGGAGGCGTTCCTTCCCTTCATAAGGACACGCAGCGCAAAGGAAGGAGACCTCCGTCTGATTTATTCAATCCTTCGGGTATTTACGCGCACATTTTTCCCGTGGATATGACCCGTTAAAGATCCGATGTATTATTTCGTCTCTGGACGCTTTCCGGCCTCGCTTTTTGTAGTAAATTTTATTCGCTACTTGAGTCCGGTTTATATGTTGTTTTTTCGCGTTTTTGCACTCTTTGTTTCTATCTCAGAACATAATATAACAGAATATGTCCGGTCTGGGATACGAAATGTATAATACAAACAGAATACAAAAAAGCAAGAGAGTAAGATTAGCTTTTTATTTATTTTTGTATCATGTTGATTTGTAATGTTGGCTCATTAATTTACTCGTATGTTACAATGTTTGTATAAGAAAGTATTGACTGTTTTTGTTATATTTCTTTTTAAGAATTTGTTGTTTTTTATATACACTTACTTAAATGTTATTTATTATTTGTATTCCTTGGCTTATAGGTTGGTATGAGGCTGACCACCCATACTGTAAAAAATGGTTCAGTTTGCCAATGTCACCCCTGTATCAGGGAAGGTCGGCAAAAGTTGTAGGGCGTGTGTTCATTTAGATTTAGATTTTATTTGTGAGTACACATTCAGCATTTGTAAGCGCGAACTACACGTGTTTGTTTGTGGGCATGCATTTGAGAGCCTTAAATGTTAATATATCTCTGCGACTTAGATCAAAGATTATAAATACAAATAGCCCTGGAGAATACAATTTAACTTTATTTTAATTATTGTTTGTTCTTTAACTTTTATTGTACAGTTTTAAAATTATAAAAGGAGTTTTGTATAAAGAAAAACTGTTTTCTTTTGAGTTATTGCGTTTCTCCATTGCTTGTTTGGCTTATCTACCATTTGGTACAAAGATGGTCTTTAAATGAAATTGTCTAATGAATCATATTTTTGATAATCTGAGCTAAGAAAAAAACGCAAAAATCAATAATGTGAGACTTGTTTACAATTTTTTTTAATCAATTTCCAGTTTTCGTACACCCTGCAACTCTTGCCAACCTTCCCTGAAACAGGGGTGACATTGGCAAGGTTTATATATTTTGACAGCCTCATACCAATCTTTAATTCAAGGAATACAAATAATAAATAAAATTCAGATATATAAAAACCAAAAAAATCTTTTTAAAAAAGACCTAACAAATATTTAGTTTTTATATTTATTTTAATATTTAGTAATATTGTTTAATTAAAAAAAAATACATACCCGGAGCTACTATGAAAATAACGAACTATAGAAAACTATGATCTGTAACTTTCCGTGTAACAATAATTAGTACTGTATCCTTAGTACGAGTTGCAAAACTTGAGTAATGTAAAGTTTACGGCTATTATTAAAGAGTGATTTCCCCCAAAATCTGTCGTTTTTGTTTGTTTGAACTGTAACTCTTTTGCTAAGACCATACACTGTAAGAAACAAAAACGGCAGATTTTGGGAGAAAACACTCTTTAATAATTTCCGTAAACTTTACTTTTCTCAAGTTTTGCAACTCGTACTAAGCGTACTGATAGATAATAAGCCGTTTACGCAGCACGTGTCGGCATTTGCGGTGCTTCCCTCACATCACAAGGCGTTGCGTAAATACTCAACAATCGCGTAAACACAAAAACGTACCAAATTTAGAACAGCGCTACTAGCGAGTGTTTGAGTTTTCATGTAATTTTCCTGTTACGAAGCATTACGCGAGTTTCTGCAGTTGTGATGTTTACTGATGATTATTTACCGCTCCTCTAATGATGGTTCCCCTCACCCCTTCCACCCCCTCACCCCTTCCACCCCCTCACCCCCTCTCCCCGCCATACAGGTTATGAGACTTCCCTGCTACCCTTACCCTACCCCTCCATTCCCCTTGTTTACTGTGGGCTTTTTGTTTAGCTTATTCTGAGAACCGTGAATGTTTATAAACGCAATGCAACTAAGCTACAAATTTAGGGTAACTTCATGCCGCGTTATTCTCGAAAGATTTTGCATTTCAAATCGAATCTAATCTAATCTTAGCTGCAAAGATCCAGTCCGTAGTGTAGTGGTTAACACTTCTTACGCGTTAATGGAAGTTTTTGGGTTCGAATCTCGGTGGAGCACAAAAAGATATACCATTGATATTTTGAAACATGCTCTTCGCTAGGTAAACCAATAACACACCTTTACCAAAGACCGGTCACTAAAGGTCCATCCAGCCTTACAGTAACTGGGTCTTGCTTGAGAATGGGCGCTTTATACAGCGACGACCAAGCTCGCAGAGGGCTCTTGAGGTGTGATACACACAAAAACAGCGCTCACCAAATAAATCAGCTTATTATTTTATTTTATTTTATTTTAAATTTAAAGATATATAACATTGGGAATTCATACTACATATTATATACATTCTCACTAGCAGATACGTATGAGTTCGCACTTGCACATGCCGCATTTGAACCTACAACATCTTATCTAATCTAATCTAATCTAAGCTGCAAAGATATATATCATTTAAGATTTATATTAAATGCATTCCCACAAGCAGACATGTATAATTTCGCGCTAACACATGCCGCATGTGGACCTACAATATAAAAATCCAATCTCAAATGAACATAAGCCCTGCAACTCTTGCCGTCCTTCCCTGAAACAGGGGTGACATTGGCAAAGTGAACCATTTTTTTTTTACACTACGGGTGGTGAGCCGCATACCAACCTAAAAGTTAAGGAGCAAAGTTTAAAAAGTCTTTTCCGTTATTGAAGAAGGCCCTTGAGGTTTGACACACACAAAACGGCGCTCCCTTTTTATTATTATTTTTTTTTTAAATAAATATGTCTGGTATATATCATATTGTTACGAAATTAGGGTTCAATTGTCTTCAAATTAAAAATACACAGGTCTTCTTCAATAGTTATTTATTTTACACAGTTACAAAATTTATTTTCACACTACTTTCTCGATTATTCCACTTGGTTTTGGTTCACTGATCAGATGACTTCGATGTGTTTGTAAGTCTCTATGATACTGGCCCGCTCTGCAGGCCATTCGCACCTTTATACTCTGTAGAGCAGTACGATCTAGAACCAAAGTCGCCAGACGGTTCCAGAGCAATTATTACTTCTCGACGCCTCACGTACTACCCAGAGATACAACCAAAATCCTACCTACAAATGCAACACAGAACTCCTACAATTATAACAAGCACCTACTTAGCCTAGAGAACTCCACACCTATACACAATCATCGATCCTACCCACCCATACCCATGAGGACTCTTACAACTATAACTACCCATACCTACTTCAATATTTACATTTACATAACAATATGTGTTTGTTTAGGACGAGAACATGAATTTGTGCAAACTTAATCAGTTTCATTGAATGAATTTGTTTTGATTCCGGATTTTAATCTTAGTAAAAGCTTTCGTAAAACACTGCCTGTTCAGAATAAGCCCCCGGATTTCCCTACGTTAGGTAAATATTGACTATTTGCAGGACAAACATTGCTAATGTAAAACAAGACCGCGATATTGCTTTCATTTAGCAGACGGAAGTAGGTTAGTCCTGCGTGCCAGCTTGCAGTGCACTGAATAATGCACTGGAAATGAATACAGAATCGCGGATTCTATCTAAAAGAAATTTCATCAAGACGAAAGCAGTACCCTTAGTACGAATTGCAAAACTTGAGAAAAGTAAAGTTTACGGCAATTATTAAATAGTGATTTCCCCCAAAACCTGCCGTTTTTTGTTTGTTTGAACTTGATTTTCTTCATCGCTGTTACTCTTTTGCTAAGACCATAAAGTGTAAGAAACAAAAACGGCAAATTTTGGGGGAAATCACTCTTTAATGTTTTCCGTAAACTTTACTTTTCTTAAGTTTTGCAGCTCGTACTAAGGGTACTGATTTTTGACAGAAGGGATGAATCTGAAGAATACACGTTCATGTTAAATGGTACAAAAGTTGAAATTGTGGATGAATTTAGATACTTGGGAAGTATGTTTGAAAAGAATGGAAAGATGACAAGACAACTTGAGAATAGGGTGTTCAAGGGAAAGCAAGTGGTCGGTACAATAGGAAGAATAGCAAAGAACAAGCGATTGATGATGGATCTGAGAATGGCGGTACACAATGGCATATTAATACTGACTTTGATGTATGGAAAAGAGGCATGGACAGTTAATGATAGCGAAGTAAGTAAAATATGTACGGTGGCAATGAAGCGTTTGAGAAGCATGACATGAAAAACTCAGAGGGATAGAGTTAGGAATGAATGGGTAAAAAAATAATGTAATTTGAAAACGGATGTGAAAGTTAAAGTACAAAATAATGTCATGAGGTGTTTTGGGCATGTGGAAAAAATGAATGACGATAGACTGACAAAGTACATATATAAATATACAGAGGAAGAGTAAAAATAAAAAAGAGATAAAAGACGACCGTGAATAGTATACAGTTTTCAGATTGAGGAGATAGTGAAGGAAAAGGATAGACAAAGTGAGTGTAAAAGAAGCAAATGCATGAAAAAGGTGATGGATATGAATGAATTGAGAGAGAGAGCTAAAATTAAACAATGAATGAGTGCTTGAATTCCATGCCGTGAACTCGGTTTCGAATCCCACCGAGGGTGCCGGAAATAATTTCCCTTTCAAATTGAAATACTGGCAAGGTTTACTCAGCGTTCACAAAATTGAGTTCCAGTCCCCTAGCGAGCTGGCAAATCTCCACTCCCAAAAGTGGTTGTCGCATAACCAGCTCCCTTACTTGTGAAAATACATAGTTTCCACTCTCCACATGCGATCGCTTCAGAGACAACGCGGCAAGAAGTTACCCTATTTGTGTAGCTTAGTTGCATTGTGTTGTATATATAACTGCAATCAATTGTGTGTTGTTGTTGTTGTAATTGATTGATGTCCATTGACAAATTTTAGTTTTAAAAACTGAAGCAATAAAATGTCTTCCGGCCTGTTATTCCCCGTATACAATCCATCCAACACAGCACAACATATCCATACAACATAACAACATATCCATTCAGCAAAACAACATATCTATACAACATAAAGGCACATCCATACAAAATAACAACATAAATTGATGGATTTATGTTGCAGTAGGCTCTAAAACTCACGCCCCATTTCACCATTGTCATCAGATTCATACAAGGAGACTAAATCATCATAAATGGAGATCTCTGTGCAATTTTGACATGCAAAAATCTGATTTTAGCTGATGTAATGGCAGATCACACTAAAGCTATTAGGGCATGTTGCACCAAACTACAATCAGACGAAAATTAAAATTAAGTGTGATTTCTCCCATCAAATCAAAACATTGGTTACATAAACGTAAATGAACTGATGTACATCATATTTTCTGTTCAAATTCCATCATATCGTTACCCACTTCCGAGAAATATTTAACTGAGGTCCAAGAATCAAACAATCAAATTTGATGTGTCAATCACATATTGATTGGAGATTGATGCAACAGGCCCCTAGAATTTGTTACTTTTATGACTCGAAAAACACTTTACAAAAATACTTTAAGAAACAAACAATACTTTAAGAAACACCATGGAGAACTCCAATATAAAATAAAATAAAATTTAAAATTAATGCTCTAACCACCATTGTTGCAAATCAACCGCCATTTCTTTCGATCCTTACATACTTCTTTCATTTCATTCAAAGTCATAATCTATAATATATAATCTACATAAGTTGCGAGATATATTAACATTTAAGGCTGTCAAATGCATGCCCACAAACAAACACGTGTAGTTCGCGCTTACAAATGCTGAATGTGTACTTACAAATAAAATACAAACCTCAAATGAACATAAGCCCTACAACTCCTGCCGACCTTCTCTGACACAGGGGTGACATTGGTAAAGTGAACCATTTTTTACAGTATGGGTGGTCCGCCTCATACCAACAAATTTTGAATAAAAAAATAACAACCAAAATAGACAGAATTTTGCTTCATTTTGCTACCTCTATCTGTCCCTATAACCGTATTGCAGATAAACAATAAATTACGCGCTTGGAGTACGCCACGTGATGCGTACACAAACAGAGCTGGGGATACAATAGTGCTAATGTTCTGGAAGCTCTCGCGTAGAAGCCTAAAGGTTGTGTGCAGTGCACGCTTCACAGCTGGAGAGACAATGCGCATTCATTGTTACTATGTAATACAGTATGAAGACACACTAATTGTAGGGGAAAATATTTGAATATATCTAATCTAATCTAATCTAAGATGCAAAGATGTGTAACATTGATTCATATTATCTCACAAGCAAACACGTACAAGTTCGCGCTTGCAACATAAAAGATCAAATCTCAAATGAACATACACCCTGCAACTCTTGCCATCCTTCCCTGAAACAGCGGTGACATTGGCAAAGTGAGCCATTTTCTGCAGCATGGGTGGTCAGCCGCATACCAACAATTAAATTTTCATAATAAATGAGGACCATCTGCCTCGAGAGCTGGGAAAACTCCACTAGAACTTCAACTGATGGAGGCCAGCTCCATTACCTGTAAAAATAAATAGGTTTCGATTCACCACATGTGACCCCTTCCGAGATAACGCAGGCAAGCAGTTACACTATATATGTAACTTAATTGCATTTTTTTTGACGTCATTTCACATGCATGGGAGTGTTGACCTGGATGTCTCATCACCACGGTAATTCTTACCTACCGAATATTGGTAATGTTTACATGAAGACTAATCAGCTGTTAACTTGACGCCATTTTGGATAAACAGGTCTTCATACAAATATTACCGATATTCGGTAGGTAAGAATTACCGTGGTGATGAGACTTCCAGCCCAGAACGTTGATAGATAATTAATATGTTAAAATCTTTTTCTGTTATCTGTAAAGTACGAGGTTCTATCCCCGATACGACTCATTAACCATTTAATTTTCTCTGCTTCATGGTACCTTTATGGCATACTTCCATCCGAGAGATAAGTGGTTCATACCTCATTAGTACGCCGGAGCATTGCTCGCTGCAACTTTTTATGAAAATTAGCCATGAAATTTTCATTATGGCAATTTGAAAGTTTGCTTTATTGTTTCGAAGGTATTTTGTAATTTTTATAACGGCACTTAAAAGCAGTATTAAGCTGTACACTTAGAAAATGGTTGGTCCATAGCTCAGTTGGTAAAATGTTTGTACCGTGGCTAAGGTTCAATTCCCATTAAGGGTGTCAGAAATGATTTTCGTGATAGCTGATAGTCTGGATTACATGAAGAAGTTGCGGTACAAACAGATTTTTCCGAACTATAGAAGGAAGATGAAGAAAACGGACCATTGCGTAGTGTATTCGGAAGGTCATGGATTCAATTCTCGGCGAAGTACAAAAGAATATACATTTTCAAATATGATTTTCGCCGGGTTGAAAAATTCAAACGCCTTTACCAAAGACTGGTCAACAAAGGTCCTTCCAGCCGTACTGCAACTAGGTCATGTTTAAAAATTGGCGTTTTCTGTTGCGTCAAGTGAGGTCCTAGAGGGCTCTGGAGGTGTGATTCACACAAAACGGCGCTCATCAAATAAATCATCCCAATATAAGTATTCACTCGGACGTCCTATGATGCGGTGGGCAGACAACGTTGAAGCCGACGCCGAAGTTCTGGGAGTGAGGAGACCATAGAGGGAAGCAGCACAAGACAGAGAGTCCTGGAGGATTGTGGTGTGGGAGGCCCTGAGCCTTCAAGGCTTATGAGCCGAAGAAAGTAAAGTAAAAGTAAGTAATAGATTAAAATAAAAATTGCTTTGTTTTAATTTACATGAGTTTATTTTTGTACACGACCAGTTTCGGTAGAAGCAGTACCTCCCATCTTCAGGTGTAAATATAAACTAACACAATACAAAACTACGAAGCAAGGATTTGAGTACAAGGTTTTCGTGTACAAAAATAAACTCATGTGAATTGAAACAAAGCAATTTTTATTTTAATCCATTAAAATTAACTCTCACGAAGTTACTGGGGAAAATCTAGATAATATAAAAGTTAGTAATATTAGTATTATTATTATTATAGGGAAGACAGACAAGAGGATAAATGTACCAACATATTATTATGATTTGTTACTTGGCTACTTTTTTATTACACTGCGATTTATTTATTTAACAGGATTTATTTTGCACATGATGCGATTATAAAGTACTTTTCTCACTCTACAGATTTTGCGTCACAATGTTTCAATCATCTCTAAGTCTCCGCACGGTTGCGGCTTCCATTTATACCGTTCATATGGACGTTTGTCGTGTATACCAGATTCATCCATAGTGGATTGTTCTACACGCACACCAGCCAGCGTGCTTAGGTACATGTCCACACATTTTCATATAAGATTATGCTTAGCTTAAGGCAAACACACACATACCAGCAAACTGCGTGCATTAACACACAAAGAGTGTGATAACTGGCAGTCCAAATCACAGGAGGAAGTAGCAGAACAAACATATTCTTCAGATCTTTTTAACGAATACTAAGAAGAATATTTATTCCAATTATCTATTTTTTCATCCCGAATTCATCTCTCTGAGTATCCATTCCATTAAAATAAATCCCTGACCTGAAAAAAGGGGACCAATGTGACCTGTAAGTGATTTTGAGAGATTGCAAACTGTAATAGAATTCAGATTCGCAGGCGATAGTTCTTCCTTTTTTGGGTTGGCCATAAATACAGAGAATGTCACTGAATAAAGCGATGTAGCCCAAGTACTACACCTTACGTTAGGGGTGGGAAAAATAACGGTATTTTCAAATACTATAATGCATCGATATTTTGTAATATCGATGTTTTTAAAAAATATCAGTCGCTTGCGGGGAAGGTCTCAAAATTTGAAAGATTTCGTCTCAAAAATCCGTCGACGGGAGTGGGTTGATTTGAAAGCTTAATTTTTGCAGTGACGGAAGCAGAAACGTATGGCAAGGAAAAAATCTCGATTAATGTCAAAAGGTCAATTTTGCCAATGCCACCCCGGTTTCAGGGAGAGGCGGCTGGAGTTTCAAGGTTTATGTTCATATGAGGTTATGTTTTTTTTGTATCCACATTGCATGCATGCAGAATGTGTAGGCGCGAATCCGTATGTGTCTGTCTGTGGATATGCATGTAATATGAGCCTTAAATGTTAACATATTATATTTGCAGCTTAGATTGTAGTTATATGTTAAAGAATATATCGATATTAAAAATAATATACCGATACTTTTGAAATATCGATATCTCTTACCCATCCCTAATTTACGTTTAAAGTCAGCGATCCAACCGAAAATGTATTAAATTAAAAATTCTCTATAGAGGAGCTTTTTTATGTTTGAATATATTTTTTGATAAACGCTATGGTACAGTTTAAACGTAATGTGTTGAACTTGTTAAAATGGTCGACAATACAACTTAATATGGGTATAGAAATGTATGGGGATGTTTTCCAGAGACAGTGGGATTACAGGGACCCCCGTATATTGTTAAGCCTTACAAAAATATACACGGACCCACTGTTTGATGAGGGTAAATTAAAAGAAAAATAAAAGGGAGATATTTTTAAATTTAAATTTATTAATAAATAAAAAACGAGATGATTTTTCTTTAGAAAATTTGCGGTTAAGTAAATTAATATTGGCAACGAATTAATATGATTTTTTTTTTTAATAATATTTTGTCGTCAATTTTTTTGTGATTGTACTTAGCACACAATACCATATTATAATTTTTGTCGTTGGGAAAACGTCACAAGTCTATGTGATGAGGGTTTTTAAAAAACCGAACTAAATATATATTAGCATTTTCCCTATCAACCCGGAAGTATTTCGTCAAGAAAGTCACTGGTATGGTCGAGCGGACAAGGCGTAGGCACTCGAATTTGTGTTATTGAAACTAGCACAAGTTCGAAAGCCGCTTGCGCCGTGTCCTATCGAAAATAAACTTGACCTTAGTTCAACAGATGCCATTGCGCAATTTTAAATGAATAATTCATAACAATATTCAATAATTAATTATTAATTGTTTATTACCTGTTTCTGGCAATGCAAAATATGTTGTTCTATGTCCGGTGATAGCTCAGTTGGTAGAGTGCTTGCATTCCATGCCGTGAGCTCGGGTTTGAATCCCACCGAGGGTGTCAGAAATGATTTCTCGTTTCGGTGTTTATTTCAAACCCCAAATTAAATTACCGGCAAGGTCTTCACAAGAAATGAGTACCAGCCCCCTCGGCTGTTGGGAAACCCCCACTTCAACTAAAGTGGTTGGCGTAAGGCCGGCTCCCTTACCTGTGAAAAAATAAATAGTTTCCGCGGCAAGAAGTTACAGTATATGTATAGCTTGTTTGCGTTTTTTTTTTAGCGAATATCATTCCTCTTGAAAAAACTACTTTAAAGAAAAAAAAACATGTAACGAGTCTATAATATTCTTCATGAATTTATTTGAAAAAAAAAAACACGCTACTTGTTTGTTATTTAAAAAAAGAAAATCCTAGTAAATGTATTGAGATAGCTGTCGGAATCTAAGTACGGGCAAATGGTTTTTAACGCACTTTATTTTTTGACAAACCAATACTTTAGTTATGTTCTTTAATTTAATATTAAATGGCTTTAAACTTCTGAAAACTTTGAAAATACACGGAAAGTACATCACTAGGTACCAGCATAGTTTTTATTTACAATGCATTAATAATCTATCTTCAAAAAATCGTGAAAATTCTATATTTATGCCTACCCGCGCGTGAAATGCTGCGCGCGCCCCTGCTTGCAGATAATATTTAACGTGTTTTCGCTAACGAGGTAAAGTAATTTCGCAGCAGAGCCTCTTTAATGTTTACTTTTAATGTGAAGCCTCGGTCCGTGCAGGGGCGAGCAAACTAAATTGCTTCTCGCTGCCTAATTTATAACTAGGGAATATTTTAATGCGAGCCAAAGATTTGGAGGAGTGTGCGAACGCGGGAAAATAGGGCTGTTGTTTTTTAAACAATTGGGGATGAATTTTTTTTTCATAAAAAAAAATCTGAAAAAAATATCTTAGATGAGGATTTCTTTAAGCCCATATCATTTCACTGCAGTTCCTAAATCTTAGCTGCAAAGATATGTATCATTTGAGATTCATATTAAATGCATTCTCACAAGCAGACACTCATAATTTCGCGCTCACACATGCAGCATGTGGACCTACAGTATAAAAACGCAATCTCAAATGACATAAGCCCTGCAACTCTTGCCGACCTTCCCTGAAACAGGGGTGACATTGGTAAAGTGAACCATTTTTTACAGTATGGGTGGTCAGCCTCATTCCAACCTATAAGTCAAGGAAGGTTCCTCATATACATAAATGTGGTTAATTTATTGATACCACCCCTACTGTAAAAAATGCTTCACTTTGTCAATGTCACCCCTGTTTCAGGAACGTTTGCCAAAAGTTGCAGGGCTTATGTAGATTTGAGGTTTGGTTTTAATTTGTATGTACACAATAAGCATTTGTAAGCGCGAACTTACACGTGTCTGTTTTTGGGCATGCATTTGATATGAGTTTTGAATGTAAATATATCTTTGCAACTTAGATTATAGATTATTATAATTATAGTTCTTGTTTGTCTTATGTCCATCAGAGGTACTTTCACATGAGCAATGTTTGTATGGGTACTGAACCAATATGTCTCATCAAAACTGGAAATTGATTTTAAAATAGTTATTTATGCCACTGCCAAGTAATGATAGTCTTTTTAACACGAGTGCTAGTTTGTGCCATGAGGCGCAGCCAAATGGCACAATAGAAAGCACGAGTGTTACAAAGACTAATTACGTGCAGTGGCATACAATACTTTTTCTACGACCATGAGAGAATTAACAAAATAGTGAATAATAGTCATTATAATGTACTCGTCCATTTGAAGTAATTAAAACCTTACCTTTGTCAAAACGTGTGATTTATCATTCCCTTCGATTATCTAATCTAACCTAAGTTGTAAAAATAAATTATATTTAGGTTTCATATTGAATTCATGCCCACAAGCCGACACATATGTATAAGGTCGCGCTTTTACATCCTGCATATAAGCTTAAACATTCAAACCCAAAACTCAAATAAACATATGCCCTGCAGTTGTATTGGCAGGTGAACCAAATTTGTACAGCATAGGTGATCAACCTCATACTCACCTATTAACCAAGTAACTTTTTGAGTTTGTTTATTTTTTGCGGTGAAATTTTTTGTATTGTTTTCCTTTCAAGCCTTTTATTTTCCATTGAAAAAAGGAAAGCTTTATTTGGAGCAATCCGATAAATAAATTCGATAAATTTTAGCACTATTAACAATTTTTATTTGAATCTACACATAAAATATACTTATTTATTTTCATCTGAACAGGGCTGAAAGTCTCATCACCACGGTAATTCCTACCTACCGAATATCACTAATATTGTATGAAGCCTAATCAGCTGATCGCTTGCGGCCATCTTGGATTGACAGGTCTTCATACCCCCATACAAGGTTGACATTTGAAATTAAAAAATGGTTCCAATTCTGACAATGCGCATGCGCACATGTTCATTTTAACACGGTTACCGGTTGCATAATGTAACATTATGCAACGGGTGTAGAAATGTATGGCATTGTGATTGCGTTAGCCGTTTTGTAATTAGTAAATTACCAAATGGGAGTAGAAAAAAATATTTTAAACGACTCTCACATAATCGTGTTTTGCGTTGGTTTGTTAGCTCAGATTGTTTAAAATGTGATTCTTAAGACAATTTCATTGAAAGGTCATCTTTGATTCATCTAATCTAATCTAATCTAAGTTGCAAAGATATGTTACATTGGAGATTCACATTACATGCATTCTCACAACCAGACACGTACAAGTTCGCGCTTGCACATGCCTCATGTGAACCTACAACATAAAAACCAAATCTCAAATGGACATACACCCTGCAACTCTTGCCGTCCTTACCTGAGACAGGGGTGACATTGGCAAAGTGAACCATTTTTACAGCATGGGTGGTCAGCCGCATACCAACCTATAAGTCAAGGAACACACACACACGACAAATTACATTTTATACATCACTAAATAATAATATCCAAATACAAAATATCCATTTACAAAAAAAAATTCATAAGGTAGATAAACCAAACAAACACGGGGACGACGACATTGCGCATGTGAAAATTACTTTGATGGACATAAGGCAAACACGCACTAAGAGGACAAAATGTGGCCTTATGCTGAAATTTAAAAAAAACAGCCACTCGATTGACATAAATGCGTCCTTTTTATTGCGTATAAAGTCGCTTTGCTAACGTTAAAAATACCGGGCCTTAGGAAATAAAAGAAAAATAGTAGGTATATATCGACGGTTAAAAGGAAGTAGAAGTAGAAATAAGCGCCTTTTGGTGAAAAATTTGTTATGAATGCTTTTTTTGCTCTTTCTAATGCGCCAACTCCCACAACTGTACAATGATTTTTTTGGTGTTTATGCCCAAGCAAACAACTGCGTTTTCGAAGTATGGTTTTAGTGTAACCGACAAGATTTTAGCCTTTTTTGTCCTAAAGGCGCTTGTGATATCAAAAAAATCGTAAAACATCGTAAAGCCACATTAATAGGAATGCCAATAAATGCCTTTTTACTTTTATTAAAGAGCTGTTTTGATTTTAACGATATGAAAAAAAAATATGCCATTTTTTTGCAATCTCAAACTTTAAACTGCTGTCCAACAATTTGCCCTATTACCTTTTCAACGTCGATATCAAACAGTTTAACTCGAAAAAATATAAAGTTGTGTTAAAATGGGGAAAAAATTAAATTGCGGAAAGCCCTGCAAAAAAGTGGCAGGCAAATTTTAAACCTTAACAGACAAATAATAGGTTCTGTTTATTCGTTTCGAACAGCGAGTATTTACATTGTGTGTAAGTTTCCGTCTTGAAATTTCACTCATTACGAGTAATTTACGGCGGTTGTTTCTGTTATTCCCGCGTTAAGCATTTTCTAGGAAACTTAATGAGCGCGAATGAATTCCGCATCGCTGTTTATCTGCAAACAAACAACACACAAATCATCTATAGATGATTCATCTGTACATGATTTGTATTTAAGAAATATTGTTATCTTATTTTGGAAGTGGGGGAATTGAAAATAAACACTGATAATAATAAATAACATTAGGATGATTTATTTGGTGAGCGCTGTTTTTGTGTGTATCACACCTCAAGGGCCCTCTGCAAGCTTGGTAGTCGCTGTAGAAAGCGCCGATTCTCAAGCAAGACCCAGTTGTTGTAAGGTTGGATGGACCTTTCAGTGACCGGTCTTTGGTAAAGGTTTATGAATTTTTCAACCCAGCGACGAGCACATTCGAAATATAAATGGTATATTTTTGTGCTCCGCCGGGATCCGAATCCACAACCTTCCATTTACGAGTCCGAAGTGTTGCCACTACGGACTACGGACCGGTCCAAGATGCCAACGACACGCGGTGTACCTGAGCGGTTACCCATCCAAGTACTGTCCGCGCCCAATGTTGCTTAACTTCGGTGATCTATGGGAACCGGTGTTTTCAACATGGTAACGTCGTTGACAATTGTTTTATTCTCTTTTAGTTAGTTGTCATCACACAGAAAATTTAGTTCACACACATTGAAAATCCCTCCATTTTCTGACAGGAGACAGTGCAGGTTGTGCAACACAATAAAAATAAACGGCAACTCTGAGTTGCCAACTCACACTACCAACTTACGACATGAAATACAATTAATATGAAATTTTAACATGTGTGTAAGATATCGACAGTTAAAACGCAATAGGGCATAAGCGACAAAAACTAAATTGTTCAGGAGAGCAGTTTAAAGTTTGAGATAGCAGAAAAATGGCTTAACGTTTTTTTTATTTTTTTTCATATCGTTAAAATCAACACAGCTCTAAAATTAAAAAAAATAAAGTCAATTATGGGCATTCCTATAAATGTGGTTTTACGATGTATTACGATTTTTTTATGTCACAAACGCCTTTAGGACAAAAAAGGCCAAAATCTTGTCGGTTACACCAAAACCATACTTCGAAAAAGCAGTTGTTTGTTTGGGCGTGAACAACACAAAAATCATCGTAGAGCTACGGGAGCTGGCGCATTAGAAAGAACGGAAAAATTTATGCAGGATAGCATTCATAACTCATTTTTTATTAAAATGTCGCTTATGCCCTACTTCCTTTTAACGGTCGATATACAACTCATCTGTAGATGATTAATCTTTTTAATGATTTGTATTTGGTATTTCAAAAAATATAAACCTCTCATGCAGTAAAAAAAATGGTTCCTTTTTGGTAATGTCAACCATGTTTCAGGCAAAGTCAGCAAAAGTTGCAGGGTGTATGCTCATTTGTGATTTGCAGCTTTATTGTTATTTGAACATGTAGCATTTCGATACCTTAAAGTTAAAACCGAATAAGTGACATAATAAGTTAACATAGTTTTCTCTGATAAATGAACCTTTTCCTATTTTCTACGAGAGGAAATGCTATACATGTGTGACAATCCTGTAGTTAGAATTTTGTAATGAGTATTTCTTTATAATTAGTTCACTTACTTTCAGGGCTATTCTTAGACATTTTAGTCGACGGCTGAGCCCACGCTTTGACAAACTAATGATGCCTGGGTTGAAAGTCTCATCACCACGGTCATTCTAACCTACCGAATTTTGGTAATATTTGTATGAAGACTAATCAGCTGTTCACTTGCGGCCATCTTGGATTGACAGGTCTTCATACAAATGCACTACTAAAATATCTAACCATACAGCAACATTTGGGTTTCAATATTGTTAGTCAATATGTGACATGTGTTAGCACGAACTTCTACGTGTCTGCTTATAGAAATGCATTTAATAAGAATCTTAAATTTTATGTATCTTTTCAACTTATTTTTTTTTCATAGATTCGTTTGGTGAGCGCTATCTTTAAGTGGAAAACACCTAAAGAACCCTCTGCGAGCTTGATCGTCACTGTGACTTGATATCAAAATCTATGGGTCAAACCACCTCAAGCCACCGAACCATGACGTAGACAAAACGGAAAACGTATACGAGTATGTTTGGGCAAACAAAGAATCACTCTGGGATCTGGATAATTCGATGTAATTTACCTCCGGTCACGGCCGACTATCTCTTCAGGTGGATGGGTTGAAATTCCCCGATTATCGGCGATACATATGGATAAATAGTAAATAGGCTGGACCGAAACAATTTGGCGAAGGGTTAAAATTGTGGGTGTAGAAAGACATAGAGGACGAGATACTCATAAATGCGAAAAATATATTTGCGTTCAACAACAAAAATAACTTAAATATTTAAGCATTTCCTTGACTTATAGGTTGGCATGAGGGTGACCACCCATACTGTAAAATGATGGTTCACTTTGCCAATGTCACCCTTGTTTCAGGGAAGGTCGGCAAGAGTTGCAGGGCTTAAGTTCATTTGAGATTGGGTTTGTATATAGTAAGTCCACATGCGGCATGTGTTAGAGCGAACATATACGTGTCTGCTTGTGGAAATGCTTTCAATATGAATTTCATATTACTTGGGTTCAATTTCATAAAACTTCGATTAATTTCTCACTTCAACTGAATTAGTTGGCGCAAGGCCGGTCCCTTTCTTGTAAAAATAAATAAGTTCCACTCGCCGCATACGACCCTTTCGGGTAGCACGCTGCACGAAGTTACACTATATGTGTAGCTTACTCCCGTCACGTCCCATAATTTATTTTAGGATTCAATCAAATTTGGTTCACAGTTTACTTTTGTACTGGTCGCCTCTTATACGAGTCTGCGTTCAAAGCATCGCGATCCCTATTTATAGGTGTATAAGGGTTACTCTGGCAAACGCGACACCACGCTAGAATATTCTTACTTAGAAGCTTCGAGCGAACACTAGTACATCTATCCAATAGTTATGTACGTTGAGTTCAGACTCAGTATTCGAACTCTATGCCACTTTATATTCACACTAGAGGCTCGGCCAAAAGCTCAGTGGTCCCCAACATTTGGTGGTCTTATGGCAGTGGCGCTCCTGCGTCGGAAGCAACTTTATCGCCAAATAAACAACCAGGGGTGCGCGTCCCAACGACCGCCACTTCAAGGCGATTTGTAGGGCCAAAGGTTTTTACCCTTTTTTGCGTTACGCAAGATCCACCTGTATTTATTATTTCAATTGCCCTCCAGGTGTGTTTGAATCAAAAAGGTTCGGTTTATGAAAAAAAATACTGTAGGTTATTTTTCTTTATCAAACACTTAATAGTACTTTTAATTCACTTTGTCTAACGCTGGAAAAGCCATAATTTCAGAAGTTTGAAAATTTTAAAATGTTTTTTATCACAACTAAGCTACACATACAGTGTAACTTCTTGCCTGCATTATTACCGAAGTATTCGCATTGTATGGCGATTCAGGACCTGTTTATTTTAGAGGTCCAGCCTCACACCAACTACTTCAGATAAAGTGGGAGCTTCCGAGGGGGGTGTTTTTCATTTCTTGTAAAGACTTGTACACCTTATAGGTATTTACATATTTTAGGTTTGCAATAAACATCAAAACGGGAAATCTTTCTGACACCCTCAGTGGGGTCGAACCTGTGCTTTCGGCATGGAATGCAAGCATTGTACCAACTAGACGTGATTCGAACCCACGACCTTACATTTACCAGTCCACAGCGTTGTCACTCGATTACAAACCGGTTTTTGTCTCATAGATGTTTTGTTTTGTTTTTCATTCGCTGTGCAGTAAAAATGAAAACATGAACACAAAAGAAAAAAAAATGTAAATCCATAATATGTAACAACGTTTTCTTATATCCCATTTTAGGAACATCTTAAACAAAAACATAATTGTTTTCTTTAGCCTAGTACTGGCATTAAAACAAAAACTAAAAGTAAGTTAGTAAGCAAGATTAAGTCAGAATTAGTTTAGTGTTTAGTGAGATATGGGAAGCGTTTTGTTAAGAGGGGACTTTCCCTTTTACGAAATACAAAGTCAGACATTTTTGGATCAAGTCAAGATAAATGATAGAACGTATATGAATGAATAAAGTCAGATATAAGTATCTGATAACACAACTCCTGCGATATTAAAAATTTAAGTAAACATAATCTTATTTCTCTTTTTCTTGATTTAGATATTTTGATCTGTTCCTTGACTTATAGGTTGGTATGCGGCTGACCACCCATGCTGTAAAAAATGGTTCACTTTGCCAATGTCACCCCTGTTACAGGGAAGGACGGCAAGAGTTGCAGGGTGTATGTCCGTTTGAGATTGGTTTTTATGTTGTAGGCTCACATGAGGCACGTGCAAGCGCGAACTTGTACGTGTCTTGGTTGTGGGAATGCATATAATGTGAATCTCCAATGTAACATATCTTTGCAACTTAGATTAGATAAGATTAGATCTGTGATTTACAAAGCATATTTCATGAAGTTTATCATTACTTTTCATTTCTTATAACTCAAAGAATACAAACAATTAATTATCTTCATTTAAGTATATACAGCAAACAAACACTAAACAAAATGGAAATAAAAATGGAAAATTGTAGCAAGAAAAAAAACAAACATTTTTATTCCCGTTTCCAGTATCATCATTATTTTCCACCCATCATTTGTCAACGACGATACCATGTTGAAAGCACCGGTTCCCATCAGATCACCGAAGTTAAGCAACAATGGGCGCGGATGCTACTTGGATGGGTGACCGCTCAGGTACACCGCGTGTCGTTGTCAATTCTTGGACCGGTCCGTAGTCCAGTGGCAGCACTTTGGACTTGTAAATGGAAGGTTTGTGGATTCGGATCCCGGCGGAGCACAAAAATATACCATACATATTTTCAAAATGTGCTCTTCGCCGGGTGGAAAAATTCATAAGCCTTACCAAAGACCGGTCACTGAAAGCTCCATCCAACCTTACAACAACTGGGTCTTGCTTGAGAATTGGCGCTTTCTACAGCGACGACCAAGCTTGCAGAGGGCTCTTGAGGTGTGATACACACAAAACAGCGCTCACCAAATAAATCATCCTTATATTGTTATTATTGTTATTATCAATTCATTGCAGAAACAAAAATTGTGATGCTTTAAGGGGTTAAACTCAAAACAAATTAAGTACATCATGAAATTCCGAAATTGTACTTTTGCAAAGCCGCGCCTTAATCAAGCTATTTCGCTAGCTGGTTGTCGAGTTGCGATAAGAAAAACGTTTCTTAAAAGGATATTACACAATCGGAATCATTATCGTTCGAGTTGCGAACTTGGCAGATAGCAAAATCGTACCCCAAGAAGAAAACTAAGTTCCAAAGAAAATGTATCAAAAATAAAACGCTCGCTAGAAACGCTGTATATGTTTGGATTCATTTTTGGGAAAGGTGAATGGTTTAGTTTAAATTTTTAATTTTATACTTGTGGCACTGTTCAGCCAACTAGTAACAATAATATAAGAATCGAAAACGTTATTAGTTTTCCGAGTAAGTTTGCTAGAAGTTTAACGTTTGAAATTTGTTACAAATATCGGAGGGAACTTGTTGAAAATTACACAAAGTTGGATTCCTCGGTTGCTATTCTAGGATTACGTTAATACACACGGAAGGATATATATTTGTACCGCGTTCTAAGTTTGTGGAATGAAACGAGAGTTGTTTTCTGCAAATCGATTTGAAATGGAAAATTAATTTTGTTTTTAAAAGTTAATTTCGGTGATTCGTAACGCTATGAAAGATTCCATTGATATCTTTGATGATTTTACAATTGACACTCTGAAAACTTTGCACACAGCTGATGACGAAACGTTAATTTTTTTTTCTTCACCTTTCCTTGTTTTTAAGTTAAATAAAATGTTTTCCAGAGGTGGAAGTCTCGACGGCCTCGAAAATAGGATGGAATAAAACATGGCAGCGTATCAACAGCTGATTGTTGTTCCATAGAAAATGGATCAGGTGTTGATACGCTGCCATGTTTTATTTAATCCTATCTTTAGAAAGGTACGGTAAAATCTATCGACGGTCGTACGTACTATAAACAATTGGTTAACCTTCACCCCTGTTTTAGGGATATTCGGAAATAGTCTCTGGGCTCATGTTCATGTGAGATTTGGGTCTTATTTTTAAGTACACATTCATCATGTTTGAGAGCGTATTTACACATTTTTGCATGTGAGCATGCATTTAATTCAAATATTAAATTTGAAACAATGAGGTAAAAAATAACAAAGTTACTTGTTTGTAAATTGTTCTATTTGCAATGCATAAAAAGTGCTTCAATCAATTAACCATCATAGCTTCATCAGGATCATCTTCATGATTGCACTTTCACGCTGAATACACCTATCACAGACATGAGCGAAACGTTCGGAAGCTCCAGCTCACCCAGATCACGGCAACAGATCCCGTGAAAAATCTCTCCAGGATCATCAACCGGCCGTGTAAGCCTAGAACTCTTATGATAATTTTTAGTTTTGCTTTTTAAAGTTTTGTATACCTTATGATGGTTTTAATTTGATCATAAACGTTGGTTATCTTTAAAACAATAACATATAATTATAATAAATGTAAAGTAAACAGTGTACATAATAAAAAAAGATAGTTTTGTATTATCAGAATTGAATTTTATAGGTTAATCATTTTTCCGTGCTTTGAAGATTACTCGTTCATCAGAAATATTATAGAAATAGTCTTGTTTTAGTTCATCAAAGGAAATACATGAAAAAAAAAACTAGCACAAAAAAGAAAACTGATAATAATTGGCCAATTTCTTAGCCCGATAATAATGTAAGAACAAAAAAGAAACCTCCCTTACAAGTAGGGTAATTGCTTACAAGATCCTTACACAAACCGGGGGTAGACTTGTGTTCTTGTGCCACCCCTTTTCAGAGGCTGGCGGCACAAGTAACACGGCTAATTGCTGTCAACTCGAACACTAATTGCCAGAAGATTTCGATTTTGCAGACGCTGGTAGTGGAAGTGACAGCGCGCGATGGAAACTTTTGCCACTCTGGATGTTATGTAATCTATAATCTCTAATAATATGTTAAGATTTGAGATTCATATTTGATGTATCGTCTCCCCAGTGCTGATTTGGCTTATCTACCTTCTTCTTCTTCTTAGGTACTAGTGTTATAGATCTATGATATGTTTATTGTGGAACTCCCTCATGTGATGCAGAAGACCAGCTGTTCTTCCATCTTTTGAGAGGGTGACCTGGTAGACGCTGGCCGTCCGTTATCTCCTGTGCCACAACTCGGGCTATCTTTCCTTCGTTCGTGCGGTCTACATGGTCCTTCCAGAACCGTTTCCTCTTCCTGCTCCATCTGACGATGTCTTTAGTATCGCGCATGCTTTTGATTTCTGAGTTCCTCAATCGGTCTCTAAATGTTTTTGCAGCAATATTATTTAATCTACCATTTGATTCAAAGATGACCTTTCAATGAAATGGTCTTAAAAATCATATTCTTCACAATCTTAGTTAAGAAAAAAATGTAGCCAAATAGTAAAAATACCCTCACAAACACAATTAAATGGGATTTTTAATGTTGTAAAAGCCAATTTCCAGTTTCCATAAGACACATTGGCCCAGTACACACACAAAGATTACTCATGTGAAATTCTTATGATGGACATAAGACAAGCAAGCACTAAGAGGACGGTGCGTGTACAAGCCCAAACGTGTGAGATTGCACTTACATGATATGTAAGTTGTGTGCGAGCACAAAGGAACTATACAACTAAACTTTAAATATAATTTAAAATAAAATTATTTTTTCTTAAACGTAGTTTAATTTTCACAATAATATAATAATTATAATTGACTAGATTTATATGCGGCTTTTGAGATTTACATCACTACAAAGGCGCAAGTGGGCTCTAGCGGGAAAACAAGAATGCTTTGAACATTTTCCTGAAGGAAGAAATATAGTGCAACTTTTTACCGCGTTCTCACAAGCAGCATTTGCAAGCGCGAATTTACACGTATAAACACGTCTTATTTAAAATAATTTTAACCATTACTAAAAACGAGTAAACATCCTTTAGTTTAGTAATTTATCACCAGTATTTCCTTATAATTAATGCAGTTACTATAAAAAGTTACTCCTAATGAAAAAAAAATCACTATTTCTCAAATCAGTCAATCGCACTTATGCAGTTTTACCTTTAAGGTTGCGATATATTTGCAACTTAGATTAAAGATTAAACAAAGTGGTATCAAAAACACAAATAACCCAGGGATAGTAGAAAGCTATGGTTTGTTGAAGAACCGTTTGTGACATGATTTATTGGTTTTGAAAAATAGCGTAGACGCTTTATACAGGAAGCTTTACTAGCCCTCTCTGGTTCAACTTTACCGATATTTTAAATACGAAAACTTTGGTAAGAAAGCCGGTCATATTGCACTTAAAATGTCATCAACAAATAATATATTTCATACTATTCGTCCCTTTGGTTTATCTAACATTTGATTCAAAGATGACCTTTCAATGAAGTTGTCTTAAGGTCTTAAGAAATACTGGTCCAGTAGGTACACATGCAAACATTGCTCATGTGAAATTACCTCTGATAGACATAAGACAAACAAACACTAAGTATTATCACTGCGTTCTTTTTTTTTCAGTGCTGATCCGGGTACTATTAGGTACTCCAAGACCGGTCCTTAGTCTAGTGGTAACGCTTTGGGTTCGAAATCGGAAGGTCATGAATTCGATTCCAGGCAGAGTACAAAAAATATATCTATTTTAAAAAACGCTCTTCGCTGGGTAAGCAAAATTATTTTTCTGCACCAAAAAAGTAACTATAACTCTGTCGCCATTCCGCTACAGATGGCCAGTGCCTATGCAGAGCTGCTTTCGTTTCTTCCTATCCTAACATACTTCTGTCAATTCATTTATATCCATCCCCTTTTTTCAGACATTTTCTTCTTTTACACTCACTTTGTATATCCCATTCTTTCACAATCTCCTCAACCAAAGACTGGTCACAAAAGGTCCATCCACCCTTTCAGCATTTGGGTTTAGCTTGCGAATTTGTGAACAAAAGAAAAAAACTCCTTGGATAACGTATTATTATTATGAGGTATTTTTCTTGCACCTTTTCACGGCCGTCGGTCATTCCAAAGGTGCTTCAGATTACGGAAAAATATTGTTGTGTAAATAGCAAATACATATAAATATTTAGGTTAGTAGTTATATCATATATGTCTAATGAGGGTTGTATATAAGTAGGATTGATCATAATAAGTACCTAGGGTAAAGAAATTTTAGAAAGAAGCCACTAGATTATCACCTTCGAGAAGATTCTAGCGAAATCCATCTCTAGTAAATTATATTGCTGAGGTATAAAAGGACGCGAACAGCTTTCAGGCAGACAGTCTTCATACCACACTCTACTTTAAAACACAAAATACAGAATAAGTGAACACAAACCATCTGTGAAATAAATATAAATTGCTAAATAAATGTAAAAGTGTAAAAAAGAAATATAACTGTAAAAAAATATAACTGAAATATAACTGTAAACCATAAATGTGAATTGTTAAAAATTAATATAAATTATTAAATAAATCTAAGAAAATAAATATCCTGTAAAGAAGACTAGATTTTAATTTGAAGACTATTTGAACCCTGATAATCTTAACAATATGTGTCTTTAGAGCCCTTCTGAAATCTGCCTCTTATCCATCGGTCGCGTCGTCCACATAAGTAGCAAGAAGTTTATCCATATATGTAGCTTACTTTTATTACGCCCTTTCCTGTCTTCTCTGAATTGTTTATCTCTTCCACACAGGGTATCTGGCACGGTGTTCCAAATTCGATTCGCAATTGGTGTAGCAAATGCAATTGCCTTTCAACCATGTACTGTGTGTGCCGCACTACACAGTCATTCATCCCGTAACAATGTTATCAGTCTGGACCATTATGGCGCCAATACACTATCGGAGAACTAGTCTCCCCTTGCTGCTGTAACTCTGTCACCATTCCGCTAGGGGTGGCTTGATCCTCTGCACATTTGCTTCTATTTGATCTTATCCTCGGATACCTCTTTCAATCCATTCATATCCATCACCTTTTTCATTAAATTCATTCGTTTACATTCGCGTTGTATATCCCATTCTTTCACGATTTCACAAATCTGATCCATCCATACTTTTATTGGTGTGACCTTACTTCTTTTCCTTTCCACACTTTCTCTGTATATATACTTTATAAGCCTTCCATCATCCAGTCTTTTGACATGTCCAAACCATCTTATCATAGGGTTGTGTACCTTTGCACTGTTGTACTTAAAGGTAGAGTCTTACTATATAGAGTTTCACTACATATATTTCATATTCACCAAATAGTTGCCTATCGTTACAAAAAACTGTGTAGTGATAGTATATAAGTGAATTTGTCTATTAACATAGTGAAAGTCCATTTTTAATTATTTATAAATTTAAATGGGTAAAACATAGTTTTAATTCACAGAATGGTTACAAAAATATTTTTTTCTTCTTTTTTTTAGGACAACAATTCTTGATTTTTGTAACCATTCTGCTCCTGAAGATGCCTCATTAGGCGAAAATTTTCGAGCACAAAAAATAAATAAATAAGCGAATTAAAACTATGTTTTACCCATTTGAATTTTTAAATAATTAAAAAACGTCTGTTTGAATGATTTGGATAAGCAGTCTCATTTTTTGTTGTTATCGTAGCAGACGATAAAATATATTTCATCCGTGCGTGTACAGCTGATTTTTTTTCTGTGGAACATTTGACTGCTTGATCAGGTATTTGGACTCCATGTTTTGTCGCTTCCAATTGACCGATTCTTAGTAGATAAAACGAGAATTTTCACTCACGGCCTGTGTGGACTTGTGTTGGTAGATCTTACTGTATTTTTTTTGCAAATAGATATCAATAAAACATGGCGTTGTGTAAGCAGACCACCCCTAGTGGAATGACAGCTGGATACAATATCTGACATATACGGCAGTTCTTGAAAATCTTTCCAAAGCTATTCATTATTTCAGACAGAGATAACCTTACCGGTAGTAAAGTCACTCGTAATACATAAGATACTGTAACGGAATGTAGTAATGTACACTGGTAGATGTTTATTGGTGTGCGTGTGTTTTGAGAGAATGTTCTGGCCCAGACGATTGTAATTGTGAGGTGTGTATGTGGGTAGAAGATGGTCTCTTCAAGAAATAAATATGTCCAGAATCGTCTACACAAGTGTGGTGGTGGAACTTTCTAGGGCCTGCTGGAATGGCCCCTAGGTTCCGCTATAAGAAGGGTGACAATCGGCTGGAGTGAGCAGTCTTTCAAAGCACTCACACAGTGGAACAGCTAGTTACTAGGGCGACCAATATGGTGTAAAATAACTGTAATCTGTACAAAATAAATAAGCGTGTTAAAATAAATCTGTTAAAATAAATCTATTGTAAGAAAGTCTGTGTAAATAAACTGTATGGCTAACTTGTGTTGAACTTGTGTTTTAATTAAGGACCCTCGGAAGAAACGTAACAATACTTTCAAGTCAAAGCATAAGGGCGCGTTGGCACTTAGAACTCCTTCCACTTGATTCCGAGCCAGGCTTATGCTCAAAGAATTTACGGTTGCACATTTTTTTTGTGAAGTGTATAGGTACCTACATTTATCGAGGATGTGAATAAAAAATCACTAGGATTGATGTCTCGACGACCGTCGATAGATCTTAGCGTACCTTATTGAAGATATGATGGAACTAAACATGATGGCGGATCAACCGCTGGTATTTTTTATATTAAACAACAATCAGCTGCTCAGGCACCGTCATGTTCTTCAGTAAGATCTACCGACGTTCATCGAGACTTCCACCACCGACCGATGATTTCACCGACTCAGATGAAAGATTGACGAAGAAAGTATATGTTGCTAGAATAGATGGATGTCGTGGTAGAGGAAGACCGAGAAAAGTATGGAAGGATCAAATCTCTGAAATAGCGAATGAATGGGATATCCAGAGTCATAATAAAAGGAGGACTTGTATGAAAAAGGTTATGACTCTGGATGAAATGAAAGAAGTATGCAAGGACAGGAAGTAGTGGCGGCTAATCTGCAATGTTGATTTCTAATGTTGGTGTATTCATTTGCTACATTTTTTGCATAGGAAATTTTTGACTTTTTTTGTATAGATTTCTTTGTAAGGTTTTGTTCTTTTTTATATTTAAATGTAATTTATTATTCATATTCCTTGACTTATAGGTTGGTATGAGGCTGACCACCCATACTGTAAAAAATGGTTCACTTTGCCAATGTCACCCCTGTTTCAGGGAAGGTCGGCAAAAGTTGTGGGGCTTATGTTCATTTGAGGTTTGGATTTTATTTGTAAGTACACATTCAGCATTTGTAAGCGCGAACTACACTTGTTGGTTTGTGGGCATACATCTGAGAGCTTTAAATAAATATATCCTTGCAACTTAGATTAAAGATTATATTATAGTGACCGACTTGTTGTATGCTTTGCTTGGTTTACACCTACTATGTACGTAACTGCAACGTCTGTATTTGGTTACAGGGTATATTGTCATTGCAATCGGCGGCTCTAATGAGAATGGATTGACCGAGCTGGCATGGAGGTCTCTCATCAAACGGTGATCCGTTACCTAGACTAGTATTTGATTGTCTCGTTGTTGTATACCCATTCCAACGTTGCCCATCATTTCCTCTACGAAAATTTCCTTAACCAAAGACACATGCTAACAAAATTATTGCTTGTATTAGTTGTGAGATAAAAATGTATATTTATGACGAATGTTCCTTGACTTATAGGTTGGTATGCTGTAAAAATGGTTCACTTTGCCAATATCACCCCTGTCTCAGGGAAGGACGGCAAGAGTTGCAGGGTGTTTGTCCATTTGAGATTTGGTTTATATGTTGTAGGTTCACATGAACTTGTATGTGTCTGGTTGTGAGAATGCATGTAATGTGAATCTTCAATGTTACATATCTTTGCAACTTAGATTAGATTAGATTTGGTGATCAAACCCAAAAAAATCTGTTTAATGAGGTACTAATGTACAAATACGGTGAAACTGAAACATTCCACGGAACTTACTAAGCGACACATAAAGTGTAACTTCTTGGCACCTCTTCTTGCTCGCAGCGGAGTAAAAGCTATTTATTTTTAAAGGTTCCTTGACTTATAGGTTGGTATGAGGCTAACCACCCATACTGAAACAAATGGTTCACTTGGCCAATGTCACCCATGTGTCAAAAAAGGTCGGCAAAAGTTGAAGGGATTATGTTCATGTGAGGTTTGGATTTTATTTGTAAGTACGCAGTCAGCTTTTGTAAGCGCAACTACACGTGTTTGTTTGTGGGCATGCATTTAATATGAGCTTCAAATGTTAATATATCTTTGCAACTTAGATTATTGATTATTATTTATATTATATTTTTTTTATACACAACAGGTTTCCCTTAAAATAATAATAATATTAGGATGATTTATTTGGTGAGCGCTGTTTTTGTGTGTATCACACCTCAAGAGCCCTCTGCGAGCTTGCTCGTCGCTGTAGAAAGCGCCAATTCTCAAGCAAGACCCAGTTGTTGTAAGGTTGGATGGACCTTTCAGTGACCGGTCTTTGGTAAAGATTTATGAATTTTTCAACTCAGCGAAGAGCACATTCGAAATATATGTATATGGTATATTTTTGTGCTCCGCCGGGATCCGAATCCACAACCCTCCAGTTACGAGTCCGAAGTGTTGCCACTACGGACTACGGACCGGTCCAAGATGCCAACGACACGCGGTGTTCCTGAGCGGTTACCCATCCAAGTACTGTCCGCGCCCAATGTTGCTTAACTTCGGTGATCTATGGGAACCGGTGCTTTCAACATGGTAACGTCGTTCCCTCATTACAGTGCACCCTCACACAGTCATTAACAAGCTGGGAGGATCTCTTTAACTAGATCTTTGAATGATTCTAAGTTGATGTAAAAAATGTCTATGTCAGCGGAGCTCATCAGAGTAACACTCCGAGTTAAGGCATGTTGCGCCATGACGTCGGTACGGGACAGCGGTACATGAAAAAGTTCATGCCGTCTTCCCCGGCCGTAGCCATCTGGTACATAAAGCTCAAAACTCTCTAACAGGGTGGGGCTGTCAATTAAGCCGTTAATGATCTTGTAACAAAGCACCATAAGAGAACCGTTAAATATTTATGAGACTATAATGAGACAGCCAGCTTCACGCCAACCACTTTAGCTTAAGGTTCTGGTACTCATTTTCTGTGAAGGCTGAATAAAACATGCCAGTATTTTATTTTGATTTTTTTTAAATAAACACCGAAATCATTTCTGACACCTTCGGCGGGATTCGATCCCGAGCTTTCGGCATGGAATGCAAGAATCTTTTAAAATATTTACAAATATGCAGAAACTGTACAAAAACCAATTAGTTTATCAAATATATCAATAGACACATTGCATTTGGAGAGCTGTCAACACGTTAATGGATCGATCTGTGTAGTAGCTCTCACTGTGTTCATTCATCTCCCATTATGCGAGGCTTCTCCAGCAAGACGTATCGTCTGGCTCTGAAGCAAGATGCATCAGCACCACATCCATCAGGGGTGCTCAAACTGTCGATATAACTGTAGATATAAAAGGTTGAGAACATTAAAAAAAAAATGTTTTTTCTGTTTTGTTTTCTATTCCTTGAATTCCATCATGTTCAGTTTGAAGTTGACCCCTAGTGCTGTAAAACTTAGTTAACTTTTACCAATGCATTCCCGGTTTCAAGAAAAGGCGGCATTGTATTCATATTTTGAGGTTTGTATTTTAATTTGTAAGTATACATCCGGCATTTGAAAGCGCAAACTCAAATGTGTCTCTTTGTGGGCATATTTTTTTTAAGAATTTTAGATTTTAAAATATCTTTGAAACATTGATTGTTATCTTAATTATCTGTCCGACTGTTTGTGGGCTTGCACTTATTATGAATCTTATTTATTGAAATATCTGTGAAAATTACATTAAAGATGAATGCATGCCTACAAATAGGCACACGTTAGTTCGCATTAATACTTGTGACAGAATACAAGTTAGTAACTTCATAAAAAATAAAGAAAACATCTTTTCTCAAGGTTACCCACCTTCCATCCCCCAAATGAGGGTCTCAGCATTCCAAATTTCAGTCATAAAAAATGAAAGCACCCTCAAAGTACCAGACAGGTGTAATCACCATTACCTGTGTAATAATTCAGAGATTGTAAAGGCGATTTACGGTCGATAGGCGTCGGGGTTCGCGTCTAAGATAACTGCGGTTCGGGTCTTAGATAACCGCGGAGGTTGGTTTGCGTCTTAGATAAGCGAAGGTAACGACCCCCTTCGGTGATCTTCGTAACCTGGCGTCGAAGCCTAAATCGTATATCGCTTTCATACTAACAATAACATTGTATATCGCTTTGCGAAACGGTGTGTGAACCTTGCTTTTATAACTTTACAACTGTAACTATATCTCTGCCACCATATCGCTAGGGTTGGCCCGAGACTTCATTTTTTTTCGGACTGGCCATACACCAAACACTGCAAATACAATGGAATTTTCCTTGCCCCCAATGGGGCTGGTTCTCATTTCTCGTAAAGGCTGAGTGGTGAGTTCACATTTCCGGTATTTTATTTTGACTGTTAAATAAATACCGAAACGGGAATTTTGACACCCTTAATGGGGATCAAACCTGAGGTTTTGGCATGGAATGCAAGCATTCTACCAGTTGAGTTATTAGAGAGATAATTTCCGGGAAATGAAATGAAAAGATGACGATGATCTTGAAATAAAATTATGAAGATGACCTTGAGATGAATGAAAAACTTACTTGGTCAGCCACTTCTTGTCCACTGTTGGACAAAGGCCTCCCCCATATCTCTCCAGGCATCTCTGTCCTGGGCTCTCTGCATCCAGTCACCAGCAACTCTTTTAATATCATCTGACAATCGTGTAAGAGGCCTTCCTCTAGTTATTTTGTCTTCACAAGGTCTCAATTCTACCACTCTTTTCGTCTATCTTTGTTCGCTCAAGCTGGCTAAATGCCCTGCCCACGAGCACTTCTGCTTTACCACTCTTTTGACTATGTCAGTAACTCCCGATCTTCTACGTATTTCGTATCCGATCTGACAGTCTTATGTGTAGCATAGCTCTTTTGTGATTTCGTTGTGCTACACGTAGTTTCCTGATAGTCAATTTGGTGAGAGTTTGTGTCTCTGCTCCGTAAGTCATAACTGGCAGGACACACTGGTCGTACATTTTTCGTTTCAGGCATTAGGGGATGTTGCTGATATGATAAAGATGATCTAGAAATAAAATGATGAAGGTGATCTTGAAATGAAAAGATGAAGGCATGGGCAAAACGTCTCAAAGTTCCAGCTCCCACAGACAACAAAACCCGAAAAACATCTCTCCAGCATCATCAGCCGGCCGTGTAAGCCTAAAACTCCTATTCAATTGAGTTATTGACCGGAAAAATATCGAACGTACAATCCTAAATAACTTTTGTAATAGTTTTCTCTCGAACCTCTCACGACAGCATCCAAGGAAAACCTACTTAATTCCTTGGATACCGTTGGTTAAACACAAATGAACTCCCAGGGGGGATGATGGGTGCGTCGGGGACCAGAGGTCAGAAATAAATTGTCTTTCGGGCCTACAACACAAGCCGGCCCCTGTCCGGTTCAATAAATCACCTGGCAGACAATACGGCGATAGGCTCCCCGTGTACCGCACTCTCCCCTTTCTGCATTCCATACATTCGGCCTCACCCATTTAGTTTCAGGAAAACTGAAAAGAAAAACAAAAATGTGTCTAAAACTAAAAATCTAAATCTAAGCTGCAAAGATATGTATCATTTAAGATTCCTTGATTTATAGGTCGGTATGCGACTGACCACAAAAAAATCGTTCATTTGCAAATGCCACCCATGTCTCAGGGAAGGACGGTAAGAGGGTGTATGTCCATTTGAGGTTTGGTTTTTATATTGTAGGTTCATATGCGGTATGTGTAAGCGCGACATTGTACGTGTCTGGTTGTGAAAATGTATATAATATGAATCTCCAATGTAACATATCTTTGCAACTTAGATTAGATTAGATTAGATTCATATTAAACGCATTCTCACAAGCAGACATGTATAAGTTTGCGCTAGCACATCCCGTATGTGGACCTACAATATAAAACCCAATCTCAAATGAACATACACCCTGCAACTCTTGCCGACCTTCCCTGAAACATGGGTGATATTGGCAAAGTGAACCATTTTTTGCAGTATGGGCTGTCAGCTATGATTAGAAATCCTGAAAAGAAGATTGAAAAATAGATACCTTCATTACAAACAATTCTTTACGAGATTGGTTCAATAATAGCACAAAAAATATGGCAGTCGTAAAAGAAAAATAATGTAGATCTAATACAATAACGTAAAAGTATATTCATTTTCTACTTAACTTACTAACATTTACCGAAAAAACGTTGAATTTTTTTTAAGATGAATTATTACAAAAAAAAAGAGCTAACAAAAGCGGAAGACAAAGACAGTTTAATGATAGAAAAAAAGATATGAATCATTCTTTTGAAAATTATTTCAATCTAAACCGTCCCACTCCTGGTACAATGTGAAACTATCCACCGAACACGGTCCCTGAGTGGAATTGACCCAAAGATTGCCGGTGTTATAAAATTACCATAAAAAACCCTTCTGCGGTCTGATAGCCATCTGAAGATGCTCGATATAACAGCCTCTCGATGGAGAATAACACTCTGTGTGTGCCTCTACGCTTAAAGTCGACAGAAATGTGCAGAGCCTCTAGGAAGCGTTTTAGTTTCAACACTTTCGTTTTTTTTTACACTTGTGGTATCTCAGAACAAAGTTTGATATGGACTGTATCATTTAATTGTTTAAAAACGTATTTGAATAACAAAACAAATATAATATTATAAATTTGAAAAATAACATAATTTTTCATGCTAATTACAGCTTATACTTTCCATGTTTTAAAACTTAAGTTAACTCTAAGATCGGATAAATGGCAGGATACATTAAAAAAACGCAACTAAGCTACACATATAGTGTAACTTCTTGCCTGCGTTATCCCCGAAGGGGTTGCATGTGGCGCTTCGGGACCTATTTATTTTTACAGATAAGGGGGCCGGCCTCACACCAACCACTTTCAGTTGAAGTGGGGGTTTTCCAGCTCCCGGGGGGGCTGGTTCTCATTTCTTGTGAAGGCTGAGTAAACCTTTGAGATCGAACCCTTGCTCTCGGCATGGAATGCAAGCATTCTACCAATTGAGCTATCGACCTTTTTACGAGCTTGATCGTCGTCGCTACAAAGCGCTTCTCAAGCTAGAAAATTCTCAAGCAAGACCCAGTTGCTGTAAAGCTGGATGAACCTTTGGTGACCGGTCATTGGTAAAGGTTTTATGAATTTTTCAACCCGGCGAAGAGCAAATTTGAAAATATAAATGGAATATTTTTTGTGCTCCGCCGTGAATCGAACCCACAACCTTCCGATTCAGAGTCCGCAGTGTTACCACTGAGCTACGGACCGGTCAAAGGATACATTGAATATATATATTCAGATATATTGGAAATAAACAATGTTGCTTGTATAGCAAAAATGTAATACTAAATAACTTACACTCTCATTGGTCTCACGGACTGAAATCAGTAAAATAAAATTTCCTCATTAACTCAGCATCAAGCCTTATGACACACTTACTTATAATTAAAAACGAATAATGAAGCTACCTACTAAAATCTTTAAATATCTAGTGGATATAGTTTTTGAGAGACCAAAACATGCTTTTGTTTTGTCGGTCTGAGAGACCAAAGTGAGAGTGTAGAAAGGTTAACTCTACTGTTGAGTTTTTACGTAAAGTTTTATATTGCGGATGCTGAGAAGATCTGTAAAAGCCCGTGAAGGACTATAAAGACCCGTGAACAAATGTTAAGGTCCGTGAAGGACCCTGAAAGGCCTACAGGGGCCTGACCTTTGTGTTTATTGCAATCTCCAAAACGGTCATCCGTGTGAATTAACTTTTCATCGAAATCTACCACGAGACAAATTAAATGATTACTTTGAATGAAAATTGTTTTATCTACAAGAAAAAAAAAATGTTTGTATTGTTACATTTTTGCTGGGTTCTCTTTTTAATTAAGATGCCATAGATTAATTTTACAGAATTCATTTCGCACAATTTCGTTCATAACTTGACAATCACTATTTATTGGTCTTTCAATGATTTGCTATATTATGTGACTTACTCTCCGTACCATTTCAGCCCCTTTTATTGAGTACGAGAGGGGTCTTTCTCGCATTTTTTAGATCATTCTTTCACCAGGACGTCATTCCAATGCACTGATACAATCATGTACTACTCCTAGATGGTTCTATCGTACTTGTATAGGTGCGCGTAGGCACATTTCATAGTTCGTCAAGTAATGTTTTTTTTATTCCGGGGGACCGACATTACATAAACAACTTCCGTTGATGCAGGGGTTTCCCAGCTATTGTGGGGGATGGTGCATTTTTTTATTGTGAAGGCTAAGTAAGCCTTGCCGGTATTTTAATTTTATGAGAACACATTTGCGAACTATCATACAGACTAAGGTGGTTCCAGAACAGGGACATATTATTCAAGGCTCGTTCCTGTGAATTAATTAAACACGAATGCGGTCCATAAATGACCGGCAGCGCACTGAGGGACATCGACTGCAAATATGGCTAAAATATATATTCAAATTTCATTTTTTTTGGCTTTTGTTAAAGACGATGAAACCTTTTGCACATTTTTCTAACTATTTTTTATTAAAAAAAATAAAAGAATTATCTAATTTGAAAAATAATAAAATATTTATTGATTCAAGTAACAAAAAAACACTTTTTGAGTATAGAAAAAAGACACATGAGTATAAAAATACGTCTGTCTTACCTTTTAAAAATACCGATTTTTGTAAATAAGATAAATTATAGAATCCAAAATAAAGTTTTATCAAATTTTAGAAAAGTTAATTGAATTAATTTTTGAAACGTAAAAAAAAAAACTAAAATAAGTTAAAAAATAATTCAAACACTAATTTCTGATTTGTTTTATTTTAGCTTAATCAAATAAGTCCGGTCAATGGCTCAGTTTGTAAAGTGCTTGCATTCCATGCCGAGAGCAAGGGTTTGATTCCCACCGAGAGTGTCGTCGAAAAATGATTTGCCGTGTTGGTGTTTTCTCAAAGATTACAATAAAATATCGGAAAGTCTTACTTAGCCTTCACAAGAAATGAGTATCAGCCCCCTCGGGAGCTGGGACACCCCCACTTCAACTGGAAGGCATTGGTGTAAGCCCGGCCATCTCACCTGTAAAATAAATATAATTTACACCATATGAGTAGTTTAATTACGTGCAACGCAACTAAGCTACACATATAGTGTAACTGCTTGCCGCGTTATCCCCAAAGGGGTCGCATGTGGCGAGTGGAACCTATTTATTTTTACAGGCAAGGGGGCCGGCTTTCCACTAACGATATCAGTTGAAGTTGGGGTTTCCCAGCTGAGGGAGCTAGTACTTATTCCTTGTGAATGCTGAGTAAAAATTGCCAGAATTTTATTTTGGGTTTGAAATAAACACCAAAACGGGAAATAATTGTTGACACCCTCGGTGGGGTTCGAACCCGAGCTCACGGCATGGAATGCAAGCAGTTTACCAACTGAGCTCTCGACCGCACTATGATTTGCCACTTAATTAAAATTAATTCAACTCCGACACACTATAGGCTTTAGAATTTTTGCGATAAATAAAGAATGAAAAACTTTTTGTATTTGGCCGGAATTTTATGCGCAATACCCCTCTGTCCAGTGTACACACAGTGCGAGTATTCCCTATTGGCAAAAACGATCTCAATGGAATTATTTGGCCAGTGAATGAATTACTCGGATACGACCGTCTCCCCTGCTTTCCATATTCCCGCAACGTGATTAGGAACTCGGGAACGGGGGAAATCTCGCCAATTAACAATGCAGATTTCCCTATCGCGGCAGCAGCTTAGTGTTGTACAGTCCAGCGAGCATCTCAACCATTGAGTAATAACATAGGGGAGCAGAAACTAACTTACTGCGTTGATACATCAGGAGGTAATTTTCAAAAGTGGTCAACTCCAAATTTATAGAAAATTAAGTAAGTATACAACATTTGTCTAGGAAGAATTCTTTATCGGCTCATATCAATCCTAACTAGCCAAATCTAGCCTAAACCTCTCAAAACAATAAACAAATATCAACTTTATATTCAAAATAAGCCTATTCCAGACCACCTTACTTTCAAACATGGCTAGATCCATTTGAGCCAATCACGTCACTCCTAACCCCATCCGCTATCTTGCATTCTTCATACATCGAGCCGTCAAAAGAAGTCAAATCCGAACCGCTTCTAAGTGCTGTCATAAAAAACGTGTTTTTGCGTGTCAACTTCTATGTTTTCTTGCTTTCTCAATTTGGTGTTTTGACACTTAATGCCGTAAATGTCCAATGTCTTAAAATAATGCCTTTTTACCGTAAAATTCGTCCATTTTAGCGATTGCAACATCTATAACGCGTGCGTTTGGACTGATTCGGTTGCCAACTTGCTAGAAACATTTTTAGATTCACATGAGTTTTTTTGTTCACATGAAAATGCAACTGTGAAGTTCTTTGTTGACCTTCTCACTAACGACCATTTTCGTAAGTAAGTTGAAACAGATACATGTCTTTGTTAGTTAAAATAATTTCTAGTCCACAGATATCAAAACTCAATGGTCTCGACGAATATTCTAGATTGCCGACGAGTCTATAGCAAAAGGGTCCATAGACCCCGATGTAATGAATCTTAATTTGTCCTGAAATATTATTGTCATAGTGTGGTTTTGATTGTGGTATTGTTAAGCGAAGAAAAGTGATTTCTGTGAATGGTGAATCTATTATTGTTCGGTTTCGTGAATATTACTTTAAAGGATAAAAGATCGTTTGTTTTGAGTATATAATATTAAAAAGCTGCATATATAATACAACTTTTTACTGCCTTGTTACTGAAGCGATAGCATAAAGGGTGTAGAGCATACTTATATTTATGGGTAAAGGGTTCAACCATAGTGGACTATTCCTAATTTTTTTGTGAAGGCTTGCATATTTTGTATAAACTTTTTTTGCGTTGAAATAAAAAAAGAAACTGAAAATCCTTTCTAACATCCTTGGTGCGGATCAAACACTAGAATTCAGCATGAAAAGTAGGCATTCTACCAACTGTTATTATAACTTAACTATGGATATAAGGTTATTACAATTTTAGGATATTAGACGAACCTTTATTGGAGAATTTACATAATTATCGATGTTTCCTTGCTGTCGAAACCAGCGTCTTCAGGAAGCGCTTTCCCTGCACAACAACAGCGGATGAACTAATGAACTAATAAAACAGGATTAACAATCGTCGTGCAGAGAGGTTGCCTCTTAAAGATGTTGGCTACGTCACCAACGAAACGTCGAGAATTATGTAAGTAACGCTTCGTTTAATATACATGAGCTGAATAACAGTTTAATAATTATAATTGTAAATATGTCAAACGACCGTAATTTTCTTTACAAACCTATCAACAAAGCTATCTAAAGCTCGGTCGATAGCTCAGTTGCTAGAGCGCATGCATTCCATGCCATGAGCTCGGATTCGAATCCCACCGAGGGTGTCAGAAATGACTTTCCGTTTCGGTGTTAATTTTAAACCTCAAAATTAAATACCGGCAAGGTCTACTCAGCCTTCACAAGAAATGAGTACCATCCCCCTCGGGAGCTGGGAAACCCCCACTTCAACTGAAGTGGTTGGTGTAAGGCCGGCCCCCTTACCTGTAAAAATACATAGGTTCAACTCGCCACATGCGACCCCTTCGGGGATAATACGGCAATAAGTTACACTATTTGTATAGATTAGCTGCGCTGTGTTTTTGCGTATCGACTGGACTATAATCGTACACAATTATCAGCAAAAAAAAAAACAAGAAGAAACGGCTAAATAGCTCTTATTATCTTCTAGTTTTTATTTACCCATGCTTATAAAATAAAAAGCTTAATCCTAATAACAAGAAAAAAATCCTTATAGCTGTTTTTCTTACTCATTTTATTGGGTAGTCCAAAAAAAGTGTTTCATCGTAGAGCCTAATCATGATTATCGCGTGGAAACTCTACCCTCTACGCAACAAAAACATGCTACGCAGGATCGTAGCACATTCACAATACAATATAGTTTATAATATTGGTATAATATTTTGCTCTTTCAAGTTATTATTAGAATTCAAACTCAGATATCATTAATTATTTAGAAGGTCGACTTAAGTTTTCAGGATTTATTTAAAATATTTGTAACACAATATTGTGGAAAGTTTGGTTCTTAAAACAGTTTCATTGAAAAAACATCTTTGAATAAAATGGCAGATAATCTAATTAAGCAAGCAGTGGGGAGACGATATATACTACGTTGCACATCAGGCGCGTGCATAAGGTATAGTCAAATACATTTCAAAATTAATATTTTCTCCCATTCCTTTGAAATAACTCATTTGAAATTGACTGAAGGGCTAATGATGTCTCCAATCGAAATTTAATTCTGAATTTTAATATTTCTAAGGGTATTTCTGTTAACACGGTGAAATTCCACTTTATTAATTTTCATAATTAATGTATGGAAATATTTGTAAAAATTATACTCATGATGATGTTTTATTAGGTGAAAACGTTTGAGCACAAAAAAGATAAAAGCGAATTAAAACCTGGTTTTTCTTATGAAAGAAAATGAACTTTAATTTTAAATATCAAGCTTTAATTGTTTTTTTACCATATAATAATTCCTACCTATTAGGCGCATGTGCCTGTATGAGATGCACGCCCCTGCTGTATACGCCTTATACGTCTTTTTGCTTTCAGGAATATCCCAAGTTGAATCGATCGACCAGAAAAAACTACATCCTCTCAATTAGAGTCATTACAATCGGACCCCAGTGGTTTAGGGGTGCTTTCTCGTATGCTGGCTTTCACTTTCCGGTAGGGCCGCCTTCCCAAAAACAACCCTTCTGTATAATTTGGCGCCCCGGACCCTGGAATTATCAAAGGGTAGTGTAATGAATTAATCCACACCTCCAAGGGTGCGGCTGTGATGGTAGGAGGAAGCTCTGCGAGGAATTTAATGTTTTCTCGGATCCTCCCTTGGACTTGGGCGGGAAGAATGTGCTGTATGGAGCGAGAAGCAGTGGTGAAAGGTGATTTTTTTCTCAAGGTAACTTGATTGATTAGAAAAAGCCATCAAATAGTAAAATTCCAAGTGGAAAAATACAATATCACTTCTAAAAACAAGCTCGATTTTTGCAATTTACACTTAATAAAAAAAGTAAATAAGTAAAAAGTAAATAAAAGTGGAACAACACTAAAAAATAAAAAATATGTATAAATATAAAAATATAATAATAATAATAAAAGTGGCTTTGAAAAACGTTTTGTTATGATTTTACTTGGAGTTTTTTTTTAAATTAAACTACGATTTATTTATTTCAACAGATTTATTTTGCACAATATTGGTTACACAGTGCTTTTCACTCTTCTCGCTCTAGATTATAAGGACTTCGCGGCACAATGTTTAAAGAGACTCTCTGGCTCTCGCATAACCGCCAACTCTATTTATGCGGCTCATACCGTTGGCTCTTGCGTATTCAATAATATTCCTTATACTTTCATAATGAATTTTACGAAGCACTTCCAGATTGTTTGACACACACCAGCCCGCTTAGGCGCACATAGGTACTACAAATCCATAGTTCGTAACAGCATATTTCAATTTTCATGCGAGTTGTGAAATCCGTAGAAATTAAAGAAATCATCAAAAACGCTAGTATCTGCCAAATATGTAAAATAAAAACATATTTCAGTGACGAAAATTTAACATCAATTTCAAAAAATATGTAGTCATCAAGTATTTAATTTTATTGCATTCAAAAATATTTTTTACTTTAATAAATATTTAAACTTTTTAAAATATCTCTCACTCACGGCGCGTCTACACTAACAGAGTAACTCGGTGTGGGACCGGCTTATTGCGATCATGGTTTTGCGAGTCATCGTCGCGTCAAACGGCTTTTCCCCGCGCCTTCGACTGTTCCCTTTTGATACCATAGTTTGTCGGAACTAGAAGCCGGTGATAGCGTCAGGAATCAATATTCGGGAGTGGTCGTCTGTCTGCAACTTTTAACTTTTTACACGATCGAATCATTCCTTGAATCATAGGTTGGTATGAGGCTGACCACCCATACTGTAAAAAATGGTTCACTTTGCCAATGTCACCCCTTTGTCAGGAAGGTCGGCAAAAGTTGTAGGGCTTATGTTCATTTGAGTTTGGATTTTATTTGTAAGTACACATTTAGCATTCGTACCTAAGTGCGAACTACACGTGTTTGTTTGTGGGCATGCATTTGAGAACTTTAAATGAATATTTCCTTGCAACTTAGATTATAGAATGAAGTTCACGCAGTTTGAAAAAAAAAATGTTATTGTATTCTTACAAATCAAATAAATATTGTAATACATAACTTTTTGCGTTATTTCAAAAGGTAAGCCGATGCGAATCGTGTTATTAGGATCCTGCGCCACTGGCTAGGAGTATTTTGGAAGCGTTTCTTGTAATTTAGTCTCCATTTTGAGGGATGATTTCATAACGTGTATATGAATTAAGGGAAGTGTGAAAATGCGTATCTTTGAAACAATAAATTATATTAAATGTTCATTTAAATTGTTCTATTACACATCACAGTTTTTGTTTTAAAAATTCGATTGACTAACAAAAGTTTTAATTTATTTATTCGCTCAAAGGTTTTCGCCTTATAAGGGATTCGAACACAAACTCACGGCATGGAATACAAGCAATCTACGAACTGAGCTATCGACCGGACTAGTTAAGTAAATTTACGAATCTTGCGTAATGTATAACTTAAAATATAATCAAAATCGAATCAAGCAGGGCTGCCATAACATCAAAGCGTGTTTGCAATTTTCTGGATCATCTCCAGCTCATCCCCAGCTCATCTGGCCGGGGTGTGGAAACATCACCGCCCTAAGCGGCGTCCCGAGACGTGCCAAATGAGGGTGTGTTTCTATGGGGGTGCCTTGTACCTGAAACGGTAACACGACATAATAGCACAGTGACAATACAAAATATGAAATAACATCACATGGCGCTAGATCACATTACAGTGTGCCACAACGTCTTGTGATGTTTGTTATGTTTAAATGGGAAGGTACCTTCCAGGATGTACCTACAGGATACTTACTCCGACTAGCTATCATCAGCATCACTCTCAGGGCGTGGGGTTCTTTGCTTGTGTTGCTCACTTGTATTTTGGGAAGGGTTGTATATTAAAAGATAAGTTTAACATGAACAAATAAGGGTTTTAAAATAAAGCTATTTTTTGTTTAACGTAGTTTATTTTCACAATAATATTTAATATCTCGAGTACTTTCGACCTTCAATATTCAGGTCATTATCAAGAGTGATGTATAAAAAATTAAAATTATTAAGAACAAACCATAGATCAAAATGATATAAATTCAAATAAATAGGTATTATTTTATGTTTTCTTTCTTTTAATTTTTGACTGTTGTATTTAATTTTAATTAAGTTCATATTTATTGTACCTACACCTACCTATTTATTTGAATTTATATCATTTTGATCTATGGTTTGTTCTTAATAATTTTAATTTTTTATACATCACTCTTGATAATGACCTGAATATTGAAGGTCGAAAGTACTCGAGATATTAAATATTATTGTGAAAATAAACTACGTTAAACAAAAAATAGCTTTATTTAAAAAAAATGAATTTTTTACTGTGTGAATACACAAACCCTACAAAATCTAAATAAGGGTTTATTTACTTTAGTAATATGGGGGAAAAAGGAGAAATAAGGGAATGGCCTAACCTGCACCTTGTCACTAAAACACTCCCTACTCTGTTGACTGGAGTTCCGAGCTGAAGGCCTAAGGCAGCGGCGGCACACAAGGCGGACGCCTCCACACGTTTGAACCCCTGGGTGGGCGCTCCTCCGCAAACCCGTCTCTAGTCCACTAGGCGGGTGCCTTGCTGGCAGTAAATCCAAGTAGATGGAGGAGGAGGGCGCTCCATGGTAATGCCCCCTCTTGCACCACTTGGTGCTTGGTCGTCGACGTCTGACTCTGTTCAAATCTTGCCGAGAACTGATGAACGACGGCCCGATTAGATCGCACGGCGCAGTTCGGCCGCTTCCGTGACCGTTCGGCTCCGTTCGGCCCACAAAACACACTGTACACTTCGAGAATGTTCTTTCTATGTTATTTTAAAATAACATCACATGTTTTGTTACATAATTTAATGCTATGTGATGTTTTTTCATGTGATTAAATGCCATGTGATGTTTTGTCTTGTATCATTTTTTCTTTTGCCATTTATGTTATGTTCTGTTAGAGGGTATGTGATTTTTTGACATGTAATGTTTTATTCTTGCAATTTTATTTTTATTTTTATTGTTATCTATAACTGTCATTGTGATGTTTTGTCGTTGTGATTTTTTATCATTGTTTTAAGTTTTGATTAATGTTCTGTGATGTGATTTACTGTCATAGTGTCGTGGCTCTAACATGTTCATTTCGATATTTTTATTATTATGATGTAATTTTAGTGTGATGTAAAGTAATGTTATCTTTTTGTAATATAAAAGGCTGTCATTGTGATATTTTGCCATGTGATATTGTCATTTTATGTAATGTGACGTTTTGCCATGTGCAGTACTGTCATTGTTATAAACTGTCATGTGATGTTTATCATATTGTTACGAAATTGGGTTCAAAAGTCTTTCAAATTAAAATACACAGGTCTTCTTATACAGTTATTTATTTTACACTTTTACAAAATTTATTTTTACAAAGGTTTCTCGACTATTCCACTGGGTTTCTGTTCACTGCTCAAGTTAGGTCTATGTGTTTGTAAGTCTCGTATGATACTGCTGGCCCTGCAGGCCAATTGCACCCTTTTATACTCTCTAAAGCAGTATAGTCTAGATCCTATAGTTGCTAGACAATTCCAGAAAGGCATAGTAATTATTATTTCTCGATGCTGCACGTATTTTATTCTATGATTCCTACCCACACAATGCAAGACAGAATTCCTATAATTATAACAAATACCTACTTAGCCTAGAGAATTCTACACTTATATCACAATTATCGATCTTACCCACCAATACTTATGAGGATTCTTATAACTATAACTACCCAAACTTATTTCAATATTTATATTTACATAACAATATAAACTACTGTAATAGTGATATACGAGTACTATCATAAAATATTTTATCATGTGATATAATGCCGTGTGCTGTAATGTCACTAGTTGTTTTGTCCCTGTGCTGTCACATCATGGTACCCTGCAACACCCTGGGAGATGTGTCGACTCAGCGTCCTTGCAATCACCTTCCACTGCTGCCTTCAACGTGGTAGTTTCAGTTTCAATTTCATCCCCAATTGACACCCCTTTCTCAAACATATGAAAAATTCAATCTTAGTTTTTGCGCTGTACTTTGCAAAATGTACGTAATTTTTTAAATACATTATTGTGTCATTCTACTCTAATTTGGCCAGATTCAACAATAATTCAACATAAAGTATATATTTTTAATTTTATCATAACTGAAGTTGATCGAGAGATTGAAAACGGTTGTTTAAAGTGTCTTTCGAAAATGATTAAATTGAGTGGAAATAAAACATAGTTCAATACTTTTATTTTTTATATTTTTTAGAAACAAATAAAACACTTGTTTCCATTGTTCAGAAGAATTGTTTTGGTTATTAAAAAATACCTACAGATCAATAATTAATTTACATAGTAATAAATGTTGAATGAGTTATATGGTGAGCGATGTCTATGTGTGAATTCACATTACATTTGAGATTCACATTACATGCATTCTTACAACCAGACACGTACACCTTTGCGCTTGCACATGCCTCATGTGAACCTACAACATAAAAACCAATCTCAAATGGACATACACCCTGCAACTCTTGCCGTCCTTCCCTGTAACAGGGGTGACATTGGCAAAGTGAACCATTTTTACAGCATGGGTGGTCAGCCGCATACCAACCTATAAGTCAAGGAACATACACGACAAATTACATTTTATAAATCAGTAAAGAATAATATCATCAAAACTAAATAGAAAACAAATTCCAATTTAACAAACCCTAGCCGCCAACATTACAGATTAACCGCCATTTCTTTCTGTCCTTACATACTTCTTTCATTTTCTCCAGAGTCATAACCTTTTTCATACAGGCTCTTCTTTTATTAGGGTACCTAGTTATAAAATTAAGAATTCATTAAAAAATTAACGTTGTTATTGATACTTTTTTTGTTTGTTTGTTGTGTCTGATATTTTTTTTTTTGGCAACGCATTAAAATTTTCAAATTAATAATTTCAGCAAATATCGCTGTGTTTTCTTTTCCAATTTCAATTTTAATTTGAAAACGAGTTCGGCGAGATTAATTTCAATGAACGTCGGCCCCGATGTAGTAGACCGCAATTTTGTTATTACTATTCTGCCTTTTATTGTTATTATTATTATTATTATTCCTGTTGAAGTGAATGATGCGAATTAAAAATGAAACGCAAAAATAAAGAAGTGTAAATAAATAAAAACCTAAATGCGAAGGAGAGAAAGATTACAAATGAAAACAATAAAATTTCTTTCCTTTTTAATAATTTGAAAGATGTTAATAGGATTACAGCATTGTTTGAGATTATTTTTTTTTTTTTGTTGAAGTTTACTTATTTTATTTAAAAAAAAAATTACCTCTTTTTTATTATTTCAAAACAAATGAAACCAACTTTGTACGCACTCGCTTTCTGATGTTTTTTTTTATTCTTGTTAACTTTAACTTTTATAAATTTTACATATTCGTTATCTCTATGGATGTTACGGTTATGAACTGTTAGATTATACTTATCTGCTTGAGCCATACATTTTATATGAATCCTAAATGTAAACATATTTTGGCAACTTAAGTAAAAGTATATAGGTTAGCATGCGGCTGACCCCCCATGCTGTACAAATGGTTCACTTTGCCAATGTCACCCCTGTTTCAGGGAAAGACGGCAAGAGTTGCAGGGTGTATGTCCATTTGAGATTTGGTTTTTATGCTGTAGGTTCACATGCGGCATGCGCAAGCGCTGAACTTTTACGTGTCTGCTTGTGAAAATGCATGAAATGTGAATCTTCAATGTAACATATCTTTGCAACTTAGATTAGATAACATACAAAGGAACACATTTTCTCAGAAAAATTAGACAAACTTCTATTGAAAATCAGAAAAACGAAACGTCGAGAAATGACAGTTTAAATCATAAACCAAATGTTGTTTCGAATATACTAAATGTCATACGGAAGCCTGCGTATTGTACTGGGAGCGATGACAGCAGACGTCAATAAATGCCATGTAAAGACAATATTTACGGCGAATAGAAATCTCTAGCTGCCTTTGTACATTTCCATTTTACATTCACAAACATTATTCAATGACTTACATTTACAAACTGTCAAATCATAAAATATGTATTTTACAAAATTAGACATCTTTGTAAGTTTTGATGAAAAATAATTCAGAGCCTGTTTTGTAAAGATAAAAACAAACGCAAATAAAATAAGTATTGAGAGAAATATATTTGTCCCCGAAGGTGTCATATGGATAAAGACCGGTTCGTAGTCTAGTGTTAACGCTTTTGGTCTTGTAAATGGAAGGTTGCGGGTTCGAGTCCCGGTGGAGCACAAAAAAAACAATTTATATTTTAAAATATGCTCTTTGCTGGGTTGAAAAATCATATACATTTTGTAAAGCCCGGTCATCAAAGGTCCATCCAGCCTTACAGTAATTTAGTCCTGCTTGAGAATCGACGACTTGTAGCGACGATCAAGCTCGTAAAAAAGTCCGTACAATATAGGACGAGAGGAAAATATTTATATTTACAGGGAAAGGGAGTATCATTTTACTTGAGTGGTGGTTTTTCACTTTTCGAGGCGGCAGGTGCTCATTTCTTGTGAAAGCGGAGTGAACCTTGTTCATTTGATGTTTGTTTGATGGCGGATGTTTCCTTGTTTCCCCTAACGTAATGGCGACAGAGTTACAGTAACAGAACAAATCATTTTTGTTGTCTAATCTAATCTACTCTAAGTTGCAAAATATATGTAACATTAAAGATTCACATTATATGCACTTCCACAAACAGATATGCACAAGTTCGCGCTTAAACATGCCGCATGTGGTCCTACAATATTAAAACACGAATCTCACATGGACATACACCCTGCAACTCTTGCTGACCTTCCCTGAAAACAAGGGTGACATTGGCAAAGTGAAACATTTTCTACAGCATTAGTGGTCAGCCGCATACAAACCTATGAGTCATGGAACATACACAACAAATTACATTTTTAAAATCAACAAATTATAATATGTATAGACATCAAAAACTAACAGAAAATAAATTCTTATTTCAAAAACCCTTACCGCCAACATCATAGATCAACCGCCATGTCTTTCTGTCCTTACACACTTCTTTCATTTCCTCCAGAAGAATAACCTTCTTCATACAGGCTCTCCTTTTATTATGACTCTGGATATTCCATTCATTCGCAATTTCGGAAATTCGGTCCATCCATACCTTTCTCGGTCTTCCTCCTTTGTCGGTCTGAAAACAGTTTGATTGAAATGTCATTGGAGGGGCAATGCGTAACTATTACCCCTCAGGGAGTATATAAATATAAAAAAAAAAACAAATGGAGAAACTACACTGTATTCCTCCAAATGAGAGATATGAAAATACCTAGATCTAGTGCCTAGATATTTTCTCTCAAACAAAAAAACAACCTTCACTAGGTGGCTTTCAATGTTGGACGACTTTCCCGTACCAAAAAGAAGCGATGATCAAAGGCCTGCCACTCACCCAGTTGTGCTGCGAGGTCCAATATGATGTTCGTCTTCCCAGGATCCTGATAATGAGCTCTGTTCACAACTACCGCACTTGGATGTTATATGAAACAGTCACAGCACATATCACAATCACAAATTATCGAAATATTAAAAAAGTCAATGTGATTTTTACGGATTTTGACGGGTTAAATTTCAAATCGTTTGGCACACACAAAAAACATGTCTGCATTGCAACGACGGAAACGGAAGTCGATAATGTGTTGCCAATTTCACATCGATCCGCGTCAAAAAGATTAATAATGACATCTCGCGATTTTTATCCGCACTTTTTTCAGCTTGTGACAGAACCAACATGAAATTCGCCTCTTTATACTAATTAAATAAAAATAAAAACAGATGACGCTACTCATGCGTCACCAGTCATCTTCAAATCAAATGATAGATAAGCCAAACAAGCAGTGGGTGCACGCAATGTGGCCGATCGTTTTATTGTTTCCTCTCCAGGAGCTGAAGCATAAATTCGCATTTTTAGCAGAGAGCGTTCTCCCTGCCCCGGATATTAGTCATTTTGAATGTGTGGTAGATTTATGGGCCGCCATTCTCGCGAGATTTGCAATAATTCAACTTGTTTTGGACAAGGGCTGATAGAACGGCTCGGCGTTGATATAAAAAATATATTAGGCTTCTGTAGCCCACGTCTCAAGTGCAAAAACATTGCGTAAATACTCAGACACCTCCTGAAAAGAAAAATGTATTCAATATACAACAACTCATCTAGTGAGTTCTATAATTTGCATGCATTTTCTTTCACGCGATTTGTAAGTAATAACTCAATTCTCGAGTACAGTACAAATGCCTCTCTTACTCTTTTTCTCTTGTTCCTTATATACCCGAGAGAAATGTGGGATTTATTCAACCGGAATGTTTTTGGAAGCGGATATTTTGATTAGCTAAAAATATATACACAGAAAATTACAGATATTAGGTTGGTATGATGCTGACCCTCCACTCTGTGAGATCTTGGTTCACTTTTGCCCATGCCACCCCGGTTTTAGGAGGAGAAAGAAATATTGTTTTTTCAATTTATGAAATTTTTCAGCGGAAACTTTGTAGAACTCTATTTTTAAATATGAAAACAAACACTGTTTGATTCTGTTATTTTTTTATTTGTTAACAAAATATATATTGAAATTGACCGGTTTTGGCCTCTTTATCATCAGATTAACTCAAAATATATTATTTATTTTGTATGTATGTACATCCATTTAATATGCGCCTTAAATGTCAATATTATATTGTTACGTAAAGATGCAATATAAATATTGAAATAAATATAGGTATTAGTTATAGCTGATAGAAATTCTTTATTATATTGGTAGGTTGGATTGATGATTGTGAGTAAACTGAGAAGTCACTAGATTATGTGCTTTGAGAACAGTCTAGCAAAAATGTGTTCTCGATAGTTCTACCTTCTCAGTATAAAAGGGCGCAAGTTGTTTGCACTGGAGCAGTATTCTTTCAGCCCATCACCAATACAGTCAACAAATTAGTTCAGTGAATCAAAACAAGTTAAAATAAATCCAAGTGCAATGAAATAAAGGAAAGTGTGAAAATAAATCTAAACGTGTAAAATAAATAAGTTAAAAGAAGAATAGAGTTTTATTTTAAAAAGTATCCGAACCCAAAAATCGTAACAATATCTGTGTAGCTTAGCTTTTAGAAATGTTGCAGAATAAAATAAGTACAAATAAATTAATAAATGCACTCCAGTTGGTAGCAAGCTTGAGTTAAAAGCTGGACGTCTACGATTTGATTATACAGAATATGATCTCTCATTACGTTTATTTTAAAGTAAGCCCGACAACGTTTATTTTATCATAATTAGAAATGAATTTGCTTCCATACAAGCACCACATTCTCTGATTTCAATAAAGTATGTTTTTTACTATACGACGACATTCTTTATATTCTCTTTGACCTAAGTTACAAAGATATATAATCTGTTTTTTAGTGTTGATCTGTTAACACAGTGAAAGTCCATTTTTATAAATAGGAGAAAAAAAAATTGTTTTGAAAATTATTTTATAAAAATATATTTGTAACCATTCTGCTTTGAAGATGCCTCATTAGGCGAAAATATTCGAGCAAAAAAAAAAAGAATAAAGTGAATTAAAACAATGTTTTACCATTTATATTTTTAAATATTTATATATAATCTGCATTTGAGATTCATATTTAATGCATCACACGCACAAGTTCATACTTACAAAAAAAATAACAAATTAAAATGAACTCTTTCATTCTTGCTACTTTTTCTTGTAACAAACATGACACTTATAAGTGAACCAATTTTCACAGTATGGGAAAAATATTGTAGCGTCTTATTAATTTTTAACTCCCCTCAGTACCTGTTTGGCTTATCTTTAATTTGATTCAAAGATGACCTTTAATTTCCAGATTTCACGAGACACATTGGTTCACTATACACACAAACATGGCTCATGTGAAATTACCTCTGATGGACATAGACAAACAAGCAAACAAGGGACGTTAATTCAAGTAACAAAAAAATGATTTTACTTACTGGTTGTTTTAAAAATTAAAAGAGCAGCTATGAGAAAAATAAAATAAAGATCCTTGGAAATGCTTTGAATAAAATGGCCAAAGGAATTTCATGAGATAACAAAAACAGCTTTAAAAGTGAGCCATTTTTTTATTCACCTTGTTATGTTAATCTTTCTTTTTCATACTTTAGCGCTGAAGCTGTAAATTCAAACTTCATTTGAGCGTCCGTTCACAAAGAAAAGCAAACTAGAAACGTCCGGCACGTACTGAGAATCGAGCAAACAACTTTACGTATTAACTCAACCAGAGCGTCTTACCAAAAAGGTATCATAACTAAATGGTTCAATAGAGACGCTGTTTTAATATCTAGGCGTTTTTCATAAAACCATTTGGTTGAGTTACAAAGCACAGTTTGATACTTGGGAGACTAGAGAGAGCTACTTCACTAGGAGGTATCGTCTGTCTACTAAAGCTTCTGCTGCCGATATTGAGCAAACGGCAAAGGAACATATTTTCCATGAAATATATAAATTATACCTCTTAACTTGGCCCGATAGATCAATGGCTCGCACGTCTCTATTTCAGTCCGGATGCAAGTCAGAAAATGAAGCGATAAATTGTACTATATATTTTTAATTTCATTTGGACCTTTGTATTTTAAAATAATTTATCGGCATTTTGAAGATATAACGCTGGATTGCTTTTTGTGAAAATATTCCATAAAATATGATTCACAAAATTAAACACTATCTCACGGTTTATGTTTAGAAAAATGGCGGAAGTGCAGTAGTGTACGTGTTGTCTATCCGGTGGCTTGATGGCAACTGCCTCTTTGCTTTCAGCTGCGTCTGTCACATCAATGGTGGGCGTGGCCACCGACCAATTACGACCAATGAACGCTGACGCATGCACAGAGTTAAGCGTAACATACTTTTATTTGGGATTTTCAAACTGAATCTAATGGTGTTTATGAACATCTCTGTTCAGTTAATTTTTTACTGCAAGTAGTGTATTTCGGTTAACTTCACAGGACTTACCTTAATTTAATCATATTTTCAGAAATTTTGGTTGCCCAGATTTTTAGTGGGTCTTAAGTGTAGCGTAACTGTAACACTATCACCATTCCGTTTGAGGTGGCCAGAGCCTCTGCAGATTTGCCTCCGTTTTTTCCTATCTTTGCATACCTCTTTCAATTTATTCACATCCATCACCTTCCTTATACATTTTCTTCTCTTCATCATATTGACAGTTAGACTGTTTGAAATTACAATTCAAATAAGTACGCAAAAAACAGCAGAAAAACACAAGTCCTAAGAGCAATTCTGAAAATTTTGACCACCCAAAACCTCCATAACACAATTATTCATGAGAAAAAAAAACTTTATTAATACAACTAAGAGTACAACAGTCGTAAGTGCAATTCTTGTTCAACAAAAAAAAACTCCATAACAAAAATCTCCATGAGAAAGCATTTCTGCTCACAAACAGAATTTGATAAGCATATATTGGACTTTGGTAGCGCGTTTTTATTTCACGTGTCGTGATCTTCTCCGGCTTCCTTTGGTCACGTCGCCTCCTCCCCCACATTTGCACCCAGGATGTATTTTAGTTCCTCCAGGCAGCTGCACTCTAAGAACGAGCCACTAGACAAATCGGTCAAATACAATTCATCCACAGACAGCTCGTCCATGTACAAATCGGTCGTACGACAGTTCCTCGTCACAACTTTGACCAACGGTATTTCGGTCACGAACGACTTGTCCACAGACACATCGGTCACGGACAATTTTTTCAAGCGACAGTTTGTGTTTGTCGGCACGACTTATGTATTAGTCAAAAAGATTCCGATCACATACAATATTAAGACATCTAAATGCGATATATAGACAGCTTCATTATATAAAACTTTCTCTCAATAAAATTTGTAATAACTCTTTATTTAGTATATTGTGATTTCCTGTGATGGATGATTCCTTGAATTATAGATTGGTATAAAGCTGACCATTTGTACTATAAAAAAACTTGGTTTATGTCACCCCTGTTTCAGGGAAGGTCGGCAAAAATTGCACGGCATATGTTCATTTGATTTTGGGTTTTTATGTTGTAGATCCACATGCGGCATGTGCCAGCGCGAATTTATAAATGCCTGCTTGTATGATTGCATTTGATACGAATTTCAAATATTTGCAAATTAGATTATAGAACTATCTGTGGACCACATATGTGTGATCAAATTGTCCGTGACCGATACATTTTTGTAAACGAGTAATCCATTGACGAATTGCAGTAGACTGAGAAGTGGTTCCAACACACTGTCGTGAGACCGATTTGTCTATAGCTGAGCTGTCTGTTGACGAATTGTCTGCGACCGAGTTGTCGTGGAGCCCCCAAGGGCCCTCTGCAAGGCGGACGAGAGGACTTTGAAGTGGTAATGCGCAAACACTGCCGCCACACATATAAAGTGAATATTTTTCTCACAGCAGCGCTGCAAGAGAGCCACGTCGTCGTCCCAGTGCTTGTTTGACATATCTAACATTTGATTCGAAGATGACCTTTCAATGAAATTGTCTTATGAAACACATTCCACACAATCTCAGATAAGAAAAACACATCAAGGGCCTCTCCAATCACGAATGAGATATTTTATAAAGATGCCGTTTCAATGCTCCCTTGAAAATGTCAGCAGATTCCGAAACCCTCACTCCGGGTGGCAGTTTGTTCCACTCCATCGGTCCTGCAATCCAAAAAGCGGAAGCTTTAAATGAAATTGCCTTATAATCTTTACTTTGAACTCAGAAAAAAAAACATAAATCGTGACAGTGGGAGAGTTGTTTTAAATGTTTTTTAAGTCAGTTTCCAGTTTTCATAAGACGCATTGGTCCAGTACACATGCAAACATCGCTCATGTGAAATTACTTCTGATGGATATACGACAAACAAGCTCTAAGGGGACGACGTGATATTCGTGCGCAGTCCGAGGATTAGAAGAATAAATGTGCTTCATAACTTGCTTGTATTTCTAATCTAATCTTAGTTGCAAAGATATGTTACATTAGAGATTCACATTACATGCATTCTCACAACCAGACATGTACAAGTTCACGCTTGCACATGCCTCATGTAAACCTACATCATAAAAACCAAATCTCAAATGGACATACACCCTGCAACTCTTGCCGTCCTTGCCTGAAACAGGGGTGACATTGGCAAAGTGCACCATTTTTACAGCATGGGTGGTCAGCCGCATACCAACCTATAAGTCAAGGAACAATTTGCTTGTATTGGTGTGTAAATTTTAGTAAAATAAGTGTCCGATACGTAGTCTAGTGGAACACTTGTGACTCGTAAATGGAAGGTTGTGGGTTCAAATCCCGGTGGAGCACCAAACATATACCATTTATAGTTTCAAATATGCTCTTCGCTGGGTGAAAAATTCATATAGCTTTACCAAAGAACGGTCACCAAAGGTCCATCTAGCCTTACAGCAACTGGGTCATGCTTGAATTGGCGCTTTCTACAGCGACGACCAAGCATGCAGAGGGCACTTGTGGTGTGATTCACACAAAAAAACCGCGCTCATCAAATAAATCATCCTAATATTACGAGTATTATATTAACGTGTACCTATGGTTCACTTGGCCAATGTCACCCCTGTTTCAGGGAATGCAAGAGTTGCAGGGCTTATGTTCATTTGAGGTTTGGATTTTATTTCTAAGTACACAATCAGCATTTGTAAGCGCGAACTACACGTGTTTGTTTGTGGGCATACATCTGAGAGCTTTGAATGAATATATCCTTGCAACTTAGATTATAGATTATAGATTATGTATCTAAGCTACACATTTAGTGTATAGTAAAACGCAACGCAACTAAGCTACACGTATAGTGTAACTTCTTGCCGCGTTATCCCCGAAGGAGTCACACGTGGCGAGTTGAACCTATTTATTTTTACAGGTAAGGTGGCCGGCCTTACGCCAACCACATAGGACCTGAGAAGCAGGATATCTGTTAATTTTGCTGTTTCTAGCCTCTATTTTATTAAAGATGGTTAGTACCTTCCGAGATCAGTCTCTGTTTTGTTCCAGTCATGTCAGAAACATGGAAAATATCAAAGATTTTAAATTGATTACGATCGTTCGACATTTTATAGAATGAAAATAAAAACGGATTTTACTGACCGTGCAAAAGAGAAGAAAAATCCTTTTTTTTTTTCATTCTATAAAATGGAAAATATAGTTTTCAAAAACAATGTTAAATATGTAGATTGTCGGCATTTTTTGCATTTTACAGACTCTCCATGTTTCTCTCACGTCCATTTTAAAACCCATCTCATAACCTTGTTTCGATTATTCTTTCTTGTAATATTTTTTGTCGAAACTTAAAAAATGTTTATTGCTTTTTTATTATGCTTTCAGGCAACTGCAGCGCCTTACCGCATCTTGCATACACGCGTCACGGTGGATTCTGAAAGAGATGCATTGCCATTATGAAAATGCAGGAATAACGTTGATGCATTATACTTCCCACACCTTTAGTATAAAACATTCCGTATACTCACCTCACTTCGATTGCGTAAATCGAAAAAATGTATGAAAATAAAGTCATATCCCAGGAGTACCGTCGTATATTCAATACTGTTACAAATGTGTGATTGTATGTTTTTGCTTGTGTGAGTATGGTTGTGTCTCTATATCTCTTCTTCTGTTTCAATCCTAGGTTTGAAGCAATATCTTTTATTCTTGTTCTCCATTCCTCCCTGTCTTGTGCGGCTCTTTTTAGGTCTGCATAATATGTTGAGCAGCGCACGTCCACCAGCAGGTCCTCCAGGTACTTTTGGCGTGGGCGTCCCCTAGAGTTGGTCCCCTCGGTCATCCCCTCCATTACGGCATGCAAGAGACCTTCTTGTCGCATTACATGGCCGATCCATCTTGCACGCCTTACGGACAAAGTCCTGAGCAGATGCCTTCCTCCTTCGATTCGCTGGAGAACCTCCTCATTTGTGGTGTGGTCTCTCCAGGAAATTCCTAGAAGCCTTCTATACGACCACATCTCGAAAGCCTCTAGTCTTCGTTTGTCTGTCTCTATATGCAGGGGTTTAAATGATTGAACTTATATACACTCGATGATCTGAGTGTTTGTTCGATTATTCTAAATATAATTCACGCATGTTTCATTTCTCAATGTTTCAATAACCACCCTTATGCCACGATATAAAAAAGAGCAAAGCTGTCTGCAGCGTCAGACTTGTATTGGAGTTGGCGAGCAATACAGTACTCTGTGAAAGAACCAAATTTAAACGGAATCTTTGTATGTTTGTTTTTCTTCCTCGGCCTTTCTTATTCCACACCTGGACGTAGGCCTCCTCCAATTTTCTCCATTCCTGTCTATCGGCTGCTGTGTTCAGCCATCCTCTGCCTGCAGTTCCCTTGATGTCGTCCAGCCACCTCAGTTAGGATCTTACAAAAAAATGTGGGATGTACATAAATGGAAGTTTTTTTATTAAATTGATGTCGGAAATTGTAACAAAATATTTGCAATTTACGCAATTGACGGGAGATTTACGCAACGTTTATACTCGGAGTAAACAGAGTACTGCCATGAGAGTCCTTACCTCGCAAGCATTTTTATATTAAGTACCTGGAAAGGGGAAAAAACACACACAAACAAACACACACACACACAAACAAACACACACACACACACACACACACACACACACACACACACACACACACACACACACACACACACACACACCCGCACACACACACACACACACACACACACACACACACACCCACACACACACACACACACACACACACACACACGCACGCACACACACACACACTTTGAGTTGCATTGAAATGAAAGTCACCCATTGCCTCTGTATGTAACGTGGTAGAAGCCAAGTGCACATTATGGAAATTGTGAATGCATTTTGAAAAATGCAGAAGGTTGACGTGAAATAAGCAGTGAGGAAGATTTATTGTCGTGTGTAAGGGTGGCATTAATTTCTTTCGAGAATGAATGGACTTGGAATGAGGAATAATAATAATATTAGAATGATTTATTTGGTGAGCGCTGTTTTTGTGTGAATCACACCTTCCTTGAATTTTAGGATTGATATGCGGCTGACCACTCATGCTATAGAAAATGGTTCTCTTTGCCGATGTAGCCCATGTTTCAGGGAAGCTCGGCAAGAGTTGCAGGGTGTATGTTCATTTGACATATGAGTTTGCAAGTGCGAACTTATACGTGTCTGCTTGTGAAAATGTGAATCCCGAACTTAGATTATATTAGGATGATTTATTTGGTGAGCGCTGTTTTTGTGTGATACACACTTGAGGAGCTCTCTGCGAGCTTAGTCATCGCTATAAATTCTCAAAAAAGACCCAGATGCTGGAAGGCTGGATGGGCCATCGGTGACCGGTCTTTCTTAAAGAGCTATGATTTATTGAACACAGCGAAGAGAATACTAAGATTTTTTTGAAAATATAAATGGTACTTTTTTGTGCTATACGGGTACTTGAACCACAAAACCTTCCATCTACGATTCTGAAGCGTTATAGTCTACGGACTTGTATTGAAATTTTGAGTAAATTTTTTTAATTTTATTGATTGTAGAGGCATTAACTTTGTAATCGTTCATCTTAAAAGATTAATCATAGTAATCGAAAACAAAGTTGTTTATCTTTTAAGTTTTTTAAGGTCGGTTACTTCCCATGTTTTTGTCACTAGGATCTTTAACACCCAAAACATTTAAAAACAATTAGGGGGATCCTAAAGGAGCACCTACTAACATTATATTTCCGCGTTACAAAGATATATTGACATATCAGGCTCATAATAAATGCATACTCACAAGCACGCAAACATACGTTAGGATACGTTTATACACGCTGTATGTGAATCTAAATCTAAATCTACGCAAATATATGTATCATTTGAGATTCATATTAAATGCATTCCCATAAGCAGACACGCATAATTTCGCGCTCACACATGTCGCATACAATATAAAAAAAAACAATCTTAAATTAACATAAGCCCTGCAACTCTTACCGGCCTTCCCTGAAACAGGGGTGACATTGATAAAGTGAACCATTTTTTACAGTATGGGTGGTCAGCCTCATACCAACCTATAAGTCAAGGAATAACAAAAACATACATAACATACAAAATTTTCTTCTACTTTGCAACTCCTGTGGCCTTTTCCTGAAACCGAGTTGGCATTGGCTAAAGTGAACCAAGTTCGTACGACATATAAAACCAGCTTCATACCAACCTATAAGGCAATCAAAGTGACCCAAGAAAATAAAATTTCCCACAAAATAAACATCAATAACTCAACATTAAAAACACTTGAAAACAAAATTTATAGTGAAGAAGTGGAATTCTCTCCGTTCACGGGTTCTTTTATTTTCCTCCACCAATGAAAAGCATATTGCTGTAGCACTTCCGCGTTGGAAAATATTCCATTCGCACATGGATACGTAGCGCCAACATATTATTAGCCTGTAGATAGCAGATAGTGCACGATTGGTCCGATTCCAGGGCATGTACGATTTCAAGGCACATACAAACTGTTTTATTGTGTGTGTGTAATGTCGTAGCATGTACGATTTCGAGGTAAAAACATACCAATTATTTCATTATTCTTCTAAGGCATGTACGATTTCAAGGCACATACAAACTGTTCTATTGTGTAAATATTTAAAAATATAAATGGTAAAACATTGTTTTAATTCACTTTATTCTTTTTTTTTTGCTCGAATATTTTCGCCTAATGAGGCATCTTCAAGAGCAGAATGGTTACAAATGGTTGTTCTATTGTGTGTGGAATGTCGTGGCATGTACAATTTCGGGGTATGTTCATACCATATATGTATTTCATTATTCTTCTAAGGCATGCACGGTTTCTAGGCACATACAAACTGTTTTATTGTGTTTGAAATGTCGTGGCATGTACGATTTCGAGGTATTAACATACCTACCATCTATTACATTATTCTTCTAAGGCATGTATGATTTCCAGGTATAAACATACCTACCATCTATTTCATTATTCTTCTAAGGCATGTACGATTTCAAGGCATATATAAAACTATTATATAGGATATACGAGTATTAACTCAAAGCATGTACGATTTCAACGCACATACAAACTATTTCATTTTTTAATTTAATTCAGCAGTAGAAAGTTATCATTTCAGAATTTGTCTTAAACATGATTCATAAATAAAATAAACAATTTAAAACCTTAATTTTTTCTATGGCATGTACGATTTAAAGGTATATACGATTACAGGGAACGTATTCTTTCAGTATAATATGTACGATTTCAGTGAAATGAATTGAGCGGTGGTAGTCCGAAAGTCGGTCGAGGCGGATGTTGCCAGATTTAGTGCCAACCCGCCGCATGGAAACTCGCCGATTTTTCTCCCCAAATCACGTAACGGAAAATTCACATAAGAAAATACGAGTTGGCCACCGTTTGGCTCTGGCTCTGCTGGCCGCTGACTTGCTGACTTATTCACTGACTGATTAAATACGTTGTTCTAATCCAGAGAGAGAAACGGAGAGATTAACTAACCTACGAATATATATGAGTGTGTAAAAATGGCGTAGAGCTTTAAAGACGTATTTATGTGCTTAATTGAAAAATAAAAGAAATAATTATTTGCTTATCGATCGTTATTTATTTTAACAAAATAAACCCGTGAAGAATAATGCAATTAACAAACCATTTTTTGCCTGGCCTGAAACAGGTATTACTGATAAGGTAGTATCAGCAATATTTTTTATTGATTCACACCTCAAGAGGCCTCTACGAAATTTTGTCGTTATAGAAAGCGCCAATTCTCAAGAAAGTCTTAGTTGCTGTTAAAATGGTATTGTTATGTAAATATAAATATTGAAATAAGTATGGGTAGTTATAGTTATAAGAATTCTCTAGGCTAAGTAGGTATTTGTTATAATTATAGGAATACTGTATTACATTTGTAGGTAGGATTTTGGTTGTGTCTAGGTAGTACGTGAACCATCGAGAAGTAATAATTGCTCGAACCGTCTAGCGACTTTAGGTCTAGATCATACTACTCTAAAGAGTATAAAGGGTGGGAATGGCCTGCAGAGCGCCAGTATCATAGAGACTTACAAACACATCGAAGTCATCTGATCAGTGAACCAAAACCAAGTGGAATAATCGAGAAAGTAGTGTGAAAATAAATTTTGTAACTGTGTAAAATAAATAACTATTGAAGAAGACCTGTGTATTTTTAATTTGAAGACAATTGAACCCTAATTTCGTAACAATTGGTGTCAGGTGTGGGGTTGTCAAGAAAAATTAAGATCTTCTGTCTAAAAATAAATAAAATAAATTAAATAGTGTAAAAATGAACTTTATTCAAATTGAACTTTGTGTGAACTGACTTTTGTGAAAACAAGTGTTTAAATAAATTTTTGTTAAAAGAAAAGACGCAAAAGCAAGTTGCTTATAAATTCTGGAACATCATATGGAACATAATCCTGGACATAACATAATGACTATTTTACCGCATTGAGAAAGTCATCAAATTGGACCATAGTTTTTTTATTATTGTGTGTGATTAAAAAAATAAAATAAATAAATAAAAATCTTGAAAAATATTACAAAAGAACGTTCCAGATTCATCGAGAAAAAGTTTTTGAATAACTATCCTTTGTTTACAAGTGTGTACATTAAGTACCTACCTGTGTGTTTGAAAGACTTGAGACGAAATAAATAATTATGTACTATCAGACATTATTATGTAAAAAAATATTGGTGAATTAAAAATAAATATTAAAAGACAGTACCTACCAATCAGTGTAATCAGATAAATTATTATTTTTGCTAAAGTACGTATTCAAAACAGCTATATATATAAAACTCAAAACTTGTATTAAATAAATTTGAAAATATTTTTGTTTTGACGTAAATTTTGAAAAAAAAAAAATGGCAACGAAAGTGAACGTCAAGGACCTCAAAGTCACTGAGCTTAAAAATGAGCTTCTGGAGAGGGACCTGGAGACCTCAGGAGGAAAGGCAGCCTTACAAGCACGCCTCATAGAGGCCTTGGAACAGTCAGGCGAAGACCCGGCATATTTTGTCATGGCGTCTGGAGGGGACCGCGCCTTGGACGAGCTAAATATCAGCATCAACAGTAACCTGACAGGACTGAAGACTGAGATGGCTGACAACGCCAAGACCCTAGAGGAGAAAATGGCCAGCAACTTGACGGACCTGAAGGCTGAGATCGCTGAAAACACCAAGACCCTGGAGGAGAAGATAACCGGGCTGGAGGAGAAGATGGCCGACAGCGCCAGGACCCTGAAGGGAGAAATAGAGGTGAAGCTGACTGGTTTTGAGGAAACAGTTGCGGAAATGAAAACCCGCATTTCCACCCTGGAGGACCGTCTGCGTGCCGAGCTGGCTGACAAGTGCCAGATGGAGTCCACCAGGATATCCCCCAAAGGCCTTCACGACGAGATCGACCAGGGATGCTCAACTCCAACCAGGGTCACAAGAGGGGATGATGACCCTTCCCTAGCAAAGCACAACCTCCCAACCTTCGACGGGAAGACGTCGTGGGAGGAATACTTGACCCTCTTTGAGACGGCTGCCATGATGGGAGCCTGGAGCCAGCAGAAGAAGGCTTCGGTTCTCAGCCTGTCGCTCCGAGGAGACGCTCTCAGGGTTCTGCAGGCCATACCCCTGGACAACCGTGGTGACTTTGGGCAGCTGAAGCAGCGCTTGGATATGCGCTATGGCCACAAGTGCCTGGAGCAGCTGTACAAGTCGCAGCTGAACACAAGGGTGCAGAAGCCCAACGAGAGCCTCCAGGAGTTTGAAATGGACATCGCCCGCCTGGTACGAGACGCTTACCCGACATTCCCTGATGACATCTGCGAGAGCTTGGCAGTGGACAAGTTCCTGAACGGATTGAGAGAATGGGAGACGCAGCAAGCAGTGAAGCTGGCTCTTCCGAAGACGTTGAACGAGGCGCTAAGCCGAGCTCTCGAATTTGAGGCTGTCAAACAGTCCATCAGGGGCCACGCCGGGGTTTGTGCAATCAAGGCAGAGGAGGTCAAACTACCTACAACCGAGGAAATAATAGAAAAAGTGCTGCAGCAACTTGAGCCAACGAGACAGAAGGCGCACTGCTGGACGTGTGGCCAGCAAGGACACCTGAGCGCGAGGTGCCCAAAGTCTCAAGGACCGGAGAAATTGGAAGACGACCGCAAGGATGTAGAGACCACCATGGAGATGAACAAACGGCTGAGGAAACAGCTCCAGGATGCCGAGAGAAAGGTCAAAGTCATGGAGACGGAGAACAGGCAGCTGACGAAGAACTTGGCCAGCAGTGAAAGGGTCCGGCGAACAGCGGAGGCCGAGAGGGACGAATTGCACGAGACTGTGCTGAGCCTGGAGAGACAGAACAAGGGGCTTAAGACTAAGCTCCAGCAGCTGGAAGCTGGGCAGGGGCCCAGGACGAAGGACACCATCGCCAACCTGGAGTCCAAGAACAGCAACACCAAGGAGGCGGGAGCTCGAATGAAGGATAACCACCGGCCAACTCAAAGAGCAAAGTGGTCAAACAATGACCAGCCCGCCCAGAGAGTACAAAAATGCGTCGCATCCAAAGAAGCGCCCCTGTTTGAGACGTTCTGGAGCAAGGTGCAAGAGGGACAGAAGATTCGCCATGGGGTGACCACAGAAGTCCACAAGGACTTATTTGAGGTCACTAGGGACCACACACTGGCATGCAGTGTACCGGAAGATCTAGATATGTCTAGAGGAATTGCACGGGTCTTCCGATACAAATTCGGAGAACCGCAACCCTCGAGCAGCCCGCAAGGAAGAGCTCTGAGACTACCGAAGGGGCGTCAACAAGCATACTGCCTGGTTGTCCCGGATTCCAGCAACCTGGAAGAGGACTACAAGGCATTGTGGGACGGCCTTGTTGAGCTGCGTGACTACATGTTGGAGGATCAGCAGGCGCGTCTGGCAATACCGAAGATGGGTGGCGGCCGCGCTAATCGAGACTGGCGGATGGTCCGGAGTATGATTGAAGCAGTGTTCTCGGGAGTCGGCATCAGCGTCATGGTGTGCTGCGAGCAAGCGCAGCCGAGAGCCAGTGGGGAGAAATCCGTGGACTGCCACTTCTTCCTGACCACAGGGTGTCGACGTGGATCAGCATGCCCCTACCTACACAGAGTCAAGACTGTTCCGGGACGAAACAGTCTAGGTGGGGGGTAGTGTTATGTAAATATAAATATTGAAATAAGTATGGGTAGTTATAGTTATAAGAATTCTCTAGGCTAAGTAGGTATTTGTTATAATTATATGAATACTGTATTACATTTGTAGGTAGGATTTTGGTTGTGTCTAGGTAGTACGTGAACCATCGAGAAGTAATAATTGCTCGAACCGTCTAGCGACTTTAGGTCTAGATCATACTACTCTAAAGAGTATAAAGGGTGGGAATGGCCTGCAGAGCGCCAGTATCATAGAGACTTACAAACACATCGAAGTCATCTGATCAGTGAACCAAAACCAAGTGGAATAATCGAGAAAGTAGTGTGAAAATAAATTTTGTAACTGTGTAAAATAAATAACTATTGAAGAAGACCTGTGTATTTTTAATTTGAAGACAATTGAACCCTAATTTCGTAACAGTATGCAGCTCTACTCATACCAGTATTGTATGTAAGCACATGGACGCTCATGCAAAGCTTTATATTTTTTTTAAATTGCGGAAGGCCTTCTTATAAAAAAAAATCAACGGCACGACAAAACAAAAACCTCTAGGTCAGGGTCGTGGGATGCATCGTTGATGAACGATCTATGGAAAAGGTATGTCATTTTTTACATGTTCCGCTTGGATTCGAACCCACAACCCTTGCTTAGTTCTCAAGTCTTTAACCAATCAATCCGGACGTGTGAAATTTCATCTTTTTTGTCTGCATCAAAAAACTTACTCAATTATTTGTAGAGAACAAAAAACGAAGTTGAAAAATTATTATTGCATACATTTTTCCAAGGAGAAAAATACTTGTGTGAAATAAGCAGATTACCTACGGCAGCTGCAGAGGTAATTTTTCTTTGCAATGTTGGAAAATTTCCATCAAAATATCGCGATACGATACTTGGGAAGTTGTTCTATGTACTCATATAATATATCTACATATATGCATTTATGTATAACAGTATTCCGAGTATACAAAACTGCGTACTTCTCATCTAGATTGCGTTTATCGAAAGTGTATGGAATTTACTACGGCATTCCTAGAGAGTGATTTAGCTTTCTTGCATTTTTTCGTTTACGTATTCGATGTGAGTGAAGCGAAATGTTGCACACTCGAGTGCAGGTCTACTCTTGCGTAATTTGTTTCCACTCTATGTAAGTAAACTAATACTTATGTAAAGTGCAATTTTGCGTATAAAATATGTACTCACATCTATGAAACTATGGGTGACAGGCAGAGGCGTGTATCCCATATAGGCAATTGCGCCTAATAGGTAGGGAATATCTATATATAATATATAATCTAAGTTGCAATGATATATTCATTTAAAGCTCTCAGATGTATGCCCACAAACCATCACGTGCAGTTTGCTCCTACAAATGCTGAATGTGTACTTACAAATAAAATCCAAACCTCAAATGAACATAAGCCCTTCAACTTTTGCCGACCTTCCCTGACACAGGGGTGACATTGGGAAAGTGAACCATTTTTTACAGTATGGGTAGTCAGCCTCATACCAACCTACAAGTCAAGAAATACAAATTATAAATAACATTTAAGTGTATAAAAACAACAAAACCTCAAAAAGAAATCTACAAAAAAATTACTTTCTCATACAAAAAATGTAACATAAATAAATGCGCCAACATTACAAATCAACATTGCAGTTTAGCCGCCACTTCTTCCTATCCTTACATACTTCTTTCATTTCATCCAGAGTTATAACCTTGTTCATACAAGCCCTCCTTTTATTATGACTCTGGATATCCCATTAATTCAATCTTTCAACCACTAAGTGGTGTTCCTCAAGGTTCTCACCTGGGCCCATTACTTTTTCTCCTATTCGTTGATGATATTGTTCAAATTTTTAATAATTGTGAAGTCCTTTTATTTGCTGATGACTTAAAGATTTTTAATACCGTTAATAGTGACCATGACTGTTTAAAGATTCAGGACTCGCTTAACCATTTGTCAATTTGGTGTAATATCAATAAGTTACCTCTGAATATCTCAAAATGCAAATTAATGAGGTTTTACCGTCTTGCTAATCCTGTTACCTTCTCGTATTTCATTAATAACACTATACTCGATACAGTTTCGGAATTTACTGACTTGGGTATTATCTTTGACCGGAAACTGACTTTTATTCCGCACATTAATATGATATGTTCAAAGAGTATGAAAATGTTGGGATTCATTTCTCGTGTAACTAGAGATTTTACCAACATTTTTACTATCAAACTCTTGTATACTTCTTTAGTGCGCAGCATTTTGGAGTACTGCTCTCCAGTATGGACTCCCTACTTTTCAGTTCATATAGATCGCATCGAAAGAATATATATAAAGTTTTTAAAATTAATTAATTTTAAGCTCCATATTCCTTTGTCCGCCTTTGATCACTCTTTTCTAAACTCTTTGTTGAACCTTTGTGATCTCTCGGAAAGGCGGGATATAATTGATTTATTGACTCTTTTCAAAATCATCCACTCTTTAATTGATTCTCCAGTTCTGTTAGACCAGATAATTTTTTTTATACCAAATATTCAAACTAGACAAAGATATCTCTACCACCCTGTAGTTGCATCGACCACGCATTATCATAATTGCTCCATAAATCGAATCCAACGCTTGGGCAATACCTATCTAAGTGTCGGTCAACATTGCAATAATATTAATATGTACAAGTTGGCACTTAATAAATATTTTATTAAATATTTTATTAATGATATTTGATGGTTCTTGCAGTTTTAATTTTAATATGTTTTTGCTTTGTTTCTAACCTTCTGTTTATATACATACAGGTTTATTTTTTATTTTCTTTTCTTGGTTATTTTTTTTGTTTTTTACTGCAATGTTTCATATATATACATTTTTTTGTATTTTATTGTTTTTCATATATATATTTTTTTCTTGTATTTTATTGTTTTATTTTATTTTTTCGCAGTTTTGTATAAACTCACTTAACATGTACTTTTTGTAAAAGGCTTATGCCGTAAATAAATAAATAAATAAATAAATAAATAAATAAATAAATTCGCTATTTCAGAAATTTGATCCATCCATACTTTTCTCGGTCTACCTCTATCACGAAATTCATCTATTCTTGCAACATTTTTTCGTCAGTCTTTCATCACTTATTCTTCCCATGTATGGTAAAAAATGCATTTAACCTTGCTATTAGGATTTAAAATTCAAAATTGAAGTTCAATTGGAGCCATTATTAGCACTTCAGTCAATTTCAAATGAGTTGTTTTACAGGAATGGGAGAACATAGTCATTCTGAAATGTATTTGCATGTACCATATGCACGCGCCTGGTGACAGAATAGAACAACACTGTGACAAAAGAGCACTTTTATTTACAATAACAATACTTTAAACTTAACAGTACAGGGATCATAACGTTAACATAACGTAACATGAATCTATATCACGTGGCCAAACATCACAATGAAAAACATCACAATGACAAAACAACACAAGGACCAAACAAAAAAAGGACCAAACATCACATGACAATAACTCACATACCTAAAACAGAACATACTGCTACGAACGTATGAGTTCATGTGGACGTGAGCCTAGGCACGGAGATTGGTGTGTGTGATGTCTTCGGTATGGTGTGGAACAATGCTCTAGTATAATCCATTATAGAAGTATCTACCATGTTCTCGAACATTCAAGAATCGTCTCTGCCGTCCATGAATATACAAACAAAGATTATGTGGGAGAGACCGAGTCACTATAACCATTGGAACGCGAAGACCTGTAAGCAGAGCGTGAAGTCTGTACAATATATTGCAAATGATTTTGTGAAAATAAATTTTGTTCGATCAATTTAAATCGCAAGCGACATTTTGGTCAAAAATGAACACCTACTTGAAATTCTTCGCTCGTTCTAAAGCCCATAGCTATCTAACTCCCATAGCTCTACGACGATTTTTGTGTTGTTTATGCCCAAGCAAACAATTAACTGCGTTTTCGAAGTACGGCTTTTATGTAACTGACGAGATTTTGGCCTTTTTTTCCTAAAGGCCCTTGTGACATAAACAACGTAAAACATCGTAAAACCACATAAATAGAAATGCCATTATTAATTCCTTTATTTTTTTAAATTTTAGAGCTGTCTTGATTTTAACGATATGATAAAAAATAAAAAAAAGTCATGCCAATTTTCTGCAATCTCAAACTTTAAACTGCTCTCCTGAACAATTTAGTTTATGTCGCTTGTGCTCTATTGCCTTTGAACCGTCGATATGACGCTATGTATATATATATGAGGATAATTTATTTATTGATTTTTTTACATGACAAAAGAGCGCCGTTTTTGTGTGTGTCACACCTCAAGTGCCCTCGAGGTGTGACAAACGACGTTGTACATCACACATATATTGTAGCTTACGTGTAAACTATTTTAAGTGTGTATTGACGTAAGAGGATTCCCGTGTTGGTGCGTTCACGTGCGCGGACATAAGCCTTCGTGTAGGCAGCGAGGTGGCGCTTAATTCGCTTAGCCAACTTATATCGCAGGGTGGAGGGTTCGACACCCGAGTGGGACAGCTGGGCCGGTGACCCATCCGACCCAATATTAATAATAATAATATTAAGATGATTTATTTGGTGAGCGCTGTTTTTGTGTGTATATCACTCCTCAATAGCCCTCTGCGAGCTTGGTTGTCGCTGTAGAAAGCGCCAATTCTCAAGCAAAATCCAGTTGTTGTAAGGTTGGATGGACCTTTCAGTGACCGATCTTTGAATAAGTTTTATGCATTTTTCAACTCAGCGAAGAGCACATTCGAAATATAAATAATATATTTTTGTGCTCCGCCGGGATTCGAATCCACAACCTTCCATTTACGAGCCCAAAGTGTTGCCACTGGACAGACCGGTCCAAGAAATGCCAACAAAACGCGGTGTACCTGGGCGGTCACCCATCTAAGTACTATCCGCACCCAATGTTGCTTAGCTTCGGTGATCTGATGAGAACCGGTGCTTTCAACATGGTATCGTCGTTGACAATCCATAATCTTAATTGCAAAGATATTTAAGATTCAAGATTCATATTAAATGCATTCCCATAAGCAGACACGTGAAATATATATTTTTTATGGTTTGTGTATTAACACTGTGAACATTCATGTTGACTGATTTCTGTTTTAAAAAAAAAACTAATTTTTGATTAAAACATTGTTTTATTTTCACACCCGATATTGTTTTTATTTGAATTATAATTTACAAACGTTTTCGATCTATATGGTCATCTTCAGGTAGGATTACAATCATTTTTTTTAAAACATAAATCAAAGACACGTGTAAGTTCAGACAGCTCGCTGCCTTAGTTCTTGTTTATCGTATACGCCATTGAGAAAATTTTACATGAGCAATGTTTGCATGTGTACTGGACCAATGTGTCTTATGGAAACAAGAAATTTATTTAAAAAATATTTAAATCAACACTCTCTAATTATCGAGTTTTACGGTTTTTTTTAGCTCAGATTGTGTAGAATTTGATTCATAAGACAACTGCATGAAAAAGTCATATTTGACAAGATTGGCGTATACGCTAAACAAGAACTGGGAGAGCGAGCTCGGTCATACGACAGTTCCTTATCTAAACTAAGTTACAAAGATACGTAACATTGCGGAGTCACATTATGAATATGCATTCTCACCAGCAGACGCGTATAAGTTCGCGCTCATGCATGCTGCATGTGGGCTTACAACATAAAAACTAAATCTCAAATGGACATACACACTGCAACTCCTGCCGGCCTTCCCTGAAACAGGTGTGACATTGGCTAAGTGAACCATTTTCTACAGCCTGGGTAAGTCAAGAAATACAAACAATTAATTACATTTAAGTATATAAAACAAACAATCACTATGTAGGTATGAGGCTGACAACCTATAGTGTAAAAAATGGTTTACTTTGCCAATGTCACTCCTGTTTCAGGGAAGGTCGGAAGAGTTGCAGGGCTTATGTTCATTTGAGATTGGGTTTTTATATTGTAGGTGCACATGCGGCATGTGTGAGCGCGAAATTATGCGCGTCTGCTTTTGGGAATGCATTTAATATGAACCTCAAATGATATATATCTTTGCAACTTAGATGTAGATTTAGATTTAAGACTCAACAATATAAATTTAAGCCCACAAAACATATTCTGTAAAAACAAAATACATTAGTATAAAATCCCTTTCTAAAATCTAGGGAGTCTCCCACACAGGATTCCTCATTAACATAAATTATCAATTAAACATTGTAACTGATCATACATTTCAAAATTTTATTCAAAAATATATTTTCAGGAATTTTGTAAAGTTTTATCACCATGTGTGTGTGTGCGCATGCATGCTGTACATAAATAACCAAACAAAAATATTTATTTGAGTCGGGCCAACATCGCCGCAACAACTTCCATCCCCACCCCACGTAATTCAGTTACCGAAACTTTAAGTCTGTCGCAACTTTTGTGAGCACTCTCGCAGTGTGATATTTTATTGAGGGGAAGAACAGTCCAAGACTTGCTGGGCAACGCGAGTGTTAAGCTTTACGTTAAAAGTGCTTCATCAAAATATGTATCAATACGTAAAGAGCGCTCCGCGTGAGCGAATTAGTTTCTCTAGTGTGATATTATGGTTGAGTTTAACTCTATGATGTTTAGTCGTTTTTTTTATCAATTGAACAAATGTTCAAATCTTTGAGCGGACTTTCGGAAATAACGAAAATTAAAAAATGTGTTTTTTGGATGGAATCCAAATGGAATAAAATCCAGATGGAATCCTTCCTTGACTTATAGATTGGTATACGGCTGACGACCCATGCTGTAAAAATGGTTGACTTTGCCAATGTTACCCCTGTCTCAGGGAAGGTCGGCAAGATTTGCAGGGCTTATGTTCATTTGAGATTGGGTTTTTATATTGTAGGTCCACATGCGGCATGTGTAAGCGCGAAATTATGCATGTCTGCTTGTGGGAATGCATTTATTATTAATCTCAAATGATACATATCTTTGCAGCTTAGATTTAGATTTAGATTTAGATGGCATTAAAAATGACTATTAATTTCGTTTTAGGAAAATAAGGAGAAAAAAATCAAAGACATCGTGTCTTCTTATGTATAAGATTGGGAGGTACCTTCATCATCATCGTCACTCAAAGCGTGGGAAATCTTACTGGTGGTGTTGTTTATTCTATTTTTGGAACGGTTGCGAAAATTAAAGATTATTTGGCATGAACAAAGCAGAGTTTATTAACCTAACAATTAAATTGAAATAGGAAAGAGGAAAATGGCCAGACCTGCACTTATTCACTAAGAAGCACTTTCACAAGCAACTGGTTCGTTGATTGGAGTCTCGCGCCATGATCTTAATTAAGTCGGTGTTATGGCCGAGGGGGCCAAGTGGGATAATCTTTCTATCGTGTTTGGAATAGAACAACGTTGGTTCGATCCCACCTGGATCATTTGACTAAAATTTGGACCCTAGTTCAACAGATATTATTGGTTAATTATTAATTTATAATTCATTAAAATAAACAATACAATTACTCTGAAGATGGCCTAGAGGACCGGTCAACTCGTTTATTTTGTTTGTTTTTGTAACAAATTTCAATACAAATCAAAGTAGAATAAAACAAAGGTTATTTTCATCTTTAAAATTAAAATGGAGTTCTTCAAAGTTTCCTCTGAAACATTAAAAAAAAAAGAATTATTAATTGATGATATTAATACCCTTTTCTGGCCAGGCAGAATACGTTGGTGAAAAAACAAATTTAAATGAAAAAAAAGCTCGAGAGACAATGATCATGGCTCGGGGTAAAAAAAAAAACAATAATAAAACACAAACAATGAAAATTATGAACATAGTATACGTCATTTCGATGCCAAAGGTATGTAGAGCTTGCAGATCTTAGGGTTACGCTGAAAGTTTTACACTCTGGATTCTGGTCACCAAAGTACCAACAAGTATGAGAGAGGGAGGAGGGCGCCTCTGGGACGGCCCGCTAAACGCATTTGGCAAACTTTACCCGGGGTGGCTTCATGTCGCACTTGTATACATACTCGTACATGCTTCTTACTCGTGGCTGGTGTGAACAAGCGCCCAGAAGATTGTCACGTGAAGGAGTTTAGTTTACAAGTAACATGCGCTGTTTTTTTTGGAACACAAATGAAACAAAATTCGACGAAACAAATATACAATGTGGTTTGTAAAGATTTCGTTACCCCAGTGCTTGTTTGGCTAATCTCTAAGACGGGGCTGTAACCTAGTGGCTAGCGCTTCGGACTTGTAAATGGAAGGTTGTGGGTTCGAATCCCGGCGGAGCACAAAAAAATTACCATTTATATTTTCAAATGCGCTCTTTGCTAGGTGAAAAAAATATATTCCTTTACTAAATACCGGTCACTAAAGCTCCATCCAGCCTTACGTCTTGATTTTTTTTTTTTTTAAGAAAGCCTATGCGGGAGACTCCCTAGATTCGAAAGACTCTAAGTGTCTTTGATACTTGTTATAGTGCCACAGAGGTGTTGGTGATGTGGCAGTTGTCCATGTCCGGTTGCAGGGCCGTTAGCTGCGCAGTGCTGTGGTGTGTGTGGCGTTGCTTTGTTTTGAGACACTGAGAGGAAATGGCGATTGATATTGGATTTGAAAAGAGCAAGGTTAAATTGGGATGGAAACACAGATACCGGTAACTCATTCCATAAGCGGGCAGTTTGGCAGAGGAATGAGTTGTGAAAACATCAAGTTTTCATAGTTTTGATATCGACTGCAAACGGTTGAATGTGAACGGTTGTGTGTTTGAGAATTAGTGCTGTCTACAGCAACAAACAAGCTCGCAGAGAGCTTTTTAGGTGTGATTCACACAACAATAGCGCTCACCAAATAAATCATTCTAATAAAGGGTTTTCCAATAAGAGGTGTTATTTTGATATTCAAAGAAAAATGCCATTTTTTGAGATAAATGATCGCATGTTTATTTCATAATAAAGAGGAAGGTATGCCGTTAATAATGAAAAACAACATCAGCCAAATGGCCACCACGACCACGCTTACAGGACCATATCCTTTTCAGGAAATTTTCCATAACCAAATCGCAAAGTGGCTGCTCTATGTCCTCGATAGCCTCACGAATTCCATCTTTGAGGTCTTGAATCGACGCTGGGCTTTTGGCGTAGACCTTATCTTTCACGTGGCCCCAAAGGAAGAAGTCGCAAGGTGTTAAATCACAAGATCTCGGTGGCCAATTGTGATCACCTTTTCGAGAGATAACACGGTCCGGAAACTTTTCCCGTAAAAGATCAATGGTTTCGTTGCTTGTGTGGCACGTAGCGCCGTCTTGTTGAAAGGAAACGTTGTCCAGATCAATACCATCCAACTCCGGCCATAAAAAAATCATTAATCATCTCTCGATAGCGCAATCCATTCACCGTAACTGTTGATCCAACCTCATTTTCTAAAAAGTAAGGTCCAATGACCCCGCCGGACCATAAACCGCACCAAACAGTCACACGTTGAGGATGGAGAGGCTTCTCAACAATAACTCTTGGGTTTTCCGAGCCCCAGATGCGACAATTTTGCTTGTGACGTAGCCACCGAGGTGGAAATGGGCCTCATCAGTCATGATGATTTTTCGATGGAATTCCGGATCATTTTCATGCATTTCAAGGACCCAATCAGCAAAGACGACAATGCGTTGTTGCAGCGTGTATCGTCCCATTTTTAGTAATGGCGTAGTTTCTACTTGTCAAATGTCAAAAAATAACAGCTTCAAAAGTGACAGCTACCGAAATAGCGGGCTATTCAAAATTACACCTCTTATTGGAAAACCCTATATTATTATTATTATCTACCCTTTTGTTTCAAAGATGACTTTTCAATGAAATTGTCTTAAGAACCACATTCTACACAACCTGAGCTAAGAAAAAGTTGTTTTAAATATTTTCAAAATCAATTTCCAATTTTCATCAAACACATTGGTGCAGTGCACATACAAACATTGCTCATATGAAATTACCTCTGATGGGAATAAGACCGACAAGCACTTAAAACTGGCCTTTGCAGAGAGAGGGCTCTTGATGAAAAATTGCTGATCACTTAAAACCTGTTTCTGCGTAGACAAAAAAAGGTTTGTGAATAGTATTCCTCTTTACTAAATTATTTAAAATAAAAATCTCCACCATAATATCGAAAATGTGAAAAAATACCACCTATAGGTACTGTAAAAAATAGTTCACTTTGGCAATGTCACCTCTGTTTCAGGGAAGGTTGACAAGAGTTGCAGGGTGTGCGTTCATTTGAGATTGTTTTTTTTTATGATGCAAGTCCACATGCGGCATGTGTATCTACCTAAGCGCAAACTGGCACGTGTCTGCATTTTATATAAATTTTTAATGGTATTATATATTGCATATGTAGAACGAAAGAATTAAATAACATTTTCTATTCCTTGACTGAAAGGTTAATATAAGGCTGACCACTCGTGCTGTACAAGTCGGTTGACTTTTGGCAATGCCACCCCGGTTCAGGGAACGGCGGCAGGAGTTTCAAGGTTTATGTTCATGTGAGGTTTTGCTTATTTGTATGCACACATGCAGAATGTGTAGGCGCGAACCTACATGTGCCTGTTTGTGGGCATGCATTTAACATGAGCCTAAAATGTTGACATATCTTTGCAGCTTAGATTATAGATAGATAGATTCAATCCCTTTATGAAGCGAATTTGAAGGCATATCGTATCCCAGCATAAAGTAGGTTACTCACAATGAATGCCTACAAGTTACACAGAAGCGTATAGTCGATAGTTTAGATGGTCCACACTAATGCAATGTAGAGGTAAAGCGCCCGTGGCCGCAACACCTGAGCAACTATTAATTAGAGGTACGCTGGACGCAGACGCCGCCTGAGGCATTTGTCGCACGGGCATTTCAAGCGCCCCTAGTGACCACACGCGGAATGCCCGTGGGGGATTACAGTACCCAGACGTGTTTCAAATTAAAGGCAAGGATTTTTGTTCAACTTATTTTTGCAATGTGTAGTGCGAGAGAGACAACGGGATTAATTTAGATTGAAAATGTTGCTCAAAAAGGCATCTGTCTCGGGATGAATAAAATTCTTACTTTTTGTTTTTTTGAAATATTTATATTTGTTTTAATTGACCGGTCCGTAGTTCAGTGGTAACTTTTCAGATAAGTAAATTGAACGAATCCCGGTGGAGGACAAAAAATATAGTATTCGTTTTTTCAAAAGTGCTTTTCGCTGGATTGAAAAATTCATAAACCTTTACCAAAGATCGGTCAGCAAAGGTCCATCCATACTTACAGCAATTGGGTCTTGCTTGAGAATTGGCGCTTTTTGGCGACGACTAAGCTCGTAAAAAGTCCGGTAAATAGCTCGGTTGGTAGAATACTTAAGTTCCATGCCGAGAGCAAGGGTTCGATCACCACCGAGGGTGTCAGAAATGGCCATCCGTTTCGGTGTATATTGAAAAAACCAACTTAATAGATACCGACAAGGTGTGCCTTTAAAATGAATGAGAGCCAGGCCACCCGGCAGCCGGCAGCTGGGAAACCCCCACTTTAACTGGAAGTGGTTGGTGTGAGGCCAGCCCCTTTACCCGTAAACATAAATAGGTCCCGAATCGCCACATGCGAAAACTTTCAGGAATGAAGCGGCAAGAAGTAACACTATATGTGTAGCTTAGAGTGGAACCTATTTATCTTTACAGGGCCGGCCTTGCACCAACCCCTTCAGTTGAAGTGGGGGTGTCCCAGCTCCCGAGGGGGCTGGTACTCATTTCTTGTGAAGTAATAATCTATAATCTATAATCTAAGTTGCAAGGATATATTCATTTAAAGCTCTCAGATGTAAGCCCACAAACCAACAAGTGTAGTTCGCGCTTACAAATGCTGAATGTGTACTTACAAATAAAATCCAAACCTCAAATGAACATAAGCCCCACAACTTTTGCCGACCTTCCCTGAAACAGGGGTAACATTGGCAAAGTGAACCATTTTTTACAGTATGGGTGGTCAGCCTCATACCAACCTATAAGTCAAGGAATATGAATAAAAAATTACATTTAAATATATAAAAGAACAAAACCTTACAAATAAATCTATACAAAAAAAATCAGAAATTTCCTATGCAAAAAATGTAGCAAATTAATACACCAACATTAGAAATCACCATTGCAGATTAGCCGCCACTTCTTCCTGTCCTTGCACACTTCTTTCATTTCATCCATCAAGTAAACTGAGTAAACCATGCCGGTACTTTATTTTTGGTTTTGAAATTAACACTAAATGGGAAATCATTTCTGACACCCTCGGTGAGATTTAAATCTAAGCTTTCGGCATGGAATGCAAACACTCTACCAACTGAGCTATCGACCGGACTGATTACTCGTATAATATGCACCTATGTGTATAGATATAATTTTATCAATAATTCAAAGCTTTTATAACTAAGATGGGGTATTTGATTACCCATATCACCTCCAAGCAGTCAGTTATTTACAACCCCATCACACAGGGTTAAACCTTTCAACCCCCCTCTCAACTGTAATACTCAAATATTGTACTATCCATAGAATAGCAACATGGATACATCGCTGTACAGATAGGTACTTGTATTTACGTATTCCGTTAATCCGCCGAAAGGTTAATCGATATTTATTAACGGTGTCGATCCATAAAGTGTATTAACGAAAACACGATTAACGCAATTGAGAGGAACTAAGGATTGGTGTTATGAATTTTACTAAGGCCCGGTATTTTCAACGTGAGCATAGCGAATTTGTAGTGAATGAAAAGGACACACTTATGTCAATCGTGGTTTTTTTTTATCAGTGTAAAGTCACATACCGTTCCCTTAGTGCTTTTTTGTCATATGTGTCACAAATGTTTGTATGTGTACTGGACCAAAGTGTCTTATGAAAACTGGAAATAGATTTTAAAAATATTTAAAACAACTATCATATTATCGTTTAACATTTTTTTCTTAGTTCAGATTGTGTAGAATGTGATTCTTAAGTCAATTTAATTAAAAAATCATCTTCGAATCAAATGTTTCATAAACCAAACAAGTACTAAGAGGACGAACAGACTGAGGTCGTTCAAAAGAGCCATTGAAATGAGGATGCTGGGAATCAGTCTCAGAGACAGGGTTTTAAACCATAAGATCCGTAGACGCACTGGTGTCACTAATATTATAAGGCAGATAGAGAAAAATAGAAAATATTGGAGAAAGCATTTGTTGAGGAGTGGACTAAAAAAGGAAGGCAGGAATGGAAAATACATCAATTTACTCTTACATATTTGATTAAAAAAATATTAATAAATAATTTTTAGAACACTTCAATGAAGAAACTTTGTTTTAATCCACTATGAGTATTTATTTTATGAAAAAACGTTTTCGGAGATCATTCTCCATCTTCAGTTTCTTATATACTAAACTTAAAACTAATAACAAGACATGCAATTTATGTGGGAGGGGGTGGGGCTAAAATTGAAAGGAGGGGGGAAGATATGGGCGGGATCTGGACGTTAATTAGATTATTTTTATTAATTTTAAAATATGAATTTATTTCTAGTGTTTCTAGGATGTCCATCTTTTTTCCTTTTTGGCAATTTGAAATAAGATGTAGATTACTATCATCAAAAAAGTGTCCCTCATTTCTGGCATGGTCTGCCATCTCGGAATTAATGTGGATGTTCTTGACACCATTTTTGTGTTCTTTGTACCTATCCTTCAGGCTTCTTCCAGTCTGTCCTATATACACAGAGTCACAATTTTTACAGTCAATTTTGTAAATACCACTCTTTTCCTCTTTTGGAAGTTTAGATTTGTTATTCAAGATATATGTTTTTATGCTATTATTTGTATATTTATATTAGTTTTAAGTTTAGTATATAAGAAACTGAAGATGGAGAATGATCTCCGAAAACGTTTTTTCATAAAATAAATACTCATAGTGGATTAAAACAAAGTTTCTTCATTGAAGTGTTCTAAAAATTATTTATTAATATTTTTTTAATCAAATATTTAAAATGGAATTCCACAATGTTTCACCAAAACAATTTGAAAAGTTACTCTTACATGTACAGAAATTCCACCAGACGAAAGCAATACACACGGAACTGCTAAGGTGGATTGCAATTTCCTGGATGTGGGATCCGGGTATGTGGAGGCTGGAGGAGGTGCAGAAATCGATATATCATGTTTCGTGTTTATCCTCTAGCGAATATTGCTCTAATTATTATAATTCCCGCACTTTGCGAGATTCCAAACAGAGATAGCGTGATTAGCTTCCTTGCTTGCCGCTACTGAGAAGTTCACACATAAACCTCACGTTTCGAACGATGAATTTTTGTAGAATTCCTTGAATTATAGGTTGGTATGACGCTGACCCCCCATACTGTAAAAAATGGTTCACTTGGCCAATGTCACTTCTGTTTCAGGGAAGATCGGCAAGATTTTCAGGGCTCATGTTCATTTAAGATTGTTTTTTTTTTATATTGTAGGTCCACATGCGGCATGTGTGAGCGCGAAATTATGCGTGTCTGCTTGTGGGAATGCATTTAATATGAATCTCAAATAATACACATCTTTGCAACTTAGATTTAGATTTAGATTTAGTAAGCCGGTCGTTTACTGGTTTGTTCGGTCGATAGCTCAGCTGGTATAGTGCTTGCATTTCATGCAGAGAGATGGAGTTTAAATCACTTGGATGGTGTTAGAAGTGGTTTCCCGTTACGATGTTTATTTCAAAAATAAAATACTGGCAAATGAAGTTCGGTCCATAGCTCAGATGGTAGAGTGCTTGCATTCCATGCTGAGAGCTTGGGTGCGAATCCCACCGAGGCGAGGGTGTCAACAATTATTTCCCGTGTTTGTGTTTATTTCAAACCTTAAATAAAATTCTGGCAAGTTTTACTCAGCATTCACAAGGAATGAGTACCTACTAGGTCCCTCAGCTGGGAAATCCAAACTTTAATTGAAAGGGTTAGCGTAACGCCGGCCCCTTGCTTGTAAAAATAAATAGTTTCCACTTTCCACATGCAACCCCGTCGGGAAAAATGTAGCGCAATATGTGTAGAGTGTAGCAAAAATTATTGTTCATCTTTTTTGTTCCTTGAATAATATGTGTGAATATGGGTCTGACTTACTGTGATGAAAAAAATGGTTCATTGTGCCAATTTCATTCCTGTTTCAGGAATGTCGGCAAGAGCTGCAACGTTTATGATCATTTGAAGTATGGATTATTTTGTAAATACACCAGCATCGTGTGTAAATGAAAATTAACACGATAAATAATAATATAAACTTAAAATATACAATAATATTTTTTAGTGTTGATCTGTTAACACAGTGAAAGTCCATTTTTATAAATATTTAAAAATATAAATGGTAAAACATTGTTTTAATTCACTTTATTTTATTTGTAACCATTCTGCTCTTGAAGATGCCTCATTAGGCGAAAATATTCGAGCATAAACAAATAAAATAAAGTGAATTAAAACAATGTTTTACCATTTATATTTTTAAATATTTATTAAAATATACAAAACAAATCTTAAATGAACGTAAGCACTGCAACTACTATTGACATTCTCTGAAAAAGGGTGGCATTTGCAAACGTGAACTTATTTTTACAAGAAGGATGGTCCGCTTCATACGATCTTTAAAGTTAATAAATAACATTTGGTATACGAATAATTATTTAAAACAAATTATCATCGATTACTGAGGTTATTTAGTATCTTCCTGATTCTAAGAGTCGTCTTACACATAACCAGGAAGTATTGATACCCTAACTACATGTATAAAATATTACGTATAAATTCAACCGAAAATGCATGAAAACGAATACACTCACAAGGAGTACTGTTTCTGTTTACATACATTTCTGGGAAAAGGCTTTGGGTAAGTTTGAACCAAATGTGTTTTATGCAACCAAAATCGGCAATCAAGGATTTATTTAAAAAATGTGATAAATATATGTAAATGATGAGAAAATTATGCTCTTTTTTAGGATATTTATATTCGTTATGGAAAAATATCCTACATCGACACCTTTGATCGTATAAGACTGACTTGGAGTCTTATAATATGCATGGCCTTATCTTTAGACTCCCAAATCTGTGCAAAACACCCAACAAGTATGCATCTCAGCAGTTGCAGTTCCGCTTATATGTGCATATAATTAATTTAGTGGAAATAATGTCGTAGGAGTCTGTATCTCGAGGAAATGCTTCTGCAGTTAATATTGCAAAACCTTCCAACAATTAATAAGTAGTTTTGATAGCGGATTGTATATTCATTTATAATGGTAAAGTTTCGAGCCGCAGCATTAAAGATCAAAATAGCTTCAAATATTTGAAATCTGTGTATATTTTATTTATTAGCCATGATGACCAAGGAGGACTTGTATGAAAAAGGTTATGACTCTGGATGAAATGAAAGAAGTATGCAAGGACAGGAAGAAGTGGCGGCTAATCTGCAATGTTGATTTCTAATGTTGGTGTATTCATTTGCTACATTTTTTGCATAGGAAATTTTTGACTTTTTTTGTATAGATTTCTTTTTAAGGTTTTGTTCTTTTTTATATTTAAATGTAATTTATTATTCATATTCCTTGACTTATAGGTTGGTATGAGGCTGACCACCCATACTGTAAAAAATGGTTCACTTTGCCAATGTCACCCCTGTTTCAGGGAAGGTCGGCAAAAGTTGTGGGGCTTATGTTCATTTGAGGTTTGGATTTTATTTGTAAGTACACATTCAGCATTTGTAAGCGCAAACTACACTTGTTGGTTTGTGGGCATACATCTGAGAGCTTTAAATGAATATATCCTTGCAACTTAGATTATAGATTATAGAATATGATCGCTGATCTTCGATAGAAGTGCCACCAAAAGAAGAAAGAAGGAGATTGGATTCAGAAGCTTGGAAACGAGGCGCAACAGGTCCCTAATGGTCTAATCTAATCTAATCTAAGCGGCAAAGATATTTATCATTTAAGATTTATATTAAATGCATTCCAACCCAATCTCAAATGAACATAAGCCCTGCAACTCTTGCCGTCCTTCCCTGAAACAGGGGTGACATTGGCAAAGTGAACCATTTTTTACAGTATGGGTGGTCAGCCGCATACAACCTATAAGTTACGGAACATACATGACAAATTACATTTTTAAAATTAATAAATAAATAATTATGGTGATCTCTCATAAAGTAATCAACGGCTTAATTGACAATCACACCCTGTTGGAGGGCTAGAGGTTGTATGTGCCTGGCGACGACTCCCGACACACGCTTTATATCATGTACTTAAAAGCTGTACCTACTGATGTAAGATGAGAGATGCGTCTTCAACGCTTAAGCTTTTGTCAATATTTATTTAACGAATTTTGTAAGAGTCTTCAAATAAAAAATGACAAATCAATACCTGTTCACTAGTAAGAACAAAAAATTGTCTACCTGTCACGTTTTCATCTGTATTTATTCACTGTCTTGTCTTTTTTATTTTCCTATGAAAAAAAATCCAACACAAAATTTTACTCGCGAAAAAATCACAGAATTTCCCAATGCGGGTGTTTTTTTCTTTATTTATATACAGAAAACACGATACATTATTTTTTACAGGGAGAAATAAAAGCAAGCCTTTTGCAGTCGACACAAAAACAGTGTATTATTCAATTCAGAGGTTATGTAAAATACATTTCCCAAATATGCCGCGCGGAAAAATCATTCCAAATACTTTAAGACAAATACCTTCAGAGATGGAAAGTCTTTTTCCACGTTTTCCATTCTTTTCTGTGTATGGAAATTCGCTTTTCCATTATCTTCCGTGGAAAGAAATAACAGTTACCAGTAGTATGAAATATTGCGTAAACCATTGACTTATGACGTATACATACATATTTATTGTATAATAGCTGTTGCTAATTTACCACATAATAAAATTTACAGCAAAAAATCAAAATAATCATTTTTTTTTAAGGAATCCTGTGCGGGAGGCTCCCCAATTTTTAAAAGTCTTGGGGGTCTATGTCACCCAGGAAGGGTGCCGCAGAGGTGTTGCTTGAGTTCTTGCTTCTATCGTGAGGCGCTGCAAGGAAGTGGTGATTGATGTTGGTTTTGAATAAAACCGGATTAAATTGAGAAGGGAACACAGATACTGGTAGACCATTCTATAAACGGTTAGTTTGGCAAAGGAATGAGTCATGAAAACGCCAAGTTCTCATAGTTTTGAGATCGACTGCAAAGGGATGAATAAGAGTCGTACTACGAGTTTCCCTTTCTGAAATGCGAGGGGGAGGGATTAATGAATGGAACTCATTAGAACAAGCTCCGTGGTAATATCGATAAAAAAGACTGAGCATTCCAACTTTTCTTCTGTGCTGGAGCGGCTGCAGATCGGATGTCAGAGAAGGATCATTGATCAACCTCACTGCCCTCCTTTGCACAGAATCAAGTTGGTCACTCAACTTCTTGGACATACCACACCAGAGATGGCTGCCATACTCGGTAATGGGGCGGATTTGGGATTTATACAGAGTCAATAACTGGGCTGAAGTAAAAAACCTACGAGCTCTGTATAATATGCCGAGTCGCCGGAAAGCGGAAGTTGTGCGAGACTCAATAGCATCATGGTATTTTAACTCTGATGACAGAGAAACACCAAGAAGATTTAAGTGTTCATGGTTGATTATTCACTTAAATCTTCTTATTCACAATAAATAAAACTGAATAAATTTTAGCCAAATTAAAAGATCTTAAAACTATTAATATCATAAATTGATGTAAGGGCCGGTTTACACGTATATGTTTCTTAACTTTGGTTTTTAATTCATCTTTGCTTTTACTTCCTTAATTTTCTTTGTTAATTTATTGTAAATATCATATTTTTTGCTTTTACTTTTTTCCAGTGTTATATTTGTGTATGTCCCTATTCCTTATAATATATTTACCTTTTTTCAGTAAATAATTAAGTTTTCTTCAACGAATAGCCGATCTAATTTTTCTATCATTGCCTTTATTTTGTGACACGAATCATCCAAACAGTTACATAAATTTCATAAATATTTTTTTTAAATATATACTTGTGTATTGTTTGTCTGTAAATGAATTTAAAACATATACCTACTTAACATCAAATCTTCCATTTTTAAAGAAAAAAATATACAAGATCAAAAACAAAAATGGGTAAAAAATATTGCATGTTTTTTCGATAACGGTAAATATTTTTGAATCTCTTTGCACGTATGGAATTGCATTCGCACGAAAAGCTGTACGACATCAAAGGAAAACAATTTTCTCAAGTGTTGAACCCGAATGCGGGAGTCTGTACATAGGTACGCCAAAACTCGGGACCTGCAGAATAATACACCTGGTCTTCAACCCTTAAATGTAATATAACGTAGATTATATGCTTTTGTAATGCTGATGTAGAAATGCAACTAAGCTACACATATAGTGTGACTTATTGTCTGCGTTATTCTTCAATGAGTCGCATGTGGTGATTTGGGACCTACTTATATTTACAGGTAAGGGAGCCGGCCTTCTGTTGAAGTGGGGTTTCCCAGCTCTCGAGAGGACTACAGGTCAAAGTGATGTTTTGTCATGTGATGTACTGTCCACTGTGCCGTTCCAACCTATCGCCTATTTTTCTACCGTTCACCAAATGTCCATACAGCTTACTTGGGAATCGACGTTTTCTACAGCGACGACCAAGCATGTACCTACTTGACTACTCTTGACGTTTAATTCACTAAGGCCCGGTATATTGAAGTGTGGTAATAAACCGAAAATTACCGAAGTATGAAGCCACGCCCCCAAACGTTGGAAATAATTAAAATGCCATGCAAAAGCTTTAAAACAAGCAAATATTCATAAACATCTTATACCTAACCTTCATTAAGCTAGAAAACGACACAAAAAATGTTCAGTTTGCAACAATTTTGATATATCCTTACATTAAAAAAGAACAGCTGCTGTCAGTGAAGCGCCGCCATCTTGAAAATCGTAAGTTAAAGTTACTAAATATTGACTGCCGAGATTCGGTGAGTGAAATAGTATGATGATTTAACTAAAATAGCATTTTAGTTAACTTTGCAATACTTCAAAATACCGGGCCTAATAAAAGCCCACATTAAATCGTTATATTTTGTTCATTCAACTTCATATCAACTATCTTACAGTGATGCTTATACATATTATTATTTGTTGATTTTACAAATGTTATTTGTTGTGTATGTTCCTTGACTTATAGGTTGGTATGCGGCTGACCACGCGTGCTGTAAAAATTGTTCACTTTGCCAATGTGACCCCTGTTTCAAGGAAGGACGGCAAGAGTTGCAGGGTGTATGTCTATTTGGGATTTGATTTTTATGTTGTAGGTCCACATGCGGCATGTGCAAACGGGAACTCGTACGTGGCTGCTGGTAAGAATGCATATAATGTGAATCCTCAACGTTTCATATCTTTGCAACTTAGATTAGATTAAAAAAATACGTATTAAAGTTATTCATGAATACAGCCACTTTCATTTTGCTTACATCTCTCATTACTAGGTCAGCAAAGTTGTAAATTTTATCCCATGTTTTTAACACGACCTAGATATGCTAGAACATTTCTGCCTTAAATAATATATTTAGGAGGGTTGTCCTAAAAGCAGTGCGCAGATTTTTGTTGAGCTCCGACATAAAAAAAAAAAAATCTTTGCCAATGTACCAATTCTCTGTGTCTCTGAAGCCAGAGATTAAAAAGTCACCAGAAGCGTTATTATGTTTAATTTCATACGACCTTAAAGCGACGAGATAGCGATTCGTGTCCAAAAGTTAGGTGTAGTATGATTTTTTTTAGCTATGGAGTTTTTTCGCAAGCGCTAGCAAGCTACAACTTGAACTGATATCCAAAGTGTAAGGAATTTAGCAGAAAAGCGCTTCAGAGCTTCTAAAGAGTTGCGTCTATTTCTTCCATACCTTTTTCAGTTAGTACATATGAACCTCTTTTTTATACATTTTTGCTACTTCTATGATTTCGAAACATTTTGAATTTGGGACTTTTTTCTCAGCGAGCAAACGTCAGTCTTGTATACCAGTAACATAATGTTTAAATTTTCTTTTGGTTCACTTTATTAAAACTTCAATTGAATTTATTTGAAACAATTTATTTTTACAATTTGCTTACATATAGTTCACACTTTAACTTTTGTACTGGTGGCTTCACAGCTCGGGTATTAGTGAGGTAGTGCCTGCTTCAAAGCACCTCAGTCCGAATTGATAGAAGACTTAAATTTTTTCTCGCATGTACCAGATTATCCGAGAAGCTTCCCGAGTTGACGTTTCGAGCAAATTTGAAAAGTACAGCTATCAAATACTTACGTCTATACACACATATACGAGCAAATAAAAATATAAGTGAAGACTATGGTACAGGAAAAAACAAGGAATGTCAGAAAAAATAAGAAAATAATCTACTAGGTAATTCCATATATTGGCATCTGTGTGTATCTTAAATTCTGCAACATTTTAAATGCAACAACAGTCACTATTACAGCTTAAGGCAATACTTCCAATTTCTAATTTCGATTAACTCAAAATGTTCTTCAACTGACATTATTTGTTCTTCCCCTTAAGTATTCAAGTAAGTAAAAACACATACACACAAAAGCATACGCCAACAATAATAATTTGTAACAATATGTTGAAACACGAAACTCGTATGTGTATATTAATTTCGTTGCGTAGCTCATTTTTTTTTATCAAAATATGTGCCTCACCTTTCATTTGACCCTCGTATATTTGTACCTACATACATGGAGAAGAATTCCATATGTGGTTGAAAACAAATTGAAGGTCCGCCAACCGAAAAACCGACGATCGGACCTTTGATTTATATACATGTGAAATTGGATGACACCATTGACTTATGATATCTGTGGACTATAAATTATTTTAACGAAAATCGTCTGTTTCAACATACTTGCGAAAATTATCCTTAGTAAGAAAGAGAACAAAGTACTTCACTGTTGCATTTTCATCTGTACAAAAAAACTCGGGCGAATGTATAAATGTTACTAAAAAGGTTGCAACATTGCCGCGTGCGTTATAAATCTTGTGATCGATAAAATTGATGAATTTTAAAGGAAGTATTTATTATTTTAAGACATTATGGCATGTGTTATAATAAAGTGTAAAAACACAAAATGGAGGAAGCAAGAAAACATAGAATGTGACACGTAAAAACATGTTTCGTATGACTACACCACTGCAACGTTTGACAGTACTGAGACAAATGTGGTCTATACATAATAATAATATTAGGATGATTTATTTGGTGAGCGCTGTTTGTGTGTATCACACCTCAAGAGCCCTCTGCGAGCTTGCTCGTCGCTGTAGAAAGCGTAAGTTCTCAAGCAAGACCCAGTTGCTGTAAGGCTAGATGGACATTTAGTGACCGGACTTCGGTAAAGCTATATGAATTTTTCAACCAGCGAAGAGAATTTTTGAAAATGTAAAAGGTATATTCTTTATGCTCCATCGGGATTTTAACCCACAACCTTCCATTTACGAGTCAAAAGTGTTAACCACTAAGCTACAGACAAGTCTATACTATTTATCAATGCATTAAGTTAGTTTCTGCTCCTCTATGCTATCATTTAATGGATGGCACTTTGAAATGATATGTGGAATACATGAAGTAGCGCATGCGTGAGCCTTTAAATAAAGTAGCGCATGCGTAAGGTTTTAAACAAAGGGTGGCTTTGTACGACGTTATTACTTTGGAAATAGGTTATTATAACTTTGATATAAAACGTTTATTAGCCAACTCAATTACAGGAGCTGTGTGACATGTTTTTCCCGTTAATAAGGGGCAATTTTAAACGTGCAAATCTAGATAAAGTAAATTTGAATTGCTTTTATAAATTGTAGATGATTTATATGCTAGAAAAACGTGGTTTATTTATGAAGATAAAAAATCTGAGTTATTTACATTCTAAATACAATAATATGAGTTGCAATAAAATATGAACATTTAAAATAAATAAAAAATGAATGCCCAAAAAAAGGCATGTCATCCCCAATGCTTGTTTGGCTTATCTGACACTAAGATTCAAAGACGACCCATCAATGAAATTGTTTTGAGAATCACATTCTACATAATCTGAATTATAAAGTAGACGCATTGTTTTGGGAAAATTAACAGTATTCCCGATATTTCACTGGCACTTGAGAAGGCACTTTTTTTGACCAACAAATGGGGATGAACTGAGACGTCCTTCCCCACAGATAGATATGTAGATAAGACAAAATTTGTATAACGCCTTTTATGACAGTGTGTCACTACAAAGGCGCTTGTCCAAATGATTGGACGAAGAGGTGAGTCTGGAGACCTTTTTTAAATCGTCTCTTCATTTACAGTTCCCTCAGTGAGGCGGGAATAGCGTTCCAAGTCATTGGAGCGGCTGCCTTGAATGCCCTGTCTCCAAAAACAGTGCGGGGCTTTCTTGCAGGGATGTCCAGGCAGCTGCTTCTTGATGCAGCTGACTTCAGTGTTTGTCCACGCGAGGTTGTAGTAGCTGGAGAAACCAACTCCATCAGGTACCCCGGAGCACTCCCACGCAGTGCTTTGAAGGTGAGCAAACCGACTTTAAAGGTGATCCTCTCAGAGATTTTCAGCCAATGCAGAGCTTGAAGATGACAAGTGATGTGGCAGGACTTTGCAGCCCCATATATGAGTCTAGCTGCGGTGTTCTGCAGCGATTGAAGCCTATTGAGCTGATTTTTGGGCTGACCAGCACATATCGCATTGCAGTAGTGCTTGTTTGTCTTATGTCCATCAGAGATAATTGCACATGAGCAATATTTGTATGTATAGTATCTACTGTATGAAAACTGGAAATCCATTTTTAAAATAATTATAACAACTGTCGCAAAATCGTATTTAACGTATTTTAGCTCAGTTTTTGAATAAGGTGATTTTGATTTTTTTGACAATTTCATTGATAGGTCGTCTTTGAATCAAATCATACATAAGCCAAAGAAACACTGCACGTACGCCAGTAAGAGCCCGTTTCCACTTGTCGGGTGTCGGATCCGTATATTAATCGGAGGTTCCAGTGGCAGAACATTATGTATAGAGCTATTCACACTTATCGGAAACCGATTTGATGGAGGCAGCTCTGCGGAGGTTCAGACCACCCCTAGTGGAATGGCGACGGAGTTACAATTACGATTTACAGTTACAAATTTTGTCCGAAATGTTCTGCAACTGGAACCTCCGATTAATATACGGCTCCGACACCCGACAAGTGGGAACGGGCTCTAAGAGAGTGATAAATGTCGGAAAAAAGTGGAGACACATCTGCAGAGTTGCTGAACAGCCTTAACGAAATGGCGGCTAAATATATAGGTACAAGAGAAATTTAAAAAATCAACAACAAAATAAACAATTTAAGTAGCAAGTACCTAAATATCAAATTCAAAAGCATAATTCTGCCATCTTCATCGTGTTAGAAATGACAATAACAATACGAATAACAGCAATCCTCTCAGTGATTTCGAACCATTGAATGCTTTCACAACGCTAATGATCAATTCCAAATGGAATTTAATATCCCCGTCCATGGTTTGCCCTCCATTCGAGCAAGGAGTCAAGTCTTATTGATCCTTGTCAAACTCATGAAAATATTCCAATCAAATTCCATTTAATTGTTGTATGAATTTCAAATTTACAATATTTGAGTAAACAAAGATAATTAATTTATGAGATGAATTTTTGTTTACATGTGATAAACAAGAAAAAGGATATTTAAAAATTGTGAACTCGTTTTTTTTTATATTAACTTTTTTTATTTCAAAATTTGTGCAAAAAAAATATTTATTGGTATTGTAGGAAACAATGGATTGATCAGATAAATGAGATTGCGAATGAATGGAATCTACAGAGTGGAAACAAAGAAGAGCATGCATGAAAGAGTGATGAAATTAGATGAGATGAAAGAAGTATGCAAGGACAGAGTCAAGTGGAGGCACTTGTGTGGAGGTACTGGCCACCCCTAGAGGAAAGGCGGCAGGATCCAAGACAAGACAAGACAAGTGAAAGATGGTTAGAAAGCCGAATTAAAATTTGTTTAGACTTAAAAAAAATTAAAAAAGGATAATATATTTTTTTTGTAACTTTATTTTTTGCACACATTTAATGGGGTTACTAATATAATATATCTTTGTATTCCTTGATTTATAAGTTTGTATGCGGCTGACTACCAATACTGTTAAAAAACGTTATCTTTGCTTAGTCACCCCCGTATTGGGTAAAGTTGGCAAAAACTGCACCCGGCTCGACATGTTAATTTGAGATTTATATTTAAATTGATTTACACATTCAGCATTTAGAGGCGTGAACTTACACATGTCTGCTTGTCGGAATGTATTGAATAATAATTTTAAATACTTACGTCTTTTTCCTTCTTCCTCAGCCTTTCTCAGTCCACTCCTGGACGTAGGCCTTATCCAATCTTCTCCATTTATGTCTATCGACTGCTGTGTTCAGCCATTTTCTGCCTGCAGTTCATTTGATGTCATCCAGCCACCTCAGCTGGGGTCTCCTAACTTCCTGTTTGATTAACGATCCTTTTCGGCCACTTTTCATGGTCCTGTCTTGCGACGTGACCAGCCCAGCGCCACATTAAGCAGGCCACTCGCTGTATGACATCAGTGACACCAGTGCATCTAAGGATCTCCTGGTTTGGAACCCTGTCTCTGAGGCTGATTCCCAGCATCCTTCTTTCAATGGCTCTTTAGTACGTCTTCAATCTGTTGTCGCTATATTGAGTGAGCCCTTATGTTTCCAAGCCATAGGTGGATACTGGAAGCACGCATGACTCAAATACCCTGCGTTTCAGGTTGACATACATTTTCGTGTCATTGAGGATGTAGTCTAGATTTCCGAAAGCTGCCCATGTCAGTGCTATCCTTCTTGTGATTTCGGTTGCTTGATTTGTTCATTGTTTTGAATATTATAAATTGCAACTTAGATTATGGAAACTCAAGTAATTGAGAGCTTAGTAACGACCGACTCTGAATAAAATCAACGTAAGTACGAGTATTAAAATATTAATTACTTTACTTCCCAGTATCAGAATATGAATTGCTGTTACTACCAGCATTAAAATATTAATTGGTAACCTGTCACATGTAATAATTAATGATACGTAAGCAATGTGAAAGTTTGATTAGCCCATAGCGTTGATTAGTCCTTGCGTACAAAGGTTGGCGCAATAATTTGGGAAATTTCGTTAAAATTAAGTCTCTCTATTAGCGCGACTATGTAATTTGACGTAAGAATGCTGTCGGGGGAAGCGAACTCACTAGTTTTCAGCTAGCCAGTGTGTGTCAAACTTCTTGACTTCGTAGCACTTTCATGAGTAGACTTTTAATTTATCGATAGTTGCCACTTAGATTAGATCGATACCTTAAAGGAGAATTGGCGCTTTGTAGCGACGACCAAGCTCCTAAAAAGTGCAATCAATAGCTCAGTTGATTGAATCCTTGCATTTCATGCCGAGAGCAAGGGTTCGATCCCTACCGAGGGTGTAAGAAATGATTTCCCGTTTCGGAGTCTATTTCAAACCTTAACTAAATTCCGGTTAGGTGTACTCAGCCTTCACACAAAATGAGAACAAGCCCCCCCCAGGAGCTGGAAAGCCCCCACTTTAACAGAAAGTGGTTGGTGTGAGGCCGGCCCCCTTGTCCGTAAAATAAATAGATCCCAAATCACCACATGCGACCCCTTTGAAGATAGTGTGGGCAAGAATTTACACTGTATGTGTAGCTTTGTTGCGTTGTAAAGCATTGTAAACCAGCATTTTGTAAAATAAATATTGACAAATAATTGCAGTTTGATTAAAAGAACGAAACTAAAATTATAACAATAATATTATAAAGTTACTTATTGACCGTGGAAAGAGAAGAACGACTTTCTCTACGTTTCGTCAGAGTCATATAGGACGTCTTCAGGAGGCATGTGTCTTCTACAAGAAAGAAACATTAACGGTTGAATTATTGTTGTTTGCTCGAGGTCGAAGGTTGTAGGTACATTTATTGACCTTCGGTGATGCATTCATAGATGTCCCAATAGCTCCACTTGTACAGAAGGACGATATATTATAATCTTGTGATATTATGTACTTCATTTTGAGACTAATTGCGGCCCACATGTTGGCAGCCTCTGCCTAGTGAGTAGTCGGCGCTATAGCCGCGCGAGCTGCTGTGAGACAAGCTGCGAGATGTTGAGAGGCAATTTGGAGCAAGCGCTAAGACGACTGTCATGATATGGAGAAGGGCAGGGCTTGTTACTGCGGGATTACCACAGTCGCATAAATCCACACCGAAACCGCTTTTTTTACGAAAATATATCATTACATTATTGGTGAAAAAAAGGGTTGTATTTACAGCCTTCTTTCTTCTCAACAAAGAGGTACACATTTTTTTCTAAAGAACTATGACTTTAATAGAGTTTTTTTTTTTTTTTTGAGTTAGGTATAGTTTGCGTTAGTTCCTTGACTTATATTGGTATGCAGCTGACCACTCATGCTGTAAAAATGGTTCACTTTGCCAATGTCACCCCTGTTTTAGGGAAGGACGGCAAGAGTTGCAGGTCCATTTGAAATTTGGTTTTTATGTTGTAGGTTCACATGAGGCATATGCAAGCGCGACCTTGTACCTGTCTGGTTGTGGGAATGCATAAATAATGTGAATCTCCAATGTAACATATATTTGCAACTTAGATTAGATACCGCATGTGAACCTACAACATAAAAACCAAATCTCAAATGGGCATACACCCTGCGACTCTTGCCGTCCTTCCCTGAAAACAGGGTGACATTGGCAAAGTGAACCATTTTCTACAGCATGGGTGGTCAGCCGCATACCAACCTATAAGTCAAGGAACATACACGACAAATTACATTTTTTAAATCAATAAATAATAATATCTGTGGACATCAAAACTAAAACTCAAAAAATTGTAAAATTTATTTCGGGATTTTTCTTTTTTACAATGCAAGAGCCCTGCTATAAGTGCCAGTGTACCTCCTTGTCAGAAACGTGAATGCTTGGCACAGTAAGATCTGTACTCCAAGTACAAAACACTCCATTCCAACTCGTTTCTACAAAAATGTATAGAAACTTAAACGCTCTCTGTAGGTTCTGCATCAGTTTTCGTACAATTTGAGTTTACTGTGCGGTTGAGTTTGTTTGTGGAGCTTTGTACTGGGTACTCGCAGCTCCACTCTGCTCTCCCACCGCATCACAATACCCCTGTTTTGCGATGCATCCACCATTGAATAGCAATGCAAAGACGCTCTGCTAGGAGCACTAACAACGATGAAATGTGCATTGTAATACGGGGAATGATGTTCCCGAGGTGGGGTGGCCATCCGTCACATGTATACGTGGGAAACAACAATTTCTTGTGATTTTCGTGGGTTCTATCAATATGGCGTCATATTACCATTACCTAGCCTTTTCTTCCCTGTCCTTTTTTTTTCCTTAGGGCACTCTAGCCTCAAGAAAGGTAGCAGGAGTAACAAGGCTAATCCTAATGCTATTTCTTATGTTTCTTTCGATCAATGTTTATCTTCTTTCAATGTTATTTTCTTCTCTGTTTATATTTTCTTTCTGTTTCTATTTTTCCTGTATTTTTCGATCAATGTGTTTCTTTTTTATATGGCCAGTCACGTATTGCACCCTCCGCGTGACCGGGCTGGAATAAAGATTGTATTATTTTTTATAATCATAATCTAAGCTGCAAAGATATGTTTTCATTTAAGGCTCATATTAAAAGCATGTCCACAGACAGGCATATGTAGGTTCGCGTCTACACATTCTGCATGCGTGCATACAAATAAACTAAACCTCACAAGAACATAAACCTTGCAACTTCTGCCGCTTTTCCCTGAAACCGGGGGGGCATTGGCAAAAGTGAACCGATTTTTACAGCATGGGGGGTCAGCCTCATACTAACCTTCGATTCAATTAAAATTGCTGTTATTTATTTTTGCACAATTGTATTGTACTGACCGGTCCGTAGTTCAGCGGTAACGCTTCGGACTCTGAATGGAAGGTTGTGGGTTCGAATCCCGGCGGAGCACAAAAAAATATACCATTTATATTTTCAAGTTTGCTCTTCGCTGGGTTGAAAAATTCATAAACCTTTACCAAAGACCGGTGACCAACAAAAGTTCCATGCAGCCTTAACAGCAACTGGGTCTTGCTTGAGAATTGGCGCTTTCTACAGCGACGACCAAGTTCGAAGAGGGCTCTTGAGGTGTGATACACACAAAAACAGCGCTCACCAAATATAAATCAGCCTAATTTAATTTAACAAGGTCCCAGCAAAACATGGCACCCCCATCCCAAGACCATTCGTCATGTATGACGCAGCTGCATTAGGAACACTACGAAAACAATTTTCGGAGAATATCAGCTACGTCATGTCGGTGTATTTGTTAACATTGTTGCAGGTATTTAGAGTAATTAAATTTACAATACTGGGTGCGGAGTAAATTGAGCTGGAATCGGAAGTTAATTTAGAACATTGCCCTTAGTATTTTTTAGCGATTTAAAAAAAGAAATTTCAAATATGTTGGATGCGAGCAAAGCGAATTCTCTCGCGCTTTCTTCATTTGGTATACATGCGATCTTACTCTGAATAGTATTCTTCGAGAGCTCCTCAATCCGACAATGATCGAGGTGCCTCGACGACAATTGGGACGCAATATCTGCCCCGAGAGCCTGGATTCTGTTGGTCGGGACAACAAGGAAAGGACCAAAGGAATTGCCACTAACCTTGATGCTCCCGTGGTCCAGGCCTCGTTCGACTGCAGTCTTGGCCCCGATTTTCGGCTGCTTCTCTCAACGCAGCGATCCTGTTGCACACGCGACTTTGCACTCGGGAATAGAGTTATAACCTTCCTACACGAAGGTTACCACGTTCGACACGACGATCTTCCTACACGAAGAATCTTGGACCAGTTCCACACGACAACCTTTCTAGTCAAAGGTATGAGAACAAGTGGCAATATAGGTAAGTAATACAGATTTTTGGGCATTGTGGTAAAGTTGTGAACAAGGATAGGTATTAATTAAGGGAATGACCAACAGATGACGCTTTGGCGCGAACATATGTTTTTAAGTTTTTTAAGCTTTTAATTTCAAGGTTGAGCACTAAAAAGGATTTTCATAAAATTATGTCATCCAATTAGTTCTACATATCGCTGCCCCAGTTCTTGTTTGCCGTAAAGACCAATTTTGTCAAATATGACCTTTTAATGCAGTTGTCTGAAGAATCAAATTCTTCATAATCTGAGCTAAGAAAAATACGTATTTGTCTTCAAATGTGTGAGCTTTTCAACATTTTCACATATGATATTCTATGTTCGAAATTTTATTTCAGTTCTTGAGTGCCGTATATTCTCAAAATGCTTGAGGCGCATGCGTGACTGCGTCATCTACAATTGTAAGCCAATCACAGACGCGCGTGGGCATGACGTCACACTGACACATTGTTGTATGTCCGGTCAAGGTCAGATATTTTGCCGTACATCCACTTTACGTAATTTTCGTTGCGCATCTTTGGCGTATATCCATTTTAAAACGCTTTTTTTTTTAGTATTGAACGTAAAATTATAATGATTTGTATGGATTATTATAAAACCAGACCTACAGTACTTTCGGTAAAATAGGTAATAGAGGTACGATTTTTTCAATTATTAATTCATAATTCATAAGGTCTTTATTGTTTTTATCAATATGTACAATATATTACAATAAAAATAAATTTAAAAAATCTAATTACATTAAATACTCCCCAAAGTAAGCATAGCTTGTGTTTTGGGGAGGATTACAAAAACAAAACACAAAAAACATTGCTCCTGTAAAATTTGCTTAATGGTCTATACGGCAAACAAGAACTAAGGCAGCGATATGTACAAAAAAGCATGCTGCGCACTTACGAAATGTATTGTACATATTATATGGCAAGTCCCAAGAAAAAAGGTCTTACAACATTATCTTTCGGGAGAAATGGCAACCAGTTCATCTGGTTTAATGTGACGGAAGGGACCCCGAAAAATCTGAAAGCGTTGCACTGAAGTTATTTTGAATATCTTCTTTACTTAACGGAATTTTCGGGTCGGCAAATTCTTCCCTGTGAAATGTGCGATTTTGTCGAATCCATCCATACGGGATTTCCATACTTGTGGAGTGTCCACACGGGTCGAGTGTTCATGCATTAGAATGTGGGTGTGTGCGAGTGACGCCACGTTTTGCATTTGTGCACGCACACGCATTGCAGCATCAAGAAAAATATGAGTCGGATTAATGCAAACGCCGTCAACTCCTTGCGCGATGATTTTGAGAAAAACAAACGTGTGTTTTGAACGCAATTTTGGAACCAGTTGGAGATGACGGCGTTTGCAGGAAATCATACTTTTTCAATAAAAGTTACGAAGGATTAAGTGAGGTTTTTATCACATTGCACACAGCAAATGATTTGGTACACTACGCAGAATCAAATTCAATAATTATCTCAAAAATCATAAAATTGGAGATGACGGCGTTTGCAGTTATACGACTCATATGAACATCTTAATTTTTAGGAAGTGAGGGATACTAGCGTTAAAAAAAATCAAGTGTGTTATTGCAATTTATTTAATTAAAAGTCGCAAATGGTTTTACAATTTAGAATTAAATACACACTCTTCATGGAGGAACAGATATTTGGTTTTCTCAACCCCTTCTTACTTACTAACAGTACTTTGTAATTCATAATCGATTCTTTGTAGTTGGTATTCTGCATTTTTTAACTCGTTCTCGATACTTTATAATTGGTACTCGGTACTTTTTAATTTGTACTCGGTAGGTACTTTGTACTGTTACTTGATACTTCGTAATTGTTGCTCTTTATTTTGTAATTGGTACTCGGTACATTGTAATTGGTACTCGGTATTTTGTAATTGGTACTCGGTATTTTGTAATTGGTACTCGGTATTTTTTAATTGGTACTCAGTACTTCGTAATTTGTACTCGGTACTTTGTAATTCGTACTCGGTTCTTTTGAATTGTCACTCGATTCTTCGTAATTGGTGCTCGGTATTTGTGATTGTACTCGGTGCTTTGTTATTGGTACTCGGTACGTTGTAATTCATACTCGGTTCTTTTGAATTGTCACTCAATTATTCGTAATTGGTGCTCGGTATTTTGTGATTGTACTCGGTACCTACTTTGTAATTGGTATTCGGTATTTTGTAATTAGTATTCGCTATTTTTTAATTGGTACTCGGTACTTTGAAATTGGTACTCGCCATTATATATTGCTACTCAATATTTTGTTATTTGTACTCGACACTTTGTTATTGGTACCTACTCGGTATTTTGTAATTGATACTCGGTATTTTTTTATTGGTACTTGGTTCTTTGAAATCGGTACTCGCTATTATGTAATTGCTACTCAATACTTTGTAATTTGTACTCGACACTTTGTAATTGGTACTCGGTACTTTGTAATTTGTACTCGACACTTTGTAATTGGTACTCGGTACTTTGTAATTGGTATTCGATACTTTGTACTCGGTACTCGGTACTTTATAATTATTGTACTCGGCACTTTGTTATTGGTACTCGGTACTATACAGAAGAGATGTATCCGTCTGAACCTGGCCTTAGATCTAGGCTTACCGGTTCAGCGTAACGTCCTGTCCTAAAATACACATAACCTTTTCCACTCCGGTTCACAATTTCACAAGCAAAGTTTCACTTAAGATTCTGAGGGCTCGTCTTTCCACGAAACACTTTTCATAAGTTACGACACATTTGTTCATGAATCCAAAATTAAACTAGTATTCTGAGTTTATGACTTGAGTGGTGGGATCAAAAAAAGTGTCACAATTCATAGGGGTCGAACTGAGAAAATATATTAAGAGTGGTCAGAAAGCAATAGCCATAAATTTCACTTCATTATTGGGAATTCACAATTTTGTATAGGTATTATGTATTTTTCCTTTTATCTCTAAAGCTGAGGCTTTTAAATTATCATTATTATTATTTTATTTTTATTTTTTACTGTTTAATTGTTTAGAGTTTATTTGTTTTATAATATATATTTGAATGTATTAATTGCTTGTATTCCTTGAGTGATAGGTTGGTATGCGACTGACCACCCATACTGTAAAAAATGGTTCACTTTGCCAATGTCACCCCTGTTTCAGGGAAGGACGACAAGAGTTGCAGGGCTTATGTTCATTTGAGATTGGGTTTTTATATTGTAGGCCCACATGCGGCATGTGTTAGCGCGAAATTATACATGTCTGCTTGTGGGAATGCATTTAATATAAATCTTAAATGATATATATCTTTGCAGCTTAGATAATATTAGATTAGAAGTTTTAATTGGGATGGAAACACAGATACCAGTAACTCATTTCCATTGATTTGATTTTTTTAAGTGATTTTCTTAATAATTATTGTAACTCCATTCCTTAAATTGACTTATTTTTATTTTATCCTGTGCACTGTTTCAATGGATGCAACTAAACTACTTTAAGGACGATTCACTGGTTGATAAAAAAAAACACATTTATGACTCAACATATTACTCTGTAACTGTTTTTTCTTAAATTAAAAAGTTAGAAACACAAAAGTTGCAAGGCTTATGTTTATTTAAGATTGGAGTTTTATGTTTTAGGTCCATACGCAGCATTTGCATGCATGAACTTACACGCGTCTTTTTGTGGCCATGCATTTAATAAATGCATGGCCATTATAATACATGAATTTTAAAGGCTAATTCATCTTTGTAACTTAGATAAAAGATATATATACAAAAGAACAAAAAAACGTCAAAAAAAAATTATGCATTTCATTATAAATTAAGTAAATTCTATGCTTCAAAAAAATCAATATTTGAAAACTAGTGTATATTCTTTGTTCATTTACTCAAATTATATTTTGGAACGTTTCAAAAAAAAAATCACTGTGAATATTTTCAGAATCTCACATATTTATATTTATACATACGGTTCATTGAAATCCTTTGAAATCCACTACACAATTTACCAATTATTTACTTCCAATTAATACTTGTTTTTCAGCGATTGGAACAATCTAGAAAAACATATTCCAATTGATTTCATCGCGGCTTTGTCTGCACTCGAGATTTTTCTGTTCGTTGTCCATTTTAATTTGAAATAAAAAATGCAAAGCATGAAAAAAGGTAAGAGCCATAGTTTCATTGAATATTTACACGGAATCCTCTTTACCTGGATTTCGTTTGTACTCTTGTTCAACTCACCTTTCACAATCCCCAAAAAAAAAAAATAACAACTAAAAACTCTCCACATTCGCAAAGAGAACGAAGCCTTTTGTTTAGTTCTTTTTTTTTCAAGCACACTTACTCGACAAACAAGTTTGTGAAGCATATTCCTGTAAATTTGTTTTGTTTTTTCAGGATTCATGAAAAGTCTAGGAGATAATTTAACTTTTTGAAGTGTTTTTGTAATGGTACCTACGCTTTTGTATTTGTACATTGCAAAATTATTAACAAAATTATGTTATCTTTTTTTTTTTTACCTTGGAGCTAATACACGGTTTATATTTCAAACATATTGTACCTTTTAAAGTAATTATAAATTATTTACAATACATTGATAATTTTTCAATGTCGTTTTTGTTGTCAAATTCGATCTCAAGCTTTAAATTTAAAAACGTTTTTATTCTCTACACTTAAAAGTGCCTGCCTTAGAAGTTTCTGCAATGCAACTAAGCTACACATATAGTGTAATTTCTTGCCTGCGTTATCCCCGAAGGGGTCGCATATTGCGATTCGGGACCTATTTATTGTTACAGGTAAGGGGGTCAGCCTCACACTAACCACTTGCACTTGGAGTGGGCGTTTCCCAGCTCCCGGGGGGGGGGGGGGGGGCTGGTTCTCATTTTTTGTGAAGGCTGAGTAAACCTTGAGATCGAACCCTTGCTCTCGGCATGGAATGCAAGCATTCTACCAATTGAGCTATCGACCCGAGCTTGGTCGTCGTCGCTACAAAGCGCCAACTCTCAGACAAGACCCAGTTGCTGTAAGATTGGATGGACCTTTGGTGACTGATAATTGCTAAAGGTTTATGAATTTCTCGGCCCAGCGAAGAGCCGGTCTGCATATTTTATTTGCATACTATTCAAAGTGAAAGTAAGAATCACCATACTTCTTTAATACTATCAGTTTGTATGCGCTATGCTTTAGCAGCTATTTTTTTATTTTAAAAATATATTTGTGAAGAGGAATGCAATTCACCAACCTACTGCCTGGCTAGAAGCAGGTTTTAATATCATCAATTAATAATTCATTATTGTTTATATTAATGAATTAATAATTACCCAATAATATCTGTTGAACCAGGGTCAAAGTTAAAGTCAAGTGACCCAAGCGGGGATCGAACCAACGTTATTCTATTACAAATACGCTAGAAAGATCAGTCACTTGGCCCCCTCGGCCATAACCCCGACATAATGTGTATGTGTGACAATTGTGTATTTTTGTCAACAGCAACTTGGCATAATTTTTTTATTGATGAACTAGCTGTACTCTGCCACCCCTTGTGGTGGCTTGTCTTTTAATACGGCAGTTACTATATCAGTTACTATACTAGACAGTTACTATATCATGCCGTCTTGTTTCCCTTTTGCCAATGCCACACCGGTCCAGGGAAAGGCAGCAGGAGTTGGAAGGTTTGTTTTTCGTGTGGGGTTTGGTTTATTTTGTAAGCACACATGCAGCATTTGTAAGCGCGAACTGAAATATGTCTCATTTACTTAGTTGCTCCAGCTTTTTTATACAGAAGACTAAGTTGGCATGTAAAAAAATTCTCACACCAGCGAGCTTGGTCGTCGCTGTAGAAAGCGCCAATTCTCAAGCAAGACCCAGTTGTTGTAAGGTTGGATGGACCTTTCAGTGACCGGTCTTTGGTAAAGGTTTATGAATTTTTCAACCCAGCGAAGAGCACATTGGAAATATAAATGTTATATTTTTTGTGCTCCGCTGGGATTCGAATCCACAACCTACCATTTACGAGTCCGAAGTGTTGCCATTGGACTACGGACCGGTCCAAGAAATGCCAACAACACGCGGTGTACCTGAGCGGTCACCCATTCAGGTAGCATCAGCGCCCAATGTTGCTTAACTTCGGTGATCTGATGAGAACCGGTGCTTTCAACATGGTATCGTGATTGACGTCGTGGCGAGAATGCATGTAAGGTGAATCCCCAATGTAACATATCTTGCCAACTTAGATTAGATTAGACTGCATATTTTGTTTACAAAGTATTCAAATTGATAATAAGAATCGCTCCGCTTCTTTTGTCAGTATCAGTTTGAATGAGCTATTCACTGTTGTCTATAGTCTATTTCTGTCAACAGCAACTGTATCGGGGTACGTTTGGATCAGAGTTGTGGAACACAGAGGCGTGGCAGATGTGAGTTATGGAAGCAGAGGCTGATGGATGCGCCGCACTGACCGCTATTGTACTTTCATCAAGTGCAACAGTCACAGACGAGCCGGTCAATACTGGTGCTACGCCACTGGTTCATGCTACGCCACTGCTATCTGCTACACCACTGGTTCATGCTACGCCACTGTTACCGACCTGCTACGCCACAGTTACCTACCTGCTACGCGACTGACTCATGCTACGCCACTGGTTCATGGTACAACTGTGTCTACGGTGTAACTGTATAGAATAAGAGCAAATCCTTTACATTCCAGGCAAAATATCGATAGTTAAAAGTAAGTAGGGCTAGTACGCCCACGCCAAGAGTACCTGGAGGACCTGCTGGTGGACGTGCGCTGCTCAACATATGCAGAGCTAAAAAGAGCCGCACAAGACAGGGAGGAATGGAGATCAAGAGTACAAGATATTGCTGCAAACCAATCCCAGGATTGAAACAGAAGAAGAAGAAGGGCTAGTAATAAAAGTAATAAGCGACAAAAAGTAAATTGTTCAGAAGAGCAATTTAAAAATTGAGATTACAAAAAAATGGCATAACTTTTTTCTTTTTTATCATATCGTTAAAATCAAAATAGCTCTAAAATAAGAAAAAGCATTTATTGGCATTCCTATTAATGTGGTTTTACAATGTTTCAGGATTTTGTTTTGTCACCAGCGCTTTTAGGACAAAAAAAAACAAAATTTTGTCGGTTGCACCAAAACCATACTTCAATAATACATTAATTGTTTGCTTGGCATAAAGAAAAAAAATTATCGTAGAGCTATGAGAGTTAGCGCATAAGAAAGAGCGGAAAATTTTAAGTAGGATAACATTCATAACTCAATTTCGACCATCACGTTTAATGCCGACCTTAGCCAGAATAAATCAAAATACAAGTATTGTCTTTGTAAATTAATGGCACATAATATTTTTGATTCAACAATTTAAGTAGGTACTCAGCAGTGGAAATTTCGATTTTGTGACCTCTGTAATGACCTCATTCACAACAAAAGAGGTTGCCATCGTTTCGTGGCATTCCCCCCAAACATCGTCGTTCCTGGAATCTTCTCGAATTAATAATCCTTCTTTTGTGACGCAGTCACTTCAGGTCTTCGGCTTATCAGTCTTTGTGAACGGGAATTATGAATAACGAGCTACTTACTTGAGGCCACTCAGTATTTGAGGCCAACCTATAAATAGAGGCAATCAAATAAATTGAGGTCATTCAATAAATAAAGGCTACCGAGTCATTGAGTCTATCCAGTATTTGAGGCCAACCAGAGCTTAAGATCGCTCTATAAATTGAAAAAATCTAATAAGTTGAAGGCATTGAATAAATTTAAGCTACACGGTCACTGAGTCTATCTAGTACTCGTATTTGAGTCACTTGAGACACACATTTTTGAGGACACCTTATAAATTGAGGCCACTTAATAAATTGAGGCAACACAGTAACTGAGACCATATGGTATTTGTGTCTATCTACCTAGCAACTGAGGCCAATCAGTAACAACCAGGCCAACAAGAATTTGAGGCCACTCAATAAATTAAGGCAACCCAGTAAACGATACTATGTATATGCTATTTGAGTCTACCTACCTAGCAACTGAGGCTATCCATGATTTGAGGCCAATCAGTACGTGATACACTCATATTTTAGTCCTACAAGATTTTAAGGCCACTCAATAAATTGAGGCAACCCATTAACTGATACCACATAGTATTTGAGTCTACCTACCTAAAAAACTGAGGCCATCCATGATTTGAGGCCAACCAGATTTCAGGTCATCCAATAAATAAAGGCAACACAGTAACTGAGACCATATGGTATTTGAGTCTACCTACCTAGTGACTGAGGCCATCTATGATTTGAGGCTAATTATCACTTGAGAAACTCATAGTTGAGGTTAAATTGAGGTCACTAAATAAATTCAGGCTACCCAGTAACTGAAACCATCTAGTATTTGAGTCTACCTGCGACTAAGGTTGTGTTTTTAAATTGTAAGTCCACATGCGGCATGTGTACGCACGAACTTACACGTGTCTGCTTGTGCGAATGCATGTTAAATGAATCTTAGTATTAAAATATATCCTTGCTGTAACTGTAACTGTAATTCTGTCATCATTCCGCTAGGGGTGGCCAAAGCCTCTGCAGAGTTGCCTTCATTTTTTCCTATCCTTACATACCTTTTTCAATTCATTCATATTCATCACCTTTTTCATGCATTTTCTTCTTTTACGCTCACTTTATACATCCCATTCTTTCACAATATCCTCAATCTGATCACTCCATACTTATCTCGGTCGTCCTTTCCCTCTATTTTCCTTTCACACTTTCTTTGTATATATACTTTGCCAGTGTATCATCATTCATTCTTTCCACATGCCCACTTGCGACTTTGATTATAGATTTTTTATTTGATAAATAACAAAAAAACTGCATTCCTGTATAATTACTGCCTTATTTTTCTCCAAAACTTTTTTTTAGCAATTGCGATAAAACAAAGGACTGTACCCTTAGTACGAGTTGCAAAACTTGAGAAAAGTAAAGTTTACGGAAAATATTAAAGAGTGATTTCTCCCAAAATCTGCCGTTTTTGTTTCTTACACTTTATGGTCTTAGCAAAAGAGTTACAGTGATGAAGAAAATCAAGTTCAAACAAACAAAAACGGCAGGTTTTGGGAGAAATCACTCTTTAATAATTGCCGTAAACTTTAAATTACTTAAGTTTTTCAACTCGTACTAAGGGTACTGGTAAGCTATAGTACTACGTCGCACCATATTCATTACAACGAGCGAAAATCTTTTTTACAAATCGCGACTTTATTTCCACAGGCAACGGAAATAACTTTCATTCCGGGTAAATGTATTGCCGGAGTTTTAAATTGTAAACTACACTTGCAAATAAGCATGTTTCAATTATTCATGAGAAATAATGGAGGCTTGAATAAAGATGAAACTATTGTTTAAATACTTATTAAAAAATAAATAGATTTGTTTTAATGAAGTTAGTTTACAATACTCAAGCGCTTTCGACTTCAAGCCAGTCATGGTCCAGATATAGTATATATAGTATTAATTTAACCACCTGATGATGCAAACGGGTTGTTTGCGAAACCGGTTGCGAAATTAAATATACTCAAAGTAATCGTAAACAAAGTATTCTTTACTTTTTATCTCGCAACAATATACAATAAACAAAACACCTGTTTTTTTTCCATCAGCATTCACTCATTTGAACTTTCAAAAAACTTGAAAGGTGATATCGGTGAATAAAACATTGCGGAGTCAGATGTCTCGTGTGTTGACCCCACAGGGGCACCTGAGAGCAAAAGTCGAAAGAAATGAAGTGTAAGGGGCGATCAACCCGTGTAGACACAACTTATGGTATGTGGGGGCAGCCGGTCCTAGGGAAAATATGATAATCCAGCAGAGGGGGGAGCAATCGGATTGAAAATGAAATATGACTTGCACATTTATGATTATAAGATCTTCGATAGAAATATATTGTTACGAACATGCAATATATTTATAGTTGTGTTTGGTTTGTCTGTGTTAGTTTGTATGTGTAAGTGTAACTTCTTGCTGCGTTCTCTTCGAAGCCTATTTATGTTTACAGGCCGGCCTTACGCTAACCATTTTACTTAAAAGGGGCTTGCAGCTTCCAACGGGGCTGGTACTCACTTCTTGTAAAGGCTAAATACACCTTGTCGGTATTTATGTATTTTTGGTTTGAAGTAAACAGCAAAACGGGAAATTATTTCTGACACCCCCTGTGGGGGTCGAACCCTTGCTCTCGGCACGGTATACAAGCATTCTACCAACTGAGCCATCGACCGGATTTTTTATGAGCTTGGTCGTCGCTATAAGCGCCAATTCTCAAGCAAAACCCAATTGCTTTAAGGCTGGATGGACCTCTTGTGACCGGTCTTTGGTAAAGGCAACTAATTTTCTAAGGCAGCGAAGAGCACTTTTGAAAATTTAAATGGTACACTTTTTGGGCTTCACCGGGATTCAAACCCATGACCTTCCACTTCTTATTCTTCGTGTCAGCTTCACACCGTATTGGCCCAGTAACGAGCAATGTCTACAGCTCTTTGGTTTCCCGCAAAGAGATCATCCATGGAGCAGCTTGTCGGACAGGAGGGACAACACCGCAGGTGCTCCATTGTTTGCTGAGCTCCACACTCACATAGTGTAGAGTCCTCCCGTCCCAGAAATCCCCAGGTCAGCATGTTGGCCCGGGCTCTTCCAACATTGGTCCTCAATCTGTTCATGGATTTCCACACGGGCCACTCGAGGTTCTTTCCTGGAGGTAGGCTCTCTGCAGGCTGCACAAAGCTCTCCGGTCATTCCATACCTTCCACTTACCGAAGGTTATTTCACTCCCCCAGTTCTTGTTTGCCGTATACGCCAATCTTGTCAAATATAACTTTTTAATGCAGTTGTCTTATGAATCAAATTCTACACAATCTGAGCTAAGAAACAGCGTAAAACTCAATAATGTGAGAGTTGTTTTAAATATTTTTTAAATCAATTTACTGTTTTCATAAGACACATTGGTCCAGTGCACATGCAAACATTGCTCATGTAAAATTTTCTCAATGGCGTATACGGCAAACAAGAACTAAGGCGGCGATTTATTAGTCAGAAGCGTAACCACTAGGCTACGGATCGATCTGTTCTATTTCCAGTAAATATAAATATCTGGACCATGGCTGCCTAGAAGTCAATACTATTAATATTATTAATTTAACCACCTGATAATGGGAACGGGTTGTTTGCGAAACCGGTTGTGGAAATAAACATACTCAAAGTAATCATAAAAACATGTTTTTTACTTTTTATATTTTTAGATGAATGATTACAAATGTTATGCCTCTACAATCAATAAAACTATATAGTTACGTTTGAAGGGTTCCATTCAATATAAACTTTGGTGAATTTATTTCAAATTTTAGGCTTGTATTTGACCTCAAGGTAGGGATTGATATCATATTCAGTGGGTATGAAAATACATCGACATTTTGACGTATAGGATTTCATATTAACCCTCCGTCGGTCGCAACCTTTTAGTGCCTTCTTTCGGACGCAATGTGCCAAAAAACACACACAATTTCATATCGCTGTTACTCCCATTCCCCTTGGTTTTGGGGGACGTTCTTTCTCACTGACTTTCTTTTGGATCTATATTAAGGAATTAAGAGAAAGAAAATTTAAATATAGTGTTTTATTATCTTACCAAACACAATTTTCAAAATAACCATTTTTGACCCATCTACCCCGCAGTAACAATATAATTTGGACAAAATATTAAACTAATTGGTAAAGTTAAACACCAAAAAACTCATAAAGAGTTTAATTTAATCCTAGTGGACTCAGTCCACTTCAGATTCCATTGATTCAGGCTCCTCAGGAAAAGTTGGCTTTGTGGACAATGTGCTTTTTTAGCCACTTGCTACAGCTCCGCTCACTGTGAGGTGCAGGAACTACTGCGAGGTACGGGCTGGAAGACGTCTTCGAGTCAGAAGGGTACTGGGGAGGGAGCGTCATTTGTCGTCTTTGAATCGGGAAATTCCGCAAAAAACACTAAGTGTGTTTTTTTTGCACAGGTGCGATCGACGGAGGGTTAATATGTATTTGATACCAAAAACCTTTCATATTATGAATGTCTCAACTTCTCAAGGTAAGCTTGTTCTTTCTTTTTCAAAATAAATCAAATGAAATATTAAATGGCGTTGAGCTTTTCTCTTCACATTAATAAAAAATAAAGCTAGAAGTAATAACCTTCAAACAGTTTTCGAAAGGTATTATTATATATTTTTTTTATATTTATTTTTATGAAAAAATTGGAAATTTGTGAACACAGTTTATGGATACAATCTCAAACGGAATCATGTTTTTTTTGGGATATATACAAATTATATAACAGTTCATCCTTAATTGTCGCGCACTAAAGGTGCCTCCTGAAGACGTTGGCTGCGACGCTAACGAAAAGTCAAGAAGATTTTTTTAATAAATTTGTAAAGGGAATGCAATTCGGCAACGTATTTTTCCTGGCCAGAAACAGCTGTTATTAATATTTTTAATTGATAAATTAATTATCTACATCATCAATTAATAATAAATATTTTTATGAATCCTTAATGTATGGTTACCCAATGTTGAACTAGGGTCAAAGCTATCGTCATGTCCTTGACGGAGTTCGAAATTGCGCTTGTTGCAATAACGCTAATTCGAGTGCCAACGCTTTATTCGATCGACCATCCCAGCGACAAAAGAAAGTTAAGTCTCCTATCAAATATACGATGAATAAAATGTATTTGAAGGCGGATTTTAATTTGAAAATATTGTACAGATTGTCTATGTAAACTTTTAGTTAGAATTAAATCCCAAAGCCTTTAAAGTCAATCAAGTTCAATACCTCCGTAATAACCATAATAGTAAGTTCGTAATTTTTTTTTAAATAAAAAAAAAAGAAAAATAAGGACCATATGATAATTATACACCCCACAAGTTATCAAATTATTTGAATATAAATAATAATAATAAAAAAAAATAAAAAACACAAATGCTTTTTTGCGTGTACCTACCCACTTTTAATAATAACTTTCAAACTTTCACGAAATTTCCTTGCAAGTACATTTGAGTAATTGATACAGAAAATTCAATAAAATAAAATAAAATGTAATAGTTTTTCTTGGTTCCATATCGGAGGTTTTTTTTTTTTATCAAATGCCCGCAGAGGAAAACGCAGAACTTTGGCAATAAATTATATATTTTCTGAATGAAGGCGCCGCTTGCTGAATTTTTTGCGGTCCCCTTCCCCATAAAATATCTGATTCAATTACCTAACTAAGGTATGCGAGACATTAGCATAGGGTGCGTGTGTGTGTGTGTGTGTGTGTGTGTGTGTGTGTGTGTGTGTGTGTGTGTGTGTGTGTGTGTGTGTGTGTGTGTGTGTGTGTGTGTGTGTGTGTGGGCAATAAGGCAATGAAACGGCCCAATCGATCAACCTTACCTTTTACCAAATGATTCTACGTAACATAGTCCATGAGAGATTATTTGTAGAGGCAAATAAATGGCGGTTGATGTGCTATGTTGCCATTCAAATTGTTATTGATGCTGGAGTGAGGTTTTCCGGAATCTGATGCCGTGGTCTATAGGTCCAGCATCATCAGCCGGCCGTGTAAGCCTAAAACTCTAATTCATTTTATTTATTTATGTACTGTTACTGTAACCTGCCACGCGATCGAAATATATATCATACAATTTAAAAAAGTTCTACTCACTAAAAAATATAGGTATTATAAAAGCGCCAGTTTGTACAAATAATTGAGAAAAAGATGACGAAAAGATGATTTTATTTTACTAAAGGTAATAATTATACCTACCTAATGTTGTTGGTAAAATGGCTTCAACTGAATGGCAACATTGACCTTGAAGATGTGGAACGAAATTCAAATTTCGAATCTTTCTTCTCGCTCTCTCTTACATGCTTTGATCGACTGCATTAATTTATTGCTGACCTTTTCTAACACATTGGTACCAATATCAAGAAATTTAATTTTTATTTACTTTTTCTTCTTCTTTATCTAGAGTTGATTTCAATAGTACCTAAATAAAAGCACACAATGGACTAGGAATATTTTTTAATTTGTAACTTTTTTCTCGGCTAGCAAAAAAAACTAAATATTTGTATGTTTTTCCCTAGCATTCTATGTCATGTCATTCTATGTTATATTTTCTCTATGTCGATTCATGTGCGCACCTCATTAATTGATTTTCTACCTAGATTGTCGGTTTTGATTATGTATGAATACTTAACTAAGTACTGTAATTGTTACTGTATCCTGCCACCGATCCAATAAGGGTGGCCGGTACCTCTGTAAATACATCTCCACTTTTTTCTGTCCTTGCATATTATATTTTTCATCCTTTCAACATTCAACACTTTTTTCATACATGTTATTTTTTTATTCTCACTCTGCAGGTCCCATTCTTTGGCAATCTCACCTATTCAAAAACAATGTCGGTCGCCACTTGATTTCAGTGTCTCAAAACGGAGGCGACGCAACACACACCACAACACTACGCAGCTAACAGCCCTGAAACATAGGATCAGGACATCAACTGCCACATCACCAAGACCTCTACGGCACTACAACAAGTGTCATAGACCCCTTGAAAAAAAAAAAAAAAAGTATCATCATCATCATCATCTGTAGAGCGTCAGCTACAGTCATCTTGGTATCCGAATATCATAATCTGCAATAAAACCACGCGAGATGTTCGCAAGAACTATCATTCGCAAGACATATGAAACTCGATTTGCATACGTCATAAAACATGACTTACTGTATGGCAGGATCAATATCTTGTTCCAGGATGTACCAAGCAACCCTTAGGCCTAACTCTCCACCGCTAGAATTGAAAGTTTCACCAAAACTATAACGCTCACTAGAGACTCTTTTCCATTTTACATATATTTCTTTTCAACGTTATATTTCAGTTTAAACTGTGGGTTTTGTACTTGAGTTACTGTTTAATAGCACTGGTGGTCTATAAACTGTTTGCTCGGGATGTGTACATCAAGTATGAAATATTGCGTAGATCCTCAAATAGGAAATGTGTTTGAAAACTGTAACGCTCACTAGATGGTGATGTTGTATACATAATACATTTTTTGTTTACGCTATGGTTGAGTGCTTACGTAATATTTTAAACTAGGGATATGATTCATATAATTTATGGGATGGCACGCGTTTTCCCAAAAGCAAACATATTCTCAAACATCTTTATATTTCATTGATGGATTAAAACAAGAAAAAAACATGTAATATGTGAAAAGAACGAATGAATAAAAGGGAGTGAAAAAATGAGTCGTATAAATGCAAACGCCGCGGCCGTCAACTCCTTACGCGATGATTTTGAGAAAAATCAACTTGTAAAACGACAACACCAGTTGGAGATGGCGGCGTTTGCACAAAATAATACTTTTTCAATTAAAATTACGAAGGATTAAGTGAGGCTTACATTAAATCACACACATCAAATGATGTGTTACACTGCGCAGAATCAAATTCAATCATTATATAAAAAAAATCATAAATCTTGGAGATGACGGCGTTTGCAGTTATACGACTCAAATATATTTGATAGTTCAATTGGTAGAATTCTTGCGTTCCGTGCTAGATGACTAAGATTCGATTCACAACAAGGGTGTAAAAAATGATTTTCCGTTTACAGAAACGCAACTAAGCTGCATATATAGTGTAACTTCTTGCTGCATTATCCTCGAACGATTTCGCATGTGGCGAGTGGTACCTATTTATTTTAAACTTTAGTTGAATTGGAAATTTCCCAGCTGACACTCATTTTTGTGAAGGCTGGTTAAGCTTTACCGGTATTTTTTTTTGGGTTTTTGAAATAAACACCAAAACGGAAAATCATATTTGACACCATCGGTAAGATTCGAACCTGAGCTCTCGGAATAGAATGCAAGCACTCTACCAACTGAGCTAATGACGAGACATTAAAAATCCTAAATAAAAATACTGGCAAGATTTACTCAGCCTACTAAAGAAATGAAAACCTAGCTACCACTTCTGAAGCTGGGAAACCCCACTCGGCAAAAGTTGCAGGGCTTATGTCCGTTTGAGGTTTGGATTTTATTTGTAAGTAAACATTCAGAATTTGTAAGCGCAAACTACACGTGTTTGTTTGTGGGCATACATTTGATATGAGCTTTAAACGTTAATGTACCTTTGCACCTTAGATTACAGATTATATATTATAGATATCACTACAGTTTATACAACATAGATAACTTAAATTTTCAAAAAAAGTCAAATAAATTATTTATTAGATCACTTCGAGGCTAACTTTCGGTTTTTGTTTTCTACGATGTCAGGGACTTTTTGATATCCTACTTGTTTTTCTCGAAAAACTTCTTAGACGTATTAAGTTCTTGACGTCTCGTTGACAGTTTTTTTTGTTCTCAATAAATCAAATGATACACAACGTCCCGCCAGTGCCTGTTTGGCCTATCTACCATTTGATTCAGTGATGTGCTATTCGCTGGGTTGAATAATTCATATGCTTTTACCAAAGACCGGTCATCAATGACTTACAGAAACTGGGTTTCGCTTGAGTATTGTCGCTTTCTTAAGCGACGATCACTCTTGCAGAGGGCTCTTAAGGTTTGATTCACACAAAAGCAGAGCTCACCAAATAAATCATTCTAATAGTATTATTACCTACATGTCGTATCGCTGTATAATATTTGTTCCTTGACTTAAAAATTGGTATGCGGTTGACCACCCATGCTGTAAAAAATCGTTCACTTTACCAATGTCACCCATGTTTTAAGGAAGGACAACAAGAGTTGCAGGGTGTATGGCTATTTGAGATTTGGGTTTTTATGTTGAAGGTTCACATGCGGCATGTGCAAGCTCGAACTTGTACGTGTCTGCTTGTGAGAAAGTATATAATGTGAATTCTCAATGTAACATATTGTAATGTAAATAGTAGATTGTTATAGGTGTACATCGTAGGTAGTGATAGTTATTATAGTGTAATGTCAAAAGTAGATTAATATAGGTGTACATCGTAGGTAGCAATAATTATAGGCCTAAGAAATCTAGAAATTAAATGATCCTTTTGTACTCTTGAAGTTGGTAGAATGTTCGCGAGTGTACTGGCAAAATTAGCTCCTTGAGAGTTCTGTGACTACAGTATATAAGGAGCAAAATTGAGTGCACTAGGACAGTGAGATAGTTGCCTTTGATTAAAGAGTGTAAGCGATACTGAACTGTGAAAATAAATTTGTGTTACTAAAAGGGTTAAAAATAAATATTAATTGTAAAAATAAATTTAGTGAAAATAAAGATCCTGAAAGAAGACCTGTTGTTTTAATTTAGAGACTTTCCGAACCCAAAAACATTACAATATCTTTGCAACTTAGATTAGTTAAGGTTAGATGACCTTTCAAAGAAATTGTCTTTTGAATCATATTCTGCACAATCTGAGCTAATGTGAGAGTTGTTGTAATAATTGTTATGTAAATATTAAAATATGTATAAGTATTAGTTATAGGATTTTTTTATTGTATTGGTGGGTAGGATTGATAATTGTGTGTAAGTAGAGAAGTTACTAGATTACTTTGTATGTGCTTCGAGAACAGTATAGCAAAAATGTGTTCTCAACAGTTCCATCTTCTTAGTATAAAAGTCAGTCATTTGCGAGCTTCACCAATACATCGAACAAATCCGACCAGTGAACTAAAACCAGTGTTATGAAATAAATGAAAGTGTCTTTGTAAAAATAAATACAAAAGTGTAAAATAAATAAGTAAAAAGAAGAGTAGTGTTTTATTTGAAAGTATCCAAAACAAAAAACGTAACATTAATTTTAAAATCAATTTCCAGTGATCATCAGACACATTGGTCCAGTACACATTCAGACATTGCTAATGTAAAATTACCTCTGACGAGCATAAGACAAACAAGCACCAAGGGGACGACAAATCAAAACCCATAAATCATGTCATTAGGTACAACAATTTTACCAACTAACAAGTGAACCTATAAATTTCTTTGTCCGGAATTACTTTCTCCAAATGAAGTCTTTGAGTTTTTCACTCTCCGGCAGTTCTCTCCGGTAGCAAGATCTATGATCGCAATCTATTAGAGAGCTACTCTATTTAATCCATGTTAAAATGGAGAAGGCAAGGAGGCATTAGTAGGAGGCAGTGTGCCCGACCTCACGATTCATTGATTTCCAGGCAAGCCACCCATGAATATTGAGCATTGCTTTGCATTTAAAATGCTCCTATTGTGTTTTTGTTCGATCAGAGGGGTATGCGAAGGAAGACAAATTCAAAGAAATTACTTTTTGAAATATTAATAAATTTTCTTACTTTATTTTAAGTATTTCATCACTCATGCTCTCAATGAATATAAAATTAATGAAGAGAACAAGTGATGAAGGACTAACGAATAAAGTATACGTTGCAAGAATAGATGGATGTCGTGGTAGAGGAAAACGGTATGGATGCATCAAATTTCTGAAATAGAGAATGAATGGGATATCCTGAGCTTCAGAAGAGCAACAGAGAATGAATGAATAAAAGGAGAGCTTGTATGAAAAAAAAATGACTTTGGGTGAAATGAAAGAAGTATGTAAGGACAGGAAGAAATGGCGGTTTATCTGTATCTAATGATGACGGCTTATTCATGTATAATTTAATGTTTTACTTTATTGTATCTCTATTGCTTTTTTTTGGATAAATGTATTTATAAGGTTCTGTGGTTTTTTTGTACTTTAATGTTGTTTATTATTTGTTTTTCTTGACTTATAGGTTAGTATGACACTGACCACTCATACTGTAAAAATGGTTCATTTTTAAAATGTAATCCTTGTTTCAGGGAAGCTCTTACACCAACCACTTCAGTTGAAGTGGGGGTTTCCCAGCTTCTAAGGACGCTGGTTCTCGTTGTTTGTAAAGGTTGAGAGTAAACCTTGTCGATATTTTATTTTGGGTTGCTTAACTAAATTATTTCTGACACCCTCGGTGGGATTTTATGATGATGATGATGATGATTTGTAGAGCGCCGTTTCGTAACTACTGTCACTGCAAGGGCGCTTTCAGGCTTGACGCGGCGATGAAGAAATGGGTCTTCATTCCCTTCTTGAAGCTCTCGATCCCTTCCTTGGCGCGCACTTCTGGGGGCAGCTGGTTTCAAGTGGACGGTCCCGCAACGGTGAAAGCGCGGTCTCCGAACACTGTGCTTCTTTTGGAATGCAAGCACTCTACCTACTGACCTGTCGACCGGAAAATCTAAAATCTTAAATGTAAGCTGTAAAGATATATAAACATTTAAAACTCATTTTAAATACATGCCCATTGCCCACAAACAGAGACGTGTAATTTTGCGCTTATAAATGCTGTGTGTGTAGGTATTTACAAATTAAAATCAAAACCTCAAATGAACATGAGCCCTGCAACTATTGCCAATCTTCTCGGAAACAGGGGGCTTAGAGTCAAATGGTAGATGAGCCAAACAAGCATTTGGTATAATATCCTCCTGCGAATTAAATGTTCTATGAAAAAGGTGAAATCATGAAATTTATACCATGTGACGTATTTTATGTTCAACTTTTACATTATTTAAGCCGCCGTAAGGGCAGGTTAAAATGTCACAGAGTGTAGGGGGCGCTAAAAGCATCGGATAATGAGTAAAGAGGTTCCCGGATGGGGTACAATTGAATCCTGTGAAAAGTTACGAGTGCTGGAAGTCAGCTGCGGTACAAATATGGGGTACACAGTGTACCCCATTACCTCAAGAGCTGTACTGTACTGTACTGTATCCTGCCGCCAATCCACTAGGGGTGGGATGCGTCTGCACATTTTTCTATCCTTGCATACCTCTTTCATCCCTTCAACATTCATCACTTTCTTCATGCATACTCTTCTTTTGTTCTCACTCTGCAGGTTTCATTCTTTTGCAATCTCACCTATTTGGTCCATCCATTCCTTCCTCGGTTTTTCTCTTCCACGCTTTCCTCTGACAGTTTTTCTGTACACTTTCTTCATTATTCGTTCATCTTCCATTCTTTTAAGATGTCCGAACCATCTCATTGTGTTTCTTTGGCATTTCACTCTTAAATTCTCTTTTATACCACATTTGTTCATCACCTAATCTTTGCGGACTCTATCATTCAGTGTCTTTCCAGTCATTGCTCTCAGGTAAGCCATTTCAACCGTTCATACTTTACTCAACTCACATTCGTACCTACAATGCTAAATATTTGAATCGCAACGCAACTCGCAACTATAAAAATACAAATAAGCCACAAATATAGTGCAACTTCTTGTCACGGTATTCCTAAAGGGTTTCTCATGGGGTGAGAGGATTTATTTAAGGGGGAAACCCCCACTTCAGTTTGAGTGGGGGTTTTTCAGCGCCCGAGAAGGCTGGTATTCATTTCTTGCAAAGGCTGATTGGGCTTTGCCGGTATTTTATTTTGGGTTTTGAATGAAGTGTCGAAGCGCTAAGTCACATCTGATACCCTCGGTGGGATTCTAACTTGAGCTCACGGCATGGAATGCAAGAACTCTACCAATTGGGCGCTATCGACCGGACTCAAAAAAATGTTAGCATGCCCAATCCTATTATTATCCTATTATTTCACAATCTCCACATCTGTTGAACCAGGGTCAAAGTTATTTTTGATAGAAAATAACTCCGGTGGAGTGAACGCAAATTCAAGCGCAGACGCATTGACCCCTTGACCATTCCAGTGACCTATAGGTCGGTATGAGGCTGAACATCCATACTGTACAAAATAGTTCACATGACCAATGTCATCTCTTTTTCAGGAAAAGTCAGCAAGATTGTAGGGTTTATGTTCATTTGAGGTTTGGATTTTAATTTGTAAGTACATGTTTGTGGGCATGCATTTTAATCGTAGATGTCAATATACATTTATCTTTGCAACAAGATTATAGATTTAAGGTTGCGTGTGTTTGGTAAAACTTTGGAAATATACGGCTTATTAGGTTTTATTTTGGGTTAAATTTTCAGAAAACCATAATTAAAGTTACTATTTTACTAATGAAAAAAACAATCTAGTGATTCTGAAACAAAAAAATTAAGTAAACAAAATTTAAAGAATTTAATTTTTATTAGTTAAAAAAAATGTAATTTGTTGTGTATGTTCCTTGACTTATAGGTTGGTATGCGGCTGAGTGACCAGTGACCACCCATGCTGTAGAAAATGCTTCACTTTGCCAATGTCACCCCTGTTTCAGGGAAGGACGGTGTGTTGCAGGGTGTATGTTCATTTGAGATTAGGGTTTTATACCTATTACTTAAATATGTCTGTTTTGTGAAAATGCATGTAATGTGAATCTCTGATGTTACTTTTATTTTGCAACTTAGATTAGATTAGAAAACAAAATGATAACAGAGGTCTGACGGAGCGTGGAACTTTCTCGAAGATAATGTATTGAAATGCGGTATACTAAAATGTACTCGTGTTTTACTATGAGACGTGTGTATAGATGTGCGAGTTCAGTGCTTGCTTCAAGTGGAGGTGAATTGCATTCAAATGCAAACCATGGCGAGATAGAGTGAAGCAGATAAGCAGCGTCAAGGAGTAGGTACGCCAAATTGTCGCTCAGCAAGACTCGGCTCCATTTAGATACGCTGTTTTTAGTTTTACGAACATGCCAAATAAATGTGTTTGAGAGAGAAGTTCAGAGAACTTGATAGGGATTGGATTTTACCCTTAAACAATCATATTACTATTTTTTCTACTCCCATTTTGTAATTTACTAAATTTAAAACGGCTAACGCAATCACAATGACATACATTTCTACAGCCCGTTGCGTAATGGTTATTACGCAACGGGTAACCGTGTTGAAATGAGAGTGTGCGCATGCGCATTGTCAGAAATGGAACCATTTTTTTAATTTTAAATACCAACTGTGTATGGGGAGTATGAAGACCTGTCAATCCAAGATGGCTGCAAGTGAACAGCTGATTAGTCTTCATACAAATATTACCGATATTCGGTAGGTAGGAATAAAATTTCCGTCAGTAGATCTTACCGTATCTAGGACGGAATAAAATATGGAAGTGCATCAACAGCTGATGCATTTTATATGAAACAAAGATCAGCTGTTCAGACACCTCCATGTTTTATTTCGTCCTATCTTCAAATATATACGATAAGATCTATCGAAGGACATAAAAACTTCCACCTCAGGGTACATGCACGGTTCTTACAGCTCCAAGTGATGAAAAGGACGACTTTTATGGTACATCTTACCTTATATGTAGAACACTTTTCAGTTGTTTACCCACCGCCATGTTGTATTCCATCGTATCTTCAAATAGACACGCTAAGATCAGCCGACGGTTATCGAGACTTCATCCTTTGTGGTGTTGGAGCGTAGAGATCTTTAGCCAGTCCAAGTTTCCCGCGAACAATTTAACTGCAATGCGAGTGAGGGAAAGTCTCTCAACTTTGCAAGAGAATGCGTTAAGTGTAATATTTTATTATGTCAGAGATAATTTACAGGATGTAGCAGCTCGTAGCTGCCATTTGTACGAGTCGGTGGCAGGTTAAAAATTCACAGTGACAAAACGACACAAGACGACGTTACCATGTTGAAAGCACCGGTTCCCATAGGTCACCGAAGTTAAGCAACATTGGGCGTGGATAGTACTTGGATGGGTTACCGCTCAGGTACACCGCGTGTCGTTGGCATCTTGGACCGGTGCGTAGTCCAGTGGCAAGACTTCGGACTCGTAAATGGAAGGTTGTGGATTCGGATCCCAGCGGAGCACAAAAATATACCATTTATATTTCGAATGTGCTCTTCGCTGAGTTGAAAAATTCATAAACCTTTACCAAAGACCGGTCACTGAATGGTCCATCCAACCTTACAACAATTGGGTCTTGCTTGAGAATTTGTGCTTTCTACAGCGACGACCAAGCTCGCAGAAGGCTCTTGAGTTGTGATACACACAAAAACAGCGCTCACCAAATAAATCATCCTCATATTATTATTAAGACAGAACGACACATGACAGAACATGACAAAACAACACTAAGAACATCACCAACAACACCAGCATTTATTTTGCTTCCACGCGCCACATGCGATTCCTTCGGGGGTAATACGGTAAAAAGTTTATCTTTATATGCAACTTAGTTACATTGTTTTATCTTATAATTATAATCGCGACGTTAATTTTTTTATAGTCTGTACCAAATAATTATATGCATCAGTTCCATTTTCTCATGTCTCACTTTTTGGTCATGCCGTTTATGGTGTTTTCTGTTTTGTGATGTTTTTTCATGTGCAGTTTATCGCATATTTTTGATATGTGATTTTTTGTCAACGTGATGTATTTTCATTTGATATTTTGTCATGTGCCGTTATGTCATGTGTCGTTTTGTCACTGTGTCGTTCTAAGGAGTTGTGTGAAATATCACATGCTGTTGAGATTAAGTACTGGAGTAATGGTTCACTTACACGTGAGCTGATTCTGCTTTTCGACTGACGAGGTGTCTTGTGATACCTTGAAAATTTTGGCAATCCACAATTTTCCGTAAAGTTTACATTACCACACCCTTTTCAAAGGATAACTTCTTTTGGATCATGCGCCTCCAGCACCATATTTCGAAAGCGTCAACTCTTCTCCTTTCTGCGGTTTTTATGGTCCATGTCTCAGCATCAGAGAGAAAAATAGAGTGGACCAGACTCCTGACAAGCTTTATCTTAGTGCTGTTACTCACACCCCGGTCTTTTCATATTTAGTCCTGTAACAGTAACTTTGTGTAAAATTTATGTTTCACTGGGTTTTATCATTCGTGTCATGCGCTCCTGTTAAAAAATAAAGATGATGATAGAGGGTTCTTGAGCCTAATTTAATTTTAAATTTTTTTTTAAGGGCCTGTGGCACCAAACTCTAATCATCATCGTTCCTGTTCAAATTCCATCATAATATTTTTACCCACTTCCAAAAAATATTTAACCGAGGTCCTTACCAGAACTAAGCAATCACATTTGATGTGTCAATAAAATACTGATTGGAGGTTGGTGCAACAGCCCCTAAAAAAATGTGAAAATCCTATATTTAGAAAGTTGTTCATTGGCCGTTCCTTATAATTATTTCACTTGCTATGGGAAGTTACTATCAATTAAATGTTTTATCCACGATTTCTCAAATCAGTGAACCAACACTTATTCAGTTATACCTCTAAGGGTGTGATATGTGTAGCTCAGTTGAGCGTTGCAACGTCAAAAATTAAATGTACTAAAGCCGAGTACAGATCTAATCTAATCTAATCTAAGTTGCAAGGATATATTCATTCAAAGCTCTCAGATGTATGCCCACAAACAAACACGTGTAGTTCGCGCTTAATACACGAGTAATAAATAACATTTAAGTATAAAAAAAAAAAAACAACAACAAAACCTTAAAAATAAATCTATACAAAAAAGTAAAAAAAATATTTTGCAAAAAATGTAGCAAACTAATAAACTAACATTACAAATCAGTATTGCAGATTAGCCGCCACTTCTTCCTGTCTTTGCATACTTCTTTCATTTCATCCAGAGTCATAACCTTTTTCATACAAGCTCTTCTTTTATTATGACTCTGGATATCCCATTCACTCGCTATTTCGAAAATTTGGTCCATCCATACCTTTCTCGGTCTTCCTCTTCCACGACATCCATCAATTCTTGCAGCATACACTTTCTTCGTCAGTCTTTCCTTATTCATTCTCTCCAAATGTCCAAACCATCTAAGTATACTTCTTTTAATCTTTACTTTCACACTTTCTCTTACACCACATAGATAATATCTATAATTTAGTTTTCAGCGCGCTGAAAGCTCTCCGCCCGGTATATAATAGGACTGCCGCCATAAATCAATCCGATTCATCTGCTGAAGGGGCTCAACAGCGCGAGTACATGTTCCCACTTGCTCCTTGCTACTTCCCACTTCCTCCCGCACAGGTAGCGCGGCCTGTTCGCACTAAAAGAATTAATAATGCATTCCCCGTGCAAGGAACGTCGATGGGAGCGCTCAAAATTAATTGGATTTCCCTCCTTCAAGCTGCTACAAATGCGGTCAGTGGTTAGCTGCTAGTGGTTAGTGGCTAGTGGATAGCGGTTAGTGGAAAGTGGATAGTGGTAAGTATATAGAGATTAATAGTTAATGGTTAGAAGTAAGTGGTTAGTAAAAAGTGGATAGTAGAAAGTAGAAAGTGGCTAGTACTGGTATTAAGTGGATAGAAATTACTAGTTATTGAGTAAGAGGTTTAGGCTTACACCGCCAGTTGATGATGCTGCAGCGATGTTTTCCGGGATCTGTTGCCGTGATCTATGGGAGCTGGAGCTTCCGGAAATTTTGCCCATATCTACGATCGGTTTCTTCAGCGTGAAGTATGATGATGAAGATGATCATCCCAGATGAACCTTGTGGTGGTATTTGTGGTAGAACTCAATCTGAGTCCATCCGGCTCGAAGGACCAAAAATGATCGGAATTCGAACGGGGATGGGAATTAGGTAAAAAAGAGGAATACTGGAGAGGACTACAACTCGCAGAAATGAAAGTCGATGTTTTTTAACACGCCATATATTCGTCAAAAGTTGCACTCGCCGGCAACACCTTCCAGCTGGGAGGTCAGCATAAAAGAGAAAAAGGTTGCATACTCGTACAATACGACAGAGACACAACAACTTTTTTTTGGATTCTTAGTTTTGATGGCTATTAGAGCTGTATTCATCTAGTTCGACAAGCTGTCAGGCTTAATAGGGTAATTTCACATTTATTTTTATTTCATAAAATGGTAGACTATATTTTTAAAATGCATCTGCGTTTTCAAAAAAAATATATCTGGCTTAGTTTTTAAATTATACCTCTTTCAAATTAGCGTATTTTCGATTTCCGGTAAAACAGGTATTTTTTTTTATTTAGGCGGATATGGCGTCGATGGATCTTCGGATCTTCGGATCTTCGGATCTTCGGATCTTCGGAGTGTAGGTATCGATGGGCCCAGGTAGTCGCTAAGCCAGCCGCGCTGCGTTTTGGCGGGACTCAAATTCTCCGCATTTTATTTTTGCAAATTATCAATGATATCTCTATTTTTACTACTTAAAAAATATATGGTTGTTATTCTTGAAATGTGCTCTACACAACCATATTATTTTCAACCGTTTTCCCTACCCCTGTAATTACCCTATTCAGACCAGATGTTTCTTAAAATGTTCGTTTCAAATGTCTCCATCGATGTTTTAGTAAGTTAATTATTTCGACGGTTGACCACTGCGTACAGTCTCGGTGTGAGAGCGCCATTCGCTCACCGGAATTATTGAAGTCGGTAACAGTTCCTGGGAGAATTTCCTTTTCGCGGATGTGCGAAAGTGGAATTTTCCGCCGCCTTACGTTTCTTTGACGGAATGCGGAAAGTGCGAGGTGAAAAACTCTTTTCGTTCCAAATCATAAATCAACTTTTCAAAAAAAGTGCCCTTAACGAATTCAAGCTAAAAAAAAAACACTTAGTTTCTATGTGGCTGTAAGATGAGTAAAATTTTGCTTTATAGTTTGTAAATTCCAACCAGCTTTGTGAATGAACTGTACAAAATTAGACGTAAAAACAGGGGTGGCATTAGTAAAGTAAACCAGTTTGTACCTCATACTTATCTATAAGTCAAGGAATTTATAACAATGGAACAATTTCAAACGTTTATAGATCTTCTTTAAAGTGTCTAGAGATAGTGTATCAACACAATTTAAATAATATTAATAATAAACAAATACCTAGTGCTTCTCCCCTACTAACAGAACCTGCCCGAAAAACACCACCCACTTTCTCTTTCATACTTTGAATTTTAACCCTTTTTGTTTTTAACCTTAGTTTGCCTCTTAAGATGGACGGATAAAGTCCGATAGCGCTTAGGCATTGTAAGCTCAAAAAATGTGATAATAAAACTAGGTTGTAAAACAGTTTTTTTTAAATAAAATTATTTTTTCTTAAACGTAGTTTAATTTTCACAATAATATTTTATTACTCTCGAGCACTTTCGACCTTCAATACTCAGGTCATTATCAAGAGTCAATTTAAATCAAGTTAATTTAAGTTTTTTTTTCATTAAAATAGATCTTATTTCTCGGCAGGCGAACGTTACACTGCTATATGACTAACGCAATTAGCAACTGTTAACAATATATTTATTTGCATTTTCCCTAACAACCTGGCCGTGTGACGACATACTTTTGTCTATGCCAATTAATGAGCCGAGTCCATTATGAGGTTCCAGAAGGGTATTTGTTGTGGTTTTGCATACAAAATTCTACGTAAAACCAGCTGCCAACAACAATAACAATGGATTAAGTTTGTGTATACATATATTATGTACATACAAAGCTATATAAGAATATCCTGTAATACAGGCATGTCAAACACGCGGTCTGCAAACTCGTGAATTTCGGTCCGCCAAGAATTACAAACATATTTATAATTTCAGCCAGTATTGACTTAGGGCAACCATACTCATTCCTTGACTGATAGGTTGGTATGCGGCTGACCACCAATACTATAAAAAATGGTTCACTTTGCCAATGTCACCCCTGCTTCTAGAAATGTATGGATGGACCAAATTCCTGAAATAGTGCATGAATGGGATATCTAGAGTCATAATAAATAGAGAGCTATTATGAAAAAGGTTATGACTCTGGATGAAATGAAAGAAGTAGGTTAGGACTGAAAAAATGGCGGCTGATCTTTAATGTAGGCGGCTAAGGCAAAGGCTTTGAAGTTTTAATTTTTTGTTTTTTATATCTAATCTAATCTAATCTAATTTAAGTTGCAAAGATATGTTACATTGGAGATTCACATTACATGCATTCTCACAACCAGACATGTACAAGTTTGCGCTTGCACATGCCTCATGTGAGCCTACAACACAAAAATCAAATCTCAAATAGACATACACCCTGCAACTCTTGCCGTCCTTCCCTGTAACAGGGGTGATATTGGCATATATATGCTTTGAATATTTTGATCTTATTGTTTTGTTTGTTTTATATACATAGCTTTGCAGCTCCCAACGTACTACAAAATGAACAATCTATAATATATCTAGAAGCTATAATCTAAGTTGCAAGGATATATTCATTTAAAGCTCTCAGATGTATGCCCACAAACCAACAAGTGTAGTTCGCGCTTACAAATGCTGAATGTGTACTTACAAATAAAATCCAAACCTCAAATGAACATAAGCCCCACAACTTTTGCCGACCTTCCCTGAAACAGGGGTGACATTGGCAAAGTGAACCATTTTTTACAGTATGGGTGGTCAGCCTCATATCAACCTATAAGTCAAGGAACAATGCGGCCCGCAATATCACACGAGTTTGACAATGCCTGCTTTTGTATAATGCTATTATTGTCGGGACCATACTCTTCCATTAGACCAATAATTCAATAAATGTTGGAGGGAAAATACCACATTCACTCTCACCCCCGCCCAGACAAATTTTTGCGCCTTCTCCCCGATAAATTATTCTGGGAGGCTCTCCGATAGGCGATCTCGCTAAAAATATTGAATTTTCTGAAATTAGAAGTGACGTCCTGTCGAAAGACAACCCCTACAGAGGGTGGTAAACTTTTTGCTAAATGAATTTAATACTCTCTTTTCACAGACACATTTTTATTAATTATTATTGAAATTGTATAAAAACTTTTATTTTCAAATCTAATCTAATTCTAAGCTGCAAAGATATGATATATCATTTAAGATTCATATTAAACGTATTTCCACAAGCAGACGTGTATAATTTCACGCTAACACATGCCGAATGTGGATCTACAATATAAAAACCCAATGTCTAATGAACATAAGCCCTGCAACTCTTGCCGACCTGCCCTGAAACAGGGTGACATTGGCAAAGTGAACCATTTTTTACAGTATGGATGGTCAGCTTCATACCAACCTATAAGTCAAGGAATATTCTGTTACCAATTTAATGTTTACGCGTTTTCAAGTAGGATACTTAGACATAGCTGTTTATGTCTAATGAATGACGATAGATTGAAAGAAAATAATGTGGCTGTCTTTGTAAAATAAGACTTTTTGGACTAATGGACTAACCCTCTGGGGTTCCGCAGGGCTCTGTGCTGGGTCCGATCCTTTTTATATTGTATACTGCTGACATTGAGAGTATTGTTGAAAAATGGGGCCTCATCTCACATTCATATGCAGATGACTGGCAAATATACTCTCACTGTCGGCCAGACATGACTGAGGACCTCAGTTGTAGGGTCTCTGGATGTATCTCGGAGGTCGGTGAGTGGATGGTGAACAATGGCCTAATCCTGAACATGGATAAGACGGAGATACTTTGGGCAGCCACATCTAGGCGCGACCATCTATTGGTTAATGGGGTAGCACTCTCCATAGGAGGTAAGCTGATCCAGCCTTCCGATTCGGTGAGACTTCTAGGAATCTTACTGGATCGGAACCTAACATTGGAAAGGCAAATAGATGCCACAATAGCTTCCTCCTTTTTTTCAAAGCGCCAAATAAAGGCAATTAGAAAGTGTCTTCCGTCATATGCGGTTAAGACCCTGGTGAGTGCGTTTGTGATGTCTTGGATTGATTATTGCTCAACGCTTTATAGTGGTCAGCCAAAGAAGCATTTCAACCGCTTTCAATCTGTGTTGAATTCAGCAGCAAGGCTCATATTCGGGATATCCAAATTCGCTCACATCACTCCGCTGTTAACAAAACTACATTGGCTTCGTTTCCCGGAGAGGGTGGTCTACCGTGTTTGTCTGATGGTATATAAAGCCATCAATGGCTTGGCTCCACCTTATCTGACTGACATGATTTCGCCTGTTGAGATGGGTGTGAGGAGGCAGACACTCAGATCCGAGGGCGATGGTGCAATCAATTTGGTTCAGCCGCACCGTCAGATCCGTACAAATTTTGGAGACCGTGCTTTCCGTGTTGCGGGTCCGGTGGAGTGGAACAGACTGCCACCCGGAGTGAAGAACTCCGAATCTATGGGTATATTTCGCGGAGCTCTCAAGACGCACCTTTTCAAAAAGTCTTATCCGTGATCGGAGAGGGTCCTTGAGGTGTGACACACACAAAAACGGCGCTCTCTTATCATGTGCAATTTAAAATAAATAAGCCTGACGTATATATATTATGTTATTTTTAGATCTTTTTTTTTGCTTCATGTAAAATTATTTAAAAAGACTCTAACTAAAAATTAATGTTGTAAAGAATGACGGCCGTCAAGCACACGTCAAGTACATTCTGCTAGCTTGGTCGTTGCTATAGAAACCAACAATCACACAACTTGCTTTAATGCTAAATGGGCCTTTATTAATCGATTTCGGTACAAACAAATTTTTTTTTTCATCCATCGAATAGCATATTTTTGAAAATTATATAATATTTTTTGGTGTCACAGTAGAAGTTACACCCACGAACTTTCAAATACAAGTCTGTAGTCTCAAGCACTAGATGGCAGACTAACTAATGTATGGAGAACCTCAAAATGAAAAAAAAAAAAAAGTGGTCTAAAAATGGTTCGGATGTAGGAATAAAAAAGGATGGTAGGGAAGAGAGGAATCCTGGGCAAAACTGGAGAAGACTACAACTCGCAGAAATCAAACTCGATGTATTTTCTACACGCCATTTATTTGGCTCACTGCCGCATGTTGACAGTAGGGCGGGCAGCCAGTACCCTTAGTACGAGTTGCAAAACTTGAGAAAAGTAAAGTTTACGGAAAATATTATTGAGTGATTTCTCCCAAAATCTGCCGTTTTTGTTTCTTACACTTTATCTATAATCTATAATCTATAATCTAAGCTGCAAGGATATGTAAGCATTTAAGGCTCATATGAAATGCATGCCCACAGACAGGCACATGTAGGTTCGCGCCTACACATTCTGCATGTGTGCATACAAATAAAGAAAACCTCACATGGACATAAACCTTGCAACTCCTGCCGCCGTTCCCTGAACCGGGGTGGCATTGGCAAAAGTGAACCGATTTTTACAGCACGGGTTGTCAGCCTCGTACCAACCTATCAGTCAAGGAGCACAAAAAAATATAAATGATATCCAGAAATTCATAATGAGACACATTACAAATTAAAATTAAAATAAAGTAAAATTAAACTTAATATTACACTTAGAATTAATGCCCTAGCCGCCATTGTTGCAAATCAACCGCCATTCCTTTCGGTCCTTACATACTTCTTTCATTTCATTCAGAGTCATAATCTTTTCATGCACTCTCTCCTTTTGTTATGACTCTGAATATCCCATTCATTCGCTATTTCGGAAATTTGATCCATCCATACTTTCCTCGGTCTTCCCCTACCACGGCTTCCATTCATAGTTGCAGCGTACACTCTCTTCGTCAGTCTTTCGTCATTCATTCTTTCCATATGTCCAAACCATTTTAACAAACCCCTTTTGATTTTTACTTTTATACTTTCCCTTGCACCACATTCTTCTCTCACTGACTCATTCCTCACCCTATCTTTCCGTTTTTTCCAATCATACTTCTTAGAAAGTCCATTTCGACCGTATGGACTTTACTAATTTCACTCTCATTCATCGTCCAAGCTTCACTTCCGTACGTCAAAGTGGGCACTAGTATACCACCGTAAGTAACACAATAAGTTTTGGTTTTTGGCTATACCAGCGGTGGCACCCAGTACACACCTTCCAAATTCACCTGTCATTCTTCCATCTTTTTCAAACTTACTTCCCAGATATACAAATTCCTCGACAATTCCGACATTAATTCCATTTATTTTAAACTCATTGTCTTAAACTTATGTCTTAAACTCAAACTTATGGTCTAAGCAAAATAGTTACAGTGATGAAGAAAATCAAGTTCAAACAAACAAAAACGACAGATTTTGGGGGAAACCACTCTTTAATAATTACCGTAAACTTTACATTACTCAAGTTTTGCAACTCGTTCTAAGGGTACAGAACACAAGAGAGAGTTTTACAGCTAAAAAGTTTGACATTAGACGTCAGACAAGTCTTCTTCCTCTTTTATCTTTTTAGTTGTTATTAGAATGATATTAGACGTCAGAATCGTCTTCTTCTTCTTTTAACATTAGTTATCATATTAAATTCAGACCAAAATGCCAAAAAAAAATACAATTGTTTTATTAAATTTGTTTTGGTGCTCCACAAGGAATCGAACCCGCGACTCCCAAATAACGAACCCGTAGCGTTAGCTTCTACACTATGGATCGGTCATCATATATAATTTTGCAACAAAACGTCCGTACTCTTCTCCATACCATTAATCAAAGTATGTTTACTCATTTTTTCTTGAAATCTGGAAACATTTTCTGCAATAGTGGAGAGAGCCAACCCACATCAGACCTCCCATCTTCTCCTAGGGTACCTTTTTCGAATTTCCTTTACCCCCCGCCCTTTCGCTTTTCCACTACTCTTGCCTCCAGCTTTCGGCCCATGAGTAACAGCGTTTGGCATTTTGATAAATGGCTCATAGCGAAATGGACCGACCTTATTTTGATTACAATTTTTCAGTAACAAAAGCACATCTCACCAAATGTAACTTTTGTGTGCATATAAAACGCAACTAGGCTACACATATAGTGTATTTTTTTTCCGCGTTTTTCCCAAAGGGGTCGCATGTGGTGAGTGATCCTATTTATTTTTACAGGTAAGGGGGCAGGACTAACGCGAACCGCTTCAGTTAAAGTAGGGGATATACGATATAAGGATACTAATTTTGCTTCTTGCTTTGGGAAGGTCGGCAAGAGTTGCAGGGCTTATGTTCATTTGAGATTGAATTTATATTATATTGTATGTGTACATGCGGCATATGTAAGCACGAACTTGTACGTGTCTCTAATGGGAATGTAATAAAATGTTGAATCTCAAATGTAATATATCTTAGCAACTTAGATTATAGATTACGCTGTACTGAGTGAGGTATTTTGTTTCCAAACCATAGGTGGATGGATACTGGAAGTACGCATGACTTACAGATCCTGCGTTTCAGGTTAACAGGCATTTTCGTGTCGTTCAGGATGTAGCCTAGATTTCAAAAAGCCTTTAATGATTATTATTAAAACAAAATTTGTACAGCGCATTTTATGACAGTGTGTCACTGCCAAGGCGCTTGTACATACATATTGTTACGATTTTAGGGTTCCAAAAGTCTTTCAATTAAAAATACTGGTCTTCTCATACAGTTGTTTATTTTACACTTTTAATAATTTATTATCACAAAGATAGTCTCGACTATTCCATTACACTTGGTTTCTGTTCACTGGTTTTGGTTCAATGTAGTTGTAAAGCTCGTAGGATACTGGCTCTGCAAGCAACTTGCATCCTTTTTATACTCTTCAAAACAGTACAATCTAGATCTATATTCGCTAGACAGTTCCAGAAAGGCGTAGTAATCATTATTTCTCGATGCTTCAAGTATTTTATTAAATTATTCCTACTCACACAATACAATACAGAATTCCTATAACTATAACTAATACCTACTTATTTTAAATATTTATATTTCATATTTACATAACAATATGATTGGACGAAGAGGTGAGTCTTGAGACGTCTTTAAAACAGTCTTTCCAAATCCAGCTCCCTCAGTGCGGTGGGAATAGCATTCCAAGTCTTTGGAGCGGCCGCCTTGAATGCCCTGACTCCAAAAATGTTTTTTTTTTTTTGTTAGACAAACAGTTATACATGTAATAGGGATAAACAACATAGTTATAAAATTTCAAAAACCAGCAAAGAATGTTACTCTTATTGGTAATAAAAACAACGAAATTAAGCGAAGTTTAACTGTTTTTGTTAAAATATTATTAATTAGCACACACAGCACAGTTAAACAACAGCAATCATTGCTGAGCTACAGCACGATAAAGCAACACCAACGACCAGAAGCACACGACAGCGTCATACAAATTTAGCGCTCACGCAGTAACGGCTGTGTTAGGACGACTATTATTTATACTAAAATTTTATTAGCGCAATGGAACGACACAGCAAATAATATAATTATGTAGTTACATGGGGAAACTGCCCGGTAGGTTAGCTTTTTGTGGCAGCATTTCATTATTGTAGGTACAGAACTTTTTCTATTACAGATTTTTTTTAGTATTTGAAAATTTTAGCAATCTACCCTTTTCCAGTAACTTCTTTCTGTATTTTATCATTATGAATTGTAGTGGCTTTTTAAATGGATTGCAGTTTTTTCTCTTGTTTCACTCCATCAATTTAATTCGATTCAGCAATAGAAAATTGCTACAACAATTTTTCCTTTTGATGTATTTTGTTCTTTTAGCAGGTTTTGTGACAGCATTATGTCTTTTACAATAGTATTATGTGTTTTATAACAGCATTGTACTACATATAATATGATAGTACAGACATATACTATTGTCTAACCGTTTGTTCAACAAGATTTTTATAGATATTGTACAGATTATAAATTTTGTGACAGCATTATGTCTTTGACAATAGTATTATGTGTTTTATAACAGCATTGTATTACACGTAAAATGATAGTACAGACATATACTATTGTCTAACCGTTTGTTCAACAAGATTTTTGTTGTTGTCTTTTGTTTTAGCATTAAATTTTATTTCTGTAATTTTCTTTCATCAGAGCTGAAATATCAAGACGCCATCTCATCTCGAACCACTTCGGCCTTCCGGCGACTAGGCGTACTATATAGAGCTCGTAGATTTTTTACTTCAGCTCAACTGCTGACTCTATATAAATCCCAAATCCGTCCAATTATAGAGTATAACAGCCACCTCTGGTCCGGTATACCAAAGAAGCTGTGTGACCAACTTGACTCCGTGCAAAGAAGAGCGGTGAAGCTGATTGATGATCCCATTCTCACAGCCAACCTACATTCTCTTGAGCACAGAAGGAAAGTTGGATTAATCAGTCTCTTCTATAGGTACTACAACGGCGTCTGCTCTGATGAAATATCCTCACTTATGCCCTCTCCTCTCGTCACAACAAGGGCAACTCGTAGAACGGCTCACATTCAACCATTTGCAGTCGATATCAAAACTATGAGAACTTGGTGTTTTCACAACTCATTCCTCTGCCAAACTGCCCGCTTATGGAATGAGTTACCGGTATCTGTGTTTCCATCCCAATTTAACCTTGCCCTTTTCAAATCCAATATCAATCGCCATTTCCTCTCAGTGTCTCAAAACAAAGCAACGCCACACACACCACAGCACTGCGCAGCTAACGGCCCTGCAACCGGACATGGACAACTGCCACATCACCAACACCTCTGCGGCACTATAACAAGTGTCATAGACCCTTAGAGTCTCTCGAATCTAGGGAGTCTCCCGCATAGGCTTTCTTAAAAAAAAAAAAAAAAAAACATTTTAATCCATAGCGGATTTTGAACTTTTTCAAGAGCTTCATTTAAAAAAAAACCTTCTCTTTCATTTCATAATTTCACCGTATTTTTGCACTTATTTTTTCAAGCATTTTTTCATACGTGGGTAGTAAAAGACGTTTTCCTAAAATAAGCGCCATGCGTTTTACTACCAACTATATATGATTCAACCCTCATAAAAATTGTACGTGTCTCTCAAGAGTTATTTTTAGGTTATAATATTACAGAAAAATACAACTCTGTCAAAAGTTTTTGTTTTTTGTTTTGATAAATATAAGATTCTTCAGATGCTATTTTTTATATTAATAATGTAAAAGGATCAACAAAGTTTTTCTTAACAAGTTGATTAATTTCATCGAGCGCTTTTGGTGTTATCACACCATTATCAAAAGAGCAACTAACAAATCTAAAAATTAGAAAATTGAATTCCGGAGATAGTTTTAGGGGGCGGAGCTATGCTAGGGCGAAGGAAGGGTAGCCATTATATTGAAAAACTACAATTTCAAAAAAAACTTGAACATAAGAAACGGTGCTATGGTGGAGTAAGGAAAAGGGTAACTGCAATAATTTACAATTTTATGTATTTTTAAAGATTTTTCAGACAATATTTTTTTTGCTGGAGTGATGACTTCCGGGATCTGTTGCCGTGGTCTGTGGGAGCTGGAGCTTCCGGACGTTTCGCGAATTTCTACGATGGGCTTCTTCAGCGTGAAGTATGATGATGATGATGATGATCTTGATGAGAACTGTGATGTCAGTGTGTGTGCACTGAGGTCACAGGTCACTGAGAGCACTCAAGATCATCATCATCATACTTCACGCTGAAGAAGCCCATCGTAGAAATTGGCGAAACGTCCGGAAGCTCCAGCTCCCACAGACCACGGCAACAGATCCCGGAAATCATCACTCCAGCATCATCAGCCGGCCGTGTAAGCCTAAAACTCTTATTCAATATTTTTTTTAAAAACTAGGTATCACCTGTTATCTTATAAGTCACTTTTTTAAATGTAAAATAAAATGCTGTGAACGAAAAATTTTATATTCTTATAGTCGAAAAGCTGTTAAAGACATCATAAAAATGTGTGTGTAATATTCAAGATTACAGTACCTGTTTCTGGCCAAGCAAAATAGGTTAGAGAATTGCATACTTCCTCACAAACCTATTGAATAAAAGTATAGCGTCTTCCTCAATGTAAATTAATGTTCAGATACAATAAGCTTACAGACCATGATGGCATTTACACTGAAAGAATATCATCTTGCAGCTCCCTGAACTTGCACACCGGGTCTCAGCCAATACGATCTTGTAGCAATTCATTTAAATAGATTGCATTAAAATACCTCTGTAGTCCCCTCTCTTTCTCTCTGGGGTGGATTTCTTTCAGGCGCCTGTAATGATATTAAAGTTTGTCCATTCAATTCATAGTCTGTCCCTCTCTTGTCGACTGCAACCGATGATGGTAGAATATCATAGAGTTTGGGTGGGAAATTCGAGCAGTTCAAAAACAAGATAACATTAAAACTGGAGTTAAGGTTTACTCGAATCATGGTTAGATGAACGGTTTCAAAATGATTCAAATTAATTATGTAGGTACCTTAGACTCTTAGAGCATAAAAAACGGTAGCCACATTTAGTAAAATGTGCAGGAGATGAGTTTTAGTGAAAATGTGCACTTTTTTAAACCATCATAACTTCTAAACTAGACGAGATATTTTTGATCTGTAAAAACTATTTATCTTCTTTTATCAATATTTATTTAATGTGAAGTACATAATGTGAAAAACGTATGTGGAACTTCCGTGGTTTATGCTCGCACTTTTATGTGCATCCCATATTTATTACATTTGATATCTCAGTAACTATGAGTCCGAGGACTCCAATATTTGTACCATTTATATAACAGCTAATTATAATAATTTCTGCATCATTAACTCAAAAACGCAAAAATGTGGACTTTCGTTGTTTGTGCTTTAAGGTACAGAATTGAATAGACGGATATTTTTACAACTGTTTAGACACTTTGGACTCATAAATGGAAGATTGTGAATTTGGATCCCGGTGGAGCACAAAAAAAATGCCATTTATATTTCCAAATATGCTCTTTCCTGGGTTGAAAAAAGTCATAAAAACCCTTATCAAATTCCGGCCACTAAAGGTCCATCCAACCATACAGCAACTGGACCTTGCTTGAGTATTGGCGCTTTGTAGCGACGACTAAGCTTGTAAGCACCTCTCCGGAACTACAACACGTGTCAAAAATCCCAAGAGTCTCTTGAACCTAGAGTGTCCTGCACATGGTTTCTTTAAAAAAATACAGTTAATTTGATGTTCTCTTGCTGAAATTCACGCTTAGCGTGCGTTTTCAATGCCACAGTACACCTCTATGAATGCACCCATCCCCGGTATCAAAAGACAAAACGCTTTATTCAATTTACTTGTACCCTCCTACCATTGAGCATCTCCCTCAAGTACAAAACTTTTGTCTAAACTAGACCAAAGCGTTTCAACCAAAAATCTATAGACACTAAAGCAGCGCTGAACAGGGCGATTAAGTTTTTACGTATTTTTTATTAAATGCTATGGTTGAGTATATACGTCTTTGTCACCATATTTAGCAGACCGCTATCTCTAGCTGCACTCTAATACTGTATTTAAAACGAGAGATAATTCTTCTCGCGTAGAGTGTGCTGAATCTACTGGAAAAAACGTTAGCTTTTCTCAAAATCGAAAAATTCAACTTTTTCTGAAATGATTCAATTTTTTTTGCAACTTTTTTGCCAAAAAAGTGTGGTTGACGGTCTTTTTTTTTAAAAATGAGACAGCTTTGTAACAGTCATTTTAATATTAATAATACTTTACTTGAATTGGTCTAGTATTTATTTTAACTTTATTTCAGTCATATTCTAATCCTACTCGAAAATGGGCATTCCCTGAAAATGTTAGTACCAGCTCATAAATAATATTATAAGTGTAATAAAACAATGTTGATTGAAAAAGTAATTTAAAAAAATAATAATAACTCCTTTTAAGCAGTGCTATTCTTAAACATATTACATTGCTTTTAAAAAATAATTACTCCTTTTAGTTTTGCAGTGCTATCTTTAGACATTTTAGCAGTCCGTTGAGCCCACGCTTTGACAAACTAATGATGCCTGGGCTGAAAGTCTCATCACCATGGTCATTCTTACCTACCGAATATTGGTAATATTTTTATGAAAACTGATCAGCTGTTCACTTGCGGCCATCTTTGATTGACAGGTCTTCATACAAATGCATCATTAGTTTGTCAAAGCGTGGGCTCAACGGACGACTAAAATGTCTAAGAATAGCCCCGTTAGAGTTTGTGTATTAACATTGTGAAGATTAATTTTCAATTTATAATGTAAGAATAAAACATAAAGTTGATTTTATTTCCTTGGACGCTATGCCCGAAGGGGTCACATGTGGCGCTTCGGGACCTATTTATTTTTACAGGAAAGGAGGCCGGCCTCACACCAACCACTTTCAGTTGAAGTGGGGGTATCACATAATTATCAAGTGGACAACTAGTAATGGCTTTCCACAGCGTTTCACCAAAATTTAACGAAAATGTATTGTAAAATACAACGTACAACAAAATCACGGTCACAAAAAAAAAATATTTGAATTGCCGGAAACCGTTAAATTGATCAAATATGAATGAATTTCATTACATTTTTTTTTTCAAATTTTCACAATTTTCCGTAGCTCCAGCGACACAGCTCTACAAAATTTCGTAGCTAACGAACGAGCTACGGTGGAAATTTAATTAAAGCGTTTTCCAGGCTCATTCAGATGCAGGGAAATGGCGGGAAGGTGAGGACAATGAACGCAAGTGTATTTAAATTCCTTTACATGATGAAAAAAAAAATTCACTACTATGAATAAAATATGTAGTTCTAAAAGCCGCAACAGGAAATAAGAATTATTATTTTTATACTGTAACTCTACTGTAACTGTAACTCTGTCGCCATTCCGCTAGGGGTGGCCAGACCCTCTGCAGAGTTGCCTCCATTTTTTCCTATCCTGACACACCTCTTTCAATTCCTTCATATCATCACCTTTTACATTTTTAAAAATATATTGAGAATTCCAATGTATTCTCTTAAAATGACGAAATGATTTCCTTATTAATTTAGGCTATTTAAGTATCGTTTTTATATGACGTCATCTTCCCAGTGCTTGTTTGCCTAATCTACCATTTGATTCAAAAATGACCTTTCAATGAAATTGACTTAAGAATCGCATTCTGCACAATCTGAGCTAAGCAAAAAAAAAACGCAACTAAGCTACACATATAGTGAAACTTCTTGCCTGCGTTGTTTTCGAAGGGTTCGCATTTGTTGATTTGGGACCTATTTATATTTAGGGGTAAGGGGGCCGGCCTCACACCAACCACTTTCAGTTGAAGTGGGGGTGTCCCAGCTCCCAGGGAGGCTGGTTCTCATTTCTTGTAAAGGCTGAGTAAACCTTGAGATCGAACCCTTGCTCTCGGCATGGAATGCACGCATTCTACGAATTGAGCTATCGATCTTTTTATGAGCTTGGTCGTCGTCGCTACAAAGCGCCAATTATCGAGCAAGACCCAGTTGCTGTAAGGCTGGATGTACCTTTGGTGACCGGTCATTGGTAAAGGTTTATAAATTTTTCAATCCACCGAAGAGCGAATTTTAAAATATACACAAATGGTATATTTTTTGTGCTCCGCCGAGATTCGAGCCCACAACCTTCCATTTAGAGTCCGAAGTGTTACCACTGAACTACGGACCAGTCTACCAATCTAAGCAAAAATTATAAAACGCGATAATGTGAGAGTTGTTTTAAATATATTTTTTTAAATCAATTTCCAGTTTTCACTAGACATAGAGGACCAGTACACATATAAACAATGCTTGTGTGGAATTACCTGTGATGGACATAAGACAAACAAAACTTACACATTTTGTTTGTGGGTATGCATTTAATATGACTTTCAAATGTAAATATATCTTTGCAACTTAGATTATAAGTCATTATTGACGTACATTTCATCTCCAGACTGTTGAAAGCAAGAATGTTAAGGATTCCTTTGATGCAGGATCTGCCACATTCCTTATTTTTCACACCCTTTGAGCAGTCATTGGTTTCTACCCCTTTGTTTTATGCTGTAGACAAGCATGTTAAATGGTATATGTGTCAGTGTACATGCGTATGTAAATCAACAAAAGTGTATGTACCAGTGGCGAAGGGTGCCATACAAGCCAATTCCCATCGGTTTCAACAATAAGGCAAAAATGATAATAAAGTAGACTGCATGGTTTCAATGGGGAAAAAATACGTATTGTTTCTTTGGTTTGGAATGTATTCTTTTTACTTTGTGCCTATATTTTTTAACTACTTTGTTACCTCATTTTAAACGGGAAGCCGATGGGAATTGGCTTGTATGGCACCCTTTACCACTGGTATGTACGTGTATGTAACAGCCACCCCTTTTGCCACAGAGATTTCTTTAAAAGATTTGTAAAAGGAATGTTTTCTGCAATGTATGAAATACATGAAAGTATGAAGTACCTATGTATGTACAAGCTAGCACGTGTAATAATATTAGTATGATTTATTTGGTGAGCGCTGTTTTGATGTGAATCACTGCTCCAGAGCCCTCTGCAAGCTTGGTCGTCGCAATAGAAAGCACCGATTCTCAAACAAGACCCAGTTGGACCTTTGGTGACCGGTCTTTAGATAAGATATCGAGGGTGATCTGGCAATAAGTCGTATCTAATTTTTTAGTCTTTTTTATGTGTGATTTTGTCCTGTGTTTTATTATAACAAAATAAGTAACAGTTTTCATATTTTGTCAAAATAAACATTTACGTATATATTTTTTATAATCATGTGACTGAGACATTATTTATAAAACACATTTTAGTCTCTCCTGTAAAGTCGGCATTTTCGAGGTAGGACTTATTGCCAGATCCCCCCTTTAATCTAATCTAATCTTATCTAAGTTGCGAATATATGTTACATTGGAGATTCACATTACATGCATTCTCACAACCAGACACGTACAAGTTCGCGCTTGCACATGCCTCATGTGAACCTACAACATAAAAACCAAATCTCAAATGGCATACACCCTGCAACTCTTGCCGTCCTTCCCTGAGACAGGGGTGACATTGGCAAAGTGAACCATTTTTACAGCATGGGTGGTCAGCCGCGTACCAACCTATAAGTCAAGGAACCCTCGATGTATGAATTTTTCAAACCAGCGAAGTGCATGGGTTAAAAAATTCAACTACCTGTACCAAAAGACCGGTTACACAGCATCACTTTAGTGCTTGTTTGTCTTATGTCAATCAGAAGTAATTTAACCTGGAGCAATGTTTGTATGTGTACTGGACCAATGTGGGTTATAAAAACTGGAAATTAAATTTGAAAATATTCAAAACAACTCTCACATTACCGTGTTTTACGTTTTTTCTTAGCTTGAATTGTGTAGAATGTGATTCTTAAAACCATTTCATGTTTGAATGAAATAGTAGATAAGCAAACAAGCATTAAGGGGACTGAAAGATTCATCCATCTTTACAGCAACTGGGTTTTGCTTACAAAATTACAGCTGCATAGCAAAAACCATGTGAAATTTTGAAAAAGCATTGTGAAGTGCTCTTGAGGCGTAATTCACACACTAAAAGCGCACACCAAAAAAACGACCTAAATTTTTTTATTTATTTCTTGAACTTTTTTATATTTTATCTCATTTCCAAAAAAATACGAGATCACCGTCTTTGATTCCAAGCGACTGATGTATTATTTCATTCCGTGTTCACTTTTCTGACCTCAAAGGATCCGAGCAGTAATACTATCACGACGGCTTCCTCCATTTTGGTGAAATATGTGGATTTTCTTTGAAAACAACCCATTAGAGACATTAACCGATGAATGGCTCTGCAAAAATATATGAATATGTGGAAAACGCTTTCAAGATACTTTTTCCCCTTTCACTCGCCGTATCTTGTCGCAGTTGTATCTTGTCGCAGTTGTATCTCGTCGCAATTGTACGCCGACGAGATATAGTTCTGTCCTGTTGGCGCCAGTCTCTGAAATATCAACTCAAATACTTATCTGCGAAAAACTTCACTGAATACCATATATTATATATTTGCGGAAATTTTACCATATAAAGAAGTGATGTAGGATACGGTAGTGCCACGATTTTCCGAATTAATTTAAGGACATGTTCCTTGACTTATAAGTTGGTATGCGGCCGACCACCCATGCTGTAAAAATGGTTTCACTTTGCCAATGTCACCCCTGTCTCAGGGAAGGACGGCAAGACATGCAAGGTGTATGTCCATTTGAGATTTGGTTTTAATGTTATAGGTTCACATGAGGCATGTGCAAGCGCGAACTTGTACGTGTCTGTTTGTGAGAATGCATGTAATTTGAATCTCTAATGTAACATATCTTTGCAACTTAGATTAGATTAGATTAGACGTGTGTGTTCATTCAATCAATTTGTGTGGGTGATTGAACTGTTTACTTTAATTTTGTGGATGTGAACATGTAATTGTGTTTATTTTAGAAAATAACACAGTTTTAATTCAATTACAAAAAAAAAATATATATATATTTTAATTTTATTTACGAAACAATGAAATAAGGAATAAGTGTAATACTGATTTCAGCATGCTTGTATCGTATCGTTTTTTTAGAGATCCCCAACAGTCCGGGATGGTATGATAGCTGGCCGTCTGGCCTACAAGAAGTCACAAACAGAGCCTTTGGATCTGTAAAAGAAAGAAAAGCAAGTTTTTAAAAGTGTTTTACGGTAAGTATTTTCAGTTCCGGGCTTAGTCCAGTTCAGGGGAACTGAATTTATGTAGGTACTCAAAGAAATCAAATAAAAATGTGTTATTTTACTTTTTATCTTGTAAGAAGTAGTATCATTTTTAATAACAAACGCCGTATTAAGATAAAAAAGATAAAATATAGAATATGCATGCACACATATACGATATGGGGAAGAGAGCCGAGTCGAGCGAGCAAGTATCAGCTTTTAGGCAAATCGATCGTTTGGTTAATCGACCCTTAGATAATCGATGCTCTACTATACTTGGCGAATATATAAGTTGGGTGTGTTATAAGAAAATAAGTAGTAATTTATTCATTTCACTTAGCAAGTTTGAACTTGTGTCTCACGATTTTGCAGATAATATATATCTCTGTGGTCCAAAAAATATAGTTTTTTTTTTCAGATTCTAAAATTTCTTGTTGATATCACACTTTATAGAATGCTTGCGTTGAAAATCAGAGGGTTAAGGTTCGATCCCAAATAAGCGTATTAGAAATTATTTTATATTTTGGTGTTGATTTGCAATGCTAATCTGCTATGCTGATTTGTAATGTTGGTTTATTAGTTTGCTACATTTTTTGCATAAGAAATTTTTGTCATTTTTTTGTATAGATTTATTTTTAAGATTTTGTTGTTTACTTAAATGTTATTTATTACTCGTATTCCTTGACTTATAGGTTGGTATGAGGCTGACCACCTATACTGTAAAAAATGGTTCACTTTGCCAATGTCCCCCCTGTTTCAGGGAATGTCGGCAAGAGTTGCAGGGCTTATGTTCATTTGAGGTTTGGATTATTTGTAAGTACACAATCAGCATTTGTAAGCGCGAACTACACGTGTTTGTTTGTGGGCATACATCTGAGAGCTTTGAATGAATATATCCTTGCAACTTAGATTATAGATTAAAGATTTCAAACACAAAATGATGGTACCAGCAAGGCTTATTCAGTCTTATCTAATCTAATCTAATCTAAGTTGCAAGGATATATATCATTTAAGATTTATATCAAGTGCATTCCCACAAGCAGACATGTATAATTTCGCGCTAACACATGCCGCATGTGGACCTGCATTATAAGAACCCATCTCAAATGAACATAAGTCCTGCAACGCTTGCCGTCCTTCCCTGAGACAGGGGGGACATTGGCAAAGTGCACCATTTTTTTCACAGTGTGGGTGGTCAGCCGCATACCAACCTATAAGTCAAGGAACATATATGACAAATTACATTTTTAAAACACACATGAAATCAGTACCTGCGACATTGGAAGCAAGAAAATTCCTACTAAAAATAATGCGGGTTGTGTATTGTCCCTTTTAGTGCTTGTTTGTCTTATATCCATCAGATGTAGGTATTTCACATGAGCAATGCTTGGATGCGTACTAGACCAATGTGTCCCATAAAAATTAAAATTAAAAAATTAAAATATCTAAAAAAAACTCTCACATTATCGTGTTTTACGTTTTTTTTCTCAGCTCAGATTGTATAGAATGTGATTCTGTAACGAGATGGATTTGTTTGTTAGGTAAAATGGAACATGAGATTTGAATTTGAATGAAAAGGAAAACAAAAGAATATAGAAAGGGAAAAAAAGTTTGCCTGGCGGGATAGCCACAAGCCTGTGTAATTAAGAATAAAGAATATTATTGTGTTGTGGTTAATTGTGTATACATTGTGAAAGAAATAAAAGTAAACATATTAAAGTGGCTGTTAATTATTAATTGTGTCAATCAGCAGGACAGAGAGGAAAAACCCTCACATTTTGGCGCCCAACGTAAAAGAAAAATCTGTAAATGAAATTCCTATGAAGAAAATTTTCTCAAACAAAAACAAATGACATTCGATTCCAATAAATGACATTGAAAACAATACAATATATGAAATAATTAAAATTGAACAGATTTATGGTTGTGAAAGCATAATGGAAAGCATCAACACGTTTAAAAGCTATTGAAGGCATCAACTTATACAATTTAAAACAAGAAATTGCAAGTTTTAAAAGGCGGTTTTGAAAATATTGAACGGCTGTTTTGAAAATATTGAAGGCAAGAGAATTCAAATTACCTACCTACGTTCGGAAGAAATGAACATTTAAAAATCGAACGTCGCGGGAGAATGAAGAATGGATATGAACCAGTTTGTTTCAAATCAGTTTAGATAAATATATATAGATGGTGTTATATTTAATTTGTATGAAATTTTTTTTGAGATGAAATGATTTATTCTCTAATTGCATAAATTGAAAATATACAGCAAATGATGAAATCTAAAAAAATAAATAATAAAAAGGATTTAGAAAGTAACACAATGGAGTCCATAAATTTTGATCCTCTCAAATTAAAAATATCTTTTAATGGTGAAAGTGAACCAAATGAATTTATAATAAGGTTAGAAGAATTAGCCAAAGTCTACAAATTAAAATTAGATTATTTGGTAGAGTGTATGCCTATATTTTTAACAGATTTTCCGTTAACTTGGTACAGAGCAATTAACTGTGAATTTGATTGGAAAATTTTTAAAACCAAATTCTTACAACAATTTGAAAAATATGACTTTCAAAGGAATCTTAAGTTAGAAATTTTAAATATGGTACAAGGGCATGATAATGCATCAATTTATATTTTAAAGGTCAAATCCAAAAATAATTTATTAAATAAAAGAATGCATGATAAGGAACTTATGGACATAATAATTCATGGATTGTCAGAAAAATATGCAACTTTACTGACAACATCTGAAATTAAAAATACAGAGGAATTATCTACAATATGTAGCAAGTTTGAATCATTTATAAAATTTAATGAATGTAAAAGTTTAAATGTAATGAATGACATAAAAGAGAAAAATGTAATGCAAAAATGCAATTTTTGTAATAAATTAGGACATGATGAAATAGATTGTTGGACTAAAAATAGAAAATTAGATTACATACAGAATAAATGTAGAAGTTTCACAAATAATATAGTATGCCACTTTTGTAATAAAAGAGGACATGTGGAAAGAAATTGATTTATAAAAAAATGGAAATTTTAAAAAACACACAGTAATCTGTTACTCATGTAAACGTACAGGACATGTACAAAAAGATTGTTTTGTTAAAAATAAAAAAAGTGATTATACAGACAAAACAAAAATGAACAGAAATACAAATATACAAAACAGAACAATAGGATACACATTAGCTATTTTTGTTGAAAATGAACAAAGAAAATGGGATACTTTTTTAGATTCAGTACAAAGCATAATAAATAATACAGTCAATTTAGCAACAGGATACACACCTAATGTATTAGCAAGAGGTAGGGAGATTGTACTAAATGGTGAAATTCATGGTGAAATAGTAAATGATGAAATAGAATCAAAGGAAGAATTAGATAAATATAGAGATATGCATAAAGATAAAATGAAGGAATTAAACACATTATACAAAATTGTAACAGAAAATTTATGGGATGCATATAATAAAAATGCAAATTATTATAATAAAGGTAGATCAAATCGTGTCTATGATCAAGGGGATATTGTATGGCGTAAAAATTTCATACAATCAAATGCAGGGAAATACTTCTGTACAAAGTTGGCTCCAAAATTTGTCAAAGCCAGAATAGAAAAGAAAGTTAGCAAGATAGTCTATGTATTAAAAGATATAGACACAAATGTTATAAATAAATATCACATCAAGGACATAATCAAATTAGATTAAAAAAAAAAAAAAAAAAACATATTTTCATGTGTATGAAAAATTTGAGGTGATGAATGATACGGTGAAAGTTGATATAAAAGTGATCAGTGAAAGAATGAATTATGAAACATTGCATGAATGAAGGTATGAAACATAAATTAAACAAAGTATTACATATGAAGGTAAAGTTTTTAAAAAAATTGATGGACTGATAAATTTATTAATGAAAAATAAATTTGAAATAAATTTAAATATTGGGAAAGATGTGATACATGTTTTAAAAAAAAAAAGTTATTTTAATGAATTGATTAATTAACTGGTGAATGTTTATTATGTATTGTTATTTGATTATTTTGAATTGTTGAATTAAGTATATAAAAAAAAAAAAGTTATTTTAATGAATTGATTAATAAACTGGTGAATGTTTATTATGTATTGTTATTTGATTATTTTGAATTGTTGAATTAAGTATTAAAAAAAAAAAAAACAAATATTTGTTTATAATATTGAATATGAAATTTGTGTTAAAAAAAAATTATATTAATTTTAGTATGAAAATAATTGGTATTGTTAAAAAAGGTATTAATGACTGAATAATGTATCAGAAACAGGTTTTTTTTTTATTTTCATATTTTTGAAATTTATCCTTAAAATAAAACAAAATATGTGGCGCCGGCTGAGCATTATGATACATTATTTACTCATTGTAAAAGAAAAAAAAAAAAAAAAATTGGGAATGTTTTTTTTTTTTATGAGAGGAAGGAGGTGTATTGTAACGAGATGGATTTGTTTGTTAGGTAAAATGGAACATGAGATTTGAATTTGAATGAAAAGGAAAACAAAAGAATATAGAAAGGGAAAAAAAGTTTGCCTGGCGGGATAGCCACAAGCCTGTGTAATTAAGAATAAAGAATATTATTGTGTTGTGGTTAATTGTGTATACATTGTGAAAGAAATAAAAGTAAACATATTAAAGTGGCTGTTAATTATTAATTGTGTCAATCAGCAGGACAGAGAGGAAAAACCCTCACAATTCTTAAGATAATTTTATTGAAAGGTCGTCTTTGAATTTTATGATAGATAAGCTAAACAAGCACTGAGGGAACAATAAGATGATTTGATGTTTTTACGTGAAGCACAGATTAGAAATATCTAAATTAATAAAATAAGAAAAAGTCTTGTCCGAACCTTTTAGTTACGGGTGTAAACAACAACAACAAAAAACGAAGGTAGAAATATCGCAACATGTATAAAGAGAGCCAAAAAAAAAACAGAAACATGTTCTTCAGAATGTTTGGTATCCTTAAGACTCGCCAAGTGGCCATTGCCATCTCGGTTACTACCAAAGTAATCTTTTCACCTAAGTATAACACATCACATTTAAACTTGAGCATAGCGTGCAGCATAAAATATATGAAAACTGGAACAGTGCCTCTACAAAAAGAGTTTGGGTTTCATTATATTTTGTGGTACAACTATGTGGTGGAGTTTAGCGTTACGTGTTATACTTGAGATATGCAGCGGTTCCCAAAAGGTGGTTTGTTGAATACTGAGGTACCATGAAAAGGCTTTAGAGGTTTCTTTTTAGAGTTTAATAAATAAACCGTTCGCAGTAAATCCAGAGTCAATTTTAAGACATAAAGCATTACTTTGGGAGTAATTAATTTAAGATAAATAAAGGCTATTAGAAAGCGTCTACTGTCAGATGTGGTCAAGATGATGATGATGAGTTGATGATTTATTTATAGCGCCGTTTTGTGATGTAGTCACTCCAAGGGCGCTGGTGCAAACGATGCCAGAAATTTGCTTGTCTTCAGTGCATTCCGGAACTTTCCATGGTCTTTTAGCTCTCTCACATGATGTGACAGGTGGTTCCAGGCCAGAGGACCAGCAACTGCAAATGCACGCTCTCCAAATATTGTGTTAACTCTTCTTATAGGTTCTTCAATCCTTGATTTGGCTCCAGTCTCAGCCGAGCGCAGTGTAAGGCTTTTTTTGCCGAGGGTGACTGGTTTGATTAAATCAGCGAGATATTTGGGTGTTTTTCCAAATAAAGCTTTGTGGACCATCGTGCACACTTTGAACTCGATGCGCTCTGGTATACGGAGCCAGTGAAGCTTCTGGAGAAGCCTAGTGGGCGCGTTTGTGATGTCTCGGATTGACTATTGCTCAACTCTTTATAGTGGTCAAGCAAAGAAGCAGTTCAACCGCTTTCAATCTGTGTTGAAATCGGCAGCAAGACTCATATTCGGGATACCGAAATTCGCTCACATCACTCCGCCGTTAAAAAAAACACATTGGCTTCGTTTCCCGGAGAGGGTGGTCTACCGTGTTTGTGTGATGGTATATAAAGCCATCAATAGCTTGGCTCCACCTTATCTGACTACATTTTTTACAAATCAATCAAATGTGGACTAAAAATATAAAAACCCAAATCTCAAATGAACATAAACCCTGCAACTTTTGCCGACCTTCCCTGAAACAGGGTTGACATTGGCAAAATGAACCATTTTTACAGTGTGGGTGGTCAGCTTCATACCAAGATATAAGTCAAGGAATACTAAGGATTTATAAGCAATAATAAGCATGCCCACAAGTGAGACATGTGTAAGTTCACGCTTAAAATTTAGATCTCAAATGAAAAAATGCCCTGCAACTCTTGTCAACCGTCCCTGATACAGGGGTGACATTGATAATATAAAGCAATTTTTACTGCATATGAAACAATAAACTATTATACTTTTCCGATAAAGCATTACTACAATATTATTAAAATTAAAGAACAGATTAAAATATGACACATACTTTTTATTTTTACCATCAATTTGTTAGACCCATTAGTATTGTCACACGGATATCAAAATAGGAGTAAACAAATTAATAAATAAGGGTTTTGTGGTACAAAAACATTGGGAGCCTCAGCCATAACCATCCAAGAGGTCAGTACCATACCGCTCTAGTGCACACGAAGAATACAAAGCAAGAGGTCTTCCGTGGAAAGACCTTTCACAGACCCGAAAAGGATTGGGGTACGAATTTCATCGCACCAGACAGCTCTGGATATAAAATACGTCGGACAAAAGGCATGAGAGCGTTTTGAAAGCGAGCAATGCTTGTAAATTTAGAATGGAATTTTGTTTTGGATTTTTTGTAATATAACATGATTTTTGACTCCGAGAGATGTGTGAAAAATATTCGATATTATTATTTTTTAACAATTCTGTCAAATGCAATTGTAGCTCAGTACCCTGAGTACGAGCTGCAAGCCTTGAGTAATGTAAAGTTTACGGCAATTATTAAAGAGTGATTTCCCCCATAATCTGCCGTTTTTGTTTGTTTGAACCTGATTTTCTTCATCACTGTAACTTTTTTGCTAATACCATAAAGTGTAAGAAACAAAAATCAGTCTTTAATATTTTCCGTAAATTTTACTTTTTTAAAGTTTTGCAACTCGTACTAAGGGTACAAAAAACTACTATGAAAAATCTTGATTGTGTATGGCTTGAAAGAATACTTACTATAGAATCTAAAATGAACATAACTGAACATAAATGAGCATTACGATTTTTTTTTGTAAATAGAAATGAAGCATGTGTATTGTGTAAGCACGATCATATACGTGCGTGCTTAATGAGTATGCATTGAATAAGAATACTCCATGTTTATTTTACAAATGCAACTCAGATAAGGGATAGATTATGGAAACGCAAAGACGCATCTAAGCTACACATATAGTGTAATTTCTTGCCCGCGTTATCCACGACGAGATTGCATGTGACGGTTCGGGACCTATTTATTTTACAGATAAGGGGCCGACCTCAGGCGTACCACTTCCATTGAAGTGAGGAGGGCTGGTTCTCATTTCTTGTGAAAGCTAAGTAAACTTTGTCGTTATTTTTTCTCTTCTGGGCTTGAAATAGTCACCGAAACGGGAAATTATTTCCAACACCTTCGGTGGCGATCGAGCTCTTGCTCTCGGCATAAAATGCAACCATTCTACTAAATGAGCTATCGACCGGCAACATTATGTCTTATGAAAATTTAACAAATAAATAAATTTCGTTCTCTTAGAGCTTGTTAGTCGTATGCCCATCAGAGGTAATTACATGAGCAATTTATTTATGTGTACTGGACCAATGTGTCTTATGAAAACAGGATATTAATTTAAAAAAATATTTATAACAACTCTCACATTATCGTGGTAAGCATTTTTTTGTTTATTTCAAATTGTGTAATTCCTTGACTTTTAGGTTGGTATGAGGCTGACCACCCATACTGTAAAAAATGGTTCACTTTGCCAGTGTCACCCCTGTTTCAGGGAAGGTCGGAAAAAGTTGTGGGGCTTATGTTCATTTGAGGTTTGAATTTTATTTGTAAGTACACAATCAGCATTTGTAAGCGCGAACCACACGTGTTTGTTTGTGGGCATACATCTGAGAGCTTTGAATGAATATATCCTTGCAACTTAGATTATAGATTATAGTGTAGAATGTGAGTCTTAAGGCAATTTCATTGAAAGGTCATCTTTGAATCAAATAATAAATAAACCAAAAAAACATTTGTAAAAATATGTATTGTTATACAAATAAATAAAACTGAAGCAGACATTTTAATTCTCGTCACCTAAAAAAGCATTAAGAGAACACGTCTCTTTGTTACCTTTCATTACTATTACTCCCGTGACTTGGGTCATCCTGCGTCAAGTAACACTCTAACATCACTCAAGTATACAGCGTCACGTGTAAACTCAAACTAAGCGTTTAGTGACCGGTCCGTAGTCTAGTGGTAACGCTTCGAACTCATTAATGGAAGGTCGTGTGCTCAAATCCCGGCGGAGCAAAAAACTGCTCCACTCATACTTTTAAAAATACTCTTCGCTGGGTTAAAAAATTCATTGCCTTTACCAAAGACCGGTCACAAAAGGTCCATCTAACCTTACAGCAACTGGGTCTAGTTTGAGAATAAACGCTTTGTAGTGACGACCAATCTAATCTTTAATCTAATCTAAGTTGCAAAGATATGTTACATAGAAGATTCACATTACATGTATTTTCACAACCATACACGTACAAGTCCGCGCTTGCACATGCCTCATGTGAACCTACAACATAAAAACCAAATCTCAAATGGGCATACACCCTGCAACTGTTGCCGTCCTTCCCTGAGACAGTGGTGACTTTGGCAAAGTGAATGGGTGGTCAGTCGCATGCCAACCTATAAGTCAAGGAATATACACGACAAATTACATTTTTTAAATCAATAAATAATAGGATCTATGGACATCAAAACTAAAACAGAAAAAAAATAAAATTTAATACACCCTACCCGCCAACATTACAGATCAACCGCCGTTTCTTTCTGTCCTCACATACTTCTTTCATTTCCTACAGAGTCATCATCTTTTTCATACAGGCTCTTCTTTTATTATGACTCTGGATATTCCATTCATTCGCAATTTCAGATATTTGGTCCATCCATTCTTTATCGGTCTTCCTCTACCACGACATCCATATATTCTTGCAACCTATACTTTCAGTTTTTCGTCATTCGTTCTCTCCATAGATCTTCATAGATTATTTTAAAAATTCTCTTTGCTGGATTGGCCCATTCAATGCCTTTACCAAAGACCGGTCACAAAAGCTCCATCCAGCCTTACAGCAACTGGGTCTAGTTTGAGAATGGACGCTTTGTAGTGACGACCAAGCTCGTTAAAAGTCCGGTCGACCGACGGCTTGGTTGTTAGAGTGCTTGCATTGCATGCCGAGAGCTCGTGTTAGAATCCTACCGAGGGTATCTGAAATGATTCTCGGTTTTTGTCTATATCAACTGAAATGGTTGGCGTGAGTCGTCCCCCATAGGGGCTGTCCATATATTACGTCATTCGTATTAAGGGGGGGGGAGTCTGGTCTGCGGATGATGGCAAATGATGTACGAGTATCAAAAGTGACGTCGTTCTTGTAAATACCAATTTCTACAGAATATACAAAATATTATGTAAGTAATATAACATTATTAATTATTAAGCTCATCCATTATTACAGCAAGAGGGGGAGGGGGGGTCATTAGATCATGACTATAGGATGGTTGTAGGGGGGGGGGGGTCGAAAATCGGCCAAAATCGATGACGTAATTTATGGACGGCCCCATACCTGTAAAAATAAATAGGTTCACTCACCACATGTGACCTTTTCGGTTAGAACGCAGCAAAAAGTTACACTGCATATGTAGCTTAGTCACATATTTTTTACCAAATAGATAATCCTAAAATTATTTATCATTATAAAGCCTTGGTCAAGTGCTTAAGTTTCTTACGTGTTTCTTACATTTGTACGGTTTACCCTGCGGTTAGGTTTTAACGTATTTTTTTACACTTCGGGCAAAGGCGACACATCTATGGAGCTACGTCTCCCCTATAGTGGCACACGTTAGCGGCTTAGTCTCTTGTTACACGGTTTATCGCTTTGTATTTGGAAGGATAAGAGGTGCAGGAGATGTGACTTGAATTTATTTTCAAATTTACGACAGAAAAATCTGAAATATTTTTGAAGTTTGTAAAATTAATTTGCTTGTTATCAAGCATAAAGAGATTGCTAGAGCTACTGTGACTAATCCTCATCAAAACCTTTGTATGGAGTATCTTGATATACGGCTGCGAGACATGGTGCCTACTCAAAAAAGATAAACGGAGACTAGAGGCTTTCAAGATGTGGTCTTATGACTACTAGGAATTTCCTTGAGAGACCACACTACAAATGAAGAGGTTCTCCAAAGAATTGAAGGAGGAAGGCATCTGCTCAGGACCTTGTCCGAAAGGCGTGCAAGATAGATCAGCCATGTAATATGACAAGAAGGTCTCTTGCATACCATGGAGAGAATGACCGAGGGGACGCCCACGCCAAGAATACCTGGAGGACCTGTTGGTGGACGTGTGCTGCTCATCATATGCAGACCTAAAAAGAGCCGCACAACACAGGGAAGAATGGAGGAGAAGAGTAAAATAAATTGCTGCAAGCCAATTCTAGGATTAAAACTGGAGAAAAAGAAGAAGAGCTACAAGAATTAGTTGAAAATTTAATGTTTTTCCCAATGTTTTCAAAATATTGATTCGGGTCTTGAAATCGGTCCTAGTCATATGATATCCCAAGTAACCTTTTAGGTTTTAAAAAGGTTACAAAAAGGTCTCAGAACCTTTTTTTAACTTTTTTGTAACCTTTTTAAAACCTAAAAGGTTACTTGGAAGCATGTGAGTTATCGCTGAAATTGTTTTTAATTTTATTGTCAAAGATCTATTTAAAAATATGTCTCTAATATCGCAATGATTCTACGTTACTCTTGTCTAAAATTAATTAAGTTAAATTTTGGCAATTTAAGTTTACAATCTCGAGCGCTTTCGAAGTGTTTGTACTACACACCATTTTCAAGAGAACAACTGTCGATTCTTTCAATTGATTACAATCTTAATATAATCCAACATTTTGTTTAATTCGAAGACACCGCTTTTTTTTAAATTAACAATCACATAAAATTACACAAAAGTATATATTGATAGTTGTTTTTATAAAAACTCTATTTTATATCAGTCTGTTTTCAGCTTGCAATGTCGCATCTAGAATTCCTCTTCTCCCGATACTTCAGCGAAGCGTCTCCTGCCTCCCCGGAGGCGTTCTCACGGTTTTATTTAGTGATTTGAAAATTCGCGTTTCTCGAGAAGAAAACTTTCTTCGGCTCGCCTTTTGATGTGCCTGGGATTTCAAGAAAAAATATAAAAAAAAACACACAAACAAAAAGTGAAGAGAAAATAAACCGAGCTCTCTCTCTCAGTGACTTTACAAACTTGATTTAAAAAAAACTTTCAGGTCAACTTTTGTTTTGACCTAATTTTGCACCTTGTTTTTTTTTGTAAGTTCTGAAAAATCTATTTCGGGAAAGCTTGCATAATTAAAACATTGTTTGATATAAACAAAACAGGGTTTATTAAGTTAATATAGATAATGGAATTGGGAAAAGAAAATAGCCTGACCTGCACTTTTTTTAATTAATTTTTTTGAGTTAAATAGATTTGTGAAGAGGAATGCAATTTATCAACCAATTCAGCCTGGCCAGAAACAGGTATTAATATCATCAATTAATAATTCATTATTGTTTATTTTTAATGAATTATACTAATTAATAATTACTCAATAACATATGTAGAACCAGGGTCAAAGTAATGGTTAAATGACCCAAGTGGAGATCTAACTAACGTTATTCCAATCCAAACACGCTAGAACGATCGGCCCACTTGGCCCCATTGGCCATAACACCGACAAAATTTTACATTTGACATTTGACACTAAAAAGCAAAACTGTTCCGTCTAGCCATAATTATGGCAACGAAGCGAGCTTAAACAAATCTTGGTAGGCAATGATCACGGCTCCATTTCCGAAATCAGCAGTCCATGAGGCTAATGCCTCTACAGGTAGAACCCCTACAGGAAGCTCCTCTGCACTAGGCTTCAGTTCACAAGGTTGGTGCTTTTGATGGCAGGAAATCCATATGGAAGAGATGGAAGCTCCCTTGGTATGCCACGTTTATAGTCCTACCAAACGCTGCACCTCGCAGTGCTGTGACGCACATCTACCTTTGGTCGCATCTCGCTCAAGACTCCTCTGTACAAGCTCAGGCAGCATGCAGCTTCGGGAGAACTCGGTTGTGCCGAAAGAGCCCGACTGTTTCCGTAGTCCTTTGGCTAACGACCGCGCCAACTTCCTTTTAAGTTAGTGCCTGATGACGCACTTACTTCACGGCAGTGTATTTTTTATTTTCTTTATGTTATTATTTTTTAATAACATAACAATATGATAGTTTGCGCTTACACAAGCAGCATGTGTACATACAAAATAAACCAAACCTCACATGAATTTTGCAACTCCTGCCAAAACCGGAGCGCGTTGGCAAAAGTAAATCAAGTTTTTACAACATGGAGGATCAGCCTCATACTAAGCTATTTGAAATCAAGGAAGATTTCAATTAAAGCCAATGGACCATTTGGTATGAGCTAAAATCCAACATTGTATTTTACATCCACGTAAATGTTTACGTTTCCGTACATAAAGGTTTTTTATTTTACATGATCCCCGTACTGACATGTTAGCGATGGCCGTAAAAAAAATGTTACATTTAAGCCGGAACTAGTAAACAGAAAAAAGCTCCGCAGATAAATCGGTGATACATTTGAAATACTCGCATCATCAGCCGGGAGCTGTAAAAACGCCAGTCGGTAAATTTTACCGTCGATTGCAATCCTCGGACCAGTTGTGTGTTTCAAAGTTGTGTCCGATCTTGACGCATCACACACACACTAAGACAATGCGATAGTATTGGTACCCTTTGCGATGAGTCAACGCGACATCTCTTTATGAAACACCGAATTTCAAACTACAATCTATGTTTGCGAAAGGCATTTTTTCTGATAGCTTAGTTTATAATTTTTGAAATAAAAAATGTAATAAAGCATCGTAAATACTCATTTACATAGTAAACATAAAAATTAGAGAGACATTAGAAAAAAAGAGAAACGCGTGGTTTAATTTTCCTTAATTCATCTTTGCTGTTTTTATTCCCGACTTTTTTCCTGTATTGATTGCGAGTTTTTGACTTCAAGCACACAAAAAATATTGATTTTTTTAACAATCTGTACCATCAGCCGTAATAAAGACAGGACACAAAAGTTCATCTAAAATACAGTCTGTTTACGATAACCAAGCATAAAAGCAGCGTCTTATGTTTATTATCTTAAAATCTTTTGTAATCTATAATCTATAATCTAAGTTGCAAGGATATATTCATTCAAAGCTCTCAGATGTATGCCCACAAATAAACACGTGTAGTTCGCGCTTATAAATGCTGATTGTGTATTTACAAATAAAATCCAAACCTCAAATGAACATAAGCCCTGCAACTCTTGCCGACATTCCCTGAAATAGGGGTGACATTGGCAAAGTGAACCATGTTTTACAGTATGGGTGGTCAACCTCATACCAACCTATAAGTCAAGGAATACGAGTAATAAATAACATTTAAGTATAAGAAAACAACAAAACCTTAAAAATAAATCTATACAAAAAAAGTAAAAAATGTCTTATGCAAAAAATGTAGCAAGCCAATAAACCAACATTAAAAATCAGCATTGCAGATTAGCCGCCTAATTATTAATGGAGATTGTTATACATGTTTTATATATTATATTTAAATATCGCGCCTGTCAGTTTCGTGAAAAAGCCGAAGAAGTACGACCACCTTTACAAAAGCGACTTAACTTCATATACATAATATAATAGTGTAGCGTCTCCCAGCGTCATGTTATCCCAGGTCACGCGTGACGACTGAAACATGTTCATTTTTATGGGTAAGGGGACCAGCCTCACGCCAACCACTTCAGTGGAGTTTCCCAGCTTTTAGTTTTTGTGGAGATTAAGTAAGCCTTGCTGGTGTTTTTATAATTGGCTTGAAAAAAACACTTTCGGTGGAAATATGATCCAAATTATCGGCATGAAATGCAAGCATTTTACCAACTGATCTATCGAACGAACTAGTAGTAAGGGCTTACATTTAAAAACAAAATAGGATATATGTTTTTAAAGTGAGAGTACAAACATACACTAGTTGGAAATATTTCAGTTCATGTAAGTGTGTGATTTGAATGCATCAGTATGTGTGATGCGTCAAGGTAGGACACATTGGCGGAATACGCGCAGCGGTCAGAGTACAGCAATTTGCTGGGAGATGGCTGCCTTATAAGGGTTGAAATGTTGTCGGCCTAGGAGAGTTGATCTTTTACGGTTAGGGTTTCATTCAAACGGGTAATAAATAAGATATAAACTGAAGACTAGAGATCAAATGCCTGCGAAAGAGCTGAGATATACTTCTTGGACTTTTTTTCTAGAGCAAACAACATGAATTTGATATTGAATGTTTTAACAACATATTATGAATTGATATCTATTCTTCATTCATATTTTACAACAGTTTTTAGTTTTTTTTTTTTTATCTACCGACGTTTCGTTTTTTTATAAATCCTGTGCTGGAGACTCCCTAGATTTCAGAGACTCGAGGGGTCTATGACAATTGTTGCAGTGCCGTAGAGGTCCTGGTGATGTGACGGTTGATGTCCTAATCCTATGTTGCAGGGCTGTTAGAATGCTATTAGCTGCGTAGTGTTGTGGTGTGTGTTGCATTGTGTTTGTTTTATTTTGAGACACTGAAGATTTTTCCACTAAAAACGTTTTCACAAGCGGTAAACATTTTCAAGGCTAGTTACCGAAGCGACGCGGTGGCTTTAAACCAAGTATGAAATTTTTAGAAATTTTCTATTTTATTTAGAATTTAATTTTCTTATACACGGCTTGCAAATTAAGTTTTGAATTCTACTCAAGCCCTCTTTATTATTAGCAAAACAAATTATCGAATGAAAAAAAACTCACGGCAGTTAAATTCAGCTGGTCTGGATGTTTTATCGGTTTTCCAATACTGCTAAAGCATAAACTTATTTGAACTTATACATTTCGAAGTCATTCATTGAGCATTTCAATTTTCGTATCCGATCCGATCGATATCTCAGGTCGAAGAACGCAAGCGCTCAAAATCAGAGGGCTAAGGTTAGAGAACCCTCGCACGAGAGTCATTTTTTGCTTAGATTGTTTCTGAGATGAAATAGTACCGTCAAGGTTTCCCCAGCCTGCTGAAAAACTTGAGATCTTTCTGCCTTAGGAAGGGTGAGACTTTCCTCCAAGCCGAGTGGTTGAGATAATGCCGTTATCCTTAACTGAGAGAATGTTTAGGTTCCACACCTTGACTCATGGGTTGTTATGAGGTGCTTTATCCGTTTCAGCCTACTTCAACAAAAATATTCGTTAAAAAAATAAATAAAAAGCAACTAAGCTACACATATAGTGTAACTTCTTGCCGCGTTATCCCCGAAGGGGTCATGTGGCGAGTTGAACCTATTTATTTTTACAGGTAAAGGGGCCGCCCTTACACCAACTACTTCAGTTGAAGTGGGGGTTTCCCAGCTCCCGAGGGGGCTGGTACTCATTTCTTGTGAAGGCTGAGTAAACCTTGCCGGTATTTTTACTATGGGGTTTGAAATAAACACCGAAATAGGAAATCATTTCTGACACCCTCCTCAGTGGGATTCGAACCCGAGCTCACGGGGTAGAATGCAAGCACTCTACCAACTGAGCTATCGACCGTTAACTAGAAAAATATCAATAATACTCCGAGTGTCACCACATTGTTGACAGGCAAAAGCTACAGATATTATATTTTTTTCTGCATTATTGGCATAACTAAAATATCTTCTCTACACGGAAATCGTGCGCACGCGATGCCATTTTTAATGTCGGGAATTTATCAATTTTAAAAAAAAATGGCATGATCATAAAATATGATGGTAATTAATTTTTGAAAAGATTTTTGTGAAACACTGTGGAAATTCATTTTGAAAGATTATTCAACTTCCCATCATCACATCTCCTCTCCTAGCAATATTAGCTCCGCCCCAAAAATCACCATCTCCCTCCCACACATCTACCTTTCTACCCCCTCCCTTACCACTACCACCAATAGATCCCACTCCACTGTCTTAATTTTTAAGTTTAAATTTAGTAATTGTTAGTTACCCGATGATGGAAGTGATTCCGAAAATATTTGTAACTTACTCAAAAACAATAAAAGTGGAATAAAACAAAGTTTTAATTTCTTTTATTCTTTATTGAAAAATAATCAATCTTTTAATGATGGTAATTGTATGGCGTCGAAAAACGAGATGGATAAAGCAAGAAAACATAGGATATCACATGATTATTAAATATTCAGTGGGGTTTTACGACTCTGTGATTGACAGGTTCTGTTACCATGCAGTTAGCTAGTCTGGTCTCCATCTACATATATTTTGACTCAATGTTTTATATTGTAGTACCGATCGATGTTGGGATTAATTTGTCCTAGTGCAATGTAGAGCAAAACGTTTCAGTCCGTCGCCGGTAGCTTCTATCTATAATCTATAATCTAAGCTGCAAGGATATGTTAACATTTAAGGCTCATATGAAATGCATGCCTACAGACAGGCACATGTAGGTTCGCGCCTACACATTCTGCATGTGTGCATACAAATAAAGAAAACCTCACATGGACATAAACCTTGCAACTCCTGCCGCCGTTCCCTGAACCGGGGTGGCATTGGCAAAAGTGAACCGATTTTTACAGCACGGGTGGTCAGCCTCGTACCAACCTAACTTCATTCAGGAATTGGTATCCAAAACAGTCAGTCAGACATCGATATATAAGAACTGGATGGGCTAAGAAATCATTTTTTTGAGAATTAGAAATGCGCTAACCCACTCATCATACAAAAATCCAAGTTCAGTCAATCGGTAATCTTCCAACCGTCAACAGGTTTGTTACCTAATCGGAAAAGAATCCATATAAATGTCAAACTGGATATTTTCTAAACGTGCCAACAAAAGAAAATGAATGTTGTAAAAAAACTTGGCATAATATTTCACTGAAAAAACTATGTTTGATGATTACGCTCATAAAATTTATTTTTAATCTAAGCTAATATAATCTAATCTAAGCTGCAAAGATATATATCATTTAAGATTTATATTGAATGCACTTCCACAATCAGACATGTATAATTTCGCGCTAACACATGCCGCATGTTGACCTACAATTTAAAATCCCAATCTTAAATGAACATAAGCCCTGTAACTCTTGCCGTCTTACCCTGAAACAGGAATGCCATTGATAAAGTAAACCATTTTTTTTTTCATTTGTCGAAATATTTTGCTTACGAAAGTGACAGTCATTTTAAGAACTGTTTAGGATTAACGTGGACGTTAATCCAAAATCTAAATCTAATCTAAGCTGCAAAGATATATATCATTCAAGATGCATATGAAACGCATTCCCACAAACAGACACGTATGAGTTCTCGCTAACAAAATATGCCGCATGTGAACCTTCAATATAAAAACCCAATCTCAAATGAACATCAGCCCTGCAACTATTTTTTCTGGCTCGTAATAATTTTGTATTTGCATAAACAAGTAAACGCAAAGGCTGTGATGACGATGATTTTTATGGCCTGTTTATGTGTGTGCTCTTTCTCTCGGTTTACGGTGTAAAAATAACTTTGGAAATTTGAAGAAAGCAAATTTGGACGTAATAAATTTTTTATGCCCCCTGATAGCGCGACCATAAAAATCAGGCATTCAATCGCCCGCCATACAAAAACAGTCAGTTTTTTTTTGTTTATCTACCAATTGCTTTCTGAAGATCTTTTTTATGTTCTTCTTCTTTTTAATTTAAATCATAGATTATTTTTATTTTGACTGATTGTGGACGTTTCTCACATAAATGCATCTTTTTCCTATTTTTTACCAGAGAAAACACTAAAAAAAGTGCGAAAATCAGTTCACTTACTATGAGAAGTAGCCCCCTAAAAAATGTTTAATTCATGATTAATCCAATCAGTGAATCAGCAGCAATTCAGTTTAACCTTGAAGGTGGAAAAATATTGAAGGAGCCTGTTTACATATCCCTAGATTGTCCCTAGAGTGTATGTGTCCAAGACATCACGGGTCGAAAAGAAGTCCAACGAAAATGTGTTGCGGGACGTAGAAGAAAGAAGAGAGCTGATAAATCATATTTTAAAGAGGAAAGCCAAGCTAATAGGGCACTCAATCAGACACAGCACCTTTCTTAGCAACATCTTTGAAGGCAAAATCTTAGGACAACGCACAAGAGGTCACCCAAGAACTTCATACTTTAAGGATTTAAAGCGGCTCATGGATGTCTCCTTCTATTCACATCTCAAGAGGATGGCAGCAGACAGAGACAGATGGCTGATACAACAAGGCTCTGCCTTTAGAAGATGATGATGAGATTGTATTCGTTTTTAAGGGTGGATTTATTAACACAGTGAAAGTCCATTTTTATTTATGTAAAAAATTTCAAATGGAAAACAAAGTTTTAATTCACTTATTTATTTATTTTTAGTGCTCGAACATTTTCGCCTAATGAGGCATCTTCAGGATGTTTTTGTTTTGTTTTGGGAAAAAAAATATTTTGAAAATTATTTTTATATAAAAATATTTGTAACCAATCTGCTCCTGAAGATGCCTCATTAGGCGAAAATGTTCGAGCACTAAAAATAAATAAATAAGTGAATTAAAACTTTGTTTTCCATTTGAATTTTTTTAAATAAATAGATTGTATTCGATGTAACCTTGAACGTAAGTCAAATCGATAAAACAAATAAAAATATTACGATTAGTTATGTCATTTACTTTATAATTTTTTTTTAAATTCCGAACCGTTTTCTATACCTAACAAAAGGTTGGACATCTTACATTGTCCTCGTTTTACTTTTACAAGTCTTTTTACGTTTTCTCCGTGTAATTTCGCCGAAACATGACGTGATAAATACCTTGTTGTTTTTAGCAAAGTGCAATCTGTGTAAAATATTAGACACTTCCCGCGAAAATTGCTCTCAGGCTGCACATACCGGCATACGGTAACAGGACAGAACAGCACACTGACATTACATCACATGACAAAACGTCACATTAAATAACATCACAAGACATACATTATACATCATATGACATTAAGTACATAACAATGCCAATACATCACATGACAAAACGTCACATAAAATAACATCACAAGACATACATTATACATCAGATGACATTACACAACAATGCCAATACACCACATGACAAAACGTCACATAAATTAACATCACAAGACATACATTATACATCATATGACATTACACAACAATGCCCATACATCACATGACAAAACCTCACATAACACAAACAGAAGGTACAATAAACGGCATAAAAAAAACATGTTTTATCAGCTCCATGCTGTTTTTATGAATATATATATATTTTAAACTGTGTGAGTCTGGAGGGAATGTAAGAAGTGTGTAAGGACAAAAAAAAATGGCGGTTGATCTGTGATGTTGGCAGCTAGGGTTTTTTAAATAATTATTTATTTTCTGTTAGTTTTTGATGTACATATTATAATTTGTTGATGTTAAAAATGTAATTTGTTGTGTATGTTCCTTGACTTATAGGTTGGTATGCGGCTGACCACCCATGCTGTAGAAAATGGTTCACTTTGCCAATGTTACACCTGTTTTCAGGGAAGGTCGGCAAGAGTTGCAGGGTGTATGTCCATGGAGAATCAGGTTTTTATATAGTAGGACCACATGCGGCATGTTTAAGCGCGAACTTTTGCATTTCTGTTTGTGAAAGTGCATATAATGTGAATCTTTTATGTCACATATATTTTGCACCTTACATTAGATTAGATTAGATAAGTGTCAAAAAAAATAGTGCATTGTTTGTTCTTTATGTCCTACCGTTTCTGATATTTTATCTATGTTTGTGTTATTACATATTTTGCCATGTGATGTTTTTTCATTAATGGTTTGTCATGTTTTGTTATGTGATATTTTATCACGTGCCGTTTACGCTATGTTGTGTTTTAGGGTTTGAAATGGTTTTTTTCATTATGACGTTTTTTTCATTTGTAGTTTGAGATGTTTTGTCATGTTATGTTTCAACACGTACCATGTTATGTATGTCATTTTTTTTTTTTTTTTTTTTTTAAATAATTTATTCAACAAAACAGGAAAATACATTAAAACATATAAAACAATAATAAAAATATATACAATTAATGTTGTACCTTCCCAATTACAATGTTGACATTAAATATAAGTATTAAAAATAAAAAGAATATAAAAAAGAATATAAATATAAATACTAATGACAGTAAGATATTTTTTCATACAATGTTGACATTAAATATAAGTATTAAAATAAAAAAAAAATATAAATATAAATACTAATGATAGTAAGATATATTTTTACCTAGATTATAGATCTGATGGTCTTTTGATACTATAGACAAATGTAGCTTTGTATGAGCGTCCATGTTCTGTGGGTGTTTCTGACACACACACATATACGGGACAAAGCAAATAGGAGACTAAAATAGTTATTTAATTTAGTTTAAAAAGCATGACAAAAGAGCACTGTTTTTTGTTTGTCACACCTCAAGAGCCGTCTCCATCACAAATGAGGCGTTTATAGAAGTGCGAATGACAACAGACTCCGAACTCCTCACTCTGGAAGGAAGTCTGTTCCACTCCATCTGTCCCGCAATCCGGAAGACATTCTAGTACTAAACGCATTTTTATTAATATTTTTAAATATGCGGCATAGCTCTTGTAAGATTTGCCATGTATACACACATTCCCATCACTTCGCGAATATTCCACCATATCCGCAGTCCAGTACCCTTAGTACGAGCTGCAAAACTTTAGAAAAGTAAAGTTCACGGAAAATATTAAAGCGTCATGTTTTAGGTTTGTTATTTTTTGTACATAATGTGATTGTTTTGTAATGTACTGTTTATGTTATACTCTGTTTTAAAGTTTGTGATGTTGAGTGCTTTAATGTGCCGTTTATGGTATGTTTTGTTAAAGGTATGTGATGTTTTCTCCTGTGCCGCATATAGTATATTCTGTTTAAAGTTTGTAATGTTGAGTTTTTTCATGTACCGTTTATAGTATGTTTTGTTAAAGGTATGTGATGTTTTCTCATGTGCCGCATATGGTATATTCTGTTTAAAGTTTGTGATGTTGAGTTTTTTCATGTACCGTTCATAGTATGTTCTGTAAAAGGTATGTGATGTTTTATTGGATTGTGATGTATTGCCGCTGTGTTATTTTGTCATGGAACCGCAGCTATACACACATATAATACTTCAGCAGTTCTACGTTTCCGCTAACTACTCTGGTATGTGCACAATAATTACATTGGCTTTTTGCCAAAGTTTTGAGTATCATTTTTAAAAGGCTCTATACGTTACAAGCCCCGGCGAATGTGCTTTTATTTTCCAGAAAAGTCACTCGGAAAGTTCGCAATTATTATAAAACATGCTTTCTGAAAAATAACCAAATAACCGGAAAAATCTGTTTGTTCTTTTATTTTATTTTTTTGTTTTTTTTTAAGGAATCCTGTGCGGGAGGCTCCCCAATTCTTGTGAGTCTTGGGGGTCTATTGCCCGTTTTCACCAAGAATATTTAAAGATAAAGTGCTGTTTAAAAATATTTAAGTACCAGTTTTGTTTTCACCAGCATTTAAGAACCTTTTAACTCGCTAAAAACTTCTTATATTTGCGAGCCCGATATTCCGCTCCCTAAACTGTCTCTTACGCTAAAGGACACTTTAGCGACCTGTCAGTGAGGTTATGTCATGTTTAAACTGCAAATAAGTGGACATGCACACCGATATCCTTGTTTTTTTAGAAACTCTTGAGGATATAGAAGTTGCTAGGACTTATCCACGTCCAAAAAGTTTTGAGAAAGGTAATTTTTTTTCGATAAGAATAGTATGACATCGATGTTTGGTGCGGATATCAGCTGTCAAAAATACAATCATGTAGCTCCTTGCTGGATAAAATTGTAGTAATTTTTAAGTTTTCGGACAATAGAGCTGTACAAATATAGTTTTGGTAAAGATGTTGTGGAAATAACTATTATCGTCCATGAATTTATAACGTATTTAAAAACATCGATCTTTTACATTGATCGAGGTTTATAGGTACCCACCATAAATTGGTCATATCACAGGCCTTATGATATCCTTCAGATGAATTGTTACTTATTGTTTTGTACAGAAACAATTCAGTGACACACAGGGATAACTAATTAGAGGTATTACAATTTTATGCCACTGTAAGCCATCAGCTGATATCTGTGACAGACGTGAGAGGCGTCAATGTAGCCCCATGTAGCAGGATTGAACAAGTTTCTCGCGGTCAGCCTCTGAAAAGTTGAACCATGTTTCTTCTTTAATTTGATGACATCGTGATAATTGATTGGTGACCGCCGTGTATTTGAAAATGCCGACTTTACATGTCGAATATTGATGTAAATTGTCAACAAGGAAAAACGCAAAAGAGAAACGCATCTGAATGCAGCTGCACACTACAAGCCGTATTATAGTGTGTGCATATCAAAATATACTTTGTACACATCATTGAAAAGATAAAAATTCAATTAAAAAATAATGTTTGCAGCGTAAATGGTAGATATTATTATAAACGTCAAATAATCGTGCGTTGTTTTTATTTGAAATGTGTATATTATTTTATAAACCATAAAATACATTTCGAATTTACAAAAATCGAGTTTCACAACACTAGTTGCTTGCTAAACAGGCTCCTAGCTAGGTGGCCGATTTTTAGGTGACAGTTTCACTCGTGAAACTCAATGGTGTTAGGTACCCGTTTAAAGAGTCTCTTATATTTAAATACTTTTAGCTAGGTGACGGTTTAGAAGGAGTCGGTGAAAACGGGCATATGTCACCCTGGAAGGGTGCCGCAGAGGTGTTGCTTGAGCTCTTGGTTCTGTCGTGAGGCGCTGCAAGGAAGTGGTGATTGATGTTGGTTTTGAATAAAACCGGATTAAATTGGGAAGGGATTTTATGCAGCTTTTCAGATTTTTTGAGACAATCTATTTAATTTAACATTTAAACCATATCAGCCTTATTCATTAGATTGGTTGAACCCAAAACCAGAGATAAACGAGTTTATTAGTATGTGAAATCTGACATTATGCTGGTTTAAAAAATAAAACCTTTTTATGAATAAGGGGGATTATGTATTTTTATAAAGATCCGTTACAACTCAAAATTTAGTTATTTATTACCGTTCCGCAGTTCAGCGGTAACACTTTGGACTCTGAATAGAAGGATTTTGTCAACGACGTTAGCCATGTTGAAAGCACCGGTTCCCATAGATCACCGAAGTTAAGCAACATTGGGCGCGGATAGTACTTGGATGGGTGACCGCTCAGGTACACCGCGTGTCGTTGGCATCTTGGACCGGTCTGTAGTCCAGTGGCAACACTTCGGACTCGTAAATGGAAGGTTGTGGATTCGGATCCCGACGGAGCCCAAAAAATATACCATTTATATTTTCAAATTTTCTCTTCGCTGGGTTGAAAAATTCATAAACCTGTACCAATGACCGTTCACTAAAGATCCATCCAGCTTTATTTTAGAGCTGTTTTGATTTTAACGATATGATAAAAAATAAAAAGTTATGCCATTTTTCTGCAATATGAACATTTAAACTGCTCTCCTGAATAATTTAGTTTTTGTTGCTTATGCCCTATTGCCTTTTAACCGTCGATATATTAATATTTTATACGAATTTTTAATGCACTCTTACAAGCAGGGACGTGTAAATACTCGCTTACACATGTTTTTTTTTTTTTTTTTAAGAAATCCTGTGCGGGAGACTCCCTAGATTCTAAAGACTCTAGGGGTCTATGACACTTGTTGTAGTGCCGCAGAGGTGTACGTGTAGCTTGGTCTTCGCTACAAAGCGCCAATACTCAAGCAAGACCCAGTTGCTGTGAGGCTGGATGGACCTTTGGTGACCGGTCATTGGTAAAGGTGTATGAATTTTTCAACCCAGCGAAGAGCACATTCGAAATATAAATGGTATATTTTTGTGCTCCGCCGGGATCCGAATCCACAACTATCCATTTACGAGTCCGAAGTGTTGCCACTACGGACTACGGACCGGTCCAAGATGCCAACGACACGCGGTGTACCTGAGCGGTTACCCATCCAAGCACTGACCACGCCCAATGTTGCTTAACTTCGGTGATCTATGGGAACCGGTGCTTTCAACATGGCTAACGTCGTTGACATGTGTTCTTAAAAATAAAGCAAACCTCACATGAACCTTGCGACTTTTGCAACTTTCCCTGAAACAGAGTAGCATTGGCAAAAGTGACACAATTTCTTACACCAAGAGGAGCAACAGCAGCCTAATATCAACCTATTAGTCAATCTACATTTTCTCGGTCTTCCCTTACTTCTATTATTTCTTTCACATTTTCTGTATTTAAGTTTTTCAGTCATCCATCATTTTTTCTACAAGTCTAAGCCTTCTCATCACATTATTTTAAACATATATGGCGGTTGATCTGTAATGTTGGCGTTTATTAAATTTATTAAATTGGAATTAGTTTTCCGTTTTAGTTTTGATATCCATAGATATTATTATTTATTCATTTATAAAATGTAATTTGTCGTGTATGTTTCTTGACTTATAGGTTGGTATGCGGCTGACCACCCATGCTGTAAAAATGGTTCACTTCGCCAATGTCACCGCTGTTTCAGGGAAGGACGGCAAGAGTTGCAGGGTGTATTTCCATTTGAGATTTGGTTTTCATGTTGTAGGTTCACATGCGGCATGTGCAAGCGCGAACTATTACGTGTTTGATTGTGAAAATGCATGTTATGTGAATCTCCAATGTAACATATCTTTGCAACTTAGATTAGATTAGATTTACTTCCGTAAAGTAAAACATTGGAAACAAGTAATAAATTCACTAAAAATTTCATCTAAATTACAAATATTAAAAAGTATTGATTCTTCTGTACTTTTTTTATAGCTTCACTACTTGATAGCTTGCACTAAAAACGAAGTCGCCAAATAGATTTCCCGGGTTTTACAACGTTTCAGTGCTAGTACATTTTCCCTTCATACAAAAACGCACACAGAAAAACCTTTGTCCGCCCCGGATTTTACGTCCACATTCTTTTTAATGAAATCGTATATTCCAAGTTTGCGGTCGCCATCGGTTACGTAAGATAGCATTCGAAGGCTCTATTTCCACGACCGAGGTAAGCCGAAAGTACTGTGTGCGGGGAATTTGGAAAATGAAGTCGTTACGTTTGTCAATATATATTCGATTAGGTTTCATTGGAAATCTTTTTATGTACTTATTCCATTTATAAAGTTTTAGTAAGTCCACTTTTCATGGTTATTCATACAAATTTTCGTCTTTTTTGTAAGTCCTGTCAGGTTCTTTTAACGTTAGTTATCACTTTTGCAAACCTACATATCTGCACAAAGCACTTCTTCCTACACACATTTGAGACACTTTTTCATAAATTTATAACCTTTTTGCAAAAAAGTTATGTGTTTTGTTTTCGCAATTTATTGACAAACATTGATCTAAATTATGTTGACAAAATATAAAAACGCAACTAACGCGTTCTCCTCGTACAGATCGCATATGGCGAGGAAATCTATATTTTTTGCAGGTAAGAGGCTGACTTTACGCCAACCCTTTCAATTGATGTGGGGGTTTTGCAGCTTCCAAGGGGGATAGTAATCATTCCTGGTGAAGGCTGAGTAAAACCTGCCTGTATTTGATTTTGGATTTGAAATTGCAACCAAACGGAATATACTTTTTGACACAATAGGAGGGATTCGAACCCGAGCTCTCGGAATAGAATTCAAGCACTCTACCAACTGAGCTTTCGACCTGATACATAAATCGTACATAATCTATAATCTAAGTTGCAAGGATATATTCATTCAAAGCTCTCAGATGTATGCCCACAAACAAACACGTGTAGTTCGCGCTTACAAATGCTGATTGTGTACTTACAAATAAAATCCAAACCTCAAATGAACATAATCCCTGCAACTCTTGCTGACATTCCCTGAAACAGGGGTGACATTGGAAAAGTGAACCATTTAACCATGTAACCATACTGTAAAAAATGGTACATACATTAAGGAAATTAAATAAGAGACTCAAATAATTATCAACAACTGAACCGTTTTTAATTTTTTATGATAAAATTATAAATACACAGATTGTAGTCTAGAAGATTTCCCCTCAATACAGGGCAACCATCATTAAATAGGTGCATTGTATCATCACTTTGTTTGAAAATTGAAAATTTATGTTGCAACAAAAAAGTAACTGAGCAGTTTCACCAAAATTATTAATACTATATTCATTATGTGATGACATAACAGACGTAATATGACGTCACGGCGCCGTATAGGATGTGACTGTAAACTTTGTCGTAGAGAGAGCAGCTATGAACAGAGAGATTTCCTGAATCTGTTCCATGCTTTACAGACATCTAGCCCCTACCAGCAGTATAAAGTTTTACGTTTCCACTTTATCAAAAAAAAAATGTAAGCCAAAACATTCACAAGAGGTGCTGTTTCACTTTTCATGCATTTTTTAGTTGACGATACAGTTGAGTTTTAACTTTAGATTTGTGTACAAGTAAATCAGAGTAATGAATTTCTAGAAACTACCAACATTTTTTTTGTATAGATTTCTTTTTAAGGTTTTGCTATTTTTTATATTCAAACGTAATTTATTATTCATATTCCTTGACTTATAGGTTGGTATGAGGCTGACCACCCATACTGTAAAAAATGGTTCACTTTGCCAGTGTCACCCCTGTTTCAGGGAAGGTCGGCAAAAGTTGTGGGGCTTATGTTCATTTGAGGTTTGAATTTTATTTGTAAGTACACAATCAGCATTTGTAAGCGCGAACTACACGTGTTTGTTTGTGGGCACACATCTGAGAGCTTTGAATGAATATATCCTTGCAACTTAGATTATAGATTATATAGACCAGCTACCTTTGTTGCAAGAGCATCAGAAAAGTAAATTTGACATAAAAACGCTAAACTGCAGTGTAAACATTACTACTGCGTTTGTCTCCGAAAGAGTCGTATGTGACTTGACGTCCCCCCCAGTGCTTGTTTGGCTTATCTACCATTTGACTCAAAGATGATCTTTCAATGAAACTGTCTTAAGAATCACATTCTACACAATCTGAGCTAAAAAAACAACGTAAAACTGAATTTTCATAAGATAAATTAGTCCAGTACACATACAAAGTATTCTCATATGAAATTGCGTCTGTTGGAGATGAGACAAACAAGCACTAAAAAGTGACGAACTGTCAGCAACTTGATTTGACTCAAGATATGTCCACTTCGTGTTACTCTAAAATCTCATAAAACGCATGCATTTTAGAACTTTGTAGTACCTACCCATATTATGCAATATCATGAGGTCCCAGGAGAGAGAAGGAGAGGTGCTAAAATTACGATCATAAAGAGCGAGACACTAAAGGTGACTGCAGACTGCTTACATTGTATCTTTAAAGTTTTTTGTTTCTTACTTTTGATATAGCTTCCAAATTATCTTCCCCCAGTGCTTGTATGACTTTTGTGCCCTTTGATTCAAATATGACCTTTCAATGAATTTGACTTTAGAATCAAATTCTTCATAATCAGAGCTAAGATATAAACGTAAGACACAAAAGTGTTTTTTTTTATTTCACTTATTTATTTATTTTTTGTGCTCAAATATTTTCGCCTAATGAGGCATCTTCAGGAGCAGAATGGTTACAAATATATTTTTATAAAATAATTTTCAAAACAATTTTTTTTTCCCAAAACAAAAACAAAATTCATAGCTCTGCTTTATTCATGTGTTTTTTTTTATATCTTTTTGAAATCAATTTCCAGTTTTCTTCAGAAAGTGCTCTTTTTTGTGTCACTTCTTTTAACCTTTCGCTCCCCCAGTTCTTGCCGTATAGACCAATTCTGTCCAACGTGACTTTTTAATGCAGTTGTCTCAAGAATCAAATTCTACACAATCTGAGCTAAGAAAAAAACGTAAAACTCGATAATGTGAGAGCTGTTTTAAATATCTTTTAAATCATTTTCCTGTTTTCATCAGACACATTGGTCCAGTACACATGCATCAGTTCATCTTCAGTCGTCGTGCAGAGAGGATGTTCTCCTGAAGACGTTGGCTACGTCGCCGACGAAGCGTCGTGAATGATGTAAGTTCTCTCTGAACGGTTCGTGAAATATCCGAGTTAAATTAAGTTTTGAAATTTGTTTATAATATAATTGTCAAAATGTCAAACGACCGTAATTCTAACTTAAACCTAACTATGCAAACATTGCTCATGTGAAATTAGCTGAATGGTCTATACGGCAAACAAGAACTAAGGCAGCGCTTTGAGTAGGTACAAAAAACTGCTCAAAATATTTTCAAAAATAAAGTACGACCCTATTCCAGAGCTAGTTTCCGGCCTGTGAGGAGGTCCTGACTTTCGTTTCGGGGAAATAGCCCTCTCCTCCAGGCTCCCATGTTATAAATGGCAACCCTGATTTCAATATCTCGTCCATTCCGGCATGTCGCTTATGAAAGATTCGCATGCAGATCGACTCGGCGAGAGGTTTTTATTTCGGCCGCAATGCAGAAGATATCGTCTATTGTAAGAAATGTAATTTTGGCATATTTCCTAGGGCTTTCTTTTTGGAATGAAAAAAACGGATGTTACTGACCGTGTGTATAGAGAAGAACGATATTCTCTACGTGTTATCGGAGTCATATCCGACGTCTTCAGGAGACGTGTGTCTTCTACAAGGAAGATACACGAGCTGTTGAATTATTGTTGTTTGCTCGAGGTCGAAGGTTCTAGGTAGATTTATTGACATTCGGTGATGCTTCCATAGATGTCGCAATAGCTTCACGTGTACAGAAGGATGATATTATGTCCTCGTTTGAAACCGTCTGTTTAAGGAGTACTTGGGTTCGAATCCCACCAAGGGTGTCAAAAATTAGTTACCGTTTTGTTTTTAATAAGCTGCATATATAGTTTAGCTTCTTGCCGCGTTATCACCAAAGAGTTTTGCATGTGGCGAGTGGAACCTATTTATTTTTACAGGAAAGGCGGCTGACCTTACGCCAACCACTTAAGTTGAAGTGGGAGTTTCCCAAGACTCGAGGCAGCTGGTACTCATTTCTTGGGAAGGCTGTGTAAACCTTGCCGTTATTTTACTTTGAGATTTAAACACTGAACGGGAAATCATTTCGAACCCGAGCATTCACGGCATGGAATGCAAGCACTCTACCAACTGAGCTATCAACCGGACCAGTGTTAATTTCAAACCCAAAATACCGGCTAAGCTTACTCAACCTTCTCAAAAAATGATAGATAAAGGCAGCAGGAGTTGCAAAGTTTAGAATGAATCATATTTGACACAATCTGAGCTGCGAAACAAATGATACTGTGAGACAGTTTTAAATATTTTTGAAATCAAGATCCAGTTTTCATAAGGCACATTGATCCAGTACACATACAAAACATTGATCATGGGAAATTACCTCTGATGGGCATAAAACAAACAAGCACTTATGGGACAAAACGCCTTCTAGTAATAGTTAGGTTTAAGTTAGAATTACGGTCGTTTGACATTTTGACAATTATATTAATTCGTTGAGAATGATGTAAGTTCTCTCTAAAAGTCTAAACGGTTCGTGAAATATCCGAGTTCAATTAAGTTTTGAAATTTGATTTGTTTTAAAATTAATATAATTGCCTTCTAGTAAGCCTTAAATATCGCATATTATCCTTGCAGCTTAGATAAAAATAAAAATAAACTATCTATAGGGTTTTGTCAATTGTCAATTTCAAGTTAACTCATAAACTAAAACAAAGAAATACTTACTTTACTTTTACTTTTTACTTTCTTCGGCTCATAAGCCTTGAAGGCTCTGGGCCTGCCGCACTACAATCCTTCAGGACTCTCTGTCTTGTGCTGCTTCCCTTCATGATCCCCTCACTCCCAGAACTTCGGCGTCGGCTTCAATGTTAAAATACACTGACAAATAAACCTACCTACTTCTTCATGCACACGTATGCTGAAGAGCTATCATGTTTTGTCGTCGTAAATACGTTCTGAAATCCTCTGGGACGCGCTGAGGAGTCACAAATGGAAGTAAACAATAAGAAATCTCCTCGTTTGTTTGGCGGTCGGGAGCTTAAATTTATCCCGTGTAGTGATTAGGCAGACAAGTTTATGCCCCGGCTGTGAGATGCTGGGCGCGCTCTTAAACACTGAGGGGAAACAAACAAACAAAAAATAACACCATGTGTGGGGTGTAAATAATACATGCGAGAAGAGTGACTGTATTTTTAGAGTACGAGTACACTTAGTCTAAATCTAAGCTGCAAAGACATGTATCATTTGAGATTCATAATATTAAATGCATTCCCACGAGCAGACACGCATAATTTCGCATGTGGACCTACAATATAAAAACCCAATCTCAAATAAACATAAGCCCTGCAACACTTGTCGACACTCCCTGAAACAGGGGTGACATTGGAAAAGTGAAACATTTTTTGGTGGTCATGAGTGGTCAGCCTCATACCGACCCATAAGTCAAGGAATCAGACATGGATACAAATAGGCTACACATTGTTATGTTATTTTAAAATAACATATAAAAAACAATCTCCAAATGTACAGTGTGTTTTGTGGGCCGAACGGAGCCGAACGGTCACGGAAGCGGCCGAACTGCGCTGTGTGATCTGATCGGGCCGTCGGTCATCAGTTCCCGGCAAGATGTCAACGGATTAAGACGTCAGCGACCAAGCACCAAGCGGTGCAAGAAGGGGGATAACAATGGAGCTCCCTCCTCCCCATCTACTTGGATTTCCTGCCAGCAAGGCACCCGCCTTGTGGACCAGAGGCAAAGGAGACATAGTGCATAAGAGCGCCCACCCAGGGGCTCCAAAGTGTGGAGGCGTCCGCCTCGTGAACCGCCGCTTACCTGGGGCGCTGCACCAGGCCTTCCGTTCGGAGCTCCAGCCAACGGAATAGGGAGTGTTCTAGTGACAACCTGCAGGTCGTGCCATTCCCTAAATTCCCCTTTTTCCCCATATTAGTAAAGTAAATAAACCCTTATTTGTTCATGTTAAACTTATCTTTTAATTATAAAACCCTTCCCAAGATACAAGTAAGCAATGCCAAAGAAAGAACCCCACGCCCTGAGAGTGATGCTGATGAGAGCTAGCCGGATGTAAGTATCCTGGAGATACCTTTTAATTTAAGCATAACAACATGTAGTGTAACTTCTTGCCTGCGTTTTCACCGAAGGGGTCACATGTGGCGATTCGGGACTTAACCATATTTAATACTGTTTAATACGAATATTATGTAGTTGCTTTTTGTGGATTATTGGTAAAAGCTCACAAAAAGTCCGGTCGATAGTCAGTTGGTAGAATGCTTACATTATATGCTGTGGGCAAGAGTTCGATCCCCAACGAGAGTGTTAGAAATGATTTCCCGTTTCGGTGTTTAATTCAAATCCAAAATACATACGGGCAAGGTGTACTCGGCCTTATTAAGAAATGAGAACCAGCCTCATAGAAGGCTGTGAAACTCAAACTTCAACTGAAGTCGGTGGCGTGAGGCCTGCCCCTTATCCGTAAAAAAAGTAACATGCCACCCTAAATCGACACATGCCACCCCTTCAAAGATAATGGAACTGTGTAATTTAGTTGCTTAGTTCTGTAGAACGGCCTCCATTTCTCCCTATCCTCACATACTTCTTTCAATTCATTCATGTCCATCACCCTTTCATATTCTCACTCTCCCATTCTTTCATAATCTCCACAATCTGCATTCTTTTCTCGGTCGCTCCTTACCTATTTTTCCACTTCCTCTGTATATACACTTTGTCAGTCTATCACCATTCATTCTTTCCACATGTACTGTACTGTTCAATAAACGGGTAACATATAAAAGAACCTTCTGAATTATTGCATTATTTATGTGGTTTATACGTTGTGAGAAAGCATGCGGCTTGTGTAAGTGCGAGATTATTTCTATTTGTCTTTGCACTTTAGATCATACTTTAAATATGTAAAGATTTACAAGAGCTCCCTATAAACTCTTATTTATTTTTTGAAAAGTTTTAGCGGAAACATTGTAGAACTCTATTTTAATTATTAAAAAATGATAACAAACTTTGTTTAGTTCTACTTTATTTATTTTTATTTAGTTACAAACAAAAATAATGAGTTGTGACGTGTTGATCATTAAGCAAATCACAACAAATAATGGCTACGAAGTAGGGTTGATAGACAGACTCTTGGCTAGCAAACAGAGGAAACATGCTATCACTACTCATGTCTTCTCGCAAGCACCGTCTGATGAAATCAAGTGGAGAAGGTTTCTTCATTTGGATGGAATTTCCACACTCATCAAAAGCAGCTTGCCAGCCAACATTAAACCAGCTTACTACACCCATAACAAAATTGGACAGCTACTCACAAATGGGAAAGACAAAACTGACATTTGGCAGAAGAGTGGTGTCTACAAAATTAACTGCAAAGACTGTGATGCATCCTATATTGGGAAGACAGGTAGGACATTCCTGAAAAGAATTGGAGAACACAAACTGTCGTTCAAAAACAGAACCATCTTCTCAGAAATGGCAAACCATTGTTTAGAACATGACCACACTTTTGTCAGTGAAGACACCGCTTTTCTGCATTTGTCAAATAATGGCTATACCCTAAATAGATTAGAAGCTATCGAAATTCTAAAAGCAAAAAAATTGGGTGTTAACATTATAAATAACCAAATCCCTCCATTCACTCCATTGATTAACACTTTACCTGTCTTCAATTCGAGTAAATAAACTAATGGATTATTCTGATTACTTGTATTTAATTTGTTTCTGACAGATACACTTGGATTGATTTATTGATTTATTGATTTTTGTTATTTTTTTCTCTCTTTGTATTTGATTTGGTACACTCATTTTAGCTCTCTTTGGAAATTTACATAAAACATACATTCCTTCTTGTTTGTTTAATCCTTTTAATGGTTCATTTCTCAGAACATTTTCTTACACTTGTCATTTTTCTAGTATTGGTAAATAAAGTTACTTTATAATTGTTCATAATTTTGTATTGTTCGTTGTTACAGAGTTAAATTTACTTAAATATATTCTTAGTAAATTTCCTACTCTTCACTTAACTATTTGTTTTTGTCCATACTGTTCTTAGTATACAACTTGATAAATTCACAAAGCTATTCTTTATAATTTTTCATATTTCTCCTAATTCTACTGCGTGTATAATATTCATTTTGCTTTATATAGTCTCCCATTATTTTAAGATTTCAGTTTATCTGAGGATGGCCAAGAGGCCGAAACCGGTCACAACTCGTTATTTTTGTTTGTAACTAAATAAAAATAAATAAAGAAGAACTAAACAAAGTTTGTTATCATTTTTTAATAATCTTATTTATTTATCAATATTCTGGGATAGAGACACATTTCTGTATACAAGTAACCAAAAATAACATTTCATGAAATGATTCTAATCTAATCTTATCTAATCTAAGTTGCAAAGATATGTTACATTGGAGATTCACATAACATGCATTCCCACAACCAGACGCGTACAAGTTCGCGCTTGCACATACCTCATGTGAACCTACAACATAAAAACTAAATCTCAAATGGACATACATCCTGCAACTCTTGCCGTCCTTCCCTGAAACAGGGGTGACATTGGCAAAGTGAACCATTTTTACAACATGCATGGTCTGCCGCATACCAACCTATAAGTCAAGGAACATACACGAAAAATTACATTTTAAAAATCAATAAATAATAATATATATGGACAACAAACATAAAACCAATTCCAATTTTATAAACCCTAGCCGCCAACATTACAGATCAACCGCCATTTATTTCTGTCCTTACATACTTCTTTCATTTCCTCTAGAGTCATAACCTTTTTTTATACAGGTTCTTCTTTTATTTGACTCTGGATATTCCATTCGGAAATTTGGTCCATCCATACCTTTCGCGGTCTTCCTTTACCACGACATCCATCCATTCTAAAATCAAATTTTAATACAGTCTTGCAAATATAATATATGAAAATGGCACATTATGTCATAATATAAAATGACTTCTCCGGGCACTGCAAAGACGCCTGGAAGACGAAAGGCATTTCGAAACCGTACTTTGCAGCAATCAGCGTTAGGATTTTTTGCCCACTTTGGACTGCTAAAGCAATTTCATCCCGAGCACCAAATCTTACATTCAAACTCAACCAAAAAGTAACACCAAAAATATATGAAAACCCGAGCAGCGCTGTTTTAGCTTTCATAGATATTTTGGTTTAAGTTGTGGATGAGATTGAACGTTAAGGTCTGTACTTGGGGTACGGGTCTGTCTTCGCTGGCGTTTCTCATTATCTCCTCGGGCGAGCTTACACCTGATGACTTATCCAGGAATTCTAGAAAGCGAGCCGGAGCATTTTACCTCCTGTCCCATGGAAATATATTATATCAAACCAGAGATAAGTAGTTTTTTGTAGATTTCTTAAAAATGTGTTTTCTTTGAGTGATTTGCTAGGATGTACATTTGTAAATACTTTTATTCACACACAGAAAATTCATGCCTCCAATGAGAACTTTTCCAGTTTTGTCACAAGTGAACGGTTTTTTCATTGTTTAATCTAAATTACACAATTGTATAAACATTAATGATTTAAATAAAATTTAAGCCAACAAGTAGATCCGTGTGTACTTACAAAGTATAAACCTAGATCTCAAATGAACATTCACCTGCAACTCTTATCGCTCTGCCCTGAAACACGGGTGAAATTGGGAAAGTATACATTTTCGTACATTTTGAGAGGTCAGCCTCAAACCAAGCTATAAGTCAAGGAACACAAATAATAAATTACAAATTACAAAACTACACAAAACAAACAAAAACTAAATGATTCTGGGCAGATGTTTTTTCTGTGCCGTGGTTTGTGGGAGCTGGAGCTTCCAGACGTTTTGCCCATATCTACGATGGGCTGCTTCAGCGTGAAAATGAAATGATGAAGATGATCTTGTCATTTAATTCTTCAAACATCTTCATCATTTCACTTTCACGCTGAAGAAGACCATCGTAGACAAAAACGAAACGTCCGGAAGCTCCAGCTCTCATAGGCTTCTTTGCTGGTTTTTTAATTATTTCAATTATGCTTTTTGTACCAAGACGTATCATGTTAAAACTTTTTGTTTGCACTTTTAATAAATAAATCAATAAGTTACGGCAACAGACCCGGAAAACATCCCTCCAGCATCATCAGCCGGTCGTATGAGCCTGAAACTCTTACCTATATAACAGCTAAATTGAAAAAAAAAAAAAATTACAAAATTTCTTAACATCTCTTTTTGTCAGTTGGATTATAAGTACTAACTTAATTGTACTGAGTAGCTCTTTAGGTGGGAAAACGCTTCAGCCAACATTTAAATACAGTTTCATTTAACCCCTCTACGACGGTGAGATCTCCCCAGACCCCGCTTGCGGTTTTTACTCTCCCAGTTAGACTAACTCATCTCGCCTCAGTTCACATGTAAGCGGAACGATCTAGCGTAGCCAATTTAGCTATGTATATACAATCATAGTTAACAGTATAGGTACTAATAATAATTGGAAAATTTTATTAAGCGCCGTTTAGTGGCATGAACCACCTTAAGGGCGCTTTTAAATATAATATTGTTATGTTTTTAGGGTTCAAATAGTCTTCAAATAAAAAAAAACTGGTCTTCTCTACAGGATATTTATTTTACACTTTGATTTATATTTACAGTTATATTTATTTTTTACACTTTTACATTTATTTAGCAATTTACATTTATTTCACAGATGGTTTGTGTTCACTTTACTGTCTTTCGTGTTTAGAAGTAGAGCGTCGTATGAAGACTGTCTGCCTGCAAGCTGTTCGCGCTCTTTTTATACGTCAGCAATATAAATGATTAGAGGTGGATTTTGCTAGAATCTTCTCGAAGCAGATAATTTAGTGGCTTCTTTCTAAAATGTCTTTACCCTAGGTACTTATAATTATTAATTCTTCTTACCTACAACTCTCATCAGCTACAAATGTTATATCTACCTACCTAAATATTTATATGTATTTGCTATTTACAAAACAAAATGGTTACGAATTTACTGGTTTCAATTTAATACAACTTGAGGCTCTTGATTTTGCACGATTTATTTCAATAAGTGGTTGACATACAGAGTTAACTTTATAGCTACAAAATGCTACGGTCATACAATACTATTCTTTAGCTCGACGGCTCGGATACAAGTCTAACGCTACAGACAGCTTTGGCTCTTTTTATAGCGATCGTAAGGATGTTTCTTGAAACATTGGGAACTGAAACATGCGAGATTTAGACAGAATATTATATTTTAAATATTCAAGCAAATACTCACACCATAATCTATATTAAATTAAATGGTTTCCATTGCCAATGTCACCCATGTTTCAATGGTAGTCGGGAAAAGTTATAAGGATTTGAGGCTTGGTGCTGGATTTGTAAGTACACATGCAGCATTTGTCAGCGCGAACTCACCTCTGTTTCAGGGAAGGTCGGCAAGAGTTTCAGGGCTTATGTTTATTTTATATTGGGTATTTATATTGTAGTCCCACATGCGGCATGTGTGAGCGCGAAATTATGCGTGTCTGCTTGTGGATTCAATTTGAATCTCAAATGATACATATCTTTGCAACTTAGATTTAAAATTTAGATTCTTAGACGGTCTTAGACGGTCTTAGTAACTAGAATGATTTTCATAATATGATTGAAATCGTACTAAGCAAATTTACATTTGTACTTCAATTCTGTCTGTTCAGTGGATTATTATATAATTCTCCTAAATAAACATCTGAACTCACAATAGCAGACATCATTCCAGCAGACGCGAAAAAAAAGTACTCTACAGGGTGTGCAAAAAAGTGTTTGCTTTCAGGAATCGATTTTCCTGAAAGTTGCTCTTTGCTGAATAGAAAATCTCTGTTAGGGTGGATCTGTGTTGCCATATAAGGCTTCAACAACTCGCCAACTGAGATCCCTTCAGTGTGGGGATTTTGTCAGGACTTTTGGCATTCAAATGCCGACGGTTTTTCCATTGTTACGCTTTGCCCGTGTGAGGTGGAACGAAACAGAAAATGTTCGAGAAAAGAAAAGAAAGAATCAACAGTACAATGTGTTGATAAAAACAGGGAGTAATTTTTCAGTTCAATTGAAAATGTTAATATTATGTAAGTTTTTGGGGATTATCAGTCCGGTCGATAGCTCAGTTGGTAGAGTGCTTACATTCCATGCCAAAAGGTCGCGATCGAATCCCACCGAGGGTGTCTGAAATAATTTCCTTTTTTGCTTTTTATTTTTATTTATTTTTTTAAATAGATTTGTGAAGAGTAATACAATTCACAAACCTATTTTCCCTGGCACAAGTAATTTTTTAACGTTGTTAGTTAATTATTTATTTATAACTTACTAGGGTCGAAGTTATTGTTGATAGAACTTAACGCAGGCGGGGTTCGAACCAGCGTTAGTGCCAATAACGTAATTTCGAGCGCCGACGCCTTATCTTTTCAACCATCCCAACGACTTGGAATTTGTATGCCTTGAATAAAATACCGGCAAACGTATAGGTACAAATATTTTTTTTATTTCTCTCATTTTTTTTTAAACTTGTTTTATTACAATAATTTATAATTAATAAAAATTGACAAAACAAAACAGTGTTTAATTAAAATTGTTGTAAAGTTCTATAAAGTTTAATATAATTTTCACAATGCTAACACATGAACCATGCAAAATATAAATATTTTGTTATTGGTTCCTAATGACGGCAGTCTCATTCAAGACTGACGTTTGCTCGCCGACAAAAAAAATTCAAATAAAAAAATGTCCCGACCTCGTTCACCAATTTTTTTGAACTTGCCATCAAAGGGGAATAAATCTATTTTTGAAGAATTTTTCGCGAAAAACAATTGTTGATATTTCGCGTTGGCCCATCAGCCAGATTGGATTACCCATTTCGTCTCAAATGACGCTTAGTTTTTCACTCGCGTATTTACACACAGAATAAATCCACTCCGGCAAATGTTCTATTGATCAAATAATTATTTTCGTCTAGACAATGCTCGCATTAAACCCTATCATCTTCAGGCACTTTTGAATCATAGGTACCTAATAATAACCCAATGTATATGAGTCGTATAAGTACAAACACCGTCAACTCCTTACGCGATGATTTTGAGAAAAATAAACTTGTAAAACGACAACACCAGTTGGAGATGACGGCGTATGCACGAAATCATACTTTTTCAATTAAAATTACGAAGGATTAAGTGAGGCTTATATTATATCGCACACAGCAAATGATTTGTTACACTGCGCTGAATCAAATTCAATAAGTATCTACAAAATCATAAAATTTGGAGATGACGTCGTTTGAAGTTATACGACTCATATCCAGCCTTACAACCAGGGACTGGCTTGAGAATTGGCATATTGAAGCAACAACCAAGCTTGTTCAAAGCTCGTTCGATGCTCAGTTGATGAATGTTTGCATTTCATACACAGAGCAAGGGTTCGACCCCCATCGAGGGTGTCAGAAATGATTTCCCGTTTCAAGTGTTTATTTGAAACCAACCGGAAGGGTTTACTAAGCTTTCTCAAGAAATGAGAACCAGCCTCCTTAGGAGCCGGGAAACCACCACTTCAACTGAAGTGATACGCGTGGGGCTGGTCTACTAACCCGTAAAAATTAATAGGTCCTGAGAGAAGTTAATAGTTTAGACTGGTCCGTAGTTCAGTGGTAACACTCCAGGTGGAGCACAAAAAATATAATATTTATATTTTCAAATTTGCTCTTCGCTAGGTTGAAAAATTCATAAACCTTTACAAATGACTGGTCCCCAAGAGTCCATCCAGCCTTACAGCAACTGGGTCTTGCTTGAGAATTGGTGCTTTGTAGCGACGACGATCAAGCTCGTCAAAAAGGTCAATAGCTCAATTGGTAGAATGCTTGCATTCCATGCCGAGAGCAAGGGTTCGATCTCAAGGTTTACTCAGCCAATAATACTTCTTAATATTTGATACTTCCTCCATGCCTGTATCGATGCAAACTAAAGGTTGCAAAACCGTGAAGAGATGGTGCCTCCAGCTGAAGACGTTGGCCACGTCGCCAAATGAACTTTGAGAATTATGTTGCTTCTCCCATAGCGGTTGATCTAATATCCGAAAAGGGTAAATGAACATATCGCCCCCCCCCCCCAGTTCTTGTTTACCGTATACGCCAATCTTGTCAAATATGACTTTTTCATGCAGTTGTCTTATCAATCAAATTCTACACAATCTGAGCTAAGAAAAACCGTAAAACTCGATAATGTGAGAGTTCTTTGAAATATTTTTTAAATAAATTTCTTGTTTTCATAAGACACTTGGGTCCAGTACACATGCAAACATTGCTCATGTAAAATTTTCTCAATGGCGTATACGCTAAACAAGAACTAAGGCAGCGATATAGTTATAAAATTTAAATATTTGTACAAAAAATTCTAGATAACAAAATTAAACAAAACTCAACGGTAAACACTGTAAATTCATAAAAACAATTTTCTTATTCTAGCCATTCTAACAGCGCTCCCCTATCGGGTAATAAAATTAAAATTCTTGCAGTTGCTTCTATAAATTCTCTGCTTCCATCGCTCCATACATTTTTGTTCTGCGCCCGACCGAGGAGAGGTTACAATAATTTGTACGAATAAATTAACTTTGTATGTAAATAATTCAGCATGACAAGGGTTCTGCACTCCCTGGAGGACGACATCGTATCGCGGGCAACACTTTATGGAATTTTGCGAAACAATTTGATAGCATTTCGAGTCCTATTTTTGCGTTTTCTGCAAATTGAAGTTTATTTAATTTTTCAAAAGAGATTTGAGATTTTTTGTTTTTTCTAAAAAAAAAAATTTCTTATGGAATACAATAAATAATGATTTGGTAGTCGCAAAAATATGTATAACCTTTCACTGCGGTCTAAACAAATCATATGAAAACGATAATGAAAATATCTATCGATTTGTTAATCCGGTTGATAGCTCAGTTGGAAGAGTGCTCGCACTCCATGCCGAGAGCTCGTGTTCAAATCCCGTTTAATTTCCAGTTTCGGTGTTTATTTCAAGCCCAAAATAAAATACCGGCGCGGCCTACTAAGCCTGTACAAGAAATGAGTAGCAACTCCCTCGGGAGCTGGGAAACCCCCACTTCAACTGTAGTGGTTGGCATAATGCCGGCCCTATAAATGAAAAAATAAATATGTTCCAAACGCCACATGCAGCCCCTTCATGGGAAACATGGAAAGAAGTTACACTATATGTGTAGATTAGTAGCGTTAGTAGCGTAGGGGCAGGTTGTACATTTCTAATAATACTTTATATCACTGCATATGCTTGTGAGAATGTATATAATGTCAATCCCCAATGTGACCTTTGCAACTTAGATTAGAGATTAGATATTACGATAAAATGTATTTTATACCAGAATTTTATGACAGGAATGAAGTATGTGAGGAACTTACAATTAATTTGAATGGAATAAAAGTTGAAGTAGTGAATGAGTTTGACTATTTAGGAAGTAAGTTTGAGGCGAATGGTAAGATGACGAAAGAATTAGAGAAGCGTGCCAGCAAAGGAAGATGCGTGATAGGAGCGTTTGGTAGAATAGCGAAGAATAAAAGGATACCAAAGAAAATGAAAATAGCGACCTGATGTATGGAAGCAAGTCATGGACGTTGAATGAAAGAGAAGTAAATAAGGTATGCACCGAAGAAATGGCTCATTTGAGAAGTATGACAGGAAAAACACTGAAAGATAGAGTGAGAAACGAATGGGTTCTAAATGAATGCGAAGTAAAAGAAAGCGTTAAAGTGAAAGTTCAAAGAAGTGTGATGCGATGGTTTGGACATATTGAAAGGATGAGTGAAGACCGACTGACAAAAAGAGTGTATAAAGGGAATGTAATAGGTAAGCGTGGAAGGGGAAGACCTAGGAAACAATGGATTGATCAGATAAATGAGATTGCGAATGAATGGAATTTACAGAGTGGAAACAAGAGAAGAGCATGCATGAAAAGAGTGATGAAATTAGATGAGATGAAAGAAGTATGCAAGGACAGAGTCAAGTGGAGGCACTTGTGTGGAGGTACTGGCCACCCCTAGAGGTAAGGCGGCAGGATACAAGACAAGACAAGACAAATACCAAAATGTAGGGCGGAGATAAGAGAGTCAAGTTAGCTGCATTAAAACGTAACTCTATTAATTTGTGTACAAAATTATCGTATATATTTCTGACCTCATTTAAGGTTTTTCCGGTTATCTTTCAGTCTGACCATTTAATGGTAATAAGTGTTATTTTTAATCAAGATTTCCCGAAACTGACAGATTTGACACAACCATATTGACGGTGGTAGGATGTAGGGAATAAGCGACGTTTTGGTCAAAAATTAGTTATAAATGTTATCCTACTTAAAATTTTCCTCTCTTTCTAATGCACTAACTCCCATAGCTGTACGATGATTTTTTGTTGTTGTTCATGTCCAAGCAAACAACTGCATTTTTGAAGTATGATTTTGGTGTATCTTAAATTTTTTGTCCTGAAGGCGCTTGTGACATAAAAAAATGTAAAAAATTGTAAAACCACATCAATAGGAATGCATTTATTTTTTTAATTTTAGAACTGTTTTAATTTTAACGATATGATAAAAATAAAATAAAAAAGTTATGCCATTTTTCTGCAATCTCAGCATTTAAACTGCTTTCCTGAACAATTAAGTTTTTGTCGCTTATGCCGTAAGTTCTTTCATTATTAAATCTCAATCCCCCCGTTCAATTTTGGTATTATGAATCTGTATTTATAGACGTTTCCTCGAGGGGGATGTTAAGGGTTACCTTCCCCTCAACACTTCAACCCCCTTAAGCACAAAACCTAAACTACACTTTAAGCATCACTAAAAATTTATAGAAAATAAAACAGCGCCTTTCATGGGTGTTTTAGCTTACATATATTTTTGGTGGAGCGTTAAGACCGTTTGTGCTTAACCCTCTGTCGGTCGCACCTGTGCAAAAAAAGCACACTCAGTGTTTTTGCGGAATTCCCCGATTAAAAGACGACAAATGACGCCCTCCTTCCCAGTACCCTTCTGACTCAAAGACGTCTTCCCGCCCGTACCTCGCAGTAGTTTCGCACCTTCACAGCGAGCGGAGCTGTAGCAAGTGGTCAAAAAAGCACATTGTCCACAAAACCAACTTTTCCTGAGGAGCCTGAACTAATGGAACCTGAAGTGGACTGAACTCACTAGGATTAAATTAAACTCTTTATGTGTTTTTTCGGTGTTTTACTTTACCAATTAGTTTAATATTTTGTCCAAATTATATTGTAACTGGGGTAGATGGGTCGAAAATGGTTATTTTGAAAATTGTGTTTGGTAAGATAATGAAACACTATTTTTAATTTTCTTTATCTTAATTCCTTAACAGAGATCCTAAAGAAAGTCAGTGAGAAAGGACGTCCACCAAAACCAAGGGGAATGGGAGTAACAGCGATATGAAATTGTGTGCTTTTTTGGCACATTGCGTCCGAACGGAGGCACTAAAAGGTTGCGACCGACGGAGGGTTAAGGAAGCGTCACGCGCGTGCTTAAGGTTGCTGGCTCACTTTTGCCATAAATCAGCGAACGCCCCTTAAATTGTTAACAAACTTCATATTAACATTCGTCTCATGAATATTTAAGTGTTTATTCAAAGGTGAACGCACCGCGGGGAGAAGTTTGCTCATTTCTTTGAAAATTGCGGATTTTCTTTGGCAAGACGATACGTACAATATGTGTGGATACTTAAGTAGGCATTCAGGTGGGAATGAGTTATGGTAAAATAATTTTAAATTTGGTGTGGTTTGTGTTTTAACACTGTGAAAATTCATATTTGATCCTTTGTAAAAAATTATAGCACAAAAAAAGATTATTCTTTATTTTATTAAATCACTGTTCATTATTTTATCTTTATTTTTAAATAACATTATTAAATTTTATTATTTAAAAAACATTATATTATTAAATCACTGTTAAATCACTGTTCCTTGAATTATAGGTTGTTATGCGGCTGACCACCCATACTGTAAAAAATTGGTTCACTTTGCCAATGTCACCCCTGTTTCAGGGAAGGACGGCAAGAGTTGCAAGGCTTATGTTCATTTGAGATTGGGTTTTTATATTGTAGGTCCACATGCGGCATGTGTTAGCGCGAAATTATACATATCTGCTTGTGGGAATGCATTTAATATAAATCTTAAATGATATTTATCTTTGCAGCTTAGATTAGATTAGATTAGACTGTTCACTTTCACTTACATAATTCGTTAATCTATTAAATTTATTAAGGATCGAAAAATTATTTACAGAAAATAAGATATATTTTTTTAACTTTATGAAATAAACAACATTCTTCTAAAAACTTTTTTCTTGAAGGATTTTGTTTCTAAGCATTCATGAAAGTTGTCTTCGTTGTCTTAGACTCGACCTAGAAAATAGATGTAAGACATTTTCTTACACAAAAATGCAAGTTTTTCATTTAGAGTTTTACTTTAACGAATTGTTGGTATGAGGCTGACCACTCAAACTAGAAAAAAATGCTCATTTTTCCAATGTCACCCCTGTTTCAGGTAAGGTCCTCAAAAGTTGCAAGGTGTTTGTTAATTTTAGTTTTGTATTTTAATTTGTAAGGATATATGCAGCGTTAGTAAGCGTAAACTTACACGTGTCTGTTTGTGGGCATGCATTGAATATTAATTTTAAATGTCGACTATAAATTATAGATTTTATAGATTGTTGTACTATTTTTTTCAGTGTAACCATGTGCTATTTCTTGTAATCATTTATTTCAAAACCTTATTTTTTTTCAGCTCACACCCGTTTATTTTTCAAACTGAAGAAATCCTGAAATTGTGTACTAAGCAGTATGAATTGCATTAATTGAAAAAAATCCTTGTTTATTGTTAATTCCTTGGATATTTTTCGGCTAGAAAAAAATCCAAACCTGATTTTAAAAGGCCACTTTACGAGTAATTGAAAATTTAAAGTATTTTTCGCACAGATCATTAAGTAATAACATGGAGGAGCAGAAACTAACTCACTAAATTGATACATATCATCTACCACTTTTGTCTCAGTCCTGTCAAACACTGCAGCTGTTTAGTCAGATAAACTTGTTTTTGCGCGTCAAATTATATGTTTTCTTGCTTTCTTCATTGTGTGTTTTGACACCCAATGACAATAAATAATGCTTTTTTCCTGTAAAATTTGTAAATTTTATCGATCAACAGATTTATACCGCATGCGTCTATGTACGGACTGCTCCGGGTATAGTAGGAACGCACGCAGCAATGCTGCCATCTTTATAGAAACATTTTTAAATTCGCTCAAATTTTTTTGTACCATGGAAATGCAACTGTGAAGTTCCTTGTTCTCTTTCTTACTACTGACCATTTTCGTAAGTACGAGCAGGTTGAAACAGATATAATTATACTGTCCATTTTCGTTAAAATAATTTCTAGTACACATATATCATATGTCCGGGCATAGAACGCACGCGGCAATGCTTCCACCTTTCTAGAAACATTTTTACATTCGCTTGAGTTTTTTTATACCCGTGGAAGTGTAACTGTGAAGTTCTTTGTTCTCTTTCTTACTAATGACCATTTTCTTAAGTAGGTTGAAACAGATATATATTGTGAATTTTGTATACATTCTATTGGTCCACAGATATCATAAGTCAATGGGGACAGACTCATTGAGTGGAGAATACATTTGCGAAATTAGTTTTAAACATGAGCCGGGCGTTTATGTCATCGTTTTGCGTAATTGCTCATAATAAAATAACTCACTCTTGCGAAATTGGATGGCGACCAGCAACGCCTCTGCAAAAATTAGATTGGAACTGCTAATTCATTTTTTTTTCATCTGCTCAGTAAGTGAAAAATGCAGCTGATAAGTGTTTTAGCAACATCATCATCGTCATCATTATCAATGGCACAACAACCCTTTTAGGGGCCGTCCATAAATTACGTCATCGATTTTGGCCGATTTTAGACCCCCCCGCCCTTACAATCATCCTATAGTCATTATCTAATGACCCCCCCTCTCCCTCTTGCTGTAATAATGGATGAGCTTAATAATTATTAATGTTATATTACTTACATGGTATTTTGTATACTTTGTAGAAATTGGTATTTCCAAGAACGATGTCACTTTTGGTACTCCTACATCATTTGCCATCATCCGCAGACCAGACTCCCCCCTCCCCTTAATGCGAATGATGTAATATATGGACAGCCCCTTAGCATAAGCGAGGTTTTGATTTTCGCTGTCTGGCGACAGAATCATGCAGTTTAATTTGTGTATTTTTTTTCTTTTGCATATTGTACGAGTAAACCATTAAAAGCCTTTTTCGTAATTCAATAATTTAAATCACAAAAGGAACTTATTCGATTTTTTTTAAACTGATGATTTTTTTTTTCTTTTAATTTTTTGTTGCTAGGCAGTGAAGAAAAATCGTCCCCTTAGTGCTTGTTTGTCTTATCTCCAACAGAGTTTATTTCTCATAAGCGATCTTTGCATGTGTACTGAGCTAATGTGTCTTATCCCAACGCAACTAAGCTACGCATATAGTGTAACTTTTTATCCGTCGCATGTGGCAAGTTGAACCTTTTTATTTTTACAGGTAAGGGGGCCTACGCCGACCACTTCCCTTAAATGTTGGAAATTTATCTCTCACTTAAATGCTGAAAGTTGACATGTGGACTTAGAACATAAAAATCCAATCTCAAATGAACTTTAGCCCTGCAACTCTTGCCGAACTTCCCTGAAACAGGGATGACATTGGCGAAGTAAACATTATTTTATAGCATGGGTGGTCAGACGTATACCAACCTATTAACCGAGGAATAATTGAGGGAAAAATACTTCTGATCATCCCAAATCTACAATTCAATTTCAATCAGAAGGTAACAGAGCTCTAAAGATGCTACGCACAAAAGTAACGAAACGTAACCTATTAGCCAAGGAACCTCTGCAAAATTGCCAGAACTAGGCAAAGTGAAAAGACAATAACCTCATGCACTTGTATAAATATTATCAAAATTTAATTTCAGTTTCTTTCTCTCTCTCTGGTGCTCGGCTGTTTTGCCAAGAGTTGAATTTAAGAGAACATTAAAGGTACTTTCGCAAATTAAAAACTATTCCGCATATTTGTTTTCAGCGGCGCTGCTCTGTCTGTGCTGAAATTTAATTATTCAAAAGTGTCATGTGCAAGCAATTTCGCTTAGTTATTGTGTGTGCAATTTGTTTCCCTTACACCTAGTATACAAGTTTCCATTTAAACTCAACCGTGGCGTATACAAAAAAATGTACAAAAACAAAAGCAGCGCTTTGTAGTTTCTATTCATTTATTTCAAAACGTTACAGTTGAGTTTCAACGTGAAATTTTACACTTTGAAAACTGCCGCGTGCGAAACTTGCGAAAATTAAAGTCTTTAATCAAGGAGCTCACGGGGAAAGGTGTATTTGCAGAAAGTGTATGAGAGTAAATCAAAAGTGTAGTCATGTGCCCAAATGTGTGACATGAGTTTTTGAATGTTTTTTGCAAAGGTAATGTTCAATTTTGTGTGTGAATAAAGCTGATTGGAAGAGAGAATTTATTGAAAAACTTTTCATTACATTTTGTTTTATATGAATAGATGATATAAAAAAATATATATAAAACCTGTCGAAGCTGCATTTTTCGTTACGAATTTGCAAGAAACAAAAAGTTTCTTGCAAATGTGCTAGCGTTACTGCTTATTCGAAAAAGCCGAAGAAGCACGATTGACTTCGGCTCGTTCCGACAAACGTGGATGCAAGGGGCAGTCTACGACAAGTCATCGTCAAGGGTGGACGTGCAAACCGCGGAGGGCAGGTGGAACAATTGTTTATGCTAAGATTCATATTAAATGCATTCCAATAAGCCGTCACGCATAAGTTCGAGATTATACATCCCGCATGGGGACTTCCATTTATAAAAATCCAATCTCAAATGAACAAAAGGACTGCAACACTTGCTGACCTTCCCTAAAGCAGGGGCGACATTGGCAAAGTGAATATTATTTACGGTATAGGTGGTCAGAATCATATCTACATATTTATTAGTCAAGGAACAAGGAGATGAAAGTAAAAAAAAAAACCAACGCCCATGTGAGATGATGGTTTTTGAAGTTAAGTGGGGCTAGAGATGTAAGTATACTATAATAAGTAAGTATACCTTCTAGTCTTTAACTTAACTCGGTATAATACTGTCTCTAAATCTTTAGAGTCTCGTAATCCTCGTGTCAATGGGCTTACGTACTCGCCTACTTATGTGACGTCACTGCCAGTGGGTGCCTCAAAGCCGCACAGCTGAAAACTTGCACGGCCAGCTGTTTGCTGTGCACACAACACACACCAGAGAAGCAATGCAGGACGGTGGAATTACCTCGCTGGCATGCGTTTTAATACCTTGTGTGCAGATACAATATAAACTTGGCTACGCCGAATGTACCATTTGCGGGTAATTGAAATTCACAATTAGCAATAAAATAAGCATTTCTTGTCTAATATCTAATCTAAGTTGCAAAGATGCTTATCCCGTAAAACATATTTTCGTTTTGTCTACGTCATGGTTCGGCGATTTCAGGTGGTATCTAATCTAATCTAATCTAAATTGCAAATACATGCAACATAGGGTAATCACACTACATGCATTCTCACTAGTAGACACGTATAAGTTCACGCTTGCACATGCCGCATGTGAACCTTCAAAATAAAAACTCAAATCTCAAATTAATATACTCCCAGCAACTCTTCCCTGAAATAGGGGTGGCATTGGCAAAATGAACCGTTTTCTACAGCATTGTTGATCAGCCACACACCGACCAATAAGTTGAAGAACAAAGACAATAAATAATTACATTTTTACAATTAATAACAAATAATCCATATTTGATGATTAAAATGTTTTTTTATTGGTCTTGATTTTTTTCTTACATCTTCGTCCACTTCTTTTTTACGTTTCGTTACTTTGTTGTGAGTTATTTCTTCTGAGCTCTGTTACTATAATATCATTGAATCTGACTTATTAACATACTCGTATACCAGGCGCGTGCATAGGCAATACATGTCAGAATAAATATTTTCTCCCTTTCCTTTAAAGTAACTAATTTCAAATTGACTGAGGTGCTAACGATGGCTCCAATCGAAATTAAATGATGAATTTTAAAAATCTCAGTATAAAGTTTAATTGCTTTTTTTACCATAGTATATTGCCTACCTATTAAGCGCATGTGCCTGTATGGGATGCACGCCCCTGTCTTAGACTATTTATGGTTCTAGTAACATAGAGGTGTGGCTGAAATTTCGTTGTGTTACAGGAGGCATAGTAATTCAATCATCAAAAAAAGTCGGTTGATCTGCAATGCTGGCGCCTACGTTTTTTTTATTCTGAATTGTTAATATTTAGTTTGTATATTTATTTACTTTATTATTGTTTTTATTTAGCAGAACCTTGCAACTCTTATAATCATTCGCTGAAACAGGGAGAACAATAGCAAAGTGAACCAATTGTTGTAATAGTATATGAATGTAATGTTACGCTTATGCGGGGAGTAAGATTAATAGCAAACATCAAATCAAAGAACCAAAATTAACAGCCAGCATTTAAGTTCAACCACCATTTTATCTAATCTAATCTAATCTAATCTAAGTTGCAAGAATATGTTACATTGGAGATTCACATTACATGCATTCTCACAACCAGACACGTACAAGTTCGCGCTTGCACATGCCTCATGTGAACCTACAACATAAAAACCAAATCTCAAATGGACATACACCATGCAACTCTTGCCGTCCTTCCCTGAGACAGGGGTGACATTGGCAAAGTGAACCATTTGTACAGCATGGGTGGTCAGCCGCATACCAACCTATAAGTCAAGGAACACACACACACGACAAATTACATTTTATACATCATTAAATAATAATATCCAAATACAAAATATCCATTTACAAACAAAAACAAATTCCAATTTAATAAACCCTAGCCGCCAACATTACAGATCAACCGCCATTTCTTTCTGTCCTTACATACTTCTTTCATTTCCTCCAGAGTCATAACCTTCTTCATACAAGCTCTTCTTTTATTATGACTCTGGATATTCCATTCATTCGCAATTTCGGATATTTGGTCCATCCATACCTTTCTCGGTCTTCCTCTACCACGACATCCATCTATTCTACCAACATATACTTTCTTCGTCAGTCTTTCCTCATTCATTCTCTCCATATGCCCAAACCATCTTTACAAACTTCTTTTAATCTTCACTTTCACACTTTCTCTTGCACCACATTCTTCTCTTACAAAATCATTCCTCACCCTGTCACTCCGTTTTTTCCCAATCATACTTCTTAGAAAGTCCATTTCAACAGTATGGACTTTACTAATTTCACTTTCATTCACCGTCCAGGCCTCGCTTCCATACATCAAGGTGGGTAAAAGTATGCCACTGCGTACCGCCTTATAAATTGTAATTATCCGGTTGAATAGCCCAGTTGGTAGAGTGCTTGCATTCCATGCCGTGAGCTCGGGTTCGAATCCCACCGAGGGTGTTAGAAATGGTTTCCAGTTTCGGTGCTTACTTCAAATCCCAAAATAAAATACCGGCAAGGCTTACTCAGCCTTCACAAGAAGTGAGTACCAGCCCTCTTGGAAGCTGGGAAACCCGCACTTCAACTGATGTGGTTCGCGTAAGGCCGGCTCCCTTCCCTGTACAACTTAATAGGATCAACTTGCCACATGCAACCACTTCGGGGATAACGCGGCAAGAAGTTAAACTATATGTGTAGCTTAGTTGAAAGTTGAAATAAAATAAAAAAAACTTGATACTATTATGGTTGTACCATTTTACAAACATATATTAATTTGTTTGTTAACCCTACGAACTGCAAAACTTGAAACAATATTGTGTGATTAGATTAGTGTTGTGTGTTTGCGAGCAAGCGTGGCGTATAACGCGTAGTTTTCTCACGTATTTGTTCCCATAATTTAGTTACATTTAATTACACAGAGACGAAAGTCTGGAATTCCCAAGTCGCGACTTGATATACGTCCCTCTCTCTCTCTCTAGTGTCTACACTACCCTCGGTATAAAACTATGTACGTGGAAACTTAATTATCGCGTTTTACGAAATACGGAAGGAAACCAAACTGTATTTTTTTTTAATGATTGTTCGTGCAGTAGAAAAATAGCGTTTTAGTGGTATGTTGTTATAATCTATAATAAAAGTTACAAAGATATATTAACATTAAAAATTTATATTAAATGCATGCTCACAAACAGACACGTGTAAATGTGCGTTTTTACAAATGCTGCATGTTTACTTAAAAATTAAAATCCAAACCTCAAATGAACATGGCCCTTCAACTTATGCCGACCTTCCCTGAAACAGAGGTGGCATTGGTAAAGTGAACTATTTTTTACAGTATAGGTAGTCAGTCTCATACCAACCTATAAGTTAAGGAATACAAATAATAATTAACATGCCAGTATATAAGAACATCAAAACCTTAAAAAGAAATCTATCTTTGAATCAAATGGCAGATAAGCCAAGCAGGCACTAAGGGGGCGACAAGTTTAAGCTCGACCGTAGCATTTTACCGAAAATTTTACCGAAAACTAACACACTCACTAGAGGCGCTGTTTTAGTTTTCATACATGTTTAGTACAGTTTTATTTTTGAGATTAAATGTGCATACTTGAGTGTGAAGAAGTTGCTTGGAGTTGCTGGTTGCTCCCGTTTGACATACTACAGCAACTGAATCCAAAAGGCAAATCCTCGTAAAGATGGAGGAGCTACGTTTGTATAGTCTGACACATTTAAAGAATCTCAAATTGATACAAAATAATTAGCTCAATAGTTTCGAGTCTCAAAACTAAGCAACGCAACACACACCACAGCAATGCGCAGCTAACGACCCTGCAACCGGATAAAACAACTGCCACATCACCAACACCTCTGCAGCACTATAAAAAGTGTCATAGGCCCCTAGAGTCTGTTGAATCTAGGAAATCTCCCGCACAGGCTTCTTTAAAAAAATGTGTCTATGGTTGAGCGTGTCGGACTGGTGTGTTGAAATAAAAACAGAGCCGGTTCGAGTCCCGTCAGGCCTTGTCAATAGTTTTAATCCTGAGTAAACAGATGCAAATGGGTATTTTTTTTAATAATAAATCCTTATCTTCTTTTTATTCTTCCTATATGAGATCTAAAATCTATATATTTTTTTAAGAAATCCTGTACGGCAGATTCCCTAAATTTCAGAGACTCGAAGGTCGAAGGGTCTATGACACTTGTTGTAGTGCCGCAGTGGGGTAGTTTGCAAGATTGGTCGTCGCTACAAAGCGCTAATACTCAAGCAAGACGCAGCTGCTGAAAGGCTGGATGTACCTTTAGTGATTGGTCTTTGTTTAAGGTTTTTTTTCAACCCAGCGAAGAGCGTATTTGAAAGTATAAATTGATTTTTTTTTGTGCTCCGCATGAATCCGAACCCACAACCTTCCATTTACGAGTCTGAAGTGTTGCCACTGGACTACCTACCAGTCATAACGCGGTACTTGACATAATGGATTTGAGGCGCCAAACGCGCAGATCTGCAGGGGATGGCGTGGTGGACTTGGTTCAGCCACACCGTCAGACACGCACTAATTTTGGGGACCGTGTTTTCCGGTTTGCGGGACCAATGGAGTGGAACAGACTTCCACCTAATGTGAGGAAGGCAAAGACTGTTGGTGTCTTTAAAGGAGCACTAAAGACACATCTTTACAATAAATCTTATCCGTGATTTGAGAGGGCCCTTGAGGTGTGACACACACAAAAACGGCGCTCTTCAATTATGTGTACATTAAAATAAATTATCCTTATATAATATATGTATGTATATATAATATACTCCCTCGTTGTTTTCCAAAATCTTTTATCTATGTAAACACTACAATGAGGTCTGCATTTTAATTGGCAAAGACAATATTGTGTTGTCACTCAGCCGGGTTGCTAGGGAAAATGCATACAAATATTTTGGTATTGGTTTCAACGGACTATCATACAAGACTGACATTTGCTCGCCGAGAAAAGAGTTTCAAATTCAAAAATGTTCCGACCTCATTGTACACGGTTTTATTCAAGTAAATATGTTATAGAATTCAATTTAATTAACTTCAAATTTATTGTCGATATTCATCATAATTATTTTTTCTTTGATATAAATTCAATGTTCAACATTTGGTTAAAACACACTTCAGTCTACGTTCACAAAACATAAGAACTCAGCTAATGAGACGAGTTTCTCTTGCTAAAGAATCATTTGTAAAAACCCTACGATTTTCAGCCAGAGCTGACATCATTTTTTTTTTTTTTTTTTTATTTTTACTTTATTAGGAGAAAAAACAGATACAGACACAGTTGCAATAAACAAAAAAGTGGATACATATAATTTAAAATGCCTACATCCTTAAAAATTTCCCACATATATATTATAAATATAATGTAGCTGACATAAAAATATAAAAGAAGTAGAGGAAGTCAAAATTCAAAAGTAATAAAATTAGTAAAAGAAACAAAAATAACAAGGAGAAACAAGAAGACTAAACAAAGAAAAACATAAGAATGTAAAAGTTAAAGAAGAAAAAAGAGAAGAATAAAAAAGAAGAACAAAAAGCCCAATCAGCACCTATAAACTGGGTGTAAAAGACATTTTATATTATACAGTTTTCATCAAGTCCCCCCTAAAGGAGTATTTCCCCTTATTAAACAAATCTAAATCATTAAAATATTTATTAAAATCACTGCACATTCTATGAATAGGAGCTCTTTGACCTGCATTTGTTCGACATTTTGACAGAAAAAATAATTGTGAAGAACGAGATGCGCATCTTGGTATACGAAACTTAATTTGACAGAGAAGACCAGGGCAATCCGTTTCCGATAGACAGATACTCCTCAGAGTCAACGCACTCAATATTAAACATCGATTATCAATACTTACCAGATTTAGATGAAGTAGGCGTTTGTCGTAAGAGCGGTTTTCGTAGCTTAACCGATGGAACAATATTTTCGTAAATTTTCTTTGAACCGACTCTAGTAGAGTTTTATACACATCATAAAATGGCTTCCATACAGTCACAGCAAATTCTAGTTGTGATCGTATCAATGAATGATATAAAGTCATATAGCTCGATATCATTTTGAATTTTTTTGTCACACGTTCTTTGTCACGTTTTTTGTCACAAAATCATTAAAATGATTTTTTTTCCTGATTTCCTGAGTTCCTAAAATTATTAGTAACGTTTGCGTATGTTGACAATCTGCAATTCGTCCCCTCAGCGCTTGTTTTGCATACCTTACATTTGATTCAAAGATGATGTTTCATGGAAAATGTCTTCAAAAGCTAAGAAAAATTAAGAGACTTTTTTATAAATAATTTTAAAATCAATTTCCAGTTTTCAGTACACACAGAAGCATTGCTCATGTGAAATTACGTCTAATGGACGTAAGACAGATAAGCACCAAGAGGACGAATTGTACTCTATCGTTTTGGATACTGAGTGCCTAGAGAATTCAGTCAATGCTTTTGGATGCCGGTCGATAGCTTAGTTGGTAGAGTGCTTGCATTCCATGCCTTGAGCTCGGGTTCAAATCCCGCAGAGGGTGTCAGAAATGATATCCCGTTTCGGTGTTTATTTCAAACCCCAAAATAAAATACCTACCGGAATTGCTTACTCAGCTTTCACAAGAAATGAGTACCAGCCCTCTCGGGAGCTGAGAAACCCTCACTTCAACTGAAGTGGTTGGCGTAAGGCCGGCCCTCTTAACTGTAAAAATAAATAGGTTCAACTCGACACATGCGACCCCTTCTGGGATAACGCGGCAAGAAGTAACACTATATGTGTAGCTTAGTTGCGTTTTTTTTTTGCGGACGATGGAATTTCCTTGATGAATTGAGTCACAATAATGCAAAGGTTCTTTCTGCATGAATACCCAGAGCTGTATGTACTCCTGAAGCTCTGAAAAATGCAAAAAAAACAGAGCTGCGCATATAGTATTGATAATAACTGCATTGTCTCCGAAGAGATCGTATATGCCTTGTGGAATATTTTATTTTGAAACAGAAAATCATTTCTGTCACTCTCGGTGAGATTTGAACCTGAGCTTTCGGCATGGAATGCAAACACTCTACCAACTCAGTTATTGAATGGACAAAATATTAAAAAAATATCCAAAAACGCCTGAACATCGTAGAGTTAATGAGACAGATTCTAGGGAGCTCTTTTCATAGCTCCTGATAAAGCAGCCATTGTATTAATTTCTATTAACTTTCAGGATCAACAAGTTCAGTTAATGATTAAAGTGAATTACAGATGTTCTGCAGACTGGAATAATTAATCACCGTTTATAATGTTAATTAACCTTTTGAATTTTCCGACAGCAAAAAATGATTGAAGCCTGTTTTGCTCAGATTGAAATTGAAGGGTCAATTAATTGAGCTTCCAATGTATATATTTGTATGTAAAAAAAGGAGTAATATTATTAAAAAATATTAATAATATTAAACTTTTAAGTTTTTAAAATTTATTTTTAAGGTTTTGATTTTTTATAATTCTGTGCCTCCTGTGAAAAGTGATACAACTCGAGTTATACCCTTTTTGAGATTTTTACATAGAAATAATCAGAAAAAAATTAGCGATTTTTTGGTCTTACTCACATTCTTCTATCTGCTATAGTTTAGGAAATATAACTGGCAGGATTTAGGCAAAAAAACGTGAAAAGTGATATAAGTCAAGTTGTATCCCTTTTAGTAATTGATCCACACATTGTTTTTTACAAATCTATCGTGAATATTGATACATCTCGACTTATATCACTTTACACCAATTTTTGACTGGAATTTTAGCCAAGTTATACGATTCAGGTAAATTATGAAAATACTACTATTGTAAGTACAACAATTGTGTCTTTGGGGTAGTATTTTTATAATTAGTTTGAGCAACATTCTGCCTGGACCATTATCTTATGAGTTATTAAATTTAAAAAATATTAAGCTTTTTGTGTATCACTTTACTCAAAGACAACTTATAGGTGCAATATAATATAACTCGACTTGTATCATTTATCACGTAATAAATGATACAAGTACAGGCAAAAAAAAGGTACAACTGACAGAGTTTAATAAATTATTTGTAAGCTATAATAGTACCCATAAAAATTAGAATGCACAGTGAAAGTGAATGTTTTTATCTACAAAATAAGGTACTTATGTGTAACCTAGCCCACTTAGTTCATGAATTAGAATTTTTTAAATCTTGTTTTTGCTCTCCTGTAAAATGATGATTTTTGAGTTGTATCACTTTTCACAGGAGGCACAGAATTATACTTGAATGTTATTTATTATTTGTATTCTTGACTTATAGGATACTAAAGTTACACTATATGTGTAGCTTAGTTGAGTTAGTTATATGTTTGTGTTCCTTAACTAGTAGGTTGGGATGTAGCTGACCACCCATACTGTAAAAAATGGTTCACTTTGCCAATGTCACCCCTGTTTCAAGGAATGTCGGCAAGAGTTGCAGGGCTTATGTTCATTTGAGGTTTGGATTTTATTTGTAAGTAGGTACACAATCAGCATTTGTAAGCGCGAACTACACGTGTTTGTTTGTGGGCATACATCTGAGAGGTTTGAATGAATATATCCTTGAACTTAGATTATAGATTATAGACTTATAGAATGAGGCTGACCATCCATATTGTAAAAAATGGTTCACTTTTCCAATGTCACCCCTGTTTCAGGGAAGGTTGGCAAAAGTTTGCGGTGGGGATCGAACATTTGACCTCGGCATGGAATGCAAGCATTCTACCAACTGAGCTGTCGACCGGACTTTTTACCAGCTTGGTCATCGCTGCAAAGTGCCAATTTTCAAGCTAGAACCAATTGCTGTAAGTCTAGATGGACCTTTTGTGACCAATTTTTGGTAAAGATAATGAATTTCTTAACCCCTCGAAGAGCATTTTTGAAAATTTAAATAGTATTTTTTTTGTGCTCCTTCGGGATTTGAACCTACAACCTTCCATTTAAGAGACCGAAGAGCTAATCACCAGAATACGGACTGGTCATTCATACAATCTAAACTGTTATTGTATCCTGCCGCCGTTCCACTAGGGGTGGCCGGTAACTCCGCAGATGCATCTCCACTTTTTTCTGTCCATGCATATTTCTTTCATCTCTTCAATACCTACTCATCACTTTCCTTATACATACACTCTCTTATTCTCACTCCGCAGGTTCCATTCTTTAGCAATCTCACCTATTTGATCTATATAAGAACTTAAGGTTCGAATCCCGGCGGAGCACAAAAAATATACCATATATATTTTCAAATTTGCTCTTCGCTGAGTTGAAAAATTCATAAACCTTTACCAAAGACCGGTCATCAAAAGGTCCATCCAGCCTTACAACAACTGGGTCTTGCTTGAGAATTGGCGCTTTCTACAGCAACGACCAAGCTCGCAGAGGGCTCTTGAGGTGTGATACACACAAAAACAGCGCTCACCAAATAAATCAGCCTAATTTTAATTTTAATTTTTAATTTATGATGAAATTCGTATTAAGAACGGTAGCACTACCAACTGAGCTGTCGTCCAGTCAATAGCTCAGTTGGTAGAGTGCTTGCATTCCACCCCGTGAGCTCGGGTTTGAATTCCACAGAGGGAGTCAAAAATGATATCCCGTTTCGGTGTTTATTTCAAACACCAAATAAAATACCAGTAAGGCTTACTCAGCCTTCACAATAAATAAGTACCAGCCCCTTCGGAAGCACAAAAATCTCCACTTCAACTGAAGTGGTTGACCTAAGGCTTACTTGCTTTCCTTTAAAGGAAATAATTTCCACTCACAACATGCGAAATCCTTCGAGGATAACGCGGCAAGGAATTGCACTGTATGTGTAGCTTAGTTGCGTTGGCAACTAAAATTGGCACAAGAAGAATGATATTTTTTTTTAAGAAACAGACACGACAAGTTGGCGACCGCTGTAACGTCCTCGAGAGAAAATTGTTCGTACCGAAATATTTATCAGGAAAACGTTAAATCTTGTGAAATGACACTTTTATGTTGAGTGCGGTTTGAGAACAAGACGACGGCGGCTTTCTCATCATAAAAATAAATATTCATACAGAGGCCACCAGATTGTATCTGGGATGGCAATAAACTATTCCCACGGACGTTATCGGGCCGCAGTTATCATGCAATTCGGCTCTTTCGGCTATTTGGACTTTTTCGGCCGTTTCGGCTTTTTCGAATTTTTCAACTAGGTACTGTAGAAACTCCATTTTCCGATCTCTCGTGAAGCAAACCCTAGAAGAGCCGATGAGAAGAGTAAACAAAATTGTATGAGGAAAAACACAGAGTGGCCTCTTGAAAATTACGTAAGCAAGTCGAAAGTGCTCGAGGTGAAATAAATACTTAATTGGTGAATTTAAAACTCTGAAAAAAAAAAAAACAATTGTTCAAAAAAATAAATTTTCACTGTGTGAATACAAAAACTCTTAACTAAAAGGTTAGTTAACACAGTGCTCGGAGAACGTGCATTTGCAGTTGCTGGTCCCCTGGCCTGGAACCACCTGCCTCATCATGTGAGAGAGCTAGAGGAACATGGAAAATTCCGGAATGCACTGAAGACAAGTAGATTTCTGGCATCATTTGCACAAGCGCCCTTAGAGTGAGTAGATCTCAAAACGGCGCTATAAAGAAATCACCAATTCATCATCATCAAAAGCTACTTGGTATACCCGAAATTTTCAGAAATACAGATTTTTTCACATACCCAAATTAAGCATATGGCTCTGTCAAGATTAATTTAGGGGTGGCCTGAGACTATGAAAAGTCGCCTCCACCGCTTCATATCTGTGCATACCTCCTTCAATTATTTGGTCCATGGACTTCACATGTTTCATGAAGTTCCTCACTTAGTAAGCTCCCTTCTTGCAAAAGAACCTCGTAGGTCAGTTGGAGAACTTCGATTATCAGTTCTGAATTTACCTCGGATTTAACGTAGGGCTAAAGAGCTTTTCATTTTTTGACAGAAATCCCGGATGTTTGCAGCGTAGCTCAGCGACTTTACACTGAATAAAAAGGACAATGAATTCATAAAAATCGTGCAGTTATTTTTTTTATTAAAAAAAAAAAATTTGAAGAGGAATGCAATTCGCCAATATATTCTGCCTGGCCAGAAACAGGTATAAGTATCATAAATTAATCATTCATTATTGTTTATTTTAATGGATTATTATTAATTAATAATAACAGAATGACATCTGTTGAACCAGGGTCAAAGTTATGGACCAATGAACCAGGCGGGGATCAAACCAACGTTATTATATTCCAAATACGCTAGAAAGATCAGGCCTCGGCTATAACACCGGCTATATTTATTTAATTTTATGTTTTAGTCATTGACGTTAAAATAACGGGCACGAACTATTATTTTACTTAGTGATTGTTTGTTTCATATAGTTAAATGTAATGAATTAATTATTAGTGTTCCTTGACTTATAGATTGGTATGAGGTTGACCACCCATACTGTATTTTTTAGTTTTGCCAATGTCACCCCTGAGTTGTGGGGCTAGCGTTCAATTGATTTTTATTTTTTAAGTTGTGAGTTCACACACGGCACGTTTAATCTCGAACTTATAAGTGTCCTTAAATATATTTTTAATTGATGTTATGTATCACCAACGGGTTGGAAGAATGGTTAATAGCGACCTCGGATAATCGAGGCTCTACTGTTTTCCGGATTTTTCGGTTGCCTGTCTATGAAATCGAATGTAGGCATAAAAACAAACAGGCCGCACTAAAAAACCACTCGATACCCAAAAATAACAACTTCACGTTTTTATTTCAATAAAATAAATTTATTTCACGGCCAGTTTCATACAAAAAATGTATTTTTTTACGTTTGTGGTACTGTGTGTGTGGGTTATTCAATGGTCTACAAAAAAACATTTTTCAAAATTTACCCATTTTATGCGATATTTCACGAATGAATGGTTTTCGAAAAATGTATACTTTTGAATGTGTTCACTATGTTTTCCGAGAGGTAAATTTTATATTTGAACTTATGGAAATTCTATAGTACCTACTTGTACTACAAAAATTCCATCATTTTTTTTTTTACTCAATTTATTAATATACACGAATGTGTTTGAGGAGATTGTGAAAGAATGGGAAATACAAAGCAGGCGCAAAAGAAGAAAATGCATGAAAAAGGTGATGGATATGAATTAGTTGAAAGAGGTATGTAAGGATAGGAAGAGATGGAGGCAACTCTGCAGAGGCCCCCTAGTGGAATGGCGACAGAGTTACAGTAATCGATTACTGGCATATTTTTATGAATTTTGTTGTCCGGTCGATAGCTCAGTTGGCAGAGTGATTGCATCCCATGCCGAGAGCTCGGGTTCGAATCCAACCGAGGGTGTCAGAAATGATTTCCCGTTTCGGTGCTTCTTTCAAAACTCAAAATAAAATACCGGCAAGATTTACTCAGCCTTCGCAAGAAAGACGTTCCAGCCCCCTCGGGAGCTCCAAAATCTCCACTTCAACTGAAGTGGTTGGCGTGAGGCCGGCAAACGTACCTGTGTAAATAAATAGGTTCCACTTGCCACATGCGAAACCCTTCGGAAATAATGTGGTAAGAAGTTACACTAAATGTGTGGCTTTGTTGAGTGATCGAAAACGTTCGTGTATATTTATTAACAGCGGGAAAATATGGCAGTGTTTTAATACAATTTAGTAAAAATCAAATATGAATTTTCAGTGTTAATACACAAATTATACAAAATATGGTTAATATTATGATGATTTACTTACTGAGCGCTGTTTTTTTTTGTGAATCACACATTGAATCCCACCTCAAGGTACCACTGCATGCTTAGTTGTCGCTTTAGAACAGGGGTCTTCAACCTTTTTTAGTGCAAGGGCCAAACATCGATTTCACATCGTCCAAAGGGCCACAACTTTTCACGACACTTTACCACCTAATCAATAAAATAAAAGACATACATACTCGTAATTTCAAATTTCAATAATCTTTATTGGTTAATTAAAAACAATCTTTATTGGTTAATTAAAGTCAATCAATGTGATTTTTGACATTGTTTATTTTTTACAAGTTTGTCAATATTTTTTTTCATTTTTGTGGTTGCAACCCGCAGACTACCTTCCAGATGTGCATCTGTAATTCTCGACCTTGTCGATTTCACATACTTCATACGAGGAAACAGCTGCTCACACACATATGTGCTCGCAAACAATGAAATCATTTTCATGGCATTTTTTCGGATTTCAGGAAACGAGTTGTGATCGATATATCGCACGTTTAATAATAAAGAGCAATAACTCAAAAAACATGAATGTTGGGTAATCACGTTTAAAGTTCGGACAACCAGTACAACTTGTATGGGATGAAAAAGGCGGCAGATGCTTTATCTCGGTCATATTCGTCCAAATTGAACGACTGTCGCATTCTACCTATTCTTCTCGCATTGTTCTTGCGTTTTATTACAAAATCTCGATTTTCCCAATTTTCGAGTTATTTCTCATTATTATTAAGCGTGCGATATTTTGCATAGAAATCAAAAACACCCACGTCGAACTTGTGCACATATCTATAACCTCCATCTGAAAATTTTCCGGCATGTCTTCAACGGATACACCGAATGGTCGGGCAAAGAGACTGATGTATTTTTCACTATCTCTGAAGTCAGAAAACCTCGATTGAAACTCTTTTTTGTGTAAATCTACTGGGGGGAATGTACCGAACCTTCCTGTGGTCCCCCCTGTGAGAAGTGCCATGAAAAGAATCAAAATGACACAAAAAACACCGAGAACTCCGAAAAAAAAAGTACTCGTATTCGTATATATCGCATATCACTGGGCGCGATATTTTATTTTTTTAGCCTCTGGTGGCCGCGGGCCGCAAGAAATTAGCTGGCGGGCCACATGAGGCCCGAGGGCCGCGGGTTGAAGACCTTAGCTTTAGAATGTGCAAATGCTCAAGCAAGACGCAATTGGTGTAAGGCTGCGTGAACCTTTAACGCCTGGCTTAAGTAAAGGCTGATGAATTTTACAACACAGTTAAAACATATTTTGAATATGAAATGAAAATAATAAAATCAGGAATCGAACTCTCTACCTTCTGATAACAAGTCTGTACCGGGCTACCAACCGGTCATAAACAGGTCACGGGGTGCCAAAAAAATCAAATAATAACAAGATCTCACATGAACATTATCCCTGCAACTCTTGCCGCCTGTACTGACATTGGTTTGACATAACCTATAAAATATGTCATTTTAAATGTGTACTCTTTGCTACGACACTAGTGTAACTTCTTGCCGTGTTTTCCCTGAATGAGTCGTACGTGGAGAACAAAACCTATTTATTTTAAAAGATAAGAAGGCCGGCCTTACGCCAATCACTTGAGTTGAAGTGGGGGTTCCAAGCTTCCGAGGACACTGGTACCTACTCATTTCTTGTGACGGCTGAGTAGCCTCGTCGGTATTTTATTAATATTTTGGATTTAAAATAAACACCAAACGAAGAAATTGTACAAAGGAAATGTCAGAGGAAAGCGTGGACGGGGAAGGCCGAGGAAAGAATGATTAGACCAAATAGGTGAGATTGCGAAAGAATGGCGCCTGCAGAGTGAGAATAAGAGAAGAGTATGTATGAAAAAGTTGAAGAATATTGAGGAAATGAATGTGGTTTGTAAGGACAGAAAAAAGTGGAGGCGCATCTGCGGAGGTAACGGCCACCCCTAGTGGAACGGCGGCAGGATACAGTACAGTACAGTACCAAAACAGGAAATAATTTCTATCACCCTTGGTGGGATTCGAACCTGAGCTGTCGGCACGAAATGCAAGCACTTAAATAGAAATGCTAACTGAGACCAGAAGAGAAATCAACCAGACTTTACTCTTCATTATTGTCATTTCAAATTGAATATTTTTTTACCCCAAACGTTACTAAATCATACAAAAACATTCCACAGCTGCAAAAAAAAACAATTTGCATTCCCCAAACAAAAAATACTTGTCATATTCAATTTACGTTCCAGACAAATTACATTCGTAATGAGATCACAAGCTCTACCGGCGAAATTAGTGGTAAATATATCAAGCAGTATTACGCAGGCACCGATTAAGACCACTGGGGGCCCTGGTGCGGGGAAAGTCAGGACCCCCTGAAACCCCCCCCTGATTTTAATAGATTTTTGAAGAGGAATGCAACTCACCAATCTATTTTAACTGGAAAGGTGTCTTTATAGGAAAGCAGAAGCTTGTGTGAATGCAGTGTCGAAACAGGGTCGAAGTTATGGTCAAATGGGCCAGACGTGATTCGAACCGTCGTATTTTGTTTCAAATACGCTAGTCAAGAACAGCGACTTGACTCTCACGGCCATTACACTGACACTTTTTACATATATACATTATCTATAATCGAAATTGCAAAGATATTCTACATTTATTAATTATATTAAATGCATTCCTATAAGCAGACACGTATAAGTTTGCGCTTACCCATACAGGATACGGACCTACAATATAAATGCCCAAATTTCAAATGAACATAAGCACTGAAACTCTTGCCGACCTTCCTTGAAACAGGGGTGACATTAACAAAGGGGAACATTTTTTTAAGTATTAGTTATCAGCCTCATACCAACCTTTAAGTTAAGGAATACCTGCGACAGAAAAAAATATACTTGTGAACCAAAACCTTTACTGGCATTTTAAGTGTATTTTTGAGAGACCTGTTAGGAAGACTCCCAAGATTTAAAAAAAATCTGGAAGTCTATGACACTTGTTGGAGGGATCTTCGTCTTGTCTTTTTTGTAAAAAAATACATTGAAATATTTTTCAAAACAATGTTATACAAGTCACCATGGTTCCTTTGGTCGCTTTTGGTCCCAACAGCTTCTTTTGATTTTGGGCCCCAAAAAAATTTGAAGTAAATCTTCTGTAACGAAGATTATGCATACTTTAATTGAATTAACTTGAATCTGTCAATCCAAGATGGTTGCAAGTGAACAGCGGATTTGTCTTCATTCAAAAATTACCTATATTCGGTAGGTAAGAATTACCGTGGTGATGATACATACTGTAAAAAATGGTTCACTTTGCCAGTGTCACCCCTGTTTCAGGGAAGGTCGGCAAAAGTTGTGGGGCTTATGTTCATTTGAGGTTTGAATTTTATTTGTAAGTACACAATCAGCATTTGTAAGCGCGAACTACACGTGTTTGTTTGTGGGCATACATCTGAGAGCTTTGAATGAATATATCCTTGCAACTTAGATTATAGATTATAGATGAGACTTCCAGCCCTGGTTCAGTCGCACCGCTCGAACCGCCCTTAATGTGGGCCCGGTTACACGAAATGTCGTTTTTATTTTTTTCTGGATATTCGTCTCCCCCATTTTTAATTTGCTTACTACGAAACAGATGGACGCGTTTGTCTGCCCCATACGGCACGCCTCAGTTGTAAAAATAAATAGTCACTTAAATAGTCCCACTCGGCGTGTGTCGCTTTGGATTGCTTTGTCAATTTATTTTACCGAGTTTTTTGTTTTTAATTTCAAGAAAACAGGAATAGGAATCTTCATAGATTACCTTATTTTATTATTCCATACACATAATTGTTTCCTTTTAAAGAAATAAAATTTTTATAAAATTTGCAGTACTTAATCTCACTGGATTTCAATCTACAATCTAAGTTGCAAAGATAAATAAACATTTAAAATTCATGTTAAATGCATGCCCAAAGACAAAAACTTGTGAGTTCTCTATAATCTATAATCTAATCTATAATCTAAGCTGCAAGGATATGTAAGCATTTACGGCTCATATGTAGGGACTGGAAAATTTCGCGATCGCGATAAAACGAATTTATTCGCGAATTTTGATGTTTTTACGCGAATAACGCGAAATTTGAGGTTTTACGCAAATATCGCGAATGTTCGTACTTTTGGTAGAAATTGTGCGAAAAAGTTGTTATGTGTCGCTTTTGCAACGCAACTATTTTGTGGGAAAGAAAAGATTCCTGTGAAAACCCTTTGCAAGGTGCAAAGCACAGAAAAATTGGTCGGTGTTATAGCCGAGGGGGCTAAGTGGGCTGATCTTTCAACGTTGAAACACGCTAGAACGCTAGACGCGGGGTTCGATCCCCGCCTGGGTGGGTCATTTTAACATAAATTTGACCCTGGTTCAACAAATGTAATTGGGTAATTATAAATTAATAATTAATTAAAATAAACAATACTCGTAATGATTTTTCATTAATGATATTAATACCTGTTTCTGGCCAGGCAGAGTAGGTTGGTGAATTGTATTTCTATTCACAAATCTATTTTATTAAAAAAATAAATGATAAGCAGAACTGTCCTGGAAATCCAAACAGACTTGAATCGTGACATCAATGAAGGAAAATACATCAAGGAGTGAAGCTGCTGCTGGATTAGCCAAGAGCACAACTTGAGGCTTTCATAAAAGCCAACATCCCTCGAAAAAATTAGATAACCCTCATCTAGGGACTAAATGCACAAAAATTAAATATTTTGAAAGGATATTGCAGGGTATTCGGAGTGTCATTAAAATATGAATACTTTTTTCCATCAATGGTTTTTTGTAAGTTGTAACACGTATTGATTCAGATGTTGTTTATTCATTGTTTTTTAAGGTACATATTGTTGTTTATATAATAAATTGTAAATATTAGTAATATCTATAGTTTTGCAATTACATAAACCTATATTTCGATCAAATCAACCCTAAAAATTACACCAAATCTCCCCGTTTATCATGAAAAATAACGCGAATTTCCCTGATTTTGATCAAAAATAACGCGAATTTCGCAAAAAATAACACCGCTTTTTTCCAGTCCCTACTCATATGAAATGCATGCCTACAGACAGGCACATGTAGGTTCGCGCCTACACATTCTGCATGTGTGCATGCAAATAAAGAAAACCTCACATGGACATAAACCTTGCAACTCCTGCCGCCGTTCCCTGAACCGGGGTGGCATTGGCAAAAGTGAACCGATTTTTACAGCACGGGTGGTCAGCCTCGTACCAACCTATCAGTCAAGGAGCACACAATTATCTCGCTTACAATTAATGCTGTATGTGTACTTGCCAAAGAAATATATTGCCGACTTTCCCTGATACAGGGGTGGCATTGATAAAGTGTTTTTTTTTTACAATATGGGTTGTCAGCCTCATACCAACCTATAAGTGAAGGAATCTTTGGTCAAAATAGTTGTTTATGCCACTGCCAAGAAATAACGACCTTTGTAGCATGATTGCTAGTTTGTGCAATGAAACTAAATATAATAGTAGACAGCGCGAGTGCTACAATGGTTATTTACGTGCAGTGGCATACAATACTTGTGTTAGCGATAAAATAAAAGTAATGTTGTTGGTTATTGGGTACCTACCCTTATATTTGATCGTTGGCATCAACTTCATACCAACCTTTTTTAAGTGAACAATATTTTACTTTCAATAAAAAAAAATAGTTTGTAAGTACACACATAAAACACGAATGATCGCGAAGTTAAGTATGCACCTACACGTGTCTGCTTGTCCATATTATAATGCTTTATACTTATTTTAATATACTTTTGAAACTTATTAACAATATTTAAATTCTTACAAAAAATACGTTAGAAAAAAAATCAAAGTAACTCAAACACAGGAACCAATTATTCACATATGAAAAAAACCACGTTTTTCCTAAGAAGCTATTTTTTTCTATGTACGTAAATTTACAATTATACAAAACTCTTCGTAGAAAAATAAAACATTCACAAAATAATTTCCAATAACAATATTCTCCTTTGAGAATTAAAAATAATAGTATGGTCCTTCCTTGTATTTGATGAGTTGTATAGAAACAAAGGCAGCAACCTAGGGTTTGTTTACGAAAATAAGATAAAGAAATGAAAATTTAATGTTGTTGTATTATTGTTGAAAATAAAAATAAAAATATAATAATAATAAGTGGCAAAGGGATTTTTTCCTTTTATGTACATACTTATACATATGTACATCTATAAAAAAAATCCTATATTGTCGCCTTTGGTTCTCATTTTATAGTAAGTACCCCTTTTAACTCTGCAATAGGGACTTTCTCAGAAGAAGTTTACACGGGACTGGTGCGAATGCATTAGTTAGTGGGTGAATGCGTGCCTAACATGTTTTCTTCAGGTTTTTTGTTCTATACGCCTAAAATTTATTTAGCCTTTGTATAAAGCATTGCGTATATTCGCCCATTAGGGATACTGTTAAACGCTAATAACAAACAACGCTTCTAAACTACACGTTTGGTGTAACTAATCTTGTCTTAAAAATCACATTCTACATAATCTGAGCGGAGAAAAAAACGTAAACAAGATAATTTAAGAACTGTTTTTAATATATTCAAAATAAATTTCCAGCATTCATAAGGCACAATCCAATACATATACAACCATTGCTCACATGAAATTACTTCTGATGAACATAAGACAAACAAGCACTAAAGGGACGATATTTGACATTAAAAGGATAATAAAAACTCCTCTGGTGATCGACATATTCGCGTCTTTATCGTTCAGTATAAAGCTGCTATGCTAATATTGAAAATACCGAGCCGAGATCGACTCGTCTGAACCAAGTTTTAGGCACATAAGTATCTACTTCCTTACTTCCCGAGCGTTTCTATTTCGGTTGAAATTTATTTTGAGAATTATTTTTTATCCTTTAAGTTGAGGGGATTCTTGACATTGTTAGGGCGTCCTTATTATGGAAACTGGAAAGAGTATCAACGCCACACAAAATATATCTTCCAATTATAGTCCCTTATTTATACATAAAATACGTATTTGTACCCAAAAAATACTTCCCGTTTTTTAAACAACAACAAGCTTTTACTTTGTATCTATTGTACAAATTTCCTACTTACTTGTCATGTTACCCCTGTTTCAGGGAAGCTTGGCAAGAGTTGCAGGGCTTAGTTCATTTGAGATTGGGTTTTTATACTGTAGGTCCACATGCGGCATGTGTAAGCGCGAAATTATGCAGGTCTGCTTGTGGGAATGCATTTAAAATTAATCTTAAATGATACATATCTTTGCAGCTTATATTTAGATTTAGACTTAGTTTAGTTTTCTTACTGAATCAAACATGGCAATCTAGGTAATTAGTCGATAGAAATGTAGATGAGTTTCGCACATACATATACACGATGTTGTGTCACCACGCTGCCGGGTTGCTAGGGAAAAGGTATACAAATATTTTGTTGTGTTTGCTAGACAAAAAAAGTTCAAAATAAAAAAAAATCCTAGTCCATTGTGTGTTTCTAACTAGGTACAATTGAAATTAACTCTAAATAAAGAAAAAGAAGAAGAAGTAAATAAATATTACGTTTCTTGATATTGGTACCAATGTGTTAGAAAAGGTCAGCAATAAATTAATGCAGTCGATCAAAACATATAAGAGAGAGCGAGATGAAAGATTCGAAATTTGAATTTCGTTCCACATCTTCAAGGTCAATGTTGCCATTCAGTTAAAGCCATTTTACCAACAACATTAGGTAGGTATAATTATTACCTTTAGTAAAATAAAAAATATTTTTCTACTTCTTTTTCTCAATAATTTGTGCAAACCGCCGCTTTTATAATACATATATTTTTTAGTGAGTAGGACTTTTTTTAAATTGTATTATATTAATTCTTCGATCGCTTAGTTTATTCATATCGGTTTTATGATTTAGTTTTTTTTAATGTCCGTGTTTATATTATTGTTTATTGATTTAAAAAATGTAATTTGTGATGTTTGTTCCTTGACTTATAGGTTGGTATGCGGCTGACCACCCATACTGTAAAAAATGGTTCAGTTTGCCAATGTCACCCCTGTTTCAGGGAAGGACGGCAAGAGTTGCAGAGCTTATGTTCATTTGAGATTGGGTTTTATATTGTAGGTCCACATGCGGCATGTGTTTGCGCGAAATTATACATGTCTGCTTGTGGGAATGCATTTAATATAAATCTTAAATGATATATATCTTTGCAGCTTAGATTAGATTAGAGATTAGAGGAACGAGTTTGTGATCGAAAAGTCAAGAAATAAAATAAATCCAATATAATTTTAAGGGTGTGTGTGTTGATATTGTGAAGATTCATTGTAATTAAAATTTGAAAAATAAAACACAAAGTTGTTCTTCACTAGTTCAGTTTTATTCCTACTAGCGCTTTCGTGCGGTTGTCTTTTTGATAATGATGTGGTAACATCAAAAGCGCTCGAAGGAATAAAACTCGACTAGTGAATAAAAACTTTCGGTGTTATTCTTAGACATTTTCGTCGCTCTTTGAACCCACGTTTTGCTTAATTTTGATTCTTGAACATTTTTGAAGTAGTTAGGCTTGCGTCTCGAGCTCAACGCCCACTCAAATCTAACCTCCAAATGTATGCGAAGTTAGGCCGAGACAAAACCGCCTCGGAGACAGTTTTGTGGTACAGTCGATTTTGACAACTGCCGTATTTAATATTAAATCGTAAATATTTGCTTTATTATTATTGTTTTGTTTTGCGATTTGTTTTTGTCATTTTGGTCAAATTGACAGAATTCAGCATCTTTTTGCTAATCAATCGCTTTTTGAGGCATAAAACACACATAATTAAAAAGCAAAAGAAATCATTTGACAGATTGCATCACGGCTCGTGGCAAAATTCTCAATGTGACGCATTTAAAAAAACTGAAGTTATGTACATATATAGTTTAAAATAAGTGAAGAGGATATTTAACACTCTACGAACACATATGATACAATAATATTTTTTAGTGTTGATCTGTTAACACAGTGAAAGTCCATTTTTATAAATATTTAAAAATATAAATGGTAAAACATTGATTTAAATCACTGTGTAAACCACCACACCCTTAAAAATATTAAATTCGGTAGGTTTATCATTTTTACTCAAATAAACAAATATAATATATTGGTTTCGTCCTGATGTTGCCTTGTTATAAACATAAAAGTTTAAGTCTTATATAATAGTTAAATACTTTTTTAATGGAAATAAAGATTTTAAGACGTGATTTTAGGTTTCGTTTTGAATGAATTTTCTTTACTTTCAAAATTGATTAACAATATGGATAAATAAATAAAACATTCATTGATTCCTCAAACTCCAAAAAAAAAAAGAAGATGGTATTATTTCCTTCAATTAGCTTTATTGTCTATAATTATTGTATCATACAAAACATGATCATTATCTCCATCTCTTTAAATTAGTTCATCCTCAACCATCGTGCTGAGAAGGTGCATCCTGAAGACAATTACTATGTAAATTCTCCTATAACGGATCGTCTAACATCCCAAAAGTTTTATTAACTAACCTAAATGTTAAGTAGTAATTATATTTGTTAATATTTCCCTGGACCGGTGAAAAGACCGGTCCGTAGTTCAGTGGTAACACTTCGGACTCTGAATGGAAGGTTGCGGGTTCGAATCCCGGCGAAGCACAAAAAATATACCATTTATATTTTCAAATTTGCTCTTCGCTGGATTGATTTTTTTTTAAACCTTTACCAATGACCGGTCACCAAAGGTTCATCCAGCCTTACAGCGACTGGGTCATGCTTGAGCATTGGCGCTTTGTAGTGACGACGACCAAGCTCGTAAAAAGGTTGATAGCTCAATTGTTGGAATGTTTGCATTCCATGCCGAGAGCAAGGGTTCGATCTCAAGGTTTACTCAGCCTTCACAAGAAATGAGAACCAGCCCCTCCCGGGAGCTAGGAAACCCCTACTTCAACTGAAAGTGGTTGGTGTGAGGCTGGCCCCCTTACCCGTAAAAATAAATAGGTCTCGAATCGCCTCATGCGACCCCTTCGGGGATAACGCAGGCAAGAAGTTACACTATAATTATGTGTAGCTTAGTTGCATTTTATTTCAGGCGTGAGCAATTCCAGCTTAAGCCTTACAAATGAGATGGTAGTCTTTTTTTCTTTAACTAGCATCTATTCTATTATCACAACTTTTTTTTTCTTTGATTAATATTTTTGTCAACTCGGTGGGAGTTCTTTACCACGGCGCTCTATGTGTTTTGATGGGGGAATTTCCGAAATCGATTAAAGTGACATTAATTTCGCATCATTAAGCCGCGAGAATGCCGAACTTTTCGCACTCTAAACTTTTATCATGAATTTTATTACTCTTACGGAAGATCATAAAAGTAAAAATTTTATGAAGCGTCATACCGGCATTATTAAAGTCGGGGATAAAAAAAAATTTCAAATAATGTAAGGGGGAAAACAGTGGATAAATCCTTGTGGAAATTCAGCGACTAGCAAAATACAAGAATCTTCAAGGAAGGGAAAATAATATATACCTTTGCATTGTTTATTTTACTTTTAGATGTTTCATTTTTGTTTTAGGAAAAAACTTAAATTAAAAATAATTATAGATTTTCAAGGTTTTTTGAAGTTCCAAACTTTAAGAAAACGAAAAATATTAATTTTAAAATTTAACAGTAATTTTTATATTGGTTTTTATTCAAAGGAATTTTCATTTATTTAATAAAAACATTTTTTTTTTCATAGAAAAACAATTGTATCCAAGTTTATTTTCCTTCTTTACTTCCATTGTAATTTAACATTAAATTTTACAACTAGTATTTTTTTACGGTGAATTTTGAAAACATTTTCTCATTCCCTGAACTAAAAAAAACTTTATATTTTTATCTCTCCTTTACAAAATTTATACATAAAATATTGAGTCTACTCGCAGTTCATATTTTGTTACCGTAGATACGCCTGGAGTTTATAGCGAAGATAGACGAGTTATTCATATGAAAAATCAACCCTGAAGGATGGGTATCTCTGGCTAAATGATGGTCCACATCATGGGGCTCCCTCACGGCACATAATACCGGAGGGTGGCGAAGAAAGCACCTGAAGGCACTGCAGTGTCATTACTCAAGGCGTCAGAAATGTAGGTAGCTTATTCTAAGCCAGAGTTGATCGAGAAAACCTCCAGGAAGGTTCAGAAGCTTAAATATTCTTGTAAAAAAGATGATACCTAGTCCAGTGGCGTAGGGTGCCATACAAGCCGATTCCCATCGGTTTCCCGTTTAAAATGAGGCAAAAATGATAATAAAATAGACTGCATGGTTTCAATGGGGGAAAAATACGTATTGTTTTTTTGCTTTTAAATGTGTTTTTTTACTTTGTTCCTACATTTTTTAACTATTAATTAAATAACACACAGTTTTAATTCACTTTTATTTTATTTAAATTATGTCTAACGTTTTCGCCTAAAAAGGCATCCTCAGGACAATGACAATCAAAAATTAAAATTCTCTTCTTCTTCTTATCCTTTCAACATTAAATAGACAATATAATATTTAGGTATAAATGTAAAATCCAAAACAAAAAACAAATATAAATGTTTAACCAAATCGTAAATTGTATAGTAAAATTGTAAAATGTTAGGTATAAATTAAAGTCAAATTAATAAAATAAATATACATGTTTAACCAATATTGTAAACTGTATAGTAAAATTGTAAAATGTATAGTAAATTTGTAAGATGTTAGGTATAAATTTACAGTCAAATTAAATAAAAAAACACAAATATAGTTGTCATTTAAAATTGTAAAGTCCATAATAAAATTGTAAATTGTATAATCAATTATAAAATTCAAAATAAAAATTGTCAGATGTATAAATTAACCTATAAAATTGTATATTTTTTTAACTACTTTGTTACATCATTTTAAAAGGGAAGCCGATGGGAACCGGCTTGTATGGCACCCTTCGCCACTGATACCTTCACCCTTTATAGAGTGAGAACATTGAAAATATCGTTTATTTGAGTTCAATTTCCAAAACACTAACGGAATTTTTATTTTTTATTTCATTTTGATTTATTTGGTGAGCGCTATTTATGTGTGAAACTTGGTCTTCGGTGTAAAAACCTCACTTTCTCAAGCAACACCTAGTTGGCGTAAGGCTGGTTGAAGCTATGGCATACATCATAGGATACACTATATGAAGACCACAGGAGAAAACCAAGGAATGTCAGCAAAAATAAGAGAACAAATTTGTAAGAAAAAAAGGAAAATCTAGTGGCATTTGTGTTTATTTACAGCTCTGCAAAATTTGTAATACAACAACAGTCACTATCACAGTTTATGGCTGTATTCTCGGTTCTTTGTGACAGGCAATAACCATGATTTCAAATTTATCATTTTTATTTACTCGTAATCTTTTTCAACTTACATTATTTTTTCTTCTCCTGTAGTCTTCAAATACGATAACATATTTTTTTATAAAAGAAAACACGATTTCGGGAATAAATTGTGTCAATAAAATTTAAATACTATGCTATTCGCCTGTACCCGTAGTACGAGTTTTTTTAACAATACTCGAAGTATTGAGTATTCGAGAAACATGTATGCGAACTTGAAAAACACCTCTTGCGAGTTTCGAAACTTTTTTTTCCAGAGGTGCTTTTCAAGTTCTCAAACATTTTTCTCGAATACTCAATACTTCAAGAATTGTAAAACAACTGGTACTACTACGGGTACTGAATTCTGCTTAGGTACCTTATTTTTTTGCCTTTATAAGATACCTATGAAAAAAGGAACAAAGACAAATTTAAGATTAAAATTTTCGCATAAATGTTGAAAGATGCGGATCGGATTTCGGTTCAGTTTTCAGTCGCTCGACTCAAGAGGCTGTAAAATGTATTGGAGGTAAAAGCATTACCCAGCCAAGCTTCCATAATATAAGGTGGATTACTCGAGAGCAACACTCATAGAGCCAGGTTATAACAGATTATTACAACAGAGTGTACCACTCTAGTATTCATGCTCGAAGAAAAATGAACAAAAAAATTTCTTCGTCAAAATTTCATACATATACGATACAAAAAAAATGTGCATTGTATTTATTTATATAGCACCCTTTATATTTACAAAATCTCCATTTTAAAAACAGTATTATTTTTTATTTATGTAAACACGATTATTATACCTACCTACCTAATTTGATTTTAACTGAATGGCAACATTGACCTTGAAGCTGTAGAACGAAATTCAAATTTCAAATCTTTCATCTCGCTCGCTCTTATTGCTTTTTGATTGGCTGTATTTTATTTCTCACCTTTTCTCGCACATTAGTACCAATATGAAAAAAATGCACAGTTTTAGAATTTCTCTTCTTTGTCACTGAGATGATGTTTATTAATAAAAAACAAAAACTCAAATATCTCTAATCTATTAATATAAAATGTGATTATTGATTAAATAAATAAACAATGAATTTCTCACTGATTAATTTTCAGAGCGTCTCTTTTCTTTTAATATTCTCTACAAACCCTTAATGTTTTTTAACTCAGTCAACATTTGGTTTAACATTGTATCTACTCATATTATCTACCTAATATATTTTTATTTGTATAGCAGCACTGGCCTTGAACAGGGAATAAATATTCGAATAAAATTTGAATTTCAAATGTTTCATCTCACTCGCTCTTATAAGATTGATTCTTGCTCTCTTTTTCTGGCAAAAACTAATACCAATATTAAGAAAATATAGTACGGCGACTTCTTCTACTTTGTTGTAGATTTTTTTAAGTATTAGAGAGCGCCAATAATGATAAAAAATATGATTCATTTTGAATTAATATTAAGTTTTACCTACCTTATACGTTTTTTTACTGAACAGCACCATTGACCTCGAAGTTTTGGATTGAAATTCAAATTATAAATCTGACATTTCACTCAATCTTGTGAGTTTTTGATTGATCGCATTATATTTCTGAGCTTTTCATACTCTACTGGCACAAAGATAGCAATTTTAACAATTTTGAATTTAAAAGTTTTTCTCGGCTGACAAACGTTACATTTATATGAGACTACTGTCCTTAACAACCAAAAACAGATTTTTTTTGCCTTTTCCCTAGCAACCCGGCCGTGTGACATCACACTACTACGTGTCTTTGTCAATCCATGTTCTGAATCGATTGGCTTAGATAACTAGGTTCCTAAAAAAGTACTTCTTTAGCAATTTGGTTATCAACCTGGCAGGGTAAATATATTTAATTATAAAAACATATTTGGATTATTTATACACCGTGATTAACATATTTTAAAAATTAAATAATGCTTTTCGTGTTCCGCCAGGAGTCAAACCCACAACCCTCTGATTATGAGTTGGTAGCGTTGACCACTAGACTACAATAGACCGCTTCAGTTCACAATTTTTCTTGACTTTTTTATTGCGTCACCATTATTATACCTACCTTGTTTGTTTGTAAATTTTAACTGAATGGCAACATTGACCTTGAAATCGCGTAACAAAAAATGGAACATCATTTCAATTTCAATTTTTTTATCTCACTCGCTCTTACTCTATTTATGTGAGTGCATTTTATTGCTGACCTTTTCTAGCACACACTTGTACCAACATTAATAAAGTAAACAATTATACACTTCTTCTTCTTTGTCGTGAATTTTTAAAGAGAATAGAAGCACCAGTAACTGTAACTGTAACTGTATCCTGCCGCCGTTCCACTAGGGGTGGCCGGTACCTCCGCAGATGCGCCTCCACTTTTTTCAATTTTGACTTAAAAGCAATATAATATTACTTAGGTAATTATTATTGATAGAATGATAGATTGGTGGACTAGGTAATGGTTTTTATTATATTTTAAGTTTTGAGTCATATTTTTAATTTCAGTTGGATATAGCCAATCCAGAGGTAATCTAGAATAAGCTCAAAAATGAGGTTTATGTACGGATGCAAAGAGAATGCTGTTTTCTGTGTTTAAATACATTTATTCTGTAATCTAAGTTGCAATGATATATTCTATTTAGGAGTCATGTTCTATGGATGCTCACAAAAAGACACGTATAGATTCGCGCTTACACATGCCGCATGTGAACTTCCAACAATATTCCTGAAACAGGGATGATATTCGATAGGAAACCATTTTTTACAGTTTGGGCGTATAGTTTCATCCCAATCTATTCGTTAAGAAAATCTCACTTTAAAAATGAAAACAAAAACAACAAAAAATACTAAACTTACGAAATTCAAATATTTAGAAATTTGTAATCACAAAACAGTAAGCCCTCGATCACTGTTTTGACAATTTTCAAATAATCCTCGGTGTCAAAAAAAAACAAAAAAAAAACTACTATAAAAAAAATTACATCAACGTTTTGTCACCTTCAGAATAGTCAAAATTGCTCCCTGGAAATATGACAGGAGGGGCTCTACGAGGTGACGTAAAAGGGGGCGCTCTGCCCTAATCGACAGGCGAATTTTTCAAAAGACTCGAGAAAAAAAAACCTGCAAGGTTGTCGGGATAAGCTTCTATGAAAGACTGAATGCGGCAATGTAAGTTTTTTTTTTTGATAATGTATTGAGTGGACTGAATATTTTACGATAAAAATTTCATGAAAAAGTTTAAGCAAATTTTAGCGTGAATAAAAAGACAAAACATGTATACAATTAAAGTCGCAAAATAATAAATAAACATTGAATTTAATACATGCATTATGCATACATTCCTTGACTTAAAGGTTGGTTGGCTGATTATGTAAAAAATGGTTCACTTTGCGGATGTCAAACCTGTTTCAGGGAAAGTCAGCAAAAGTTTTTTTTTTAAGAAATCCTGTGCGGGAGACTCCCTAGATTCTAAAGACTCTAGGGGTCTATGACACTTGTTGTAGTGCCGCAGCAGAGGTGTTTATGTTTTTTGAGGTCCAGTTTGCGGGGTTTATGTTATTTTGAGGTTAGATTTTAATTTGTAAGTAGGTAAACATGCAGCATTTTGTCAGCGGTAATTTACACGTGTCTGTTTGTGGGCATGCACTTAATATGAATCTAAAATGATCACATATATTTGCAACTTAGATTATAGATTACAGATACAAGCAGGCATTCTAAAGGTCAAACTTGCACATACTGCATGTGAACTTACGAAATGAAACTCAAACATTGTTATTCACAACACATTTGATCCATAGCTGATCTATAGATCTTTGTCTGTTTGTAAAGTAAATTCATGTTAGGTGGCGGTTGAACCATGATTTTGTTGTGTAACCGTATCCACCTAAAATAGAGATAAATCCTACAACTCGTGCTGCCTTTCTCTGAAAGTTGGTTAGGATTGTCAAAAGTAAACAAAACGCTTTGAGCACGAAAGGAGGCTGTCCTTTCTTCATACAATATTTTTTTATTTTACCTTTTTGATTTATCTTCCCTACCAAACATTAAATTTCAAAAATAAAATTTTCAATTTAAAAACTTCGTGTCCAAATAATAATAATAATAATATTACAATGATTTATTTGGTGAGCGCGGTTTTTGTGTGAATCACACCTCAAGAGCCCACTGCGAGCTTGATCGTCACTGTAGAAAGCGCCAATTCTCAAACAAGACCCAGTTGCTTTAAGGCTGGATGGATTTTTAGTGACCAGTCTTTGGTAAGGTACATGAATTTTTCAACCCAGCGAAGAGAATATTAGAAAATATAAATGATTTAGTTTTTGTCCTTGATTCGAGCCCACAACCTTCTATAGTACATACAATTCAAGCAATTCACAGATTTAAAAAAATATATTGTCCTATAATCTATAATCTAAGTTGCAGAGATATATTAACATTTAAGGCTCTCAAATGCATGCCAACAAACAAACACGTGTAGTTCGCGCTTACAAATGCTGAATGTGTACTTACAAATAAAATCTAAACCTCAAATGAACATACGCCCGACAACTTTTTCCGACCTTCCCTGACAGAGTGGTGACATTGGCAAAGTGAATAATTTTTTATAGTATGAGTGGTCAGCCTCATACCAACCTATAAGTCGATGAAAGTACAATTCTGCGCATTAATTTTAAACATACTTTTTCAATGCGCAGTTAGTTCTATTGTGCTTAGCTTAATGTATTTTTTTCTAGGATGTGTGCAAAAAGGCACTCATGCATTGCAGATGCATATTCCCTTACAGAGCATGCAATAAGTGGAAGGCAGTATATCTCTGGTTGAAAGTTTCAAGTGTTATTGCCGCGCTTAGTGCACATACAGCACGAGGTGAGTGCAGCCCTTTACGGAGAGGCTTCATGAGCTGTACAGACGGAGTTAGGACAGTGGTAAAGTGAAAGGAAGGGATACTAGTAATATGTATAATCTATGGTGCAATCAGAAATTCCTAGTGGAGTCCCCTTAGTGCGTGTTTGTCTTATGCCCATCAGAGGTAATTCCTCATGAGCAGTGTTTGTATTTGTACTGGTCCAATGTGTCTTATAAATAAACTGGAAGTCAATATTAAAAATATTTAAAGCAACTCTCACATTATCGTACTGTACGATTTTTCTTAGCTCAGAGTGTGATTTGCAAGGCAATTAGATTGAAAAATCATCTTTGAATCAAATTGTATGATAAGCCAAACAAGCACTGAGAACACGACTTCTAATCATACATCAAGTTTATGCCCACAAGGACAAATATGTAAGTTCACGTTTACACATGCTTTGAGTGCACTCACAAATTAAGAATCCTAATCTGAAACGAATAAGAACCCTGCAACTTTTGTCAACTTTCCTTGAAAGTGGGTTATCACAGGTAAATTGAACAAAAATATTTAAGATTTTGAAAAAAGTAAAAATTAATCTAGCTGCCTAAAAGCTGCTAAAAAAAATGTAATTTGAATAAGGATGTGAAAGTTAAGGTTCAAAAGAATGTGATGAGATGGTTTGGGCATGTGGAAAGAATGAATGATGATAAACTGACACAGTATGTATACAAAGAATGTGTGAAAAGAAAAAGGGGGAAGAGACGACCGAAAAAAGTATGGAGTGATCAGATTGAGGAGATTGTGAAAGAATGGGATATACAAAGTGAGCGTAAAAAAAGAAAATGTATGAAAAAGGTGATGGATATGAATGAACTGAAAGAGGTATGAAAGAGGATAGGAAAAAATGGAGGCAACTCTGCAGAGGCTCTGGCCACCCCTAGCGGAATGGCGACAGAGTTACAGTTACAGTTACAGCTGCCTTCGTCTGAATATAGCAGTATAAAAAGGTGTAACAAAAAGCAGTAAAAAACCGTAACAGCATGCTAATAAAGGTGATACCTGTTTTGTCTTAGGGAATAGCCATAAACATTAAACAAGGCTGGCTACATTCCACGCCACAAAAATACTGTTACTTATATAGAGTTTTACACAAAAAAATATTTCACAGATCACAAACTTTCATCATGATTATCGCTGGTATAGTCAAGGGGATAAGACGTCGATAGAGAGAGAGACAAGGTCGATTGAAATATTGAGCCGTGAAGTCGATAAGCCAAAAGCTAGAAATCAGCACAATGTGTAAAAAAAAAAAAAAAGGATGACCTACTAGGTCGAAAACGCGTTTGTAACTTATTCTAAAGATTGTAATCTTTTTAAATATATTTGTGTGAAAATAAACAGTGTTTTTGAATTCCTTCAAAATTGTAAACTAAAAAAAAAAAAAGTTTCAGTTTGATTAAATAAGCCCTACTAAAATCATAACAATATTGTTGTGTTTTTAGGGTTCAAAGAGTCTGTACATTAAAAAAACTGGTCTTCTTTACAGGATATTTATTTTACACTTAGATTTATTTAACAATTTACATTTATTTTTAACAATTCACATTTATGGTTTAGAAATTTACATTTTATTTCACAGTTGGTGCTCACTTACACTCTCTTTCTTATTCAAAAGTAGACCGTCATATATAGGCTGACTGCTGCAAGCTGCTTGCAGCTTTTTATATTGCAGCGATAGTAGTTACTAGAAGCCAATTTTGCTGGAACATTCCAGAACGACGGACTTCTACCCGCTTCGAGTAGGTACATAATTGAATGTCTCTTTACCCTAAGTACCTATAATAATTACTCCACCTCAGCTATAACTAATACACCTACCTATATAACATCTATATGTATTTGTTATTTATATAACAATACAAAGGCTGCGAGTGTTTGCTTTTCAGTATGCGTCTACATAATAAAAACATGATTGTTTACATAACTTTTTGAGAAAGATAAAATATAATATTATAGATTACTCTAATAGCACGGTAAATAGATAAAAAATAAACAGTTTTCAAAATTCATTTACTTTAATTGTACCAGGATAACTATTATCAAATGAAAAAGTAAACTCAAATACCGGTTAAATACGGATCTGGATACTTCTATAAACACGTCTGCTTACAAAACAAATTTTCCCACTAGAGTAACAATTATATCCAAACATAGCGTTTAAGCAAAAATTAATGAAATTTAAAACGCTCCCTAGAGACGTAGTTTCAGTATCCATACATTTTTGTTAAAGGTGAGTCAATACGTACAAAAATTATATCAGACAGTACTGAAAATATCTGGACTGTGTTTCTAACAATAAAAAGAAAAAATGAAATTCGTTTTTTTTAAATGTTCTTTAAGTGGAAAATTATGTTAAACTGAACCTTATTTTCTAATATTCAAACCGTAGAAAAGGTTAAAACAAACAACTACTCCAATTACCTCTTACTATTTCATCCTTATCTAAGTTGCAAAGTTGTATAAACATTTGAGATTCGAAGTGAATGCATGCTTACAAGCCGACACGCGTAAGTTTGCGCTTACTCGGGTGCATTTGTACTTAGAAAAGCCTCAAATGAGCATGCGCTTTGTGACTCCTGCAGCATTGCCCTGAAACATGCATAGAATTTGCATAAGTGAACCAAATTTTGTGGTAGTCAGCAGTGACGAAGGGTGCCATATAAGCCGGTTCCCATCGGCTTCTCGTTTAAAATGATGTAACAAAGTAGTTACAAAATATAGGCACAAAGTAAAAAAAAATACATTTAAAACCTAAGAAACAATACGTATTTTTTCCCAATTGAAACCATGCAGTCTTCTTTATTATCATTTTTGCCTCATTTTAAACGGGACACCGATGGAAATCGGCTTGTATGGCACCCTTCGCCACTGGTAGTCAGCCGCATACCAACATATAAGTTAAAGAACATCTCATAATAAGTCCCATAATTGAGAATCTAGAATCTTTCAGTACGGCCTAGTAGGTACATGCGTTAGGAACAGAACAGAACAGAATAAAAGTCTTTTCATGCATATTCATGTCCGGTTAAAAGCTCTCTTATAATGCAAAGCAAACAAAATACGCGCGGAAAGTTTCATGATCCGCCGGCAGCGTTTAGCGTCTGGCGCCGTGTCACGATAAATCGGTCAAGGATAACTCGTCCTCAGACAGCTCGTCCATGGACAAATCAGTCACACGACAATTTGTCCACACAACCTTTTGGTTAGCGACATTTTGGTGACGGACAACTGGTCTGTCACGTACAATATATTGTAGTGTTTTTTGGGTTCTAATGGACTTTAAACAAAAATAACAGGTCTTCTTTCTGGATAGTTATTTTCACTTAATTTATTTTATATAAATTGTACATTTATATTTATTTTTAACACTTTTAGCAACTCAAATTTATTTTCACAGTTCAGCACCGCACATTCTGTAATTAAAGGTGACCATCTAACTGTCTTAATGCACTCAATTTTGCTCCTTATATACTTCAGAGACAGAAGTCTCTAGTGACTAATTTGCCAGCAAACTCTCAAACGTTCTCCCAGCTCCAAGAGTACAAAGGGATTATTTCATTTCTAGATTTCTTAGGCCTATAATAATTATTACTACCTACGATGTACACCTATATTACTCTACTATTTACATAATAATATGGTACTAAGACAGCTTTGCTACAAAAAAAAAGTTGTCCTCCAAAAACATCTGTAAATACTGTAGCTTAAAGGAATTTTAGTTTTCTGAGATGTAGTTTCCTGTGGACCATATCGCCAACTTAAAGGTAAAACTGATGAAGTGCTGATTCACTCATTTGAGAAATTTTGTATACCTGTAGGACATTTTATGGTGTACCTTCTCATAGCAAGTGAACTAATTACAAGGAAGTGCTCATGAAAAACTTTTAAACTACAAGATTCACACTTGTTTTTCGTGTTTTCTCTTGTAGAAAATTGAAAAAATACTGCATTTAAAAGAGAAACCAATGTTAGCTTACTATGTCACTTATTAAGTTTTACTTTTACCCCCCCTTTAACTGAAAGTGGTTGGTGTGAGGCCGGTCCTTACCCGTAAATAAATAGGCCCATTATCGCCACATGTGACCCTTTCGGGGATAACGCAGGCAAGAAGTTACACTTTATGTGTAGCTTAGTTGCGTTTTTACCTTTAAGGTATCAATATGGTCTTTAGACAGCTCCATCCCAAAAAACCTTTGTAATAACCGTAATTTAAATTTATTGTAGTTTTATGTGATGAAGTTATATGTGGACCATAATATATTGTATGTGACCGATATGTCGGTGATAAAAAAGTCGTATAACTGCATTGTCTGTGACTAATGTTTCTGTGGACGTGTTATCTGTGGCCGAAATGTCTTTGGACGAACTGGTGTTTGAATGAACTGTCGTGTGACCGATTTTCTGTGGACGGTTTCTCTTTGACCGTTTTTTTGTGGAACCGTCTGGCACTCGTATTATCGAATCACACACCATCTAGTGGTTAACAAGTTCTACAACTGAAAACAGCGTATGTGTGGTTGCATTTTAATTTGAAGAGAATAGAGTAAATATGGTTTTAATTTTGGATATAAAATATCTAATAATACCTCGTAGAAGTATGGATGGTTTTAATGCAAACTGAGTGCATATTTTCATCCGAGTCAGGTCTGAATAAAAATAATTTATTTTAACTATGAAAACAAAGAGCATTCAGATAATTTATGGCTCATCCGCCGTTTTTAGTGAAGATTTCATTAAAAAAATGATAACGTTTGGATGATCTGTGGATTAAACGTTTTGAGAATAGCACCGTTAGAGTTTTCTTTCTGTAAAATTATAAAATGGTCATTTATAACTATTAGATAAAATGCAAACGTATACGCAACTAAGCTGCTCATATACTTCAACTTTTTACAGCGTTTTTCCAGGAGGGATCGTACGAGGCGAGTGGGACTTATTTATTTTCTCGGCTAATTCTTCGCTGTTTTCCTGATCCCTAGGGCGCAGATATTAATTTATTGTGTAAACTGATTACACCTTACCGGTATTTAAATTTTGGGTTTGTAATACACATCAAAACAGGAAATCATTTCTGGCACCCTTAGAAGGAATGGAACTCCAGTCATCTGGCTTTGAACGCAAGCATCCTGATCATTTACTTGAAATTTTCTTATTTTATTGTATCTCGGTTCTCATTTCTACCCACTAAGAAAATGTATTTTCTAATTGTATTTTCCTTAATATTTTTAGTTAACTTTGCATAGAGTACGAAATGTGTTGGTCAATATATTAATTTAACTTAAAATGAGTAGACTGTAAAAAGGTTACAAAGTACTGTCTACTTAGAACGGTAGTATAATATGCACCCCGAGTATACAACATGAATGTAAGCTCTCGATCAAGTAAATATAAATAATGTACGAAAAATACAACAGCATCCCTAGCGAGTGATTTAGTTTTCATACATTTTTCCACTTACGTGATAAAAGGGAGTTGACGTAAACGTTTTATACTAGCTTTGCTGTATTTCTAAGGATAGCAAATACCCCTAGTATGATACATTAAGAGTACACTCACCTCGATTGCGTAAATTGTAAAAAATGTATGAAAACTTAATCACACAATAGAAGTGCTGCTTTAAATACCATACATTTTTATTTTACGCTATCGAAGGGAGTTTTAGTGTTTTATACTTGGAGTACAGGTATTCTCAAGAGTGAAACAAGTCTGGATCAGATGGGAGCAGCGAAATCAAAAGAAAGTGCAGCAAGGGGAAATGCACAACTAGAAGCTTGAAAATTGTAACGCAAGTTTGCAGGAAAAAATATGGCAGGAAGTTGCATTCGATTTTTTTCTCCAATGATGCACAAAAGGTGTGTGCAAGACTATTATATTGTGCCAGGTAAATCTATAATGGATGTTGCAAATATACATTACATTTAAGATTCCCATTAAATGCATACCCACAAACAGACACGTGTAAGTTTACATTCAAATTAAAGTCCAAACCTCTAATTTACATACACCCTGCAACTTTTGCCGAGCTTTCCTGAAACAGGGGTGACATTTGCAAAGTGAAACCTTTTCTACAGTAGGGGAGGTCAGCCTCATATCAACCTTGAAAGGGTGTCAGAAAGGATTTTCCGTTTCGGGGTTTATTTTAAATCCAAAATAAAATATGTCCTGGAGAAGTTTCTCAGACTTCACAAGAAATGAGTTCCAGCGCCGTCAGGAGCTGGGAAATCCTCACTTCAACTGAAATGGTTGACGTAAGGCCGCCGCTCCCCTTTCCTGTAAAAATAAATAATTTACACTCGCCTTCGGGAAATTTTGTCTAGCTTGACAATAATTATTAATGCAGTAAATTCAGACAGACTGAATGGAAGCGAAGCATCGACTATAATAATATAACATGGGAGATAGTTGTCTGAAACGCTGACAAAGTTTCAGCTAACTTTACAGCTCTTTGCGGCCATAATTTCAGGACTTGTATTGTCTCGTAAAGTGCGAGCCTTATTGCCAGTTGGAATTTACAGTTGATTGCGAATATCCATTTTGCACAAATCCATAAATAGTCAGTCACAGTCAGGGTTGGATGTTGCCTAGGTGAGATGCTGTTACTTTGTCTTGTTTAGAATCTTAAATGATACCAACAGTACAAACTGTATTTCACAACGCCATTTGGGTATATTGAATGAATTTATTTCCTCATAAGGGCAGTAATTGAACGCAATGCAGGGCCGAAAGCATGTTTGTTGTCAGATCAATATCAAACTTCACTAAATCTATTTTGAAGGTATTCTACACGATTCCTGAAATGTGATGACACTTTGATGAGTGGTTAACCACTTAACTCTGGATGAAATGAAAAAAGTGTGTAAGGACAGAAAAAAATGGCGGTTGATCTGTAATGCTGGCGGGTAGAGTTAGGGTTTCTCATGTTTGGCATTTTTTTTGTAAATTTTAAATGAGAATTTTGTATTTTGTACTTGATTGTAATGTTTATCCATTTTTTTATGTCTAATATCTTATTTGTTGTATATATTCCTTGGCTTACAGGTTGGTAAGCGGCTGACTACCCATGCTGTAGAAAATGGTTCACTTTGTCAATGTCACCCCTGTTTCAGGGAAGGTCGGCAAGAATCGCAGGGTGTATGTCGATTTGAGATTTGGTTTTTATATTGTAGGTTTACATGCGGCATGCAAAAGCGCGAACTTGTACGTGTCTGCCTGTGAGAATGCATGTAATTTGAATCCCCAATGTTACATATCTTTGCAACTTAGAATATAATAGATTTGATAGGGAGCAAATTTTATTTAACGACAAAAAAATGTTTGTAATCCGATTGACAGAAAACTTCCAAGGAGATTTTCCTTGAATATTGTACATGTGTCTTACAAATGTAATTGAAAACATTGCCAATCTTAAACATTTTGGTCGTCCGTTGAGCCCGCGCTTTGACAAACTAATGATGCCTGGGCTGGAAGTCTCATCACCACGGTCATTCTTACCTTTTTTGGTAATTTTTGTATAAAAACTAATCAGCTGTTCACTTGCTGCCATCTTGGATTGACAGGTCTTACAAATGCATCATTAGTTTGTCAAAGCTAATAATAGCAAAATAGCACTGTTTGTCGCCAGCTTCGTACTATAATCTATAATCTATAATCTAAGTTGCAAGGATATATTCATTTAAAGCTCTCAGATGTATGCCCACAAACCAACAAGTGTAGTTCGCGCTTACAAATGCTGAATGTGTACTTACAAATAAAATCCAAACCTCAAATGAACATAATCCCCACAACTTTTGCCGACCTTCCCTGAAACAGGGGTGACATTGGCAAAGTGAACCATTTTTTTCAGTATGGGTGGTCAGCCTCATACCAACCTATAAGTCAAGGAATATGAATAATAAATTACATTTAAATATAAAAAAGAACAAAACCTTACAAAGAAATCTATACAAAAAAAGTAAAAAATTTCCTATGCAAAAAATGTAGCAAATGAATACACCAACATTAGAAATCAACATTGCAGATTAGCCGCCACTTCTTCCTGTCCTTGCATACTTCTTTCATTTCATCCAGAGTCATAACTTTTTCATACAAGTCCTCCTTTTATTATGACTCTGGATATCCCATTCATTCGCTATTTCAGAGATTTGATCCTTCCATAATTTTCTCGGTCTTCCTCTACCACGACATCCATCTATTCTGGCAACATATACTTTCTTCATCAATCTTTCATCACTCATTCTCTCCAAATGCCCGAACCATCTTAACATACTTCTTTTAATCTTCACTTTCACACTTTCCCTTACACCACATTCTTCTCTTACAAAATCATTCCTCACCCTGTCACTTCGTTTTTTCCCAATCATACTTACTAACCAGTAATAATTTAAATAAATTAGTGTACATGCCCCCCGAAGCCTTTATTATGAATAAAAAGAAAAATTAAATAAAAGTCAGGGTAAAAAAGTAATACATTTATGTTATTGTTTAAAAGAAAACAAACACAAAATGTTAAATAAAAATAAAACGAATGAACGAATTAAAATTAAATTCACCGGAAAAATTGTGCATGAAAGAAATCAAATTTTCTTTACACTGAAAAAAAATATTTCACAGAATTTCAGTCGCTTTTTCTTAAAAATTACACACAGCAGTAATATAATCTGATAATAAATTCTCAAGACAGAGTTTCTCTTTGAGGGTAGAAGAAAAAGGGAAACATTAGCGTCCCACTCCTGCGACATCAGGAGAATTCCTTTGCCAGATACAACCTTTTACATGACCGAGATGATGTATGTGATGTTTGTGCAAACACTGAGCTGTGGTATTCACAGTCACACAAATACTTAAGTATTCTCTTTTTATATTAATTTAACCGATTTGGTCTCATCACGTCTCATCTTTCCTTGACTTTTAGGTTGGTATGAGGATGACCACCCATACTGTAAAAAAATGTTCACTTTGCCAATGTCCCCCCTGTGTCAGCGAAGGTCGGGAAAAGTTGTAGGGCTTATGTTCATTTGAGGTTTGGATTTTATTTGTAAGTACACATTCAGCATTTGTAAGCGCGAACTACACGTGTTTTTTGTGGGCATACATCTGAGAGCTTTAAATGAATATATCCTTGCAACTTAGATTATAGATTATAGACGTCGTCCTTCAGTGCTTGTTAGGCTTTTATTTATTACCGATATTCGATAGATAAGAATTACCGTGGTGATGAGACTTTTAACCCTATGCCAGGCAAAAAAGGGTGGTGAATTGTGTCCCTCTTCACAAATTGTTATATTATGTATTTAAAATAACATATGAAGAACAATCTCGAAGTGTACAGTGTGTTTTGTGGGCCGAACGGAGCGAACGGTCACGGAAGCAGCCGAACTGCGCCGTGTGAAATAATCGGGCCGTCGCTCATCAGTTCTCGGCAAGATGTCAACCGATTCAGACGTCGGCGACCAAGCACCAAGCGGTGCAAGAGGTGGCATTACCATGGAGCTTCCTCCTCCCCATCTACTTGGATTTCCTGCCAGCCAGGCACCCGCCTTGTGGACTAGAGACGGGGGCATAGGAGCGCCCACCCAGGGGCTCCAACGTGTGGAGGCGTCCGCCTCGTGAGCCGCCGCTAGCCTGGGGCGCGGCCCCAGGCCTTCAGTTCGGAATTCCAGTCAACAGAGTAGGGAGCGTTTTTGTGACAAGGTGCTGGTCAGGCCATTCCCTTATTTCTCCTTTTTTCCCCATATTACTAAAGTAAATAAACCCTTCTTTGTTTATGTTAAATTTATCTTTTAATATACAAACCTTCCCAAATACAAGTAAGCAACACAAGGAAAGAACTCCTCGCCCTCAGAGTGATGCGGATGATAGCTAGCCGGAGAAAGTATCCTATAGGTACATCCTGGGAGATACCTTTCTATTTTAAAACATAACAAAATTTGTATAAAAAACAAGTTATTTTTATTTACATACTCGATAAATGTAGGTAGGTATCTTTAAAACTCACAAAAAAATTAGTGCAACCATAATATTTTTGATCATAAACCTGACTCTGAATAAAGTGGAAGGAGTTCTAAGTGCCAACGCGCCCTTGTGTCTGGAAAAGTCACCAGACTTGAAAGTATTTTATGTATTACGAGCAAGCTTAATATCGGCAAGGTTATCTCAGTCTCAAGTAATGAATTACTTTCAAAGATATGCAAGAACATGCCTGATGTAACTGTTACTGTATCCGTCCGTCATTCTACTCGGGGTGGCCAGTATCTCCACAAACGTACCTCCAGTTTGCACTGAACCTTGCATACTTTTTCAAGATAGGAAAAAGAAAGTGGGTGGGATTTTTTGCGCAGGTATTGTTAGTATGGGAGAAGGACTAGGTATTTGTTTATTATAATATTTAGAGGCTGACCACCCATACTGTAAAAAGATGTTCACTTTAACAATGTCCCCACTGTTTCAGGAAAGGCCGGTAAGAGTTGCAGGGCTTATGTTCATTTGAGGTAGTGTTTTCATAATGTACGTCCACATGCGGCATGTGTTAGCGCGAACTTATACGTGACTGCTTGTGGGAATGCTTTTAATATGAATCTCAAATGATTTATATCTTTGCAACTTAGATTAAGATCCATATTGTTTTGAATTTCTATGGTACGCAAACGCAATGCAACTAAGCTACAGAAATATTGTAACTTCTTGCCGCGTTTTTACGAATAGATCCCATTTCACGAGCGGAACCTATTTATTTTTACAGATAAGTAGGCCAGTCTTACTTCAAATACTTCAGTTGAAGTGGGTTTTCCCCAGCTGCTTAGGGTGCTAGGGAAATAAATCATTTCTGACACTCTTGGTGGGATTCGAACTCAAGCTCTCGGCATGGAATACAAACACTCCACCAACTGAGCAATTGACCAGACAATTTTAACTTTGGTGAATATAAAAAAAAACCTTGGACACATTTATTTTACAGCTTCCACAACTGTTTTTTATTCCTTTTTTTTTGGCAATTAGTGCAAAAGAGAAAGTTAAAATTTTATGTACCTGGCAGTGTAAAAATGTTTTTACCTGTAAAGACATAAAACCTAAAAGCCGATAAAATAAGGTCTGTAGGCAAAAGTTATATCCGAATATTAATAGTATTATTAAGGTTAGGTAGGTACGGTAGGTACTCTTCCAAATTTGTTTATGGAAAGTGAATTACGCAGAAACAACTGGCTTAGCTCAATAAGACATAAAAACGTCGACGGGAATCTGAAATGGTTCCATGACGAATCCCGTCCATGGACAACTCGACCATGGACAAATCGGTCACAGGACAGTCCATCCATACTGATTTTTGGTCAACGACATTTCGGTGACACACAACTCGGCATCAGATAACTCGTCCACAGACGCACATCGGTCACAGAAAATTCTGTCTCGAATGTTCGTCCAGACGACTTTGAAAATTTTGGTCACATACTATATAGGTCCATAAAAAACCCCCTTATCTCATCTAATCTTATCAGTGTTGCAAACGCAAAATGCAGCTAAGCTACACATAAAGTGTAACTTCTTGCCTGCGATATCCCCAAAGGGGTCGAACGTGGTGATTCGGGACCTATTTATTTTTACGGGTTAGGGGGTTGGCCTCACACCAACCACTTTCAGTTGAAGTGGGGGTTTTGCAGTTTCCGGGGGGGCTGGTTCTCATTTCTTGTCAAGGCTGAGTAAACCTTGAGGTCGAACCCTTGCTCTCGGCATGGAATGCAAGCATTCTGCCAATTGAGCTATCGACCTTTTTACGAGCTTGTTCGTCGTCGCTACAAAGCACCAATTCTCAAGCAAGACCCAGTTGCTGTAAGGATGGACCTTTGTCAAATACATAAAATTTTGTAATTCATATTAAATGCAGATTTTTTCTTAAAAAATAGGTTTGTAAAGAGGAATGTAATTCACCAACTTATTTTGCTTGGCCAGTTGTATTTGTGGGCTTTAAATTTTTTAGCTTTCTGTGGGCCTGTATTGTAGAGTGTAGTAGCCAAATGTTGTTTACCAAAATATCATGTGGATAAACTGTCGTGTTACCGAAATGTCCGTGATCGATCTGTATGTGGACTTGTTATCTATGTCCGAGTTGTCTGTGACCGAAATGTCGTTGACCAAAATTCGCATGGATGAGTTTGACAGATTTGTCTGTAGACGAGCTATCTTTGACCAATTTTTAGTGACACTAACTGAAATAATAAATGAAGGGGAAATGGTTGTAAAAAAATGTCGGCAGGAATTTTTCAAATCTCATTTATTAGATGAGAAACGTAGCTTCAAAAATTTACAAACGCCATTTCGAGAAAAGGTTAAATATTAAACGTTTTAATGCTGCATATAAAGTGCAACTATTATCAGCGTTGTCTCCGCAGAGATAGCATATGGCGAGTCTGCTTGATAGCTCAGTTGCTAGAAAGCTAAGGTTCGACCTCCACCAAAATACTTAAAATAATAATAAAATACTTTTTCAAAGATAAAACAACAATAGCGTCAAGGCTTACTCAGTACCTACTCACAAAAAATAAGAACATGCGATCCCTTCGGGTACAACGCAGTTAGGAGTTGCACTATAGCGAAGCTTAGTTGAATTTTTATGCATTCCGTTAGATAAACAGTGTTGGCAAAAATTAATCCAAGACCTAAAACGGGTTGTTGTTCTTAGATGTAATCTTAGTTGCGAAGATATATTGACATTTGAGGCTCATATTTAACGCACGCACACAAGCAGGCTCGTATAAGTTCATGCTTAAATATTTCTGCTGCATGTTTACTTAGAAAATAAAACTCCAATCTCAAAAGAACATAAACGTTCCATGCTAACCCTTCCTGAAACAAGGCTGACGTTAGTAAAGTGAACAATATTTTTACAGGATGGTTTGTCAGCCTCATACTCACCTATTAGTCAAGAAAAATATAAATAAAATACATTATTGACAATTAAAAGAACCGACAATGTATAAATAAAATCTCTGAAATAAAAAAATAAAATAATGAGATTGAACATTTAAAATTTAAAAGCCTTAACCACCAACATAGCAGATCATCCACCAATGTTTGTATCTTTGCCAATTTCGGAGATTATGGAGATAGTCACATTTTGATACAAGGACCTCAGAAGATTTTTTTACTACGTTCACTTTGCGCCGACTTAACGAGAGGTAAAAATAATATTTAAAAAAAAACTACGCCGGTGAAAGCGCGAATTCCGATGTAATCTAATTTTTTACATTAGATTTGAGATTTATGCGGGGGCCAGCCAGAGTGAGGCAAAGTAATTTATAACCTAAAGTTGCAGACAAGTACTACGGGTATGGCGTTCACTCCCTCGATCACGTTAATACGTAAATTGTGTGAAGAAAGAGAAAAGAGTAGACGAAGAAATGTGATGTGAACGATTGAAAGGATTGTACAAAAATAGGAAACTCTAAGATAATATGAGATTGGCGGTAGACAATGGCATATTGGTACCGACATTGATGTATGGATGTCAGGCGTGGACAGTAAATGAATGTGAGTTGAGTAAAGTATGTAGGGTTGAAATGGCTTACCTGAGAGCAATGACTGGAAAGACACTGAACGATAGAGTCCGCAATGATTGGGTGATGAACGAGTGTGATATGAAAGAGAATTTGAGAATGAAAGTACAAAAAAACTTCCTAAGTGTAGTGGTTAACACTTCTGACTCGTGAATAAATCATTCTAATATTACCATTATTATTATCTTAAAATAATGGGTGATGAACGACTAACGAAGAAAGTGTACAGAGAAAATGTCAGGGGAAAGCGTGGAAGGGGAAGACCGAGGAAAGGAATAGATAGACCAAATAATATTAAGAATAAGAAAAGAGTATAAATGAAGAAACAACATGGCAGTTGCGCAAGCTCATCCTCATACCCGTTCCGTTTGTATACTTCCATCCGGGGAAGCGTATCACAGAACGCTCATGCAATTTTTTTTTTTTTTTGTGGCGGAAGGCCTTCCCGATGGTTGTGACCCGAATATTGAAGAGATGAGAAAAAAGTGGACACGCATCTGCGGAGGTGCCAGCCACTCCTAGTGAAACGGCGGCTGGATACAGTGACAGAAACAGTGTGAAAACCAAATCAGTCAAAGGAGTGCCATAGTATATTGGATATATTTTACTATTTACGTGTTCGAGGGGAGTGTGAGCTATTTTTTAGGCTCAGGTGAGAGCTTTCTTCAGGTGGCTTGGCTCGAGGAACGGCGGCAGCGCGTCGTTACTTTTGTGATTTGTAATTTAGAAGTTGGCGGGAAATTTGCGCATTTCAACAAGTATTTTAATTGTGAGAATTCGGAGCGGTGAGACGATTTATATAAGCTGAAGGAAAAAGTTTCCATTTGCTTTACTACCTTTACTAACTATGCGACAGAACTTTTTTTTTGAGAAATTATAAAAGTTGAATTAACACAAACAGTAAATTAGTCTTACGTGAAATCAATACTCTATAATTTAAGTTATAAGTTTCCTTGACTTATAAGTTGATATGAGGCCGACCACCCTGATCCATATAATCCTTAAATGTTAATACCTATATAGATTTTGTAGGGTTTGTGTATTCACACAGTGAAAATTCATTTTTTTAAAACAAAATTATTTTTTCTTTAACGTAGTTTAATTTTCACAATAATATTTTATATCTCCTGAATATTGATGGTCGAAAGTGCTCGAGATATAAAATATTATTGTGAAAATTAAACTACATTAAAGAAAAAATAATTTTGTTTTAAGTTAATATGTAGGTTTATTTTAAAATAATAAAAAATAAATAACAACTTTGTTTTTTACCACTTTAATACATTTATATCAAGAACGTTTTCGGTATCTCTACCATCTTCGGTTGAACTTATACTGAAACTTAAAAATAAAAACATATATGGGGGTAGGGGAGGGGTCTAATAAATTAATTTCCAACGGGGCTATTCTTAGACATTTTAGTCGTCGGTTGAGCCCACGCTTTGAAAAACTAATGGTGCCTGCGCTGGACGTTTCATCAGCACGGTCATTCTTATCTACCGAATTTTGTAATATTTGTATGAAAACAAATCAGCTGCTCATTTGCGGCCATCTTGGATTGACAAGTCTTCATACAAATGCATCATTAGTTTGTCAAAGTGTGGGCTTAACCGACTACTAAAATGTCTAAGAATAGCCCTGCTTCCAAAATGTCCAATTATATCATTTTAAAATAAACCTTTATAATGGCTTACCACAGTGTCTCACTTGATCAATTTGAAATCTTGTAAAAATTTGTCTTTGCAACTTAGATTTTAGATTATTATTACAGATGGCGCAGTCTTTGATACAATTTATCTAGATACCTTAGACAATTATTTTGAGAGCCAGTATCTAAATTGCTGTAATTCTCTCGCAGTACTAAGATGCCTGATACACCTTTCAGGGAGTAGCTGGCAAAGTTATTACCCCGCACCGCGACACAAAAGACTTAGTTCAACGCAGAGGTATTACTCATTCTCTCTGTGCTCATTGAAACAGGGATCACTACCCCGAGTACAAATATTTACACGTTTAAACTCAATATTAGCGTTTTAACAAATAAAATATATTATTTACATGAAAACAGAGCTTTTATGTCCATTTTCCCTCAGAGTCCTGAACTTATTTCTACTTTCATTTGTCAATTTGTAGCATGGAAAAGAAATACCTTTTTATTTTCCATGCTAAAAATTGCATAATTTTCTTATATGTACCTTCCTATTTTTTAGTGCTTACATTAAAGGAGTTATCCTATCACCTACAAAATTAGAATCTATGTTTAGTCTAAGTTGCAAAGATACTTTAGCGTTTCAGGCAATTTTTAATGCAGGCCCACAAGCGATATAACAAATTCAATTAGTCGTAAGTGTTAGTTAGTCGATAGGTTGCTATTAGGTTGACCACTTATGCTGTAAAAAAATGATAACTTTGCCAATGTCACCCCTGTGGGTAAGGAAAGGTTGGCAAAGGTTGAAGGGCTATGTATTTGCAAGATGTATGTTTAAGTGAGGTTGTTATTGTTATGTAAATATAAATATTGAAATAAGTATGGGTAGTTATAGTTATAAGAATCCTCATAAGTATTGGTGGGTAAGATCGATAATTGTGTTTAAGTGTAGAATTCTCTAGGCTAAGTAGGTATAGGAATTGTGTATTGTATTGTGTGGGTAGGAATCATAGAATAAAATACGTGCAGCATCGAGAAATAATAATTACTATGCCTTTCTGGAACTGTCAAGCAAACAAAGGTCTAGATTGTACTGCTCTAAAGAGTATAAAGGGTGCAAGTGGCCTGCAGGGCCAGCAGTGTCATACGAGATTTACAAACACATAGAACTAACTTGATCAGTGAACAGAAACCAAGTGGAATAGTCGAGAAAGCTTTGTGAAAATAAATATGTAAAAGTGTAAAATAAACAACTGGATAAGAAGACCTGTGTAGTTTAATTTGAAAGACTTTTGAACCCTAATTTCGTAACATTATGTTATTTTAAAATAACATCTAAAAAACAATCTCGGAGTGTACAGTGTTTTGTGGGCCGAACGGTCATGGAAGCGGCCGAACTGCGCCGTGCGAACCAATCGGCTCACGCTCGTCAGTTCTCGGCCAGAGGTGAACAGATGCAGACGTCGGCGACCAAGCGGTGCAAGAGGGGGCATTACTATGGAACTACCTCCTCCTCATCTACATACTTGGATTTCCTGCCAGCATGGCACCCGCCTTGTGGACTAGAGACGGGTGCATTAGGAGCGCCCACCCAGGGGCTCCAACGTGTGGAGGCGTCCGCCTCGTGAGCCGCTGCTAGTCTGGGGCGCTGCCCCAGGCCTTCAGTTCGGAACTCCAGTCAACAGAGTAGGGACTTTTTCATTCCCTTATTTCCCCTTTTTCCCCATATTACTAAAGTAAATAAACCCTTATTTGTTCATGTTAAGCTTATCTTTTAAATATACTACCCTTCCCAAAATACAAGTAAGCAACACAAGGAAAGAACCCCACGCCCTGAGAGTGATGCTGATGAGAGCTAGCCGGATGTAAGTATCCTGGAGATACCTTTCTATCTAAGCATAACAAGGTTTGGTTTATTCTGTACGTACACATGCAGCATTTGTTAATGTGAAATTACACGTGTCTGTTTGTGAGCATGCACTTAAAACGAGTTTTAAAGATGAATATTATGTATCTTTGTAGCTTAGACTATATATTATAGATGGTCCTCTATAAATTATATTTATATTTAAGCAAACACTAGGGCTGAAAGGGTTAAACGCAATCTTGGAGTAAAACATAAGTTGTAAGCTTGAGATCGGGTCGCGATACAATTCTGGCTGCATTTGCCGCATCTGATGAATTGATGCAATAAATATTATGAAATGTTCCGTATTTCATTTAGTGCTCACAGTGGAAGGCTTTACTCGCTGATTGAATCGGAATTGAGAAACGGAAGTAATGTTTCTCAACGCAGAGGGGAAATAAAAGCTCTATTCCATTTTTTCCTACTGCTTATAATCAATAATTTAAATTGCAAGGATAAATTGTCATTTAAGGCTTGCATTTCTACAATCAGGCACATGAAAGTGTACACGTCTAATCTAATCTAATCTAATCTAAGCTGCAAAGATATATATCATTTAAGATTTATACTAAATGCATTCCCACAAGCAGATATGTATAATTTCGCGCTTACACATGCCGCATGTGGACCTACAATATAAAAACCCAATCTCAAATGAACATAAGCCTTGCAACTCTTGCCGTCCTTCCCTGAAACAAGGGTGACATTGGCAAAGTGAACCAATTTTTTATATTATGGGTGGTCAGCCGCATAACAACCTATAAGTCAAGGAACATACATGATCTAATCTAATCTAATCTAATCTAATCTAAGCTGCAAGGATATATACTATTTAAGATTTACATCAAATGCATTCCCACATGCAGACATGTATAATTTCGCGCTTGCACATGCCGCACGTGAACCTACAACATAAAAACCAAATCTCAAATGGGTATACACCCTGCAACTCTTACCGTCCTTCCCTGAAACAGGGGCGACATCGGCAAAGTGAACCATTTTTTACAGTATTTTTGGTCAGACTCATACCAACCTATAAGTCAAGGAATGCCGCTTGATATTGGTTTTGAATAGAACATGGTTAAATGGGAGTGGGATCAGAGATGCTTGGCAACGTAATGAGAAATAAATGACCATACTAAACCTTAAACTAAAAGGGTGTACAGCTATTTCAATGATTTTGAACTCATATTATCAGTTTTTTAGTCAAAAACGCTAACCAATAGACTATACATTTTTTCACGTAATATTATGAAGCCTTGAAAGCCTCCAAAAATACACGCCTTTGAGAATAATTCATACGTATTGTCGCATTTGTCGGTAGGTTATAAAAAGCTCTCACAACACTCACTGGATTTCTCGAGAAAATATAGCAATAAAACTCAGCTCTGCGCGGCGCGAGGCTTTATTTTTTCCGTTGTCAACCTCAAGAATGTCGTTTAGCATTTTTATATGCCCCCTCAAGAAATACAACGGCCCGGAAATATGGCTCAGAGTTCCAGATTCGCGATCAACTTGTCCCAAAGCCACCGATAGTTAGCTGTGCGGGGGAGCTTTTATTTTCTGGACGATAGAGGTGCTATTGCCGTGGAAGTGTGTATTCTGAGTATACAAAAATACTCTGTAAACGTAAATATATTTGCAAATAATATGAGAATGATTTAGTTGGTGAGCGCTTTGTGTGAATCACACCTCAAGGGCTTTCTGCAAGCTTGGTCGTCGCTAAAAAAAGCGCCAATTCTCAAGCAAGACTCAGTTGCTGTATGGCTGGATGGACATTGGTGGCCGGTCTTTGGTAAAGGTATATATTATATATATATATATATATATATATATTTTTTTAATAGGACAACAAACAGCGTTACATAAGAAAAATTATAATAATAACAAATCCAAAAATATGGCCAATAATATATGAATGAATTTGTGAATTTATTAATTTGTTAATTCATTCATTCATTATTTATGAATTTTTCAAACCAGCTAAGAGCATATTTGAAAATAAAGATTGTATATTTTATGTGCTCCGTCGGTATTCAAACCCACAACCTTCCATTTACGAATCTGAAGCGTTAATAATAATAATAATATTAGGATGATTTATTTGGTGAGCGCTGGTTTTGTATGTATCACACCTCAAGAGCCATCTGGACTACTGGACTACGCACCAGTCAATCTATAATCTAAGATGCAACATTCAAAACTTATATCAAATGCATGCCCACAGACACGTGTATGTTCACGCTGACAAATGCTAAATGTGTACTTACAAATTAAAACCAAATCTCATTTGAACATAAACCATGCAACTTTGGCCGACCTTCCCTGAAATAGGGGTGACATTGGAAAAATGAACCATTTTTTACTGTATCGGTTGTCAGCGTTATACCAACCTATAAGTCATGGAACTATTATTATTATGTCGGTGTTATGGCCGAGGGATAGAAGCGCATGTTTATTGACTAACGTATTTGGAACAGAATAACGTTGGTTCGAATCTGCGTCTGGCCCACTTGACCATAACTTCGACCCTGGTTCAACAGATGCCATTGCATGCACACAAGCTTCTGTTTTTGCATGAAGACAACTCGCTCCCCCAGTTTTTGTTTACCGTATACGCTAATCTTGTCAAAATGACTTTTTCATGCAGTTGTCTTATGAATCAAATTCTACACAATCTGAGCTAAGAAAAACCGTAAAACTCGATAATGTGAGAGTTTTTTTAAATATTTTAAAAATTAATTTATTGTTTTTATAAGACACATTGGTCCAGTACACATGCAAACATTGCTCATGTAAAATTTTCTCAATGGTGTATACGGTAAACATGAACTAAGGCAGCGAACTGTCCAGGCAAAATAGGTTAGTGAATTGTATTCCTTTCCACAATTGTTATTTTTTAAATATACATCTAAAATGTATTAAGGAAATACTGTAATATACAAGGAAAACTGACAAATACCATCAGCACTTTTGAACTGAAAGCATTCCAAAACAAACCGTTATATTATCACCATTCATTTTTTTTATATTAGGCATGTTCTTATGTTACTTATTATCTGACTTACACGCATCGTCAGTATCGACTGTTTTTTTGTTGTTCCCCCCCCTAATTAACCCTAATAGGGAGAAATGTATTCGTGTGTACCACTTATACAGTAAACCACACTATATATTATATAATATTTTACAAAATAATAAATTATACATATGTACCTATATCTAAATTATACTATCATTTTCTTTTCTGTAATCGGCGTAATGCAAGTTGAAGGATTTACTGGCAAAGTTCAGGTAACTTTTTCATGGCGCCAGCCGAGACAAACCCTAAGGAAATTTGTATCGATTTACATATAAACTTGAGACAAAACAATATAAAAACTGTGATCAGACGAAACTAATAAAAAAGCTGTGTTTCATGATGGACAATAAACAACTGACAACTCGTGCTTGTTTGGCTTATTTAACATTTGGTTCAAAGGTGACCTTTCAATGATATTATTTTAAGATCACATTCTACACAATCTTACCTAAGAAAAATCATAAAAAACGATAGTGTGAGAGTTTTTTTTTTTTTTTTAAATAGATTTGTGGAAAGGAATGCAATTCACCAACGTATTTTGCCTAGCCAGTTGTCTTCATGCGAAAGCAGAAGCTTGTGTGCATGCAACGGTATCTGTTGAACCATGGTCGAAGTTATCGTCGCGGGATTCGAACCAACGTTATCCGTTTCCAAATAACCTGTCTTGATCCCCGCAGCCATAACACCGACAAAGTTGTTTTAAATATTTTCAAAATCAATGTCCAGTTTTCGTAAGACACATTGGTCCAGTACACATACAAACATTGCTCATATGAAATTACCTCTGATGGGCATAAGACAAGCAAGCACTACGGGATGTACTGATAGTTTTATAGAACAAAAGATGGCAAGCTACCTTTTTTTATTGATTGTAGAGGCATTAACTTTGTAATCGTTCATCATTAATGATAAAAGAAAAACAGCTTTGTTTTCGATTATATAAAAATAAATACTCACGTTATCGAAAACAAAGCTGTTTTTCTTTTATCATACCTTTTTTTAAATTAGATATATATAAAAAAAAACAATGGGTTTCTTTTTTGTAGTAAGCACGAACTTACACGTGTCAATTTATAGAAATGCATTTAATGTGAATCTTAAATGTAACATTTATATTTGCAACTGAGATTATAGATTATAGTAAAGATATAATGTTTCTTAACATTTGTTTAATCAAGAGGAAATAAATTTACGTACCCAAATTATTCCCTAAATATGATATTTAGTGAAAAGATTAAAGTATATTCTTTAACTTCACACATTTTCCAAAATTTCTCTCTGTTTTGTCCCCCATTAAGCCAGATTATTTTTATGAATAAATGTATGCTATTATTTCGGTGCGACCATATCAAAGAAACCCGAAAATTTCGCACAGCTTCGCAATTATTTCCGTGTTGTGAATTTGCATAATAAAGGTACGGAGCTTTCGCGGTAATCCATTGGTTTACTCCAAGTATAAAACTAAGCGCTTAAACTCAACGATAGCGTTAAAACGTAAACGGTTACTACATATCCGTCTTTCAGTGCTTTGTTTGGATTATCCACGATTTGATTCAAAGATGTCCTTTAATGACATTGTCTTAAGAATTGGATTCTGCACAATCTGAAATAAAAAAAATAAAAATAAAAAACACGATACTGTGAGAGTTGTTCTGAATATTTTTAAAATCAATTTTTCAGTTTTCATAAGACACATGGTCCAGTATACATACAAATGTTGCTCATATCAACGGTTTGAAGGAAGGAGCGACGGTTTGGTCAAAAATGAGTTATGAATGGTATCTAATCTAATCTAAGCTGCAAAGATATATATCATTTAAGATTTACATTACATGCATTCCCACAAGCAGACATGTATAATTTCGCGCTAACACATGCCGCATGTGGGCCTACAATATAAAAACCCAATCTCAAATGAACATAAGCCCTGCAACTCTTGCCGTCCTTCCCTGAAACAGGGGTGACATTGGCAAAGTGAACCATTTTTTTACAGTATGGGTGGTCAGCCGCATACCAACCTATAAGTCAAGTCCTACTTAAAATTTTCCGCTCGTTCTAATGCGTTAACTCTCATAGCTCTACACGATGATTTTTTGTGTATGCCCAAGCAAACAACTGCGATTTCGAAGTATGGTTTTGGTGTAACATACCAAATTTTGGCTTTTATGTCCTAAAGGCGCTTGTGACATAAAAAAATAGTTAATCTTTGTAAAACCACATTAGTAGGAATGCTAATAAATGTCTTCGGTTAAGTTAAAACAAAATACTATACTCTTCGAGTCTTTAACTGTATTCCATTGGTCACAACAGCCGTGTACACCAAATACAAAAATGTACGTTATACTAAACCATAGCCCTTTTTTTTACATATGAACTCTTCCATAATCGTGTTTTATGTTTTTTTCTTAGCTCGTGTAAAATGTGATTCTTCAGACTATTTCATGAGAGGTCTCATATTTGAATCAAATGGAAGATAATCAAAACAAGCACTGGGGGGACAAAGTGCCATCTGGTAATTACAAATGTTGGGAAAACCCTCGAGATTGTGGGATTAAATCTGGAAATTTAAAAAATGACTTTTCTTTGAAAATTCTGAAAATGACCTACATAAATATTTAACCTCTAGCAGTACCCTACCACGCATTGCTGTTAAAATATCAAATAAAATTAGTTTTTCATCCTTTAATAATTATGAGCAATATTCTATGACTTATAGGTTGGTATGAGGCTAAAACACTTCAGACCTAAAAAGAGCCGCACAAGACATGGAAGAATGGAGAAGAAAAGTAAAAGATATTGCTGCAAACCAATCCTAAGATTGAAACTGGAGAAGAAGAGGAGGCTAAACCACCATGTTGTACAATTTGGTTCATTTTTGTCGATGCTACGCCGTTTCAAGAAAAGGCGACAGGAGTTGCAAAGTTTATGTTAATTTGAAGTTTGGTTTATTTTTATATACCTACACATGCAGCATGTGTAAGAGCAAGCGCTTTCTTATGGGATGCATTACATATGAGCCATTTTTGCAACTTGAATTAAAGATTTATATATTGTAATGTATTTAAAACTGTTACTCTATTATCATTTCGCTAGAAGTGGCAAAAGCAGAGCTGTCTCCATTTCTTCCTACCCTTGCATACGTCTTTCAATACATTCATATCCATCACCTTTTTCATTAAATTCCTTGTTTCATATTCACTCTCCCATTATTTTCACAATTTCATCAATATGATAAAACCACACTTTTATCAGTCCTTATTTTTTCTCTTTAAGTTTTCACATTTTGTCTGTGGGAAAATGGAAAAAGAGAAATCATTTGAACGTAAAAAAAAATATGATTTCATTAAGTGACTTCCGATTTCATTTGCATAATGGAGGAGCCTGCAAGAGCTTTTGCAGATTCCTCTGAAATATTATAACTAGTAGCAGTCAGAACTGTATTAAAATCTTCAATGGATTATTTTACTTCAATATTTGCACCATTTTATATTTGATTGCAGAATTTAGTTTTCAAAAGACACGCAAATTGTGGATTTACTAAAAGGTAACGGTTTGTGTATTTACTGAAATTGTGAAGATTCATTGTAAATTGATTATGTCAAAAGAAAAAATCATTTCTTTAAGAACAAAATTGTGTGTTTTATTTTTATACTCGTATTAATCTCTTTTTTATATTATGGAGAAAAAAAAATGGACGCAATGTAGGTATTTTTAAGCTTCAAAAATGATCACATTTCTTCAAGGGGATTTTCACAAAAAAATATTGTTGTATACAGAATTGCAAAACTTCAAAATCAGATTCGGCTCACATCCAGAGTCAACTTTACACCAACACAATGCAACGGTCGATTGACTTCTCTCCGCTGCAATCAGATTTGGTCCTTATTTATGATAAGATTAAGGATAATTCTCGAATCATTAAGAATTGGAACATGCGAGATCTTACAAGAGCATTCGAGCAATCTCGACCAATACAAATATAAAAAGTAACTTATATCTAGATACTTCACAGACTATATCACACGCAAGCATTAAATCACATACTCGTAGCAATACATGAAATGAGATACTTAAATGATCTTTTTTTCAATCTCAATTGTTTTTACAGACACCTCCGTATCAGTTTTAGAATTAAATTATACCTATTTCTGACAATCACGTGTTGAACAAAAGATCTTTCCAGCGAGCGTGTGTTGTAAATGAGAAATCTTACAGCGTGTCGTAGCTAGGGGTGAAGACGTGTTGCAACATAAAGCATGTTATGTCGGTGGAGGAGTGTTGCAACATAGAGCATGATACGTCGGTGAGGGTGTGTTGCAACACGAAGCATGTTATGTGGGTTGGTGAATGTGTGATGGAACATGGAACCAAAATTAGATAAAGCGAGAAACGCTAGCGCCCGCTGCAAACACCAAAGACTTCAAGATGAGACATTTTGAAACCCTGCTCTCACAAACTGAACACTTGTGTATTTTCCCGAAAAGTCTTAATTCACTTCTATATGGAAAGATCTAAAGTCTTGGATTCGATATTTTTCAAATGTAAGGATGAGCTTGTGATAGAAGATTTATAATTTAAGTTGTAAAGATACATTAAAATTCATGCATGCCCACAAACAGACGCGTATAGAGTTCTCGCTGCATGTGTACTTATAAAATAAATTCAAAGCCTCAAATGAACATAAGCACTACAAGTTTTTCTGATCTTCCTTGAACAAGGAGTGACACTGGGAAAGTTAACCATTTTGGGTTGGGAAGGTTGTGGATTCGAATCCCGGCGGAGTACAAAAATATACCATTTATATTTCTAAATGTGCTCTTCGCTGAGTTGAAAAATTCATACATACAACTTTAGCAAAGACCGATCACTGAAAGGTCCATCCAACCTTACAAGAACTGAGTCTTGTTTGAGAATTGGCGCTTTCTACAGCGACGACCAAGCTCGCAGAGGGCTCTTGAGGTGTGATACACACAAAAATAGCGCTCACTAAATAAAGTACCCTATTATTATTATTATTATTATTATTTTGTATCAATGCTCAGCCTCATACCAACCTATAAGTCAAGGAATCGCATATCTAATGATAATTATAATATTAGGATGCTTTATTTGGTAAGCGTCGTTTTGTGTGAATCACACCTCGAGAACCCTCTCAACTTGATCGTCGCAATAGACAGCACCAATTCGTAAGCAGAACCTAGTTGCTGTGAGTTTGTGGGTATGCATCTTATATATTTTTTTGCATTAATTTGTCTTTGCAACTAAGATTGTCAGGTTTGATTAGATTGAGGAGATTGTGAAAGAATGGGAGTGAATGTAAAAGAAAAAATATACGAAAAAGGCGATGAATATGAAAGAATTGAAAGAGGTATGTAAGGATAGAAAGAAATGGAAGCAGCTCTGCATGGGCTCTGTACCCTGCGTACGAGTTGCAAAACTTGAGTAAATTAAAGTGTACAGAAAGTATTAAAGAGGGTTTTTTTCCCAAAATCTGCCGTTTTTGTTTGTTTGAACTTGATTTTCTTCATCATTGAACTCTTTTGCTAAGGCCATAAAGTGTAAGAAACAAAAACGGCAGATTTTGGGGAAAATCACTGTTAAATACTTTCCGTAAACTTTGCTTTACTCTAGTTTTGCAACTCGTACTAAGGGTACTGGCCACTCTAATCGGAATGGTGAGTTACAGATTACAGTATAATTTGAAGAAGAGAAAAAGTTGCTTCTCTTTTTAATTGTTTTTTTATATGCGGAATTCCACAGCTCTAGCATACGGTTTACAAATGCCTCATCCACGCCCGCGCTCGGAACTATCCTGAAACTCCTCTTTGGCAGGGAAGGCGGACCCAGGAAACAATGCCTTTATCAGGAGAGAGCACTCTTTTTATTAAGAGCAAGCCATCGCACAGAGAACTGAAACAGTGCATTAGTTTAAAGAGTTTCCCCTGCAGAGCGTGCACCCTCCTTATCTCTGGCATAAAACTCATCTCGGATGCCATCATAAGGAAGTTTCTAGAGTTCTGCTTCCGCCTTTTAAGCTCTGAGATAATGATTGAATGAATCCTTCACACACAGTTATGCCAAGACTGCGGAGTTTTTTTTTTTGAAAACTTTACTACCTCTTAAACTATGGAGCAGGTTTTCAAAAATTATTTTTATTGTATTGCTTATTATTGTTTCACGGAAGGTCGGTGAGAGTCGCAGGGCTTTTGTATATTTTAAATCAGGTGAAGACCACATGTGGCATGTGTAAGCGCGATCGTATAAGTGTCTGTTTATGGGAATGGATGCAATAAGAATCTTAACTGTAATATAGCTTTGCATCTTTGATTCCAGATTATTATACATACATCGAATGGAATTGCGTTTTTATTAGTTTTTATCAGTTTATTTGAGTCGTATAAATGCAAACGCCGTCAACTCCTCACGCGATGATTTTGAGAAAAATCAACTTGTGTTTTGAACGCAATTTGGAACCAGCTGGAGATGACGGCGTTTGCACTAAATCATACTTTTTCAATTAAAATAACGAAATAATAAGTAAGGTTTTCATCACATTGCACACAGCAAATGATTTGTTACACTACGTAGAATCAAATTCAATAATTATCTCAAAAATCATAAAATTTGGAGATGACGGCGTTTGCAGTTATAAGACTCATTTCACCTGTGAATAATCAGAAGTGGGGACGCAATGCACCTCGAAAACCCAAAAAAGCTACACATAAACTACAACTTATTAAGACATTGTTCTCAAAAGGGTTGCATGTGGCGTTTAGAACCTTTTAAATTTTACAGGTAAGGGGGCCGGCGTCACGCCAACCACTTAAATTTAACTTGGGGTTTTCAAGCTTGGTAAACTTTGATACAGTACATGCAGCACAGGTTATCACGTAATTACACGTGTCCGTTTGTGGACATGCATTAAATCTGAATCCAAAACGGCTTGACAGAAACAGGAGCCAAAAAAGGGATTGCGGAACTACTAAAAAGAGCAAACACTATATATTGAGAGTGTGCATTTGCAGTTGCTGGTCCTCTGGCCTGGAACCTCCTGCTTCATGATGTGAGAGAGATGTTGAACCATGGAAAGCTACAAAATGCCCTACAGGCAATACATTTTCTGGCATCATTTGCACAAGCGCCCATGAAATGACGACATAATGAAACGGCGTTATAAAGACATCATCAAATCATCATCTACATAAAGTTATAATATATGTAATCAAAGTTGCACAGCTATTTCACGTTTAAGATTCAAATTGAATGCATTCTTATAAGCAGACTGGGATAAGTTTCGCACTTGCACATACCGTACATGGACCTACAACATAAAAAAAAAACAATCTAAAATGAACATAGGCTATGCAACTCTTGCCGACTTTTACAGTATGGGGAGTCCGGAATTGAAAGAGGTATGTCAGCATAGGAAAAAATGGAGGCAACTCTGCAGAGGCTCTGGCCACCCCTAGCGGAATGGCGACAGAGTTACAGTTACAGTACAGGAGTCCGCCTCATACCAATCAGTTAATCAAAATAAAAAATTATCTTTACATTATATCTTTGTAATTTAGAATACAGATTACAATGATGATGGAGAACCAAAAAAAAAAATTAGCACTTTGAAAAGAAGCGATCCGTTTTTTAATAAAATAAATGGGCGGGTGCTGAAATTAAATTACATTCATAATGTGCGAAAATTTCGCGATGACTTTTCTTTGGTCCGCGTAAATCTTGGGCGTTTAAAAATCTCTAGGTCACGCCATTATCCTCGCAGATAATTTGAGTGAAAATTCATTGTCGCCGTTCATCACGGCGCACAGTGCGGTATTTATGAAATCGAGGCGGTCAAAATTATTCTTGTGCTTTAATTACGTCTAAGCGATGTAATTAAATGAAAAAACATGTTTTAAACGGATATAATACATATTTGAGAGAGAAAACATTCACTTTGGTAACCTTCACACGACAAAAGTTTGCCTCTAAAATGACTATATTTAGCAACTAATACTAATATTTTTAGTTTGGCATCGACAATAAGGCAAATTTTCGTTTTATTATGCGATTAAATTTTAATTTTCGAATCAAAATCCTTATTTTTGTTAACTTCAAGCAAACATAGAACAAAAAAGGCATTAAATAATTTAAAAAAAAAGAAAGACAAAAATATTTGATGTTTGAAAATTTTTCATTGGCGGACGTTTGTTTTTTAAATATATTAGAAAAGTTTTTAAATATTTATTATAATTCAAATTATAGCCGTTTATGTCGATATCATATAACAAATACCTTCGTTAAAAAAATGAAACAAAAAATAAGAGTTTTTCATAAATAAATATGTATATTTTTTATTATAATTAGTACGTTCATTACCTGCTGCACAAGAATCCATCACTAATAGCTCGTTAAATTAAGTCTAAATTAAAAATATTTACTCTTGAAGTTAAGGGTTTTTTCAAAACTTCAGGAACAGAAACGTGCACATTAAGTTGAAACCATCACATCCAGACTGTCATGCCAGTACGTTACGGGCTTAGGGTGTGTGTGCTGCATGGGTGAACGTAGTTGGGTATTGCTCTCAGTCTCATCCCCAAAAATTAAAAGAGAATTTAACCCTTTACCGCATGGATTTTTTAAATCTTTTCAAAAAAATGTATGTTATTATAGGGAATATAAAGAGCTCCAAAAAAATATTTAAAAATATATAAAATACCAATTAAAATAGATAAATAGGTAAAAGTAATTGTTCCAAATTTGGAACACCATGCGGTCTAGTTATATAAATTCATTGTTCCATATTTGGAACAACATGCGGTGTGATCTAATTATGTACCTATAATTGAAATGCAAGAATTAAAAAAAAAAAAAAAAAACAATTTGAGCTATGCGTATTTAAATTTTATTTATTTATTTGTGAAACATTTTAAAGGAGTTGAGATCTTTGTTGAAACAGAGATAACAGCGACATTTTTGGCACATCACTTGGGATATAAGCTTGCACCTTCCATTTTACACCTTTGACGATCAGTTTTCCATTTGGGCCAGTGGTTGAACCGGTCTCCAGATACTTCCATCGGAGGCAGTTCTACGCGTCGCCTTGATCTCCCCGTTTTGATTGCTTTAACATCTTCATTCAGTGGTCGTCGTCGTTTGCGTGTAGTCGGAGAATATACCTACTTTTGAATCTTTGTGCATCAATACGTCTGCTATGATTAATATGAAGTCAAGCAATGGCATGTAAACGTCTTCACCTTTCTGTTTCATGACTCTCCGCCATAGTAACCAACTATTCATGCAACAGGGATCAATGAAATGGAAGAACAGGCGGTGGTACCATTTTTTAGTGCGGATTTTGATTCTATAGAAGCCTAACATGGCATCTAGCAAGTCGACACCGCCCATATATTTGTTATAAATAGTTACTGCTTTTGGGCAAGGAACATCAACCCTACTCTTTTGTTTTTTGGAATATCTTTTCACAACTCCCATTGGTTCCTTCCCTACGAAGGATGAACACAAACTGACTGCTTTATTGTCGACCCAATTGGTAACTGACAGCTGAACGTCATCAACAGAAACACTTTTTTCGGCGCAATAACCTGGTTCTTTCTTTTCTAAATCTTGTTTAGATAGATTTATATTTGGAGTTCTTCTCAGTTGTATTGTGCCTAATGGCAGAAGTCCTCTTTTGTGAAAGTTTGCCATTAACTACAAACTTGTGTACCAGTTATCTACAAATTTTTGCGATTCAAATTGTCTGAGACAGTTACCAATAGTCTTTGTACTACATTTCCTGGCACTCCAAGATTGGGGCAGTTTACAGGTGGATCCGGGTATTTTCCTCCGAACAGTTTAAAATCATAGCTAAAAAAAGAAGATATGATTATGACAACACTGCATAATTTTCCGGATTTGGAACTGCTAAACTGTTGACTGGAGTGCATAATGTTCCAAATTTGGTGGTACAAAAAACATAACAACTGCATGTTGTTCCAAATCTGGAACATTTTTTAAATTAAAATATTTCCTACATACTATGGTTTGAACTTATTTCTTTTGCCGTAAAAAGTCTGTGGGTCCATTGTTCTATCAGCTGAATCACAATGATTACACAGTTATTAAGAAAAAACAATAAAAACCCTTTTGGAAAACTGTTGATTGTGAATCTGTCAAATTTTGCCGACCAACTGACCAAAAGTTCGATTTTAGCTCCTAGGCGTCTCTGTAGAGGCGCCACTCCCATATATTTAGGTGATTGATACTCCCTAGATACGAATCAATTCCAAGAAAAAAAACCAGATGCCACTGGTAGTAACAAATTAAATCAAAAGCCGAGTGTTCCAAATATGGCACGCTATAACGGGTATTTTGGCCGCCTAGATGTCATAAATACCGCACTGTGCGGCGTTACCGAGTTATCGTCACGGTGTTTTTACGCGGGAAACAGAAATGAGTAATGGCGGACCATCTCGGGGGATGAGTTTTTTTTCTTGGGTTGATATCAGACGTTTTACGTTCATTTTTATCGTTCAAAAATTGGCAAAGCTTGTCTTTAATGACACCTAAATTAAATTATTAACAATACTCATCTTCTTCGTCGAGTCAGACGCTACACTGTTTTTGCCCAATATTGGACAATCTCCATTGCTTCATCGTTACCTTCCATTAGGTCAGCCAGTGAGCAGGTTGAAGTTCGGCAGGCCAGACTGATCCAAAGATGATCCATGGACTGTTGGGCTTCGCATTCGCAGAGCGTGGTGTCATCCTGATGCAAGATTCCCTAGGTCATCATGTTACAGCGAGCTCTGCCAACACCCGTTCTCAGCCTGTTGAGTGCCCTCCACACAGGCCACTCAAGATCCTGTCCAGGTGGGAGGTTCTCGCTTGGCTGCACAAAATTTTCTTCTTTCTTTCACAAAAATTCCATAAGCGCAGTCTCTCCCCTGTTAGATCCGTGGTCAAAGGGTGCACAGAGCTGAAGAAACTGTGACGCGACTTCAAGCGCTGTGATGATGAACCGCTTTGTCCAAAAAGCAGTGTTTCGGATTCATCAGGGCTATTTGTCGTTTATACTGCTTTGATTTTAGAAGGGTTCTTTTTAATTAAACTGCAATTCATTTATATAAACATGATTTATTTTGCAAATTAACGGTTACAATGTTCTGATTCCTTTCCTTGCTCTAGCTCTATCGACTTTGCGTTACAATGTTTCAAGCGACTCTGGATCTTTACACAATTGCGGCTCATATTTAAACAGTTCATATGGACGTTTCTCGTGTATTCCAGATTCGTCTATAGCGAATTATTCCACACGCACCAAGCGTGCTTACTGCTTAGGCTCACGTACTCCCATAATGTATAATACTAGAGCGATCTACCACCATCCATTTTATCATTATACTAGCTACTCGACACTACTGCAGTTACGCACACCAGCAAACTACGTGCCCGGGTACCTGTATCTTTATATCGGCCAATCAAAGAAGCAACTGAACAGATTTCAGTCTGTTTTGAATGCGGCCGCAAGACTGACCTTCGGGATGTCCAAATTCTCTCACATCACTCCGCTGTTGAAAGAACTACATTGGCTTCGTTTTCCTAAGAGGGTAGTCTACCGTGTGTGTTTGATGGTATTTAAAGCCCTAAATTGTTTGGCTCCATCATATCTGGCAGACATGTTTTCCCCCGTTGAGTTGAGTGTGAGGGGGCGGACACTTAGGTCAGCGGGGTGTCGAGCTGTCAGATTGATGCAGCCTTGCCGTCAAATACGCATTAATTTTGGGGATCGCGCTTTCCGGTTTGCGGGGCCGATGGAGTGGAACAGACTGCCACCCGGAGTGAGGGTTTCGGAATCTGTTGGCATTTTAAGGGAGCACTGAAACGGCACCTTTATAAAATATCTCATTCATGATTAGGAAGGTGTGACACACACAAAAACGGCGCTCTTTTGTCATGTATTAATTAAATTAAATAAATTATCCTCATATATATATATACACAATATGATAAGATGTGGGGGGGATTTATCTGCTAGAGGGTAGAGTTTTCCTATAGGATATGATAATGAATGAACCTGTTCAATGGGAACATAAAATTCCAGTAAAATGAATGTTAATTTTTTTGGCACGTCCGATATCGCCTTCAAGCCTGAAATTGCGATTTCAATGTAACTCATTATGCAGAGTCTCGGCCAGTCATAATTCCTTCCCGCGGAAAAAAGTTACCCAGCCTAATAATATTTTCCGCGGGACATCGCGGCTTATTGAGAGAGAGGGAAAAAATGTTGACAGATTGCGGCCGGGGGGCTGAAATTTCTGTTTGTCAAAGGGCTCAGGGGTAGATTTAAATTGAGTGGCAGTCGAGCCGTTATTTTTGTGGGCATTTAAAAGTGTATTATTTTAGGATGAAGCCTTTGTGAAATTCTACGATGTCGTTAGGTCGGTACGTTTACTTACAAACTTTTACTTTGCATCACAATTTTTATGTCTTGTTTTTTGACACGAAAATGAAAAATTTAGTCATTTTGTGAAGCTTTTTTGCAGTTCAAAAAAACGACTAAAGTATATACTTTAATTTTATATCTAAGTTGCAAAGATATATAAACATTTAAAGCTCGTATCAAATGCATTCCCGTAAACAGACACGTGCAGTTCACGAGTACAAATGCAGAATGTGTACACACAAATAAAATCCAAACCTCAAATGAACATAAGCACTGCAACTCTTGCCAACCTTCTCTGAAATAGGGTAGACATTGGCAAAGTGAACCATTTTTGACAGTATGAGTGGTTAGCCTCATTCTAACGTATAAGTCAAGGAATGACGACTTTATTATATTATAACGGTATGAACTACTCAATGATATGAACATTTTTCTAGGCAGAATTGAGGGCATTAGAAACAAAAAGGCAAGACGTGTCCCATAGATAGTGTATAGGACACTAGTCCATAGGACACTAGTCTATAAGACACAACGTCCCATAGATAGTCTAAAGGACACTAGTCCATAGGACACTAGTCTATAAGACACAACGTCCCATAGATAGTCTTAGGCACTAGTCCATAGGACACTAGTCTATAAGACACAACGTCCCATAGATAGTCTATAGGACACTAGTCTATAGGACACTAGTCTATAAGACACAACGTACCATAGATAGTGTATAGGACACTAGTCCATAGGATACTAGTCTATAAGAAACAACGTCCTATAGATAGTCTTAGGGACTAGTCCATAGGACACTAGTCTATAAGACACAACGTCCCATAGATAGTCTATAGGACACTAGTCCATAGGACACTAGTCTATAAGACACAACGTCCCATAGATAGTCTATAGGACACTAGTCCATAGGACACTAGTCTATAAGACACAACGTCCCATAGATAGTCTATAGGACACTAGTCCATAGGACACTAGTCTATAAGACACAACGTCCCATAGATAGTCTATAGGACACTAGTCCATAGAACACTAGTCTATAAGACACAACGTCCCATAGATAGTCTATAGGACACTAGTCCATAGGACACTAGTCTATAAGACACAACGTCCCATAGATAGTCTATAGGACACTAGTCCATAGGACACTAGTCTATAAGACACAACGTCCCATAGATAGTCTATAGGACACTAGTCCATAGGACACTAGTCTATAAGACACAACGTCCCATAGATAGTCTATAGGACACTAGTCCATAGGACACTAGTCTATAAGACACAACGTCCCATAGATAGTCTATAGGACACTTGCCTTTTTGTTTCTAATGCCCTTAATTTCATCTAATCATTTGCTTTCATTACTGTCAATTTCGTATAAAGTATTTATAAAATTTCTACATTTTTTAGGCGTGTACATACAAATCAATTTTAAATATTATATATGTAACATGCTTTTCTCTTCACAAATCCATAAAAAAATGCGCTCACATATTCCAACAAAAAACACGCTAAAATACAAAGTACGCGCTGCATATAAAAATTTGCGATTCATAGCTCTCCCGCTCCGTGCGAAACTGAAAATTAATACATGTACGAGTGTTTCCCAAAGTGGATTCTGTTCTCGATTGAGCGCGCTCTCTCTATGGATTGCGTCCGGGGTTTCGCATGCAAAAATTGTACATTAACTTTCATGCGAATGTATAATCTATTAAATCATATTTTTGCCCATTAAATGTCCGAACGGAGCGTCGTATATTACTCGGGGCATTATTAAAAGTAAGGAGAGAGAGCAAATGATTAATTTGACCGAGGGATGGCTCATTTACTGCAGTAAAAGATACAAACTGCGCGCCTCCTCGGAGATGGCGTTATTTTTCAGGTCCCATTTTCGCATTCAGCCTCTTTAAATCTGCAAACCCATAAACGCCGGGCCATTTGCCAAATATTCCATGTGAGATTAAGCCGCCTGTTTGGTGGTATTATTGCTCGGGTAGGTAGCTACTGGGGACTTTGAAAAGTGCTTGGAAATGAAACTAGCATTGAGAAGAGTATTTGAAGAATACAGGGGAAGAACAAAGATTGTCAGTTCAAAAACATTTTGAGTCCTATCTAATCTTATGTGTGTAACATTAAAGATTCACATTTTATGCACTTTCACAAACAGGCATGCACAAGTTCGCGTTTAAACATGCCCGCATGTGGTCCTACAAATATAAAAACCCGAATCTCACATGGGCATACACCCTGCAAATTTGCCGACCTTCCCTGAAAACAGGGGTGACATTGGCAAAGTGAACCATTTTCTACAGCATGGGTGGTCAGCCGCATACCAACCTTTAAGTCAAGGAACATACACAACAAATTACATTGTCAAAATCAACAAATTTTAATATGTATGGACATCAAAAACTAACAGAAAACAAATTCTCATTTAAAAAACCCTAGCCGCCAAAATCACAGATCAACCACCATTTATTTCTATTCTTACACACTTCTTTCATTTCCTCCAGAGTCATAACCTTTTTCATACAGGCTCTCCTTTTATTATGACTCTGGATATTCCATTCACTTGAAATTTTGGAAATTTGGTCCATCCATACCTTTCTCGGTCTTCCTCTACCACAACATCCATCTATTCTTGCAACATATGTATACTTTCTTCGTCAGTCTTTCATCATTTCATCATTAAAGAGTAAAACAAAAGTATACAATTAAAAGTCTGTATTTCTCATGGTCGTTTTCTGTTACAAAGAACCGGAAATACCAACATACATTGTGATAGCGACTGTTGTTGCATTACAATTTTTACAGAGCTTTAGATACACATAGATGCCACTAGATAGCATGAGTAGGTTATTCTCTTATTTTTTCTGACATTCCTTGTTTTTTCCTAGTAGTCTTCATTTAAGACACATCCTAAGATGCATTTGGGGCTATTCTTAGACATTTTAGTCGTCAGTTCAGCCCTGCACGCTTTGACAAACTAATGATGCCTGGGCTGGAAATTTCATCACCACGGTCATTCTTACCTACAGAATTTTTGTAATATTTGTATGAATACTAATCAGCTGCTCACTTACGGTCATCTTGGATTGACAGGTCTTCATACAAATGCATCATTAGTTTGTCAAAGCGTGGGCTCAACGGACGACTAAAATGTCTATGAATAGCACCGCTTGTGATTTGCACGAAGTTGTATGAAGCGCATCTGGATGACATTGCACCGAGTCGGTAACTTCGGATTTTTTTTATTCCTTGACTTATAGGTTGGAATGAGGTTGACCACCCATACTATAAAATTAAGGTTTATTTTACCAATATCACCCCTTTTTCAGGGAAGGTCAGCAAGAATAGCAGGGCTTATTTCCATTTGAGATTTGGGTTTTTATATTGTAGGTTCACATGCGGCATGCTAAAGCGCGAACTTAAACGTGTCGGCATGTAAGAATGCATTTAAAATATATATTTAATGTAATTTATCTTTGCAATTTGGATTAGATTATATGAGATAAGATTGCCATATTTCTCAAGAACAAAAGCAAATGAGCTTATTAGATTCTCAAGCATGGTTCTGTGAGTCATTACACACCAGGGCTGCTATTCCCATTTCTCACAAAAATCTCGAGTCCCAGAAATCAAGATTCACAAAAAATGGCCGCCTCGTATTCTGCAATGCAAGTGTTTCTGTCTAATACGATTCTATCAAAACGATTTGGCAACGTTGTTTTTGATCATGCTGTCTCATTCTAAATCATATATTTTTATTCGCTCTCGCAAAAGTCAGCTGGGAATTTAAAATAATATTATTATTTACATATTTTGGACAGTGTTATAATTTTCTGAGATTATTATCGTATAAAATAACGTTGCATTGGAATTGCAATAAAAGTACTTATAATGTTTTCATCGACCAAGCTTTTCACCTTAAAACCACGAATTCTAAATTAAAAATATGATACTGAAGTACTTCTTAATATTATGATATGTTATTTTACGGAGGAATAACATTTCACCTTTTTAAAATAAATACTTCTCAAAATCTTCGCAACATAACCTCCGTAACATAGATCTTCATACATTTTGAGCGCTCGAGATGCAACTCACCGGCAAAATGGCTCATGATTCTTCTCTAATGACAAGAATCGAGGTGAGACCTTGTGGAATACCGTTTATGGCTTTTTTGACATATTTTCGTAAATTCTAGAAGATTATTGTCTATGGGTCAAATGGGAATAGACACCCAGTGCGTTTATTTATCTATTATAAGATGACTGCCATATAACCCCTCTGCTTGAGAGCTTACACTGGCTTTGCATCTCGGAAATAATAGACTACAAGCTTTGCTTGATGGTCTTTAAGACTCTTCATGGGCTGGCTGCTGACTATCTGGTTGAACTCACGAGGAGAGCTTCTTATAAATAAAAGGGGAGCTACTTTGAGGTCAGCTGGGTCATGTGCCAGTCTGTTGGAGCTGCCGAAAGACATGTGACAAAGACAAAGACTGCGAATCATGCACAGTCTTCGGAAACCACTCTTTCCGTGTAGCCAGGCCAGCGGCATGGAATGCTCTCCCAGAGAGGCTGAGAGTCCAGGAAGATGAGACAGCCTTCAGGAAGATGCTCAAAGCAATCATGTTTTCCCGCTAGAGCCCACATGCCCCTAGTAGTAATGTAAATCACAAAAAGGCGTATATAAATCTAGTTTATTATTATTATTATGAAAGTTATCTCTTCTTCTTGTCTTCACTGTTGTAGGTCCATCTTTACGGCAATCTACAGTGGAGAGGCTCGGCTGCCAGAAGCCAAGTCTCTTTCCGTAGACACAGGCGAGCTATTAACACGTATGGAACTGAACTGAACGTATACCGCAGCCAATGAAAACTGCTGTCCTTCAAAGTATACACACCGATTATACCAATTTATTTTTTATAAAAGGAAAACTATTGTATTTTTTTGCATTGTTTAGCTCTCCTGAAAACTTATATTTGTGAAGTGTTTTTTTTTTCTAGAGCCTTTTTAAACAGGGATCTGGAACAGTTGATAACTCAGTTGGTAGAGCGCTTGCATTTCATGCCAAGAACTCACGTTCAAATCCTACCGAGGGCATCAGAAATGATTTCCCGTTTCGGTGCTTATTTCAAACCCAATATATAATACCAGCAAGGCTCACTCAGCCTTCACAAGAAATGAGAACCAGCGACCGCGGGAACTGGGAAACCCCCACTTCAACTGAAGTGGCTGGCGTGAGGCCACCCCTCTTACCTGAAACATAAATAGGTTCACTTGCTACATGCAACCCCTCCGGGAAAACCTTACTGCTCTAGTATAATTAACAATACTATTAAGATGGTGTAATTGGTCAGCGCTGTTTTTGTTTAATTACATCTCAAGGGCCCTCTGCAAGCTTAGTCATCGCTGTAGAAAACGCCAATTCTCAATCAAAACCCAGTGGCTGTAAGGCTGGATGGACCTTATTCATATTTCACCCACCCTCGGTGGGATTCGAACCCAGACACTAGGCATGGAATGCAAGCACTCAAGCAGCTTAACTCTCGTCTTCTAAATTAAAGGCTATAAAATAACAGTAGCAGCTACTTCTTAGACACATTCTGTGTTCAATTATTTACATATTCTTCATTTCTCGGGAATTTTTTTTTTATTTATTTATTTTAGAGACACCAAACAGAACACTGGTAAGTACATAGCATATAATACAGAAACATAAATGACATATTATTCTACATTTTACAAAAACATATTATGAGCAATATCATACATATACACCAGCGTTCCAGTGATAGGTATCTACAACATACATAATATTATGTTACTAAATTATTGATAAAGTACCTACGAAGCGCCACAGAGAGAAGTAGCCAAGGACTGTACCTACACATACTCTGTGGTACCTACTATGCCGTGCGCGTGTTACAGGCAATGTACAAAATCCCGACATCTTTATTATTTAAGTAATTTGGTGGTTTTGCAAAGCAAAGTATGTATATAAAATAAAGTAAGTTGTATTGAAGTGAAGCAGTATTGGGTCAAAAAAGTTAACAATAAAAACAAAAAAAGAAATCAAATCATAAAACCACTTTAGGAATTATGTTTGTTGGGAATTATAATCATTATGTTGGGAATTTTGTCGGTCGCTGGTGTTGGTTTGGAGCTTGAAGTGAAAGATTTGTTTCTTGCTTGATATATAGATCTTTATTATAACTTTTGTTACAGAGTTTATTTAACAAGAAGACTGGTGATTTTACTATTCAGAATATAATGCCAGAGAAGAACAATAAATAACACAAAATTGTACATAAAACCACACTTTGTATCCCGAGAATATGATAATATGATTCGCAGTAGTTTGTTTTTAATGTATCATTAGGGACTGGAAAATTTCGCGATCGCGATAAAACGAATTTATTCGCGAATTTTGATGTTTTTACGCGAATAACGCGAAATTTGAGGTTTTACGCAAATATCGCGAATTTTCTTACTTTTGGTAGAAATTGTGCGAAAAATGTATCGCTTTTGCAACGCAACGATTTTGTGGGAAAGAAAAAAATCCTGCGAAAACCCTTTGCAAGGTGCAAAACACAGGAAAATTGGTCTCTTTCAACGTTTAAACACGCTAGAACGCTAGACGCGGGGTTCGATCCCCACCTGGGTCATTTGACCATAAATTTGACCCTGGTTCAACAGATGTAATTGGGTAATTAAAAATGAATAATTAATTAAAATAAACAATAATGAATTATTAATTAATGATATTAATACCTGTATCTGGCCAGGCAGAGTAGGTTGGTGAATTGAATTCCTTTTCACAAATCTATTTTATTAAAAAAATAATGAAAAGCAGAACTGTCCTGGATCATCCAAGCAGACTTGAATCGTGACATCAATGAAGGAAAATACTTCAAGGAGTGAAGCTGTTGCTGGATTAGCCAAGAGCACAACTTGAAGCTTTCATAAAAGCCAACATCCCTTGAAAAATGAGATAACCCTCATCTAGAGACTAAATGCACAAAAATTAAATATTTTAAAAGGATATTTGCAGGGTTTCGGAGTGTCATTGAAATATTAATACTTTTTTCAATCAATGGTTTTTTGTAAAAAAGGATTATTTAAAAAAAAAAAAAAAATTAAGAAACTAAAATTAAAAAACATTGTTTTGTACCACTTGAGTATTTTTTATTGCAAAAACGTTTTCGGTGGGTACTTCCACCATCTTCGGTTGCAGATACTCGTATTGATTCAGATGTTGTTTTTTCATTGTTTTTGAAGGTACATGTTGTTGTTTACATAAAAAAATGTAAATATTAGTAATATATTTTGTTTTGCAATTATATAAACCTTTATTTTGATCTAATCAACCCTAAAAATTACACCAAATCTCCCCGTTTATCATGAAAAATAACGCGA